>OZ022265.1:10335000-11535000 GCA_963978885.1 Nemotelus pantherinus
TCAACTTGCCTGAGATAAATTTCATCTTTATTGTATCGCGTACTGTAACTGAAATACCTATTGGTGCTTACCTCGAAATACTTTGCAGAATCAGATATCTGCGAATACTGCGGAACATTCACAACAGTCTGAAGCTTGAGATATATATTGATCGGAGATCGCTACAACGGTTGCTTTGCGAGAGAAATCTTAAGATGCTGTCAGACGCAATAGAACCGGTTCGAATGATAAAACGAGATGCTCTGAGAAAATTCCCGATGAAACTACGAGTTTTGAGAAATAATAGATACCGGCCAAGAATGACTGATTGTTTTTTTTTTTCGTTAGAGATCACTTAAACCTGAAACAGTTTTATTTTGATGTTGTGCATCATTTACCTGAGATTCGGTACAGATGTAGACATGTAGTTTGCAATTAATGCTAAACGCATTAACAACATTTGACCGAACTCCATGTGGAGCCGGGTGCTGCTTGTACAAATATTTTGAATGACTAATAGGAAAAAAAATAATTAACTTCCTTAGTATAGCATGGCGAAAATAAATAATTACAACAAATACTTTTTCAAAAGAAAATGATTCAAATCAAAAAAATATGACAAAAATGGTAGGTTTTTGGAATTTTTTCTCATTGATATTGCTTTTAATATAATTCTGATGCATGGAAACATAATCAACGAAATATAATGATAGTATTTTTTATATTCGAAAATGTTAAATTGCTTTGCTCGTCAAAGGGTATGAGATTTTTTCCCAAGCTTTATTCAAATGTACATAAAATAGTAAATTTATCATAATTGTCAAACTTTTTATATAGCTACGTTTAGCATCACATTACTTCTTTTTATAGTTAATACATCAACATGAGCTCGTGTACCGACTTTTGTACGTCCTTGTGATTTCCAAAGATGGAGCTTAAAGCCACAATCATTTTTTTTAAAAATTGTTTTTTTTCGCTGTTTAGGCGCCCACTGTGGGTGCAATTTAGCCTTGATTGGCTCAATTAAAACATTTGTGTCAACTGCAGTCAACTTTGATGTTATTTTCAGCTTAAGTAGAGCATTGATAATGGTGCTTATCAACACAGTTATGTCCCTTCTTGCCAAAATGTTTGACTGATTTTCAAAGAAAACATGAATTTTCATTGAGTTTTTATCCGCAGTGCGTGATCTGAAATTTTTGTTGGTGGTCTTCTTTTATAGGTACCACAATATTTCTGTGGAAAATAGATATTTGCAAAAAATAAGTAAAGGAAAGAAAAACTATGTTAATAGCCGGGATATGATAATATTTTGGAAATTTTTAGCCCCCCATGATGGCGTTCGAAAGTAGGCAAATAAGTTTTTTACCGTTTCCAAATCCGACAACTTCACATAGGGATATCAGACTATTAAGAAATTCACTGGATGTATCGATGAGTACAAAAAATATGCTTGTCTGATTTTAAATAAATTTTCGGGCCAACATGTAGCTGCGGCAAGTACGTAAGCAGAAAATCTCCAAATCAACGAAAATAATGAACAATTTTCATTTCTTTTCGGAACAAATTGCAAATTTTTGATAAATTGCATTTTTTGTCTACACAGTCAAATCGAATTTTTTGAAATGCCTCTTTGCATAAGAACAATGACCCTTCACGAAATTACTTGTATTTTGAGGACCCAAAACTTATGCTTGCGAGAATTCAAGACGACAATCAGATCTATACTCACAAAATATATTGACCTCAAGTAAGACAAATTCTAATTTAAAAGATTCTGAAATGTGACCACCCCTATGGCATTGGTGCTGTTGTGAAAAATCGCTAAGAAAAAAATTCCGTTATTTCCCTTAAATTTCGATTCAGTCACCAGATTTTTTTTTTAAAAATTAGGATGGATGAGATACTATCATAAAATTTTCAAAAAGACATAGATTTCGTGACAGCAAATGACAAATATTTAGATTTAGAAAATTGGAAAAGCTTTGTGGTGGTTGCTCTAAACTTTTTTATCCCTGATATTTTCCAATTCAGCCATGGGCGTCCGTTGGCCCTAACAGGAATCGGATTTGGTAAAATTTTGGTTTTGGTGCTAGCAGAAGGTTGCCAGCACCAAGCATTTTAGTTATTTTCGTACTAACAGATGGTACTATTAGATGTTCATATAGTAAACATTTGCAAGTAACCAATTTTTAAATTTTTGCAATATCTGGAATTTTTTTGGACGGCAACTCCAAACATTTTTCTGTCCCGTTAAGGGGTTACCCCCACTTGTAACTTTGAAGTTTTTCGTTTTTTTTGTTGCATTTTTTTAAGAATAACTATCTGAGAATACGTCCTTCAAATTTCAAGTCGATCCAAGCAAAATTAACCGAGATATGAGCGTTGAAAGAGAAGAAACTGTTGCTTAAGTATACAACCGCTACTTATACTTATAAACGTGTTTTTCTCGAAATGACATCTTTGAAGTCGGTGACCAAAATTACTCGAAAACTACTGAACCAATCTTTTTGAAACTTAGCAAGCTTATTTAATACATAAAAATGTAGTGTATGATCGTTCGATTTTTTTTTAAATAAAAAATGGCGGTTTTATAGCCAAAAGACGACCATTTTTTTTAGTGAAAATCAATATATTAACTTTGACTGTCCGCCATTTTGTGAAAAATGGATATTGTTTTAAATCCTTCGATCAAACACTAGCTTATACTGTTATTTAACTAAGTCCATCGCTATTGATTGTTTCAGATGATCCAGTTCGACACAATTTTGGTCACCGCAAAAGGTGAAAATTAAAATTCCATTGTTTTGACGGCCATTTGTAATTAAATCATGTAATATTTTTCAATAAAAAAACGACTGAAAGGTGTTCAATGTATGTACTTTAAGAAAATATAATAGTCGTTTACAAACATTTCGTAGTTTCGTCAAAAAAAAATTCGTGAAAATGACCTATTTAATTGCGCTACAAGTGGGGGTAACCCCTTAACTGTTCGATGAAGTCATAGCATGACAGTGATATTCATAGTGGTAGGTTGTTTTTTACATGAAGCGGCTGACTTCTGAATGCAATGCTGGCTAAGTGTGGCAAGCATTTTTTATTGCTGAGGATTTTCAGCATTTATGTTGTAGGAGCTGCCACTTTCGAAGTTTTATAAGATAAACATCCGAAAATGCATATGAGTTACAAGTGTTTTACTTTTGCTTTTTTTTGGGAGTTCATGCTAGTGCTAGTCCTAAAATCCTTTCTAACCTTTAAGTTTCAATCCTGTCATCGGATCAAAGTGGAACATGGCCTTTGAAACACGTTGTTTGTAATAAGGAGCACGTTTAATAGAACATACTCTCAAAATTTGCACAATCATTTTACTTTTTTCGAAAATCAGTATTTTTGGCAGTTCCTGTATGCTAGAGTTTTTCGTTTTTTGTTGGCAGATTACTTTCAATTTTCCCACTGAATACCGACTTTAGTTTCTTCATTTGGATGCCAAGCATTTTTTTTTGTTTAAGACCAATATTTACTAGCTGAAAGTCATTATAGTTAACAATTGTTGACATTTGCATATTTTTTTATGATAACACAATCATTAGCAGATTCGTTATTGAAGGCCAAAGTTTTAAATTATTCAATTACTTTTAAAATCATACTCATTATATTTACATAAGCGCAACTAATTTGAACATATGTACATACTTATTTGCAAATTACTTCCGTAAGTCTCCCCTCTTCTATTTGCTTAGTTGCTGCTATTATGAAATGTTAATTACTTCAGAAAAGTCATTACCAGCAAAAGGATTATCAGCAAAAACTCAGTGGTTTGAATTTAAAAGCATTTATTTAATAATGCGGAAGCCGCATTACAATTTAATTTCTACTGAAATTCAATTGAAGGAACTGAAAAAATATAAGTTATATCTAGAAAATCAGTAGCAATTTAAAAACTAGGAGCGTAAAAATTAGCTATAGCGTATGGGTTTTGTATTAAATGAAGGTAGTACATTTAATTACTTAATACTTTATTTGTATTTGTGTTGTATTTGATAATCTGATAAAAAAAATTTTGCAGGATTTGTATTTTTTGCTAAATTGAATTGCTAAGGTCAGTTTTTCAAACAGCATATTTTTTTACTCACTAAGGACTCGTAAGAAAGTTGCGTTACATCGAATAATGTTGCGTTAAATCGAATTGCCAAAAAGTGAAGTCAACATCTGAAAATTAGCACAACATGTGAAAATTAGCGAATCTAAAGTAAAAGATCTTAGTAAGTTATGAGAAAATAATAAAATAAAATATATAATATGAAAACTAAAATATAGAGTCCATTAATGTGATATCAAACCCATAAAAAAAGAATAAAATTCGTAAGATTTATCTGGTTTGTTCAAATATTTTTACAACCAAAAACACAAAAAATAATTTATGTATACAAACAATGAAAACTATGAAGTAGAAAAGATATCTTGATTAAAATAATAATAATAATTCGTGCACAAACTCAAAAAAATCATGTTCCACTAGTTCTCTTACAATATATATATATATATATATATATATATATATATATATATATATATATATATATATATATATATATATATATATATATATATATATATATATATATATATATATATATATATATATATATATATATATATATATCACAGCTGAACGGAAATGTGTACAGCTTTGAAGGGCTTCAGAAAATATTTAATTTCAAAGAGAACCCAGCTTTAAAGAGAAAAAAAACTCATCTCTTACGACCTCAATTATACTAGCCAAAAATAATTTAATATACTCTATGGTAACTTTTACAGTAAGGATACATTTGATCGGCCATCATTGATAAATTTTAACATTTATGAACAATGTTGGAATTGAGCGCGTAAAAATTGAATACTAAAACACAAAGAATGCCATAGGATATGAAACATATTTGTTTTTTTGGAAACATAATTTTTATTAATTTGTATTAATTATTTAATTAATTAAAACATAAAAATTTTATATTTTGCAGCTATACTATTTTTCCCTTGTATCTCTTCTGGCATTGTAATTATTTAATTTTATGGCATTTATCTATTTTTCGGCTTGCACTTTTAAAATATTACCCAAGTTGTACTTTACTTGGGGTTGACTTTCACAACACAGATCATCTTTGTTTAATTGTTTATTCTTGAACAATCGCTGTATTTACGGAATATTTTGCATATTTTCTTATAGCGCTTGAAAATATAGTGATTTTTTTTATGGAAGCAAAAATACCTGATTTCAATTGGAAACAATGATCTTATAAACTAGGATGCAAGCTATTGTGGAAAAATTAATGTAAGTACATGATTTGCTTAACTCAATTAATACATGACATAAATATAAACGAAATGCCAACAAGGAATTAATGTAGAATTTAATTGATTCAAAATACTGCCGTTATTATATGCTGAATCATCAACAATTAATTTACAAGTTCAGTACACGATACAAAACTTTGCATTTAAAACTGCTTGAAAAACAACTGAAGTGCAATTATGTCTCGATAACAGTATTTAGAGCCAGTAAGTAATTCAGCACACTTGTAAGAAATGTTGGATCAAAATCAACATGATTTCCCTACAGCTTAAAGTCAAATTAAATTTGAATCACTTAAAATAAAATGCTAACAATTCATGAAACATTTAATTCAAGCAGAAATACTCGTGTCTCAGAACAATTTAAACGAGTTGGTGTTTTTCAATTAAACGATGAATAACCTTTATATAGTTACTTTGAAGCAGCTTTTAATTTTGCATCGATGAATCACTTGAATTCAAAATGCCATTTCTACCAATTCAATACTAATTAATACCCCATCTACTTATTGTTCACTTCTACTACTTTGATCAGTCATTTACTTTTTGTGAAGGTTACTATGACAATATTTTCTAATTGTAAGAAAAAGTACTATCTTGTATCTGCCATTCAAAATAAAATTGAAACGTTTTGTTTGCAACTAAATCTAATTAACTGCACTCTGTCGTTTTTCTCACACCTATATAATTTTCTTCGATAGTAATTTTCTGCATGCAATTCATTGTCAAGTTTAT
This sequence comes from Nemotelus pantherinus, assembly GCA_963978885.1. NCBI lineage: Eukaryota > Metazoa > Arthropoda > Insecta > Diptera > Stratiomyidae > Nemotelus > Nemotelus pantherinus. Next base: position 10,341,064 of record OZ022265.1, read on the forward strand.
ATAACAAGCATCGTTGTAATATCACAAACTGTTTATCTGAAATATCTTGACGGTAATTTCATCACTGAAATGAAAGAAAATTAAGCTTAAAATACTTTGGCTAGATACAAGTTAAATTAATTTCGAGGAACATTTTACTTTTCGTGGCTAAATGTCCTGACTGTTATTGCCTTAAAGTATTAGAAAAGATATGAAATTATTAACTATTTATTGCGATGTGATTTCTTCTCGAGTTTGTTGTTTATGATTATAGAATACTCACCGTTTTCAGGTTTGGTTAGTTTTAGCAAAATGAAATATTGTCAACAGTTTCTATGGCTACATGTTTGTTTTCGTTGGTTTGTTTGATGAAGTTTCAATACATTCTAGTGGACAGTTAATTATTTTTTAAGAGTTTCATTAACACGTCTATCTTGCACCAAGTTTGAAATAATTGTCTCTCAATGGACTCCAAATTGCTCAAATCTCACTTGCACGCAATTAGCTTAACTAGTATGATAGCATTGAATCGATCAGGAAGGAATAAATTTATGCCAGGATTTTATCTAGTTCACCATCCTCTCCTATGAATATGACATTATCTTCAATTTTGAACCCAAGTTAGTATCCATATGGACGTGTGCACTTGATACTCGTACCAACAGTCTTCATTCACAGAGTATAGCGTATTTCAGGACCTGCAGCTAAATCACCAAACAAAATTCATCTGAAAATTGGCAATAACAGGAAAATTTTCGAGCAAGGAAGCTAATATTATTTGATTGCAATTGAAAGGTGAAGGTAACTATGATGAGAAATGAGAGCGATTCGATGAATGGTGCTTATGAATTTTGTTTTACTATGGCTTTGATTGATTACAATCAAAGATATCACCACTTTATTCTATGCTCGTGTATTGGATTTTCAAAAGAAATATTCATTAGTATTAATTTGTTGTAACTACTCAATTTCACATGATGATATTGCGTCAAAACCAATTCCGAATCAAATTCTCCGAATCGAAATTCCTCATCAGCTAACATTAAGACAGATTTAGTCTTACTTTCAATCAAAGCAATCTCTGTTGCGTTCAGAAATTTCCTTTGGAAAACTTTATCATGAGTTCTCGTGAACAGAAGTTTTTGATGCTTAAAATAAAGGTAAATTGGAAGAGGGCTACCGTTCTTGCCCGATGAGAATTTTCAAAAGTTTTCCCTTGGTTGTATATGAGTTGATTTTCACTGTAAAAGACGAAAGTTTTCAGGCGAGTCGATGGTTTGAAGGCTTTCGCTTTCAATACCTGCCGTAGGTGTAGGGTTACCAGCACGTTGATGGAAAACCACACGAGTCTACAACTTATTAACAGCAATATGTCCTGTAAGTTTCATAGCGATTTTATAATCTGGCCAAAAGTTATCGCAATTCAAAAATTTTCAAATTTTCCCAATCTCATTTTAGGCGCCTAGCGCACACATAGGGTTAAAACTTGTAAAAAAATTATCATATTCACCTTTAGAATACTTTCAAAATGCATTGTATAAACTTAATTTTTGGGAAAGTTATTACTTGACAGAAAAATAAGTATATTTAAAATATCACTAAAATGGCCACCGGCGCCAAAGGGTTAAAGATTATTAGCTTTTTGTGAAATCTAGCACTGTTCTGCATACATACCAATATATCCTGAAAATTTCAGTTCAATCAGGTGGCGCGTTCCTAAGATTTTATCACTGAAATTTGTTGATGATATATATATATATATATATATATATATATATATATATATATATATATATATATATATATATATATATATATATATATATATATGTCAGAGTGGAAAGATTAATGACATATGAATTTTGTTTTCTGTTTATATTTTTGTAACCCACTGTAGTATATCTTAGTCGTTCATTAAATAAAGTCAGTCTTAACTGATCTGTTCAGCGATCAAGAGCGTTGTTCTTACTCCCTTAGCGGTTATATATTTGCTTAGTTACCTCGTTGATCAGTAACAACTTACAAATTTTGGGGGCTCAGCCAAGATCGGAAAAGCATTTTCATCCCGATAAATTCTAATCATGGTGTCGCGTTTCTTCGAGTCGTGAAGAAAGCAAAAGAATTATTTCGTGATGTATAAATTGTGATCCGACGCTTTGTGCTAAACACGACGCCATTTAGCCATTGTGTATGTTGTTCAATTGCTGTAGGTGTGTGGGACCTGTGCCGACACAAGTAAATTGTGTATAACGTCGTCGTTGAATGTGGCGCTGTACTTTTAGAGCTGAAAACCGATCGTGTGTGTGTTCGAAGCGTTACTGGAAAGGTGTATAAACAGTACGTTTGTGGTGTATTTACGCGTCGGGTGGCTAAAGTACAGATATTAGCTTACGTGGTGTGCGAGAAAAATGTCGGAGGCGAAAGACGAAATGTCACAATTAATAGACGATAAAGATATTGATGTGCGAAGTAAATTGACATTGGATAGTGTCGACAAAATTAGTGTTCGACAGATACGGGATGAGCTCCAGAAGCGGGGGCTTGAAATAGTAGGCAGTAAGGCGACTGTAAAACATCGCCTTATGACAGTGATAAGTGCGGAAAATACGTGTAATGCTGATTGTATTAGTGAAGACAATAACGATGGAAGTGGTTGTGTAGATAGTGACGAAGAGGAGCACACAGCCATATCAAGCAAATCTTCCACACATAGTAAATTGTGTAACTACAGCCGTGAAAGGGAACGTGGAGGACAGAGATTAACTTTCAGAGATGTGGAAGACTCAATTGAAAAGTTTAGTGGTTGTGGTGACATTCCAGTGAAAAAGTGGATAGAAGAGATCGAAGAACTGAACATTATCCTAAGTTGGACAGAACAGGAATTAGTAATATACGCGAAGAAACTTTTAACTGGTGCCGCGAAACAGTTCGTCAGAAGCCAACGTATTACGAATTGGGTGTTATTTAAAGAGAAACTAATACGTGAGTTTTATGTGAAAGTAAATGCTAGAGATGTGCATGAAGCATTGAGACAAAGAAAGAAACGTTACGATGAATCATATCGTGAGTATTTGTACGACATGATGGCTACGGCAAAACTCATTGAGTTGGACGAAATGTCAATTATTAGCTATGTAATTGATGGAATCGAAGATACAGGGTATAATAAAATTATATTGCGCGGATCTCGAAATTTGGAGGATTTTAAAACAAAACTTGACGAGTATGAACGTGTGTGTGAAACGGCAGTGAAAATAAAACACAAAACTGTCATTAATAATAAGGATATTACTCGCAAAGTATTTCGGTGTTTCAACTGCGGACAAAAGGGGCATGAGGCAAAAGCATGTCCCATGGCATCTAATGGACCAAAGTGTTATAAATGCCAGAAGTTCGGACATTTGTCAGCCAATTGCACCAACAATAGAAGAGAAATCAACTGTCTAAGAGAAGAACGAAACTTTGTCAACATACAGGTTCGAGATCAAAAATGGTCAGCATTGGTTGATTCCGGTAGTCCAGTGAGTTTGATGAGGATGGATACTGCTAATGGCTTAGGATGCAAAGTTGAACCAGATCGAACAAGATCTTTTACAAGGCTTGGAGGAGCAAGAATTAAACCGATTGGAAGTGTGAATCAGGAAGTTATCATACAAGGTGAACAGTATGACATCAAATTTTATGTGCTTTCAAAAGGCGACATGGCTGTTTCCTTATTACTCGGTGATGACGTCCTCAAACAAGCAGAAGTGACTTTCAGTGTGAATGGTGTACTTTTCAACAAACTTCAACAGACAAGAAAAGATGATAGCATCATATCATGTGTGAACATCGTAAGCGACGAAGCAGATATCAGTGCTGCTGAACCTTATGCGAGTCTCATACGAGAAATAATCACTGAATATGCTGAAGATAAAAGTATCGAAACAACACATATTGAAACGAAGAAAATACTAACAGACGAAACTCCAACCAAAACAACAAATACTAAGGAAGTTTTAGATAAATTGGAACAGCAGGCGACGACTTTTGGGAATCCATTACGCATTATATCCGACCGTGGTGCTGCGTTCACTTCTTCGGAGTTCACCAAATACTGTGATGAAAGAAATATTGAGCACATTCAGATAACGACCGGAGTTCCGAGAGGTAACGGGCAGGCAGAGCGAATAAATCAAATCATCATTCCAGTTTTGACCAAATTAGCTGCAGATGATCCAACCAAGTGGTATCAATTTGTCGGAAGATGTCAGCAGTGCCTGAACTCAACATACCAGCAGACTATTGGAACGAGTCCTCATGAAGCTCTAGTCGGTGTAAAACTTCGAACGGCTTGTGACACGAATGTATTGGAGTTGGTTAGGCAAGAATTAGTCGCAAGTTTCTCCGAAAATCGCGAACACTTAAGAGAGCAGGCAAGAGATAAAATAAAAGAAGTTCAGGAGCAACAAAAACGTTACTACAATAAGAAGCGTCGCAAAGCAATCAATTATAAAATTGGCGATCTTGTCGCAGTTCAGCGTACTCAATTCGGTGCTGGTCTTAAGCTGAAAGGAAAGTATTTGGGACCATATGTCGTCGAGAGATCCAACGGAAACGAACGTTACGATGTCCGCAAGGTTTCAAAAGGTGAAGGACCACATCTTACATCATCAGCAGCCGATTACATGAAACCATGGGTAGCCGAGTCATCCGGGACTGATGACTTGTAGGATGGCCGTGTCAGAGTGGAAAGATTAATGACATATGAATTTTGTTTTCTGTTTATATTTTTGTAACCCACTGTAGTATATCTTAGTCGTTCATTAAATAAAGTCAGTCTTAACTGATCTGTTCAGCGATCAAGAGCGTTGTTCTTACTCCCTTAGCGGTTATATATTTGCTTAGTTACCTCGTTGATCAGTAACAACTTACATATATATATATATATATATATATATATGAATTATGAATTTTAATATTAATGCTCTTCTTCGAACATTAGTAAAAAAAAAGACAAAATAGGTTTGGAAGCGCACGGTTTGTGGTCAGCAAGGGCGTCGCACTTTAACGTTAAGTTGTTTCAAGTTTTTAAATTAGATTGAAACATGTTACTTATATCGAACTGGGTATTAGAGATACGATTAAGGAAATATTTTGTTTAGTACTATTAAATAAATAAACCATTCGGTTGCCAACGATGTATGAGATATATTATTTCGCAACATTTCATGCTTCTTGCATCATAAAGTACTCACGTTAGAATGAAATGAATTGATAAAACTTAAATCGTTAAAACTTAGTGGGTGTAAGTCCAAAAAGACTTCTCTTTCAAGTTCTGCGAGGGCCTGGGTGGCTGGTGATTGATTTAGTGTTTGTGTTATTTGATCACATTGCATTTTTTTTTTCAAGGGAGGGACTTCGGCCATTTTTTCTTTTGTTTTATTTAGGCCGAAGTCAGGGGCAGAGTGACCCCGCCAACATCTGGCGTCATGTCCCTAATAACATCAGGGTCTTGAGGCTGTCTGTCTCTCCACAGGCCTGCTGAATGGAGGCATATTACTCCGTTTTAGTTATTTTTTTGTATTATTTTCAGCCCCCTTCAGGCGCTAGCATGCGTGCTTTGTCACGTCTCGGCTAGGTCTGGCTTACCAACCCATGCCTGAGAGCTACTGTTGGTCCTATACGGACAAGAGCCCTTTTCCCTTTTTGTGATCAAATGCGACTAGTATAATTTCAATGACGGATGAATTGCACGTAGCGTTCACCTTTTTCTGAGAGGAAATCCAACCCATTTTCTTCGGATTAAAGGGTGCTCCACTAATGCGGATGAGGAGCTTTCACGGCGATTACTAGAGTACCCTGCTCCCGGGCACTTTTCTTATTTATGTTGAATTGCCCTCTTGATTGTTCGCCATCACCAACCTGCTTGGCAGGCTCTTGACTGAACTTCGGTTCGGTTGTCGCGCCTTGCCAAGTATCGCAGCATTTCAATTCGCTTCTACATCTTCCCTATCAAAGTTTGTTGCGGGCTTTGGAGATTAATTTGGCAGCGTCTTCATTGTGTAATCAATATATACGAGTGTGAAGTACTTTTAGTTCTTAAATTCTTTTTATCTTCGATTTGACTCATGCACATACTCACAATTAGATTAACTCAAATTCTGATGCGTGATCATAATTTATCATCCATGGCTTGATTCACATCACGGATCATACACGCTGACAACCAGTGTTCTTTCCACTTGACTAAACAGTTTCTTCTTGAGTATCACAAACTTCCCCAAAAACCAATAAATGCATTTCTATTCAAAAATTGAGTCACCTTCTGTTAGATCTATTATTATTGATGGAAATTAATAGGCAAACTTGGAACAGATATGTTTGGCTAAAGCAAATTATTCTAGTGAATTTGCGAGCACATATTGATACTGTTATAATATTGATATAAGAAAACACAATAAAACTATGTAAATTTGTGCAAAGAGACTTGTTCACGTATTCTGAAAAGTTGTTGATCTAGATCACGTGAATACCGTGTCCGCGTATCACTGTTGATTTTAGTTTGACTCAAGTAAACTACTTGGTTCTAAACTGACGTAAAGGCAGGCAAGTTCTCCTTTAAAGTGATTCAAAGATAAAGCTACAAATGATGCAGCAAAGTGCAATAAATCAGTAAATGTTTTCATCACGTGTTTCGATTAAACTGCACAACAAACATCAAATTAGCGGAATATTTTACTGGAAGACGTATTACACATTACGAAGCAAAAAATGCACGAGAGCAAATTGCGGCAGTGTTTTTATTTGTGTTGATATTTGATAAACATTTGCTCAATCAACACAAACTATTCAGGTGCAGCTTTTGTATGTCATGGCTTAGCATTGAGTAAATAAAGAAATTACATATATGAATGCATCATGCTTTACATTTCAACTAACTTTTCTATTGAAAATTGTTTTGAAACTTGAATTTTTAGCTGGGGCTGCTGCGTATTTTTCCCTAACTTTGAATAAATAAGTAGTTGACATTGCTAACAACAAGTACTTTGAGCAGTGGTAGAGCTCAAAATTTTCAAGGTTCGGCGCTTAAGAAAACAGCCCACTATTTGAAAATTTAAGCAGGGGTGACTAATTTTGAATGAACGTTTCGAAAGAGATCGAATACAATATTAAAAAAAAAATTATATAGAAAGGTATTTCAAATTAAGAATGGCTATCAGCTAAAAAAAATGCAAGGATAAAGTGCATTCCAAAGTGAACAGGAATTTTGGAGCAGGCATTTTCTGGTGACATCAGCTATGTGTAATTAAATGCGTTGAAAGGTAACATATTTTCCCAAAAATTAAGTCACATTTTCATGAGATTTTCCCTTTAGAAGCAAATTTTTTAAATCAGATATGACAGCATGTTTGTGTCATTGGTTCAAAAATGCCAATATTAAGTTTGGTTTTGAACCTGGTAAAATTGTTAGCGAAACATTTCAATAGATAAGCTAAAGTTATGGTGAGGTTTATCGATTCCGCGGTAGAAGTCATGAGTGGGATTCATGGCTTTAAAACGGTTGTGAGAATATGCATGACGGCCAGTCGAAATCCATGAGCAGCGCAAAGACAGTCTAAATTGTCGCTGAGTTCTTCCGAAATCATCCAACATTTTCATTTAAATTCATATAGTTTGAATTGAATATCTCCAAAACATCAATTTAACGAGTTTTGATTTAATTTTTGGCTACCAAAAGGTATGTGCGGAGATTGTTCGGCATCTCTCGCTTCCTACATTTTTGGCTAAACCACAACGCTTTCCACTCCAAAAACCATTCAAAAAGTGCTAGACTAAAGAAGAAAAAACTCATACAAATAGATGAAGTATCGGATACAACAGTTTTAAATATTCTTCATGATCATCTTGTCATGATTCAGGCCAGCGCATGATGGGTGCCGAAAATGCTGTTCACAAGAGCGGTTTTGAGTTGGCTGCCATGAATAAGGGGGTCTTCAATATTTTAAATATCCCACATTACAGCCCTGACCTGAATTCCAGCGATTATCTTTTCCAAAAACTGAAAAAAAAACTTCGGGAAAATAAGTTTCCAAACGATGAAGAAGAGAAGGGTTTTACTTTTCCCACATAAACAGGTATACAGAAACTTATTGAAAAATCCGAAAAATGTATTACATAGTATAGCAGGCGAATATGTTGGAAAATAAAAATTAAATTGCATTTTTATTCGCACCTCTTACTTCCCATTCTGCGAACTATATACCCACCCTCGAAAATATAATACAATAGCCATAAATCAGGCTGTATTGTCGCAAGCATAAACTTAAACCTACTATCCGTTTAAATTAATCGGCAATTACTAACAAAACACTTTTTTCCCGTTTCTGCAACTCATAATTAAACAAACCTAATCATATCACAATTCTGCTCTCAAAAGAAGAGTAATCATTTTCAACGTCTCATAACAACACATCAACCCCCATAAACAAACTGGAAGCAACAATTTCATCTTTACAAACCAAACACTATTTGAATGCAAATCGCAAAAAACGATTTTCATTTCAGAGTATTTAATGCTAACCAGCGGCCGTCTCTGAATAGAATGCATCGTTACAGTCTGAATAGGTTTATTTATTTGATTATATCCGTTACACATCCTAGAGAGCCACATAGACGACATATTGTGTGTAGTGCCATATCCAGTATTTTTGTATAGTTCACACTAACTTCCAGTCTGTTATTTTGCCCAATTTGCACGATTTTGTTCAAAGCACATGCACCGAATCATGTACACATAAAAATAAACCAACGCAATCCTATAATAGTGGTTTGTGAAAACCAAATGGAATAAGGGTGAGTGGAGCCTGGGTAAGAGAGATGCAAAGGATATTCGTTTAGTTTTCATTTTTATTGCGACTGTGATAGCTGAGCGGAATTTTTAACCATTTGTTCAGTGAGAAATTCGGGTTGTTCCGTTTATAATAAAAATGCAATTCTATTTGTAGAAAAAAAACATCCGTTGTTGGACAATTTAAAAATGCAATCTGAAAAGAACGTAGTTGAGTAAGAATGGAACGGGTGTGAAAGAATGTGATTGAAACGAATTTCGCACGGTTTCATGCGATTTCGCTGAACTGTGTTTGACTATAATTTTATTGGTAATAAACGATGAATGTTTGTGAAATAGTCGATTGAAAAGTATGGTCGACGTACTGCTGCGCTGATCTGAGCTCGAAACGCTTTTATTTCATTTTTTTTTAAACTTAATAAAAAATATTTTAATTGTCAAAACAAAGAGTTTAAGCTTAGTGCAATTAGTAGCATTTTTTCTAATTTAACAGCCACTGTGTGATCGAGCTCACTAAGGAGGATTTCAACTAGGTGGGGTGCCTTTTCTGGAGTCTGTCTAAAAGTGGCTTTTCAAACAGACTCCAGAAAAGGCAACTTTGGGCCCATTGTGATACCGCATTGCATACATAGTGCACAACAATTATTAAGCAAAAAGCCCTCCTGAGTTCTTCAGATCCACCAAAGCTACTTACAGCAAGCGTATTTTTCTTCCGTTCACTTAAATGCTCTTGTTTGAAGGAGAATGGCCTCAATTTTAATGCAGCGAGGAATTTATGAATTTAATTTCAAATATATCTTTCACGTCCTGGTTGATTTTTCACCCCATAGCAATAAACTCCCGATAGCCTCAAAAGTCCGATAATATTTCTTCACACGGTCGAATTCATCGAACTTACAATAATATCCATACTCAATGGGATCTTTCGCCACAAAAACTTACCCTTAATCGTCATTCTGAAGCATTTCATCTGCCCAAAACATAACACCGGAAACAACTAAACACACAACAGTTAGTCGTTATTGTTTTATGGTCCAAATGGTCCGAAGCAAATTGTTCCCAATAGATATCTTAAGACAAATCTGTGACCAATAAAATAGAAAAACTGGCGAAAACATCTCATCAACAAAAGCGCAACTAAACAAATGACGGTGGCTAGAACGAGACGAACAGTTACAGTTGAGATTGGCGAAGACAAAGTAAAATAAAATACATGTATATTTACAAAAACAGAAAAACTTTCTCAACTCAACCATTTGGTGTGCGATGATGTGCAAAAGAAGAAAATAGCACGATAACGGAAACCAAGAGTGCGGTGGTAATGGTTTGGCATTTGGTTGGTATAATGTCACCAAAAAGGTTGCTACTAACTCAAATTCCTACCGAAAGTAAGACAACGTGTCTCTTGGTCGTAATTTAATGTAAATTACCTAAAGTCCCATTTGTCGCATTTGATAGTCAAATTTTCCTTGTCGTCGCTTTCTCTGAAATCAGGAACGGAGGTGTTTGAAATTTTCTAGGCTGCAAGAAATAAGGTAAACTGGAAGTTTCCCTCTTTAAGGCGGGGTAAGTGCTGCCGATTACGGTGATTTAGTATTTGGTTAGATAAAATTTTAGATATACTATACTCATTTGCGCATTGATTTGAGAGAAGCAAAAAGCATCGAAATTTGTTGGATGCCTGTGACATTTCGTTACCGTTCACTGTAAAGTTTTCTACTGAAAATTCTATTTTTATTAATTCTTCATTGTTTTATTATTCTAATAAAAAAAAAATAAAAAAAAGAACTTTAAATATTATAAAAGTGCAAGTTGATCAAATGCTAGCGATGAATCTTGAGTATTGTTTCAAATAGTTTTCAAAGTAAAAAAGGGCTTTCATATTCGTTTTGCAAAACTGCACTAAAGAGAAGTAATTGCTTTGGATTTACTCTGATATACAGAGTTATATTTATTAAATTTGGTTTGATTTTATGACTTTTAAACAAATACACTTTTACGACATATTTTATCAGCATTCTTGGTTCATGGAAGAAAATAAGAGTGTGTAGGCCTGACATTTGAACATATTTCGATCAAAACCAAAAGAAATCAAAATAAAAATAGCTGAATATAATTTAATTATTGGAATTTATTGTTTTATGCAAATGCTATAATCAAAATTAGCTAAGCTATAATCGCGCCCAATGTGGGTCTAAATGCATGCCCAAATTATTTTAAAAGCAAACTTTTTTGTCTACCTCTGGTTTTTTACAAACTTTGCTCTACGGGGTATTTTGCCTCTGGTATTTAATTTTCTTTTAGAATAAACGTTTCTCTACTGATCTATTGTACTGAATCAAGTCTGCGTACATATATTTAAAAAATCTACGTTGCTTAGCATGTCATTGCGATAAAAAAATCATAAATTTCATATGTGACATAGAATCGCTTGTCTTTTAATCTCAAGAGCAATGAAACAGGAAATTTCCATATTCTATTGACTTTCAAATTCCATGCAAATATCTACTGTCTTCGGTTTCATTTTTGCTAAATATTGATCCGCGGCAACACATTGCTGCCTCTGCAAGACACGATGCTGACTTCAGCACCATACGTTTCTCACTGTATCTAATAGGTGGATGTCCTGTTGATATTCAGGATGATTTTTCATGGTTTTAATTTCTTTTCGTTGCTTGTACTTCTGCTTGATTTTATTTTGCTTCATTGTTGCTGCTGTTCGTTCCCATTCCGCAGGCGAACGTTATCTTTAGTTTCTAAAAAAAACATGGGCTATGAGCCTGAGCTCTAAAGCAGAATTTACGAATTCCTACTGTTTTTACTTTGCTGTCCGGTTGTATATTTGCTTGACTCGTTGATTTTTTTAGCATAGTTAGATGTCATCAAATCTTCTGTTCCATGCTCTCTGAAGCCAAGTATATATATATTGGTATGTATTCGAGTTACCGTCATTGAAGAGATTTCAATTCAGACTCCAGAAACGTTGACTGTCTCGAGTGGATAGTCTGTGGCATGTTAGCCACCAGCGAAAATGTTGTCCAAATTTTTTGAGATACAAGCACTGCTTGTTGATTGCTGCTGAAACCCGTACTGAGCATCTCATGTTCTTTCATTTTCAAGCTGTGCGGAAAGGATTCGAGGATGTAACAGATATCCTGTTTACGGTATTCAGCATTCCAGATTTGCTTGTGGCAACATCAGATTTTGTCGGACAAGCTCGAAAATATTCCGGTTTTGATTTAAATTAATTTAGACAGGTACATGCCTGAAACGAAAGGAAATGTTCACGGAGATTTGATTCGATTGAGATAGTGGTTTTTGAAAGCATTCAGTTAAATGTCATTTGAATGAAACGACATTTTTGGTCAACCACAAGCCACATTGATGAAAAGTTAGTTTTTCAACTGTTTTATAATTAAATTGGTTTTGGGCTATTTAGAGGTGAGTTCAAGGATTTCAGATATGATAGAAATCTTCTTTTTAATAAAATGGTACTTTCAAATTAAAATTTCTACGATCTGTATCCACCGCATATTAGAAAATGATTTTGATTCGATACTGTTCACTTTTAAAAACCACTATAATTTTCCCTAGAAAAGCAAAATCAAATCAAGAGTCAGATTGTGCGATCTATCGGTAGAGCAGAACCATTCCAAGTAGCCGCACAACACATAAGGGCGAAAAAAGAGCTGGGAAATTCTGCGATGGCGGTTGTGGAAGACAAAAGTGAAGTCAACTATGTACATCTGAAATTGATATAAAAACATAAGATCATTTTTTTGTCCTTCATTGTCTATAGAACTGTTTTGTATTGTACAAATGTATCATCACTTTTTATAATCTAAATATTAAATATAATAAAATTTTCTAAATAATTTATAAGTTAAGGGAAAACTATTCGTTTGTGCAACTGACCGCCTAAAACTGTGATATATTACAAAGTACTCAAGATTTTAAAACAGGTACTCAACTTTAGTTGTCACAAATGATATTGTGGATACACAAACACCTACATTTATCATTCTCACATTCACTACTCACCACACTACTTGACATCAAACACACCACATCAAAATTTACAAATCAAGTAGGTTAAGAAAAAATGTTTTTGTTTTTTGTCAATTAATTTTTCAAGTTGGTTGTCAAGTAATCTTTCATGTTGTTCGTCAATTAATTTTGAAATAAAAACATTAATAAGAGTAAAATATTTAATTATAAATAAACCTGCCAAAATATAATTTTTTTCAGCTTGGTAAAATAAGACAGCACAATATTCAATCAAAGTCAAAAATATTTTTGCTACTCCATTTCACATTCAATTTATATTATCATTTATCAATACGACTTTAAAGTCAATGCTGATTTATTCAGCTTAGAGTCGTTGGATTCCTATTGATTGTAATGAGTGTATAAATTAATCGATTTGCTACATACCGAGCTTTTTAAATAAGACAGCAATAACATACGATCAGTGCTTTCAAATCGATATACTTTCATAAGCTTTTTGTTGCATTAAATCATAAATTTAAGATACTTAGTAATAACCAAAGCTTTACATATTTTTAGTGCTTCTCAAAGTGTTCAGGTCATCAAGTGCTGCAAATTTGGAATTGACTTGAATATTGGCAATCGAAAATCAAAACGAAATGCTTCAAAATACTAAAGCAATAAACTAGAAACTCTCAGATTGGCTGTGTGATTATTTTGGAAATTTTGGAACATTTTGGAAATTTTTCCGTCCTTAAAGTATGATTTTCAGAATTCAAGGATTCAAAATCTAGACCAGAATTGAGCTACTAAAAAGAGTGATCTCAATCGGACACGTAAAGTTTTCCTATCACTTTTTTAAAATTATATCCAGTGTAAAAAAAAATGTATTCAACATTCAAGGTTATTTCTCTTTGAAATTGATTTGAAAGCAAAATGAAAATCTCTGCATAATCCTAAACCGAACCAAACCCATTTTGTTGGCTCACTATTTGGATTTAGGTCACGACACCGAAAATACCATTCCACTCTTTCGTATTCAATCCATTTCAAGAGCAAATATTTTTCTACCATTAAGAATTCCCATTTGCTCTCATGTCCATGCATTAAATTAATTTCACTTGTATGTCCCTTATTCCGTTGTCCGTGTTGCAAGCATTTTGTGTAATTTAGCATTAAATTCATTTCCAGCTCGTTTCGATCCTTTGCGCTCTAAGCTCCAGAAAGGATCTGCGAATTTCAATTTAAATGCTGCAAGGCATTAACTATACTCATATGTACGTACATTCGAGTCGTGTCGTTTAAGGCTATTACTATTTGCCTGTACTTTCAATATTTTCCGATCCGAGAGCATGGTATGGCGTTAATAATAGCTTTTAATTCCGTAATGTGCCCTTATTCGTACTGCTCCTCGTGTACTCCACTTAGGTGCAGAATAATTTTGAATACATTATTGAAACGAGAACGACTGTTATGATTTGGATCCTTAGCGATGTGGTTCTGGATTTTCCCGTTATGCAATATTTATCCACCCTATACCGAGCATGGTTGAATGAACCCTATGCGTTTGATCGTTTTGAACGCAATTGCTTTACGGTGCTTAGAAGGTAAAGTGTCTAATGCGTGAGTAAATCGCAAATGTAAGTAACGTTGACTGTTCTAAAATATTATTAATGGAAATATAAAAGATAGGTTTTTCATATTTTGTAGAATGATGTAATAGAGTAAGTAGTTTTCGAATCCGGTGTTATCTAAAATAATGTCAGATAGAGCGTTTATTCTAAAGACGGCAGCATACTAGCTGATTTTTTTTTTTACTTTATTTATTTATTTATTTATTTATTAATATATATACTCAGCATCCAACTACTGAATATTAGAGACACCATGATAAAAAACAAAATCAAGGTGAATATAAAGAAAAAAATAGTAAGCGGATATGACCATATGTGTGAAGGAAAGAAGGTTGGTTAATGTGGATTTACCTTTGACAAAGCCATGCGGTTCATGCTTCATAAAGGAGTCGACTCGCTTGTAGACCACTTTCTCAAGGATCTTGCTAAAACAAGGGAGAAGGGAAATGGGACGTTAGTTTGGGATGCATGTACGATCACCAGCTTTACGTATAGGGAAGATATTGGCAATTTTCCAGAGAGAACGGAAAGAGCCAGAAGATAAACTTATATAGAATAAGATAGAAAAGGAACGCACAGAGATGATGAAAGAAATTTATCCGGGATATTTGGAATACCGTCGGAACCACAAGTTCAAATATCGTTCAACACAAGTTCAATTTCTAAATGATTTGTCCGAAACGAATGTAATTCAGGAGAAGATGGAGAGATAAGATTTTGGGATGAAGGAGTGCATTGTTGTGAAAAGCAAAAGGAAAATTAAGGAGGAAAAAGTTCACACACTTTAAGCGGAAGGGAAACAGCATCATCAATGTCAACATCACGAAAGAAAAAGAGCCAGTTAGTTCTATTTAATTCAATCGCCATGCCAGTTAAATTAGCTTTGTGAAAGTAAAGACGTAGTAAGAAAGGGATTATGTTCCCCATAGAGTTAATATTAGAAATTTCAAGGGCAAGACGGGGGTGATGGAAGTCAGGAGGCACATTGTGAAAGAGAGCAGCACTTAAGAAAAGTGATGATTTTGGTATTTTGGCCAAAGCAAGGTCCAGAATTCTATTGCTGGCATTTGGTATGTTGCTACGTTGTGAGAGGGAACAAAATCAAAGAAACGATGACGTTATTAATGAGACACTTCTAGTTGAGATAATAACCAAACAGGCAGCATCCCAATCTAAAGCTGGGATATTAAAATCACCACATACTAGAACATAAGCGATGGAAAAACGACTGTTAAGGTAAGAGGAAACTTCCAGAAGGAATCGTTCATAAACTGACATAGGAAAGTTGCAGGGAATTTATATTGAATCGCAACTATGCTTATAGTAAAAGGTAAGAAGAAACAAACAAAAATACACCCAACAAGAGGACAGAAAGATAAACCACGACAGAGTTGTCCGTTGAGTGTCTTATTAATACTGATGAGAACACCTCCACCATCGAATTTACCAGTAACTAAACGATTCTAACGGAATACTATGTAGTCAGGTAAGATATCTGAATCGAATATATCATCAGTTAGCCAGGTTTCCGCAAGACATATTATATCGTCCGAAGCTAAAGTGGCAGAGAGCCTGAACTCATTAGTTTGGCTCTTCAAACCCCGGACATTTTGGTAATATAGTCTTAATCCTAAGTTCTGGAGCTCCTTGTTCCTCTCGGATGAAAATTTTTACGAGGAATTCTAGTTAACTCCTTACCTAAAACACCAGGGGCCAGAAGTCCTTTCGAAGAAGCTCATTGACGCCAGCAGATACAGTAATACGAAAGATGTTATTTTCTGGTTCTGTAGGTTGTCGGGCGTCAGTTTTTTGCAGAGAAGAAGAGGTGGCATGTAACCAAGCTTAGCAGTGGCAAATTACTTAATAGTCTCGGCTAAAGTATGGTAGTCGATGCGTGATATGAAGACCTGCAGTGGCGGACTCATCACTTTGACTTGGAGAAGTGCACGTTTGGCCCAGAAGATTCGACTTGCGCACTGGGTCGACTATAACGTCAGTACAAAGTGCGAAAGTAGTGGGAATATCCAAAAGTAATAGCAGTGAGGTAGAAGGTTCATCGCAAGGCTGTTGTAGCGGCTGATGTAGCAGCAGGAAATTTTGCAGCTTCAACTCTGTCAGTGATTACAACAGAACCAACGGGCATAGCCGTATCATTTAATGGTTGGAAGCTTTTTAGAGTTACGTTGACCGTCTCTTATGAAGCAATAAATGTTTTAGCCACATCCTCAAGACACTGTTTAGCGGCTTGTAATTTAGTCACATTATACGCCATTGAAGACTAGCGGCAGCAGCTGCAGAACCAGTACAGCCCAAGAGTATTGTTCAGTGCGTCCCCAATACTTCCTGAGAAGCCTAGGTAACCAATGTGAAACGTTTTTCCGCAGAAACCCGAACATATAGCTTAAGGGGCATTTTCAGATTTAGTGGCGCAAGGAGTAGCACTGCATTGGATCATTGTCAAACGATGATTCAACGATTATCAATTATTATCCAGCAGACGAAAAGTATAAAGCTTGAGTAACCTAGTGGGTAGAGCACTGGCTTCTCGCGTGTGGGGTCCCTGGTTCGAATCTAGGTTCGGACGAGGGTCCCCGCACCAAGCTTTGAGTTCACCTAGCTCTGATTAGGTACCTGATTTAAATAAGGTGTAAAGTGAGTCGTGGAACTAATCACTTCACACTCGTATTCACAATGATTAAAAAAATTGTAATGAAGCTCACTACCAGCTTCAACCCCTAGACCCGTACGAGGGTTGTAGTGGGATTACTTTACTTTACTTTACACGAAAAGTATACACTGCGAAAAATATACACTGAAAAGTATAAAAGTGTACACTTTACGCAGAATATTCAATATTCAAAATACTATTTATTTCGTTTATCGCTAGTAACATTGACAATGAGAAGCAGTTGCACAGTTCTTCAAACATCATACTTTGGTACTTTCAAGTGGTGTTTGCTTTACATTACTGTTTCGACCTACATATAAAAGCTAATGTGCTATCATTTTTTCAAAGTAGTTTTATTTCAGTTCTTCAAGCAAATACAGAACAAGCAGTATGCGCATTTTAAAGACAGAACCAAATCAATTTGCCACGAGAAACCATCGCATACTTTCAGTTTTGGTAAAAAAAATTAAACATCCTTTTACGTTAGTCCTTCAAAAATATCTTCAATTCTGTATTCTTTATATTAAAGTTTTCCGCTGTCTAACTTTCTCAACGCACTCCGACTCAAGCTGATTCTTAATGAACTGCAAAGGGAACCTTTATTTTCATTTTCGCCATTTCGTTCACAAAAACTCTCACCCTCATTCCATATCTCAGAACCATAATTATCATTGTTATCAAACAAATATCGAAAAAGAGGATAATTTTCTCTGACAGATAGCTCGTATTCGGATATTCGGAACGAAGGTCACTTCAAGATTTTCGCGAAACGATTAGAAAGCTATACGAAAAACGGTTTGTTTTTACCGTATTTTATTTTAATGATGTGATAAGCTCGGGCGACCGAAATAGGCATTCAAGCACATAAAAATAATAAATTGTACAGCAATCGTCATTATGAATCAGTGAAATGTGAAATTAATGAGCACTTTGGATAGCGTTCAGATAAGAAATTTTCGATTTCTGTTTTTCTCCCCCATTTAAGCGATAAATGACATTCGTTTTGGCTATCAGAAACCTAATTGACAAGGTGACCCTGTATCGTTCCCTCTGTTTTGATGGTCAGGTCAGTGCGTGGAGGGATGAGGAGAAGCTGCGTAATAGCTTTTCATTAATTGATATCATTTCAAAGCGAGGGAAAAATGTTCGATTGTTAATTATGTTTGCTTGTATTACGTTGTTGTTGATTTTGTGTTAAGGGAATGAAAGCAATGAAAATGGTGACATTGGCTATCACTTTTTGAATAAAACGGCCCACAGACGAGAGATCTCGCCGACAACTAGATCTGCAATATGCGATATCTGCAACGAAATTCTCTTTCTGTGGGCTAGTCTCAGGTTGTATTTTTAGTATCTGCAACGGTTCAGTAAATATCAAATTTTTTTGATATTTGGTGGGCGGAGCTACTGGTCAACGACCACGTTGCTGTGTCTGTTGTGATTTTGAGACTAGAATGGAGATCTCATTTGAATTTAGTGTGACGTAATGGTCACCTAATTCGAAATCATAGGTTTAACGGACTGAATTGTGTATGAATATGCTCAACAAGAGTCAGTTAGCATACCTCATGATCCCGTTAATGTTTTATATATTTCAGGAAATATTTATGAACAAAAAGAATAGATGGGGAACAAAAATATCTTTAAACATTTGGCAGCAACGGATATTTAGCTCATTTTCAGGTACCTCTATAATTCTATAGAAAAAATATTTTGAAAAAAACCATGGATGCCAATATTTCGGTTTACAACATTTTTTTGTCAACAAAATTCACAGCTGCGATTAGCCTGTCTCTCTATCTCTCCGGATTTTCAGCATTTTCAGCCCAGGTTTGGTTATCTTTTAGTGCATTTCGAAAGCAATTTGCATAAATGTAATTAAAAAGGAAAAATACCCGAAAATAATAATAAAGGAGCAATTAAAGCGTATAAATAGGAGGTTTAGGTTGAGCTCAAATTTAGATTCATTCTAAACACGATATGTACTATACACTATATGTATAAATACTATATGTACCTGTTCGAAATTACTTTCGCGTCATTTGCTAACAATGCTTACAATGTATGTCCTCCGTTTTCTTACAACCAAAATGACCTGAAAACACCCATTCCAAAGCGAAAACAACGTTCGAATGAGATTGCAATTCAAGTTGCGATTACATTCTGTGTCTATGGCAAATCAATTGAGATCCAGTCGATGACCAGATCTCTGTGTCTGTGGGCCGTTTAAGTATCGGGATGAAAAATTGAAAATTGTTGGGATATTTCTTCAATTTTAAGCTTTGAGTTTTGCTTGAGAAATCAATAGTCAGATAAATCGTAATAATTTCAGTGTGCTTAATGTACATAATATTTTCATTCATTTTTCATTCTCAACCATATTCCTTACTAACGCATATTAAGTAGCTCGAATACTTTTTATTTCGAAATTTTTCATCCTTGTATGATTTTTTTTAAATAAACTACAGGTAGAATAAAATTGGTATTCTTTCAAGGTAACTAAAATTGGGTTATTGCTCAAGTATTCACGTTGCGTCGACTTGACTTTTTTTGAACAACCCCATTTTTAATTTAAGAACATCACAAGATTAATTACCTACTTCTTAAAAACAACGAACATGGTCGCTCTACCATCCAAATCCAAGTCAACTCGAATATAAGAAAACAACAATTTAAATTATTTTTCTTTTCTTCTGAAATCCTCAACGGACTTTGTGTCCGTAACGGCACAAACATTTGCATCAACCAACTTGTAGATTAAATTGAAAACTTCGGTAACTGGCTCTAAAGAACTTTGTAACATAATTATTCCATTTGCATCGCACTGAACTTATTTTACGACGAAAAGCATGGTAGGATCGTGTTACTCTTGGTCGGTCTTCCTGAATAAATGATTTTCGTCCGCGCTGCATTTTTATGCGCTTGCATTTCAATTTCGCTGCTCGAACGATTCATGAACAAAAGCAAGAACCATAAACTCATTTCAGTTTACTTTCTCTTCCCGGATATTTCAAGTTATTTAATTTACGTACAATTTACTTCTGGCTCGTTTTTTTGTAGTCTCTTTGTAAGACGAACAAGTCCCGGTCAGAGCTTTCGTTCGCGACAGTTCTCTTGACAGTCTAGTGAAAGTCAATGAAGTAAATTAAGAATAATAAATCACACTTTTATGTTTATCGCTTGAAGGAACAGCAGCATTGTCGTTAAATTACAGGAGTCTTAGTGCCAAAGGTATTTTAATGACAGTGGATATTTTTCAAAGTGAAGCACAATTTGTTGCAGCAATGATATCCTTGCTGCAATGATTTCACTATACAAAATACTGACGCTTATGGAGCTCAAAGCAAAACTCGTCTTTGAATTAATAGTTGAGTCTGATAAAATTCATTTAATGATCATTTCGCGAAATCGTAAACGAAAGCTTTCAGAAAGAGCACCATGTTTGTCCTAGAGGCATAATCAACATTTTCATCGAAAACTGTCATTCTAATTTGTTAACGAGGCTTACTTCTTCAAATATGCAAAACTAATGTTGCTTTGATATTGCAAGGAATAAATAATTTGAGCATGTTTCAATAAAAGATCTGTTCGCATACTTTCAGTCACTGAATTTTACTGAATTTTCCTGAAGCATGTGGTTGGGAGATTCATGAATAGTACGAAAACGCTCTCATTGCATTTCCTGAAAATGTACAAACAAAAGTGTCAGTTGTCGGTTTTTGGAATAACAATTATAGTGATTATAAAGTCATCCTAAGCGGTGATAAATTATCGCCACGAAAATATTCGACCTTCAAAGCAACATTACGCAAAAAATATGATGAACATTTTTACTCGCGCCACACCGTTTGTCACTTTTCAATATTTTTGAGTAGCTCAGACCCTACTGAAATTTACTGAAAGAGGGGAAATTTTCAGTATTCAGTAAAACGAGTACAAAAACGGCTAGAAATAGATCCATAATTTTTTTCGATGCACCCCTATATTTCTATGCAGACATTTTTTGTAAGAAACAAGTGCTGAAAATGAAAACTGATGTTTTATTCTTATCCATGACACATAATTGGCAATTATGAACCCTATGTGAGCGCTGACTGTCTAAAAGTGGGCAAGAATTATTTTTCAAATTTCAATTTATCATAGCTTCTGACGGAAACATTGATTCATCGTAGAATTTGGACATTTATTGATGTATTAACGTTTAATAAAACTATACACTCATGGATTTTTAAGACTGTGTGAGTAACCCTGTAGCTTCGGTAGGCTGCTGAAATCATCGACCCTCCTAAAAATGTTTGCTTTTTGAAAAGAAATTCAAACTACTCATAAATATAAACTTTTGCTAACCATCTCAAATTGAAACTTTTAAAATTCCGCAAAATACCTCTATTTTCAGCACTCGGAACTTCAGTTCAAGAGAACTGATGACAAAATAATCCGGGGTGTGTTCAATGTGCATGCTATAGCTGCTCCAAAAGCAAAGCATAGCATCACTTTAGCAAGTATCAAAATTCGCAGTAGCTAGGTGAAGCAGCTATGGATATTGGACGGCCAGGAGCTGCTACGAAGGTCAGCCTTTACACAGGAAATTCAAAAATAATTTTGTTTCAATTTTTTTATTGTAATTTTTGCATTTTCGTGGATCAGTTCAATACTTCCATTGCACTTTGGAAACTGTTTGAAATTTAAGAGTTTTCAACATACAGCTGCACAATCCATTAAAATTTTCCTAACATATTTAAAACGTATCACTTATTTCCGCCTTTTGACGCCATATATGAGAAAAAGAGCAAACAATAAGCGTTGAAAATTTGATAATACAGGAATCAGAGCACCCGGCCTTTTACGATTCATGCTCGCCTTCTAAAAACTCAAGATGAGCTGCGCTATGTACAAGCCAACTTAAAACTCGAGTTGAGTTTAAGTGTTTAAAAGCCCGTATTTAATTTATGCTGTCACTATTTTCAAATTTATTCCTCATCTCCTGTATCACAAAAGCGCAAAAACTTCTTTTCATTTCAATTTCCAATTGAAAATTACGTTCAAACTGCATGTCAGCTGTGTACGCACGGCCATTTTGCCGTAGCTACTTTCTAGCTATCCTCCAGACTACGAGCAGCGAATAGCTGTTACCTTAGCAGCTATTCCGGAATCTTGGACAGCCCGACTGTCAAATAGCAAGCATCAGAAAGTAGCTATTTCGTGACATTGGACAGCCAGAGCTGCTAAATTAGCAGCTAATAGCAGCTATAGCATGCACATTGAACACACCCCCGATCAAAATTAAATTTACAAGACATGTTGGTATTGGTCAGCAGTACAAGGCTGCAAGAAAGGATTTTGAAATGTTGGTAGCACTGTGGCAGTGGTGCCCTCTTGAAAAATTAATCAGAAAAAAAACTGCTTTTTGGCCCCTAGCTTAGAATTCAGTCAATATATTTTAACGAAATTCATATAATAGCTGGAGTTACTCTAAACCAGCTTTGATAGAAATTTGGTTGAAAAATTGGGATAAAACTACTAGGTTTGGTAATTTTTGTCCCCTAAACCTTGTAAATTTGCACAGCCAAATAAAGCTTTTTACCTATAACGTACGATGTAGTCATGAAACCAAAACGAAGCTCATATAGTAAATGGACCTTATGTTTAGCCAATTTCCATAAAAATTTCATTGAAAAATCATAGGACAGCTGTCAGCTATGGTAATTTTTCAAGTTTGAGGCCACGATTCGATTGACGCAAAAAAGAAGTCCTGCATACCGATATTTCGATTTCAAGGGTTTGATGATGCTCTTTCTGGAACAGTACAGTTAGTTCGCTGGTAGTGCGGCAATAAACAATAATTAAAAAATTTTGTTAATATTGTTTTTAAAACTTGTGTATATATAAACATTTAGTGGCAATCAGTGCGTGCAAAAAAAAAACCAAATAGATAATACTGATATGGGCCAGATAAGGAAAACAACTAAGACCCCAGAAGCACCAGACATTGACGAGCCGGTGCTAGACAAAACAGCGGTGGAGAAAGTTGCGGTGCTCGAAAAAGAAAACCAAGCACTTCGAAAAGAAGTCAACAATTTGCGGCGGCAGATGAAATGTATTCTGACCAGCAGGTCCCAGGTTCATTTTGTTATTTTCCTAGCTTAATTTTTTAAGTCTAACATGTTTGATTAATTTAAACGTTGACGGCTTTGCTCCATAATTGATGACTTCCAATATAGTTCCAGTGATGTTTCTTCGACAAGTTCCGTTATTTTCAGTCTGCAAATAGACAGCCAAAAATCTCGTTCGCACAAGGATTGCACGTAAAACTGCTTATGTTTAAATAGGCCTTTTTAGCATAAAGGGCAGATGAGGCTGTGTGATTTCAAAGTAGATTCAATAAGACCATAAATTTGGAGATTGGAGTGCGAGCGGCGTTATGTTATTTTTCAACAAGTTCTTTGTGAATATTTCTGAAGTGGAAGCATTTTTATGTCAATCTATAGCTCCTCGTAACATTCCGGTGCAAAAACGCAGGACTTTTCTTTCAAATTTTTTAGCTTTTAAATACTACTGCAGACATGGTCATTTAAATCGTGAATCCGGAGTTTGAGCCTCATGAGCTGCCAATGTATAAGCAGACTTTTCGTTCCAGAAAATGTAGTTTTCGACTACGCATACTAAGTTTCAGCTTGTGCATTTTTTCATAATTTTTTCAATCTTATTCCTATTGTCCTAGATTTACAGGTTCACCTACTGCATCAATTTCGTTTTGATCCGGTGACTCCATCGGAAATGCATGGGTAAAAAACTATTTTTTAAGCTGAGTTACTTTTCAAAGTGAAACTACTCCCACAAAGCTAAATTAAAGTTCAATCAGAGCGGAGTAGATAGCCATGAGTGGAAATGAAAACAATACACTGCGATTTTTTTTTCATTCTTCAAAGAAAGCCGCTTTTATTCGATGGGAAATTTCAAGAAATTGTAGATTGAATGTGCAGACAAATTAGCAAATTTCTCAATAATTTACCTTTTCTCTTAAAAAGCAAAAGCTTTTTTTAAGAGGGTTGATGCTTTAAAAGCTCTCTTTTTGTGTCCCCATATTAATTACAGGACTACACGCTATTGCCAAAAAGTTCAAGATATTTTCTTGTGAATTCAAAAAAAAAGCAATTATTCTTCAGAAATCAGTGAAAATAAAAACCGCTGATGCCAGCTCACTGAAATTTGAAGTTTCCACTGTAAATGCACGTTTCAATAAAATACAAATCCTTTCAATTCAAGACTGATTTGCAATATTCCTGAACTTATTTGAAGGGGAGCTACCAGGTTTATTAGTATAAATATTCTGGCTTCAAGGATCACGCACGAGCAAAGAGTAAGCAAAAAAATGTTTATTCTGTATGACCAGTTGTTTCATTTGCAGAGCTTACTTCTCACTCAAACATCCCATTTACCCGGAAAAAAACGTGAGATAGTTTCTTGATGTCCAGAATATATTAAGACAACCTCAAAAGGTAAAACAAATAATATACTGTAAATAGTAAATACTGAACATTCAAAGGGAAATTATGCCGGAAAGCAAAAAAAAAGCTATTACAATAATTTTTCCAAGATGTGAAATTAGATACGTAAAGTTTTGACTCAAAAAGAGATTTTATTCATCCCATTTCAGAAGACACTATAAAGATAACATAGTTTTTTTTAGATACTTTACCAAAAGAAAAAGAGAATTGAGCAGATCAAAAGAAATATGAAGGGAAGTATTTTTTCGTTAGTCCATATTACCAAAATAATATATTATTTATCTGAATGTTTAATTCTCTTTAATATTACAAACAAAACGATGATAAACATAATTTAATGTAATGCTGAAATTTGTCATTATTTTCATATGCCTAAGCAAATAATTACTTTCCAGCTAGTAAGTATCTCATGGTAGACAACATTTATCATGATGTTTACGAAAAAAAACTCCAATAGCTATTAACCGCAGACTCTTTTACCATACCAACATATACTTCGTCCTGTAACAAACCGTAAATGAAAGCAATTAAATTGCTCTCATTTGTTAAGTTTCTCATATTGATCCGATTTTCCATCAATAATGTTTTCTTCTTTATTTACATTCAAGCTAACTTTCCGACTACGAAATATACATGCTTAACAGCATACGATATTGCCTTCTGAAATAGGTTTGATCCTTTGAACGCAATCAACTGAACTTCGATCGGCTGCAAATTATGTTTTGTGTTTATTTGGTTTTCAAGCTACTGTGCTTTTATGGATAGTTACGTTTCTGGAAATAGACCACAATCTTTTGCCTAAATGGTAGCAATTTAATATTCGCCAGGTTTAGAAAATGAAGTAAAACAGAGAAAAATGGTTTGCTGCAGTACATGTGAAATATAATACAAATGCTAAAGCAATAATGTTCAATACCTCATCACTTTTCTAGTACTTTAAAATTGAATATTAATAAATATTTTCAACTTCTTTAACAACATCTTCAACTCCTTCGAAGAAAAGCTTTAACGGAACAAAATTATGGTAAGTGGTTGGACCCTAGACAAACTTTTTATTCATCTGAGAAAACAACTCAATGGTATTTTGAATTGAGAAAATAGATAAGCGATAAATTATAGCATTGGCGGGACTTAAAAAACGGTCTCGCGTGGTAGCGTACACATAGAACTAGCTTCTATGTTAATGAAATAATTAATCAATATATAATTGTAAATTAGCTTTTAGCCAAAAATGCATGAGATTTATAATAGCTGACTTTTAAGCGAGACTCTAGCTAAGTTCCAAAATTATGTTCTGGTTAGCTAAAATGTAAGTTTCTACATCAACAGAACACACATATGATGGTCCTATTTAGAGAACAGTATGGATATAGTGTAAGTTTCATAATCTGTTCAAAAATGCTACGCTGTGCAGAAACTATCTAAAAGGCACTACTCAATTTCAATAGATTAAGAGAAACAAGCTTTACCATACCAAGTACTCGTTCAAATCAAATTAAGAAAATATAACTAATTTTCACTAGTTAAATGAAAAATATCATGCTCCCAATGAATTTGTGCAACCCTGTACATCTACTTAGCTTTACTTTTACAAGAACAATTTATTTTATTAATTTTCCATCTGCAATTTCTTTATGCGATTCTATCGTGAGCTGTTTGCTTTCCACCGAATTTATCTAATTAGTTCTTATTCTCATCGGAACATAAAATTTTTTCCGAAACCTTCACTTGTTCGAAGACCAAGGAGCAGCATCAAAAACTCAACTTTTACTTCAGTAAGTTGTTTGAAAACTTAAGCACACTTCTTGCCTTTTGTCCTAGTTGACATTATTTTAGAGCAAATGTCAGGAAAAGTTTGCACTTAGGCACCACTTCAATCAAACCAAAGAATTTTACGGACCAAGTAAAACAACATGGAACACACTTACATTCATCATGTTTTCAAATAAATGAAAATCATTCTCTTCATTCGAAGAAACTATATGTTTATTTACAAATATGATGAGTTTGTGAAGCAACTAAAACAAATTCTCAAAAGCATTCGATAAAATCAACATACTCTCATACTTCATGAGATTCGGTACTTAAACTAGGCTAACAATCGTGTGCACACCGAATATACTAAAGGACTGGCACATAAATAACTCAACAAATTATATTGTGATATATACATAAGTTGTCTTGCTGAGTTTCGAAGCGTTTTTGAAAGTTTTGAAATCCTAAAGACAAAAGTCCTTCGTAAACGAAACAATAAGCAGCTAGTCTATTCACCTGGGTTTCTCAACGCCGCTTTCTTCCGTCACATTCCGTCCGCGTTCATCATCACCACAATGACGATGAACTATCAACGATCAAGTGCAGAATTAGTTGGTTGTTGGAAAAGTTTAATTTCGCTCGTATAAAGTTTTCATCTTTTCAAGATTATTGCTTTATAAGGCTACAGCGAAATTAACGCTAAGACAGAATTGAGTTGTTATTGACTTAGGTAAACGTAAATTTTCGATTTACCACAGAAGCCGTTCAGACTAATCGATAATTTCAAATAGACAGGATTTGTTTAATTGCGCTATGTTAATTTCTGAATATTGGAAAAGATGCTTGAAAGTGTAGGGTAGGAGATTAAATTAATTGTTCGAGTGGTTATGGCGCTTTAGATAAGAAATGAAACATTTGTTTAATCTGTTTGAAATAATATTGATTGACGAGTCTGGTTTTAGATGCGTTTTTTACATTTTGTGTTGATTACAAAATCCAGATGCAGATGTCAGAACAAAATAAATAAAATGTTTGCAATCTTGTTGAATAACAAAGAATATTAAGCTTTCTACTTTGCAGCCATAAGATATCAAAGATTTGTACAATAAATGATGCGACTAAAAAAATCAAGTGATTCTATTTCGACTAAAGGCTGGTAGTGAGTTTATCGCGCAGCTAAATTCCTCCATTATCTGGCCATTCTTTCGAGCGAAAATTTTAACAATGGAGAAAAGCAGAAACACTGCCTATTTCTGATGCTAAGAATTTTCCTTTTCGATCGATTTTGTTAATTAGAAGACATTGGCACAATTGAGTTTTCAAATTCAAACACCAAATGTCACTTTTTAGCTCGAAAGAATGAACTGATTGAATGATTCGAGACATGTGTCAATGACATCTGCATTTCAATTCCGAAAGCAAATTTTGACGGAAAGAAGCAACTTTTCACGCTAAGAAGTGAGTACAACTCTTGCTTATTTTCAACCTAAATTTTCACACCAAATTTCACGTGGAATTTTGTATGCAAATTTCACGTGAAATCGAAGCCAGTACTAAACTTAAGATTAAGGGGGTATTCTGGTCTAGAAATTTGATCAAATCGATATTTTTTGTTTGCATATTTACAAAGTTTAGACCTTTGAAAATAATCTTTTAAAATGATTTTCGGAAATTCGAATTATTTTTGGAGTTACAGCTATTTTTGTGACACGCAGACTAACTGCGCGAAACGAGACTCCAAGTTTTAAACGCGTTTTTCTCAGAACTACTTTTCCCGATACGGTTGACATGATGTCTCTAGTTGCAATAAACCGATTTACGTGAAATTTTGCACAAACCCTCTTAACACTATTGGTTATCGTCTAACGTAGGGATTTTTCAAATTTTTTTTTCTACTATTTATTAAAAATCCCCAAAGTTGAAAAAATGAGGCAAAAAAGCGCCTTTTTTTTACATGGACGCCATTTTGTGAAAAAAAAAAGTTTTTTCAAATCGCTTACGTCAGACAAATTTCACATTCTTTTTATTACAGAATTCACCTAAAATGTATGTTTCGGACCACCAGGCAGGTTGGAATCGTGTCAACCATTAGACAAGTTTTTTTTTTAGCCTTCAATTAGCCGGCCTGTCTCTACATCAATTTTAATTTTTTTTATTTTTTGAATACATTTTTGTACTTTCAAAATGTTAATAAAATACTGGTAAACAAATATATCCCAAAAATGTTTATGGTTTTTTTTTCATGGCGTCCATAAAATCACCTTAAAATCAAGCCTCTAGACCAGAATACTGCCTTAAAATCTATTGTTTATGAAATGCGTTTGAAGTCATAAATTTCTAAAAATCAAAAACTCATGAATGGCAAATAATGTTTTTGGTCACACGCAAAAAATATCCCTGAGTTTAGCTAGTTATCATGACTTTTGATTTATTTTATAAGTGATTTGTCCTTCTTCAAAAATCCGCATTCTTTTCAACACTTTGATGATTAGAAGTAACAAGCAATACATTGAACATATTTGATGAAATATTGTTTTATTCTTTTCATCCGATTTTATATTGCATGTATGTTATGATTATAGCAGTTATCCTCCACTCCTCAAAAGTTTCTGCTTCCTCCTCTGCTTCTAAGCATGTATTCTTTCTTAATCTAGTGTTTCAGTTGGTTATTAATAAATTACTTAGTTATTTAAAACTTATAAATTACTTATAGAAATACGGTAAAATTTATTTGAAAATCAGGAACAGGTTTAAAACAACGGTACATAGATACAAAGTTCGAACGTCTGACTGCAATCAACGTATACCAGGCGCGTCGCACATTTGCTCAACTATCCCTCCACTTTGCAGCACATTATTCGTGATTTTTTTTGATCAGTTTTAGTTCGAATTTCATAGTAGTAGTGTTTCCTTTTGTGACTGTTGTTATTTTCAAAATTGAATGAGTTTTGATTTGTGAAATTTCGCATGAATTGTGCTGTATAATGGATCGTAAGCAACATAGACCGGGTGATTCTAGCTTTTCGTGGTAATAACCATAGATTTAATACATATATGTATGTATTACTCTGAGCTCGGAAAATTAAAAAGGAAAACAAATGTACGTTTATTCGAAATTTTCTCAGAGTCAATATACATGTGCAGTGGCTCGAAGCTTATATGTTGCGAGTACTTAAGAATAAGGAGCCTTATACTATACAACTAAAAGGAGAACTAAAAGGGTAATGAGAGTTAAATTGGCTTAAGAGCATTTAGTGAAGGATTTAACGTTTTGGGATACCGTTATTATCGCGCACGAGAATAAATTTAACATTTTTAGATACGATGGACTTGTAGAGACAGCACAACACAAAACTTCGGCCACAAAATTTAAACAGTACTGTTAAACACGGTCGTGTCCATGTGATGATGTGGGAATGCATGTCACCCTTTGAAGTAGGAAAGTCGCTCTTTATCGAGAGAAACCAGGATAAATTTCAATATTTGAATATCTTGAAGGCCAATTTACTACTAAGTGCTGAAATATTCAATCTAAGGATAACTCTTCGTTTTTATAAGCACAACGATCCGAAAAACAGCTCTGACCTAGTGTGAACCTGGTTGCTTTGCAATTGCCCGCATCAAACTAAACCACCTGCGCAGTCGCAGGATTTAAATGTCATTGAACATTTTTAGTCCAAAATAGAGAAAAGAATCAGAAAGCATCGGAAAAGTAATAAGGACGACCTTTATAAAGATCTACAACATGAATGACATGCCATTTTACTTGAGTACACAAAAAAGTTGCTACATTTAATACCAGCCCGTTCCAGGCGTTTTTGAAACACAAATGTAATCCAACGAATTGTGAGAAATAAGTAACATAAAAAAACGAAAATCGATATAACTATTATAGATTTAAGGACTTGTTTAGGCGAACATCATTTAGTCTGCAAAGTATTTTTTTGATTTTAACAAGAATTCGATTTGTTATTGTGGAACGAAGAATATTTGTACTGTTTTTGAATTGGAAGTAAAAATAAGGTCCTTGTGTCGAAATATTTTTCTTAGTTTTATACATGTACTTTTCATGGTCTGGGAATTTTCAAGGGTTTTCCTTGTGTCAAATCTTCAAATGATTTAAACTGTGAGCCACTGTATATGATTCATAATGGGGAAAAAGCCCTATTTCATAAATTTAAATAGTGATAAGGGATTTTGCATGGTGACACTTTTAATAATTTTTAAGTTTTTCCCTCTGAAAGAGAAGAAAACTTTCTCTCATGTATAATGAGGCAAGTTTCAAATATGGTCTGACGTTTTTTATTCCCTCGGTGGACTTATTTTCCTCTAATAGAGAATCATCAAAGACCCAGTTGCTTTTTTACCGGCACGTTTGGAAGCTGAATTTTACGATCAAACAATGCAACTAGCTCATCTTCTTTTATTTTTATCACTTGACACTAGTCTTGCCTTAGGTTCTACATTCGTGCATAATCCATTTCACAATTCTTTTTGTTGATGCCTCTGTGGCTGCGATTTCTTTATAACGCTAGGTTGGGACTCGCAGCTTTTCACCTCAGCAACAGTTCTTTTGTACTCTGTTAAGATATTTTCCACTCGCTTGATAAAGTCTGATAAAATATCTATTCTAAACTCATTTTTCATTTCCTCACTCACTCGAGTATACAGGAAAATAACCAATAGAAACGTCAAAATCAGGCAGTTCTAGATAGATTCAAGAAAAATGTTCTTCAACTGAAGCTACTTAGATGATCACATTTTGGAACAGAGGCCCTAGTTCTGGCCGCTTATCTGGCTCATACATTCCTTCTGGAAATCCTCCTATCTGATGCCGGTTTTTAATGTGGTAGACGATCAATTGAAAAAGGTATTGCAATATTTAGAAAAAGGTAATACAATATTATCTGCGTTGCCTAAAATATATGAAAAAATTATCTGTGATAAGCTCACTACTCTAATAGAACCTCTTCTGAACGAACGACAACATGGTTCTAGAAAAGGCAGGTCAACTACTACCAACTCCGTGACTCTCGTCTCGGCATCAAATTTTACAGCATTTACACACACTTCAGTAAAGCCTTTGATCGTGTAGATCACTATATTCTTCAACTTAATTACGGAAGCTTGGTGTCCTGTTGAATTCTTCTTTCTTTTACAAAAAATATTGAAGCTTCATCTGGTGTACCATAAGGTAGTATCTTGGCACCTCTTTTATTGAATATTTTCATGTCGGATCTTTTATCAGCCATTCCTCACCTATTCTATGCAGAAAATCTGAAAATAAACGGCACAATTAAAATAAAATCGGACTCACTATTCTATCAACCAACATTTTTATATCTGTGGTAATTTAAATTTTGAGTACCGCCTCAATAATGTGTCGCTAAATCATATTGATAGTGGCATAGACCTTGAGTTTACTTTGTATAAAAAAACTACGTTTTGTTTTCCAACATGAAAAAGTCTAAAGCAAGACTAATAAGCAGATGGGATTCATTAATCCTATGAATCATGAAAACTTTGTACACAAGTCTGATTCGTTCATTCCTCGAATACGAGTACATTGCCTGGCAGCCTACTTTTGAGGGCCATGACAATAGATTCGTATTAGTCCAGCGGAAACAGTTCTGCTCCTTGCCTTGAGAGATCTGTATACTATCTGTACACTTTCATGCAGATGCAAACTAAATATTTTAAATCTATCAACTCTAACTTCGCGGAGGATGATTGTATGACCTGTTCAGCTTTTAATGTTATTAGGAGCTTGATAATTATTGTGTCCTTGTCCAAAATGATAGCTTCAACGAATAAGTAAGCCGGAAGTTTACTGAATGAACACCAGTATCACACTGACTATGGAAACATAGAGCCAATTAACAGATGCTGCAAAATATACAATACTATTCTCCAGCCATTTAAAGATTTTGAATTAAGAGTGCTCTAACCAAGGTGCTTACGTCGTATAGGCCCTAATCCAATTGTCCCCCGAAAATTATTCATTTATTCATATTTTTTGTAATGTATTTTTATCAAGTACATTATAAATGTATTTAATTGGTTAAATTTCAATCGCAAATTTTTTTTTTTTGTATATTTACGACTTTTTTGGTTGAAATAAATAAATAAATCAAGCCTGAGTACGACAATCAATTTTGTGTGATAGGGATAAAGGTTCAGGTTAAATTAGGAATACGATAATATCAACGTTTTCGTAGTGGATATATTATAAATATAAGTTAAAAATATCCAAATTCATACAACAAAATAGTTCCCGTATTTTGCATACCTACTAGTTTTCTTTCCAATAATGATTAGTATCGCTTTAATTTGCATTTATTATCATAAGTTTTAACTTTGATTGTAACTTTTATTTACATTGATATCGTTTAGTAGGTACATACCTTAATTAATTTTTGGTTTTTGTAGGTTTTCGTAGGTACATACCTTAATTAGTTCACTAAGAAAACCAATTTCGAAATGCAATCCAAACTAATGAAAATTTAAGAGCAACAAACTTAACTTTTAGTATCCATATCCGAATCGATAACTTTTGTGATACTATCTAATATCTATTCTACACTTAATATCCGTCCGAACACTAAATCTAAAGAAAATTTCAATAAACGAATACTATCAAACTGTTCACCTCGAGCCATGTTCTGAATTTATGATATCTATCAACTACGAATACTCTTCTCGTGCTGCAAGTATCTAAACTATGAACTTCCGATGTACTCCGAATTACACCAAAAGCATTTTCCACCCGATAAATGGATTCAAGCGCTGCAGGGTATTCTGTCTTGACCGGATAATTGCATAGTTCCATTATCTGACGATAAAACCTTGGCAGATGGATTCCTCAACTGAGTGAAATATTTAATTAAGAGAAAATTAATTAACAGGAAATTTTCATACTGAGAACTATCGGTATGTATGCTCGTCGCAACATGTTAACTTAATCAAATATCTATTACACGTACATGGTCCGGCTGCGATCAAATTTGATTTAGCGCAACATGTTCGCGCTTACATTGTTCGTGGACGAACGAATATGTATGTGTATATAATATAATACAGTGCGCGAAATAATTATATCGGACAAAGAGAATATCGGGAAAATTATTTGCTAGCTACTGATTAAATAAATAAAAATTTAGTTTTATGTTTCATGCAATGATAACAAAGCAACAGCGGATAATATTTTCAACTATTTAATTTTTTTGAAGCCAAAAAGATACAATATTTAAAATTCATGAACGAAATAATTATAGCGGACAAATCACATAAAAAAAATTATAAGTATTTTATTTCAAAAATTAAAAACAATAATTAACGCCAATTGAAATTTTAATAATCTATGGTGCTTCCCTTATTTTGTATCACTTTGCATAAACGGTGGGGCAAGGAATTAACAAGAGATTGAAGAACAGATGTTCCAATTTGATTCCATTCCTTTATAATGGCCGTTTTTAGCTCTAATATGGTGTCAAACTGACGACGTTGTGAATAGATTTGTTGCGATAAGATACCCCATAGATTTTCCATGGGGTTCAAATCAAAGCTTATAGCAGGCCATTTTAATAGCGGTATGTTCCGGGACTCAAAAAAAAGTTTCGTGAACGTCGCAGAGAGTATAGGTGCGTTGTCTTGCTGAAACAGCCAGTCATCTCTCCATCAATCCTCTACAAAAGTGATAAGCACGTCGTCCAAGAGTTCAAATACTAAGCTGAGTTCATTTTATGTGAAATAAAACTAATTTCAGACTTTCCACGAGAGCCGAATGCAGCCCATATCATGAGGGAACCTCCTTGAAAGTTCCTTCTATGACACGTTTGCCGTTCTTGACGGAAATCTCTCCAATATCCATGACAGCCATCAGGCCCGTCTAAATTGAATTTTTTTTCATCACTAAATATTACAGAATCCCATTTAATTGTCCAAAATTTATACCATTCAGCAAATTCTAAACGTGCAGATTTATGACGTAGCAGAAGCCTTGGTATTTGCAAGCGTTTTCCATATTTAACATTTTCACTATTCTTCAGAATCTGCTGAACCCTTCGCGTAGTGGTGGGAAGATTCAATTGAAACCGTATTTGTGAGGGACTTAGCTTTTTATTAACAGCCAGCCGTTTGATCTCTCTTTTAGACCTCTCACTGACTTGAGACGGAAGACCTCATCTCTTGATTTTGGCGTAATTTTCGGGATTTTTCAAGAAATTATTCACCGTACTTTTGTCCCTGTTCAATTTTTCAGCTATTCTTGATTATTGTCCCGCAATCACTGTAAGCTCAAATTTTAGCCCGCTCTCCAGCAGTCAATGTTGTCCTCCTTGGCATTTTTAGTGATTCGAACTGTAATTTTAAAAATTGCGAATTAAAAACAGCACGTGTAAATGCTAATCTTAATTAGTAGGCTGCGTATACCTTGGTGAACCAACTAGTCTTATAAATCTAGACGAATTATCAATTTTACACCTAGAAAATATACTTCACGTAAAACTGTCCGCTATATTTATTTCGCACTAGTAATTTGGGATTCTGAACAAAATTAAACACCAGCTGACTCCAACGAAAAATTAACAAGTAGTATAAAGTGCCGTTACATTGCGGACGCTTGCAAAAATGATATGACATTATCACAAATAGTGTGAGACTATTCATTTTCTCAGAAATACCTAGATGTCATAGTTTGTATGTTATAATTATTTCGCGCACTGTATAATAAAGGGTAATTTTGCATTTGCATTTTATACTTCGTACGTTGCGTTAGTGCATCAGAGCCATATAATAATTTCGAATGTTACTCTTTCTCAGGATGAGCCCACGAGGTGTGATTTTGCGGAAACCACAAATTTTGTTGTGCTCAGCCATATTCGGGTTAATAGTGTGTGATCTGGAGTTATACTTACCAAACATTTCGAATTTTAGAAAGGTTTACCTGATTATCCAGAAACGATTTAGTATCATCGCTCGGCTTGCGTTGAAGAATATAGCTTCAATATACTGGCAATGGCAGTCCTGAAATACAATTGTAGATGCAAGCAAATAAAAATGTATATAATACTTTACATTTAATTCAAAAAAAAAAACGTTTTCCTTGTTTAAAAACACAATACAACGGAACGCTTTCCCATTTCCCATAAGTAAAATTGTTTCCTTTTTTTGCTATACCCGAAGATACAGCCATTTTGAAATTCGTCTCTTGATAAAGTACAACAATTTGCATTTTTCGCTCGTCCGCAATTTATTCATACATCCACTATCCGTTTCTAAGTGTATGAATATGTTGATTATTTAAAATAAATTCAAATAAGGACGCCAGAGAGCCTGGCTATTCTGGCTTATTCACGGTATTCAAAAGTATCCTTTTCGGATTCGCTCAAGTGCCCATTAGCGTTGGCGTATGAAAATTTTATGGGTATAGAGAAAGAGTTTTTTTCCCCCGTCTCGAATGAAAAATAGCGAGAAGAATGTACATTATATTGTGTAAAACTATCCGTGAATGGCTGATCCATGTCAAGTTGTCTAATAGTAGTGAAGTGATTTTTCAAAGTCGTAATGAATATGCTGAAATTTAATGAATTTGCTTTTGGTGATTTAACAGGTTCGCATCTAAGTAGCTTCTAACGAACAATTTCATGTCAAGTAGATTTGCGAATGACGCAGACATGCTACCCGTATATAGAGGATACTATTAGATTATAATTAAAAAGATATAAAAATAGAGCTGTGGTTTGTTTCGAGTGCACTTTTTATTTAGGCGAAATGACACTGAAGCTAAACTCAAAAAAGCTAACGTAATCAGTTTGAATCTAGCTATTTTATGATTCAATAAATTTTAGAGCATATTTTAAAAAAATTGTGATTTTCCATTCAGAATTTATAAAAGATATAAATAAATGAACGTGTACAAAATGAACAGCATGAAGCTGAGTATTTTGGTTGAGTATGCTTTATGAGAAAATACCAGTTATTCAAAATATAAATTATGAATGCCAGTGGAATATATTTTTTTTCTATACACTGTTGAGAAATATGTTTTATAATCATGGATTCAAGTAAACTATGAAGCTGGGCAGTTGAGTTGGCTTTCTAGAGCAATATTTGCAGAATATTTGTAGTTGCAATTGTTATAGCTCTTTCTTTTTGTTCAGTTATTCTTGCACGCTTTGTTTCTTGTGCTAATTATGCAAATGGGCACCGAGTGCTACAAAAAGTTTATAATTTATATTCGGTTAGAATCTTTTGTGGAGTGTATGAACGGTATTTAAGACGAAAAATGCAAGAGAGATATAGAATTAAAAAAGATTGAAATGCAAGAAAGATATGTATTTACAGTTTCCTTTTCTTTTGAGGAATACTAATACACAAGTCACTCTAAAGTTTTCAGCCTCGACTTACATTTTTAAAAACGTGAAAAACCATAAGTTTCGCTTTGGTGAATCGGTATGAAT
The DNA here is from genome assembly GCA_963978885.1 of Nemotelus pantherinus. Classification (NCBI taxonomy): domain Eukaryota; kingdom Metazoa; phylum Arthropoda; class Insecta; order Diptera; family Stratiomyidae; genus Nemotelus; species Nemotelus pantherinus. The sequence goes on from OZ022265.1 coordinate 10,377,885, forward strand.
TCCAGTTAGTTTGTGAATAGCAACGGATATTTTCGGCAGAAATTTTGAATTTATAAAGAAACGTTGCAAATAGTCTTTAATTAAATTGGTATGAACTTTATCTTTTAAATATATAATTAGGATTAAAAATTTCTAAAATGTTATAATAATCGCATTTGAAAAACGTTCGAAATTTGTTTTGCAATCTTAGTTTTGTAAACATTATTTGCCAATAGAGTTATAGGGGTATTAAAAATATCACTAAAATGGCCACCGGCGCCAAAGGGTTAAAGAGAAGTAACATTTGGAATAAACCTCTACCAGTTTTGCATACACACAAATGTATCCTTAAAGTTTCAGCTTACTGGGATGTCGCGTTTCAAAGTCACTGATTTTCTTTCGATTATATATATATATATATATATATATATATATATATATATATATATATATATATATATATATATATATATTGTATATATATAAATATTAATGTTTGGCCAAAGTGATTTTAATACGAATGTTATTCGATCATGCCAGCTAGTCGGCGACAGGCCGTGGAGTGCCATTTGCTGACCCAATATCGAGCCTGGAACCGTTGAGCGAGCTTCGGCTCACGAGGTATTCCTTTCAGCCTCAGTAGATAGGCCGACATGTCACGTGGCTTTCTTCTTTTTCTTACCAACATTGTAGACAGATAAAATTGACAATGGCAAGGCAGAAATCGCACAAAACCAAGCGAATCTTAGATGAAAAAAGTACGTGAGAAAAATAGAAGTTCAGCTAAGCTTACCATACACTTAATTCAAAATGAGATTATTAAATTCCTGGCCCTTTTCATATGACATGTTAACAAGAACGAATTTGGAGAAAAAATTCCGGGGAGCACAACACCTTTCGACAAGAGTCAATTACCAAAAGAGTATCCGAACAGTTAGTAAAACGAATGCATTTCTTCCCTAAAGACAATCTATATATATTATATCCCTACTTCACTATCGGCACAATGTGAAACACTTAATCGAATCATTTAAAAAGAAAAATCCACCACTCACTTCTTACAATATTACTATCATATCTTATTTCTATTCATTTCAGATATTCTAGGTCATTAACGATTCATTTTAGCATTATTTCAAAGACTCATTCTCACACTGGTCTACGGCCACTAATTCGCCTTTCTATTTCACCTCGTTTTAACCTCTTCAGTCAGCTAACACTGACTTATTTTCTCTTAGTCATCCTGCTCCCTTTAGTTCACGATCCACAGCTCGTTCTTCTCCCTCAACTGCTTCCAGAAGGTCCAAAACGATTCTCGAGATTGCCTGACATCCGTCACACAGTCAATGTAGATATTAGTTGTGTTTAATGAGCAGCTATAGGTTGAGCTAGGTTTAGATATTTCAGCAAAATGTGTAACTTGCCCGAAATTACTCTGATTTATGTTTCATGAGCCAGGTCTTAGTTGAACTAGAGCAATTTAGAGCACGATTTCTGCTCTAGTTCTGGCAAGCAACCAGCTGTTTGTCAACTGACAAAATTATGACGGAAGTAGAGTTTTTATTAGTGATTTGACAGTTTGAACTTCCGACAAGCGATCAACTTTGAGAAATGTCTCTCAATTATTCTCATTTGCTCGACTTTTTTGCCTCTCAATTGCTCTAACTTGCTTAATTTTTTTTCGACCGGTGGTCTATTTTAATTTGCCTTGAGAGTCCTTTTTCATAGTCAGTAAGCACCGTTATTATTACCTTCAGCTTAACCAAGCCGATAGTCATGCTCAAGGTGGATTCCCATTGTGTCTAGATTGTCTATTCACTTTGCAATTGGTAAATTATCGACTAACAATGAACGATACCAATTCATCGACTGGTCACGCTTATTGCACAGTAGCTTGCAATTTATATTCTCTGCCATTCAAACCTCGTACGGGTCTTAACTATCCGATCACCACGCAACGCTTCACTCAGATTTGCTGATTTAAAGATCGGCAAACAACGTCAAGGAGTAGTTATCATATGGTAACTGCGGGTGAGTACTAGTAATTTTACTAGTAAACCCGTCGCGGAACAGCTAAAGTGTCAAATGGAACGAGCGCTGGTGGTCGTCTGTACGATACCAGCCAATTTACGATGGTGACCTGAATCGTCCTGTTCGACCTTATCACCACCGAGCTTCCTGTTCTTTGATACTCCGAAAAAGTATAAAAGTGCCTTGACTGTGCGTCAATTACTTGTGTGAGTTTGACATTAACAAAAGAATCCGCTGATTTCTTGGATTTTGTAAATTTCTCCACAAAAGTTAAATTACAATGAGCTACTAAACATTTCTTACATTAAATCTACATTACTGACATCCGCCAAGTAAAAGGCACAAGGCGGATGCTGCAATGTCTAGCTCGCTTTGAATGGTGTTATATTCGGTAATCTACAGAATTGAGTGGTGAGTACGCGATTCTTGCTTGATTGCGGCCGGCCCTGGGGCGGGCTGCTCTTTTTTTGGTGGCCCGGTGGCCCAATATGTTACACCGTAACAATACATTTGAAAGAAAAAGCAAATGAAATGATATTTACCATGAAATAAAAAAATATATGTATAATCTAATAGCCCGAAATAAATTTACACAAAAAATTAATGTAAGTAATTCAAGTTATTATTTCAAAAAAAAATCAAATAAAAAATAATTTTCATTATAAATGTAATATTTATTAGCTTTAATATGAAAAATGTGTAAAATATCTAGTTCGAAAATATGTAAAAATAATTAATTCAATACAAATAAACTCACCGGATTCCGGAACGAAAATTGATTCTGTTGATTTGGACAGCACTGCTGAAAACTTCTTTGAATAAATTTCACATATAATCACATACTTAAGTTTTTTATAAATAATAAATAGCACCAGACATTTCAAGCCAATTATATATTTCGACTTTAGCCGAGCACATCGTTTTTTATCGACTACAATTTCTTGGACAAACCTATGCTTGCAAGCATCTTTTGTTTTAGGCAAGTGAATGTCCAGGGATTTTATTGTAAATTTTATTGTATTATAAAAACTCGTAACGTCGTTCTTCGATGAATTTCCCGTCGAAAATACCATCGTCACATCGAAATTGCATTTCTCGCTTCCACGCTTTTCCGTATAACGGAGGAACAACATTCTTACTGTCTCCATCCAGTTCATTTCGCAGCTATTTAAAATCACTATATCATCAACGCACAGTTGTTGATTTCTTACTAAGCTTCTTCACAAACGGTATATTGCTGCACCAGCTATTTCTGCCGTCGCTTGTTGAAACTGGCCATTCTGGGCGAAAAGTCTCCAAATTTACGACTCGCTTCAGGTACTGGTTTTCGGATAAGCCGTTGCCGACACTTATAGCTCAGTTGAGCTTCAATGCTGCACAGCTTACGCAGCTGTGCTGACCTGATAATGCAGCTGATGCAAATATTATAGCAAATCAGCTGTGTTCCGAGCAGGGAAATCGCTGCAAGGCATTTAACCATGCAACAATTTTTGGGTGACAATGTATTGCATTCGATTGTTTCATGTCGCATTGCATCGGCTACAATTACATGTTTGTTTGGCAGCGAGGCTATATCGCAACAAGTTTCAAAAATTTGTCTTTCGGAACTCGTTATCTTCACCTATACGCAATAAATTGAAATACTATTGAAAAAAATTATTTCGATTGCATTACCAATGTTAAAAGTTTTACCTGCTTTATTTCGTTTCAAAACTCTATAATACTAAAAACACTATGAATTAAAACTTATGGATTCCTTAAATTTAAACTAGATCGAACATAAACTCTAATATTCAACTTAAGTCAGAAAAAATGACCATCATTCACCTGCTTGACTCCTGCTTTCAGAAGTAGTGAAATAAGTTTTTTTTAGCAACCAGCTAGTCTTCCGATGCTGTATAAGTACTGGAATACTGAAACCATCTGCAAATTTACCAAACGGACACACAGCAGGATTTTCTCTATTTCGGTTTCATTTAAATAAAAAATAAACTACAACTCAGCACTTTAATAAATAAACTACAACTCAGCACTTTAACTGCGATTTAAATATTTTTCTAGTCTACTTCCAAAAGTACTGAATACTCCGTGTATTGTGTATATAAAGCGTATTTTTCCCACCAAAGCTCAGACTGAGTTTCAGCTAATAATTTGCACCCAATTATTTAGTCTCGCATTTTTCCTGCTCAACCTTTGATTTTCTCTTTTGAAAAGATGTGAAATAAAAACTACTTATCGGAAACGGAGTCTCATTCCTTACTTCGTCTTCTTCGTAGCCATTCATACAATTAAAACACGAAATTAAAATATTTTTTTTTTTTAGATTTATTACTTTTACTTCAATTTTAAGAGAAAAGTTTAGATTCTTTTTTCAAGTATTTTAATTTCCATTCTCATTCCATTAGACAACTTTCAACTGATTTCATATTTTAACGACTCGTCATTATTCCTATCTTAACTAGAAATTTCACAATATAGAAATTAATGGCAATAATAAAAATATTATCATTAAAATGACAATAACGTACTTTTAGTCATAAGTATCTCTTTTATCAATCGATTATAGGTACAAGAATTATTTTGATTTCTGAACAATTTTTTTTATTTCACAAAACCATATGAAAACTATTTTTGTTCTCGTCAACAGGAAGAACGTCACGAAAAAGGAATAAATAGCTTTCACAGATGTTTTCTCTCTGTTTTATGTCATAGCGAAGCATTGTTTTGATAATGCTTTCAAGTATAGAAATTGTTTTTCAATAGAATTTCTTTCAACAAATAACAGAAATAAAAACGATTTAATTTTAGTTTAGTCACGCGAACGTGTCGAAACGAAATAATTACAACAAAGTTGTTTCGTCTCGTTTGAAATGTGTCGCCCCAGGAGTGGGTGACAAGTGGTCTTACAATTAATTTGAAATTTATATTTTTTTTAAATTTTCCTAACTTTTTCGAATTGCATTTTATTCATATTTTCATACTTTTCTCTTCTGAGCCGATTGCATTCAGACAAATCTACGATGAAAGTTTTAGTTTTCACCGAAAATGTCTAACCCGAAGATCACAAAAACAACAGAGTTCAATATTTATATTGAGAAGTATCAATTGCGAGCTTTCACTTTAGATTTGGTTGTATATAAGAAATATATATTCTTTGGTTCAAGTTTATCTTTGCTTTCTGTTACTTTAAAAAATATTAGTAAAAATAGTCGGTCGCGGTTATATTTTCAGGTTTTGTTTTCAAATCTCTCCTCATTGGCTATACATATGAAAATGATCTAGTGTTATCTTTTCTAGTTTAAGATTGTTTCGATTTTATGATTTGCATAGTTTGATGTGTATGATGTGATACTGTAATGGGTTTCTCGGAATTTCACTCGATAATATGAATCAGAAATTTATCTCTAGCTAAGTAATTTTTGTTGTCATAGTTTTTTTTTTTTTTTACATATTTTGAGTGTTTTTTGTGTTGATTCCGAAACGATGATATAATCCTACGCTCATGAGAGTTTCAAATGTTTCGTATGATAAGGAGTAATTAATACCGTTTCAAATTCAGAGCTTCAATGGAATACATACATATGTACACGTTCTGGCTGTTTTCGTTAGAGAGATGTATAGAAAGTTTCGTTTCGTATGTACAGTGATTATAATTTCCACTATTTGCATCTTATTGTTAACTAAAACATTTTGTTTCATTTTCTCAATATATACACTTACGGCTAGAAGTTAGGGAAACTATTGGCTGAAATTGCTACGAACCGACCGAATTCCGTAATAGACGTTAAAATGTCCGTGTTTGTCAAATGCCATTCAAATAGGTAATTGGGCTCATACAACCTAATTGAATAGAATCTTTTCGTGAATGTTTCAAAACGCGATTTTTTTTAAAATTAATTAAACGGAATAAATTATGAGGTTTATTACGAAATCCGTTCTACTATAATGTAGCGTGATAGTGCTAGGTTTACGTTTTGACACAAAACTGCCGGAAATCGTAGAAATAATATACTTGTTTTCCAAGACAGATGCAATTTTTATACTTTGGGCTTTGATTTTGTGAAGCGAGTTTTAAAAGACATGTAACTATTTTCCTGTGATTAGTGTTTTTGAATTTTCCACGAATGGTAGCACCATTATTTCGTTGTTGTTTATTAAAATATTTCGTTTCGATGAATGGTGATGATAGTGGTGTTTATGATTTTCAACATTTAGTGAAAGCAAAAGATGGTTTGTCACATGTTTTTCATGTATAACGGTAACTTTTAAGGACTCGACATGAGGTACATTTCTGGTATTTATTTCACGCTACATTATAGTGGAAATCAGCTGTCTTTCAACAAAGAGATTAACTATTTAAATATAATACACGCTACTTTCTATTTACATATTCAACATCCTTCGTAAAGAAAATGTAGTTTTACATAAGCTAAAGATTTCAGAGGTTCTTTTCGTATAAACCTAATACTTAAATTACTTTTATTTTAGCTAATTTCAATTCAATTAGTTTCCATTTATTTTAAATGTAGTATTTATTATTAAGTGCGAAACCTAGTTTTTGCAAAGAGTAGAAATATAAAATTACACGTACCTAAACTATTATTTCATATACACATATATTTTCAAATTTACACATTCCACATAGTAGTATATAATTGGTTTGCATTTAAAATTACTTGATTTTCGTCTCAATTACATTTGTTTTTGTATCCTAATTTCAATTTGGTTGTTTTGTTTTCCTACTATAATTAATTATTTAAAGTGAGAAATTTCATACTAACAGTTTAAATTGTATTCGTTTTCTAACAAGAGTGGAAGACTTCCGCTTATTTAAGAATGATAATTAAAAAAGAAATTAAACGAAGAATTTAGATTTTATTTATATTTCACTAATGAATATGCGAGCATGAAAACGTTGAAGAGAACTGAATGAAAAAGCATGCTACAGTATTTTTAGGAAAATTGTTTGAATACTTATCGTTTAAAGTATATAAATTCGTTTTCTTTTCATTTGGTCGATTGCAGAGAATCGTGCGCTAACTTCGCGCAACATGCATTTTGCTTTAGAAAATGAAATTTAAGGGTCGATAGGATAGTGCCATCAAAATTTCCATTTGAAATTAGATTCGAAAATTATCTTTCATACAGCAATACCATGAATAGAACTGATTTCAGTTTTGAATTCGGAAATCAGTTAATTTACCGAATAAGTTTCATGTACACAATATAAATGGAAGAAAATTAAACAAATATTCAAGTAAATTTGTAAAATTGTAATTTACAAAATGTAATAATTTAACGAAGAAACCTAACTAAATTGAACCAGCATTTTAAATGCATCGGTTATGCATGGTACAACAGTTTGGTAAGCACAAAAACGACTCAAACATCATCTGATATAAGTTTTATAAAAAGACTGAAAAAAAAACTAAACAATATGAACTAAAATAGAAAAGATGAATCTAAAAAAGACGAAAATAAAGAAAATATGCAATGAAAAAGCTTTAACTCTTATATCTCGTAAATGTACTTTTGAAAATAACAATTTTCGACCTGAAATTGTACATAGTATTGGGCGAAACGGGGATTTTTTCACTATAAATGTCACTCAGTTGGTATGTAACGAGTTCCTAGGCATTCTATTTTGATTGTTAAGGTCTGAAATAAGCTTAAGTGAATTTAAAACAGCGGTCGTTTTCGTGTACAAGAAGACAAATAAAAAAATTGGGAACTTCTACTTCCGCAATCTTTGATATGTCACTAGGGGCGTATCATTTTCACGGAGCTTAGTTAGAAGGAACTATGAAAATTTCTAAACTTATTTGAAAACTGATTTCAAGGTACGAATTCTTTCCTAATTGTTGCGGCTACAGTTCACGTATATTTAATGAACGTTGAGTTGATATATGTTCCTGTCATTGACTTTCCTTTTTTTATTACTGTCTGTACTTCCATTATAACACGTTACGAAAAACGCAATAAACTAAAATCTGAAAGCTAATTGTAATCGTTTGTAGACAAAAATAAATAATATAAAGCTAAGTTTACCAGAGTTATAATTTTTCTAGCAATTTAGTTCATTTCGTTTTCTTGCCCCTTACTACTACCTTTTTTTCTTATCCTAAACTAATAAAAAATGTTGTGTCCCATAAAAAATTGCACTAGTAAGTGGTAACTAAATAACGTTTTTTTATTCAATAAACACAAAATTCGATTTTTCGCACGACCTAGACCAGTAATTGCAACGAAATATGTGTTTTTAGAGTGAAAACATATCTTTGATCAGTGTGGGATGGTTTTAAATAAATAAAACAACTAAACAAATAAGCCGATTTTATTGTTTCTTCAGATGTTTAGAAACTAAATTTAGTCGTGAAGCGTATGGATATAAAACACTAATTTTTCTTAACCGCAATTATTAAAAGCTATTCAAATAATTAGATTGTGCACATTTTCTTTAACTGTACACTTCGAAAATACAGCATTTCAAAGTGAGTCTAATAAGTAGCCATTAAAAAGATACGCGAAATCCACATGGAGAAAATTATGGAACCGGGGCCAGTACTTTTAAAAGACGAGAAAGACAATTAATAAAAGTGAAATACTAAGCACTGACGATTTTACCTTCTCATTTAATACTGAAAGTTACGGTTCGTTACAATGATTCTTAGTAATGTGTCCTGGTATAAGCACGTTCAAAACTCGTTAACTTGAAGAAACTAATGATTTTATTTTCGAAACGACATACAAATTTTTCGGAATATTTTAAAGAAACATATCTGAAGGGAAAAATCAAGGGCATAGGAACCGCAAGAAAAATTCATTTTCGAAGAAAAGCAGAGAGGCTGTGACGAATTAGATTCAAATTTTATGTGGTTCAAATTGTTACTAAATAACCTTTTTTTGTATTTGCCACCGGAGCGTCAAGTCTGTTATCCAGCATATGAAAATTTAACACTAAATATGCTTGGTGCTAGCACAGGTATCTTGATTTTGCATTAATAAGTCTACCAAATTCACATCTCGCTAAAATAAGCCTACTGGTAAGTACCGATGAACTATTTCACCGCTGTATTGACGACAGTAAATTTGATCGCAAACAGCTACTGTACTGTTATCATCGGGCTGTATGGTCAATGGTCTCCATCAAAAACCCGCGAACACATGTTAGGTGTATCCCCTAATACCTGTGGTCTGAATTTTAACAGAGTTTCAGCCATCCGCCACCTTATAATTTTGAAAAAGATAGTTTTTGGTTTTTTTTTTCAATTTATTATGCCTTCAGAAATCACATCTCAAAATTTTTTTAAGATATTTTCAAAAATAAAAAAGTTACGGCAGTTTACGGCAGACCGCTGCTTTTGATTACTGCGAAAAAAAAGATGAAGAGCGCATAAGTCAGGCAGAAAAAGCGGCAAAGGAAGCGCATTTGGCAAAAAAAAACTGCCCAACTGCAAAAGCAACTGGCTTATGTGGACTCAAGCATACTTCGTATGGTCCAAGGATTGCAAGCTGAGCAATTGTAGGTGATAAAAACATATTTTTTTAAATAATATTCGATAAATTAATGGAAAAAACTTTAATGCTGTTTTTTCAAATGACGTTTTTTCAAACTGCGGACACTTATTCTCCGGATTGGCCCAACTGATTTAAATCAAATTTGGTGTGCTACTTAATTTAAGTATCTTGTGTGGTAATCTACCACAATATAGGCCAAAAATCCACCCAAAAAAAAATTGGCAAGCGAAACAAAGTGGAAAAAATTTTTCAAACAACCGCAATTTATTTTTTTTTCAGGTTTTTAAAATATTGTGGTAGATTACCACGTAAGAAACATTCCTCTTTAAAATGCGGTTTGGTTTTTTTGTTTCAGATTCTTCATTCCTGAGATTATCTGTCCGCAGTATGACGGGGAATTTTCGCCCTTTATAAATAAGTACAAAAAATGTAAAAAAATAAAAAATTAATGTTTTTGTAATCTCCAAGATGTGTATTTTATCCATGCAAATTTTAAAATTTATACATAATAAAGGAGCTGAAAAAAAACATTGAAAATTAAGCTGTTTTTTTAGCATTCTAACCGGTACTACCCCCTTAATTATCATTCCTCATTATCATGATTTTTGTTAAATCCAAATAGGCGATGGGTCCATAAGAAACGGGCATTGTTCTTTATGGTCAAGGGCTAATATTTTGAGTTAATACTTTCGGATATTTTCTTGACTATATTTTCCGAGAAGAAATGAAGCTTAACGCTAACTAAACTAATAAGAGATAATGTTATTAAACTTTCCTTTGGGAAAAAATTTAAAATTGAATTGAATTAACACTCAATATTGATAGCCAACTTTTGATCAATAAATAGACCTCATGTCTCAAAGTCAATAGTACTATGAACCACACTGTTGAATGCACTTTAAATTTTTCGCCACAGGTTGAGATCGATTTGAATTGCGTGGTTGCAGAATATATAATGTGTTTTGCAATATTTTCCCGCTAAAAGAAAACTTTATTGAATTAACTGATAAACGAAATTGTCATGAACATTGTGCAAAAACACGTTTTGAAGAATGAAGGTAATGGATAGCATATTCGAGACCAGTTTAGATAGCAGACAGCTTTCAAACCCCTTATAATTAAAACAGTCAAACGCTATTGGCTTGAATCTCATTAGATTTTTTTGATAAAAGTTTCATTGAAGCCACCTACACGTGATAAAAGTTTACTTGATCTTGCTATGCGATATATTCAAATCGTAGCATGAGTGCTAGGTCTAGAAAGGATCTGATCAAATATTGAAATTTATTTTAATTTGTTTTCGAAATTCGAAGTTAAATAGTCGATCAAAGTAAGCCATTTATTCTTAAATTTCCATTTGAACAATTTCACTTTTAAATAAAATCCCTATAAACCTCAAATTTTGAAGACTGCAAAGTTTCTACTATTACCGAAATCTAGCACAGCTAAATTACAGATCATATGCACTACTCTATTACCATTTCCAACCTCAAACGACTGCCAAAACTACAAGATGAATACGGCTTCCGATGCAGCTTCACTCCATTAATTTCAAGTGCTTGCACATAAATTATGCATCTTCTGTCCGCCACAATGCAATAAGATGAAGAGAAAACATTCTTCAAAGGCAAATTGGATTTTCCTGCCACACAAGATACCGACCGGCCGACACGAAGCACTAACCATGAATAGTAAATATGCTTCCTCCGACCTATTTTTTCGACTGCAACTGCCTGCGAAATTGCATGTTTCGTCAGGAATGAAATTGTGAATCTCCATGTGTCCGTCCTTTGCATAAGCCAGCAGAGTCTCGAAAGATAGATCTTCTTGCAGCTCATTGACAATGGACCAAGTAATATTGCAAGTTATTCAAATCGATAGTGCATGGATATCATGACCGAAACTATGTTTTACTGGCACTGGATTTCGCATAAGATCATCGACAATTTTTAAAGGACGAGCCAAAAGAAAATTTGCGTAACGTCCGTTTCTCGACAAGTGATGACCTTGGAGATAATGCAAGCAGGATAGGATATGAAATGATACAAAAGAGCAAATTTAAGTTTTTCTGTTGCGTTTTATACTTTGTACGTCATCTTTCCCGGAGATTTTAGTTCAGAAGAAATTATGTGAATATAGTAACAAGCTTGATTCGAAGACATTCCGGTTGGTTATACAGAAACTGAGCGTAGCCAAACTGTAAAGAACAAAAAAAACAAAAGCAAAAACACTATACAAACTCTGTAGCATCTGGTGTTTCTGCTAACGGCGCTTGTACTCAAATGTATTCAAGGATTCATGTACATTAGCTCGCGATTCACAGCATATGTGTACCCGAGAACACACATGTCGTATTCGCAAGGCGTCTTGTAAATAGCATCATTATTTCCTTTTGCGATGCGGGTAGTATTACTAACTGCGCTAATGGTGTCTTGGCTGACATCCTGCATAGCTCCCGCACAAGGTCGTTATGAAGAGGATGGCTTCGGCAAATGTGGCACGGTTCGTATTATGAATGCGTTGTCAGACTAGAAGGCATTCGGGGCTGCAATTATTGTATGGACTGTGCTATCGCTTTTCTCAGAGCTGGGTCAACATTTACATCTTAAGCCATTTAAATGACAAGTGCTAAGCACTTGTAAGTGTAAATTCCAAGTAAAACAGACTAAGAATACGTGTGAAACGTAACTGAACTTCAAATGTAGAGTGATTTCATTTCGAGAAGACTTTGAAGGACTTATCTGGGTGCGAATGTTGGAAACTTATCCCTGAAGAAAGGTCGTGTCATAACAAAGCGTCCAAATGCTTGAGTTCTGCCGAGAACAGTAATTGTTCTTACCGGAATACTAACATTTCCTAACATAAACTCTGGAAACTTATGTCTCATTAAATGAAACTCGTTTGATATTATGATATATCATACAACATCTATCTGCCCATTTATTTACTTAATGTCTTATTTATTTGTTCAAACGGGTTCCTCTGAATACCTACGTGCGTTTGGCTGAATTCAACATTGTGCTGGAAGAATAAAATCTGCCTCACAGGATGAAATCGTCGAGTACTAAAGACCTCCATTACTAATATGAGCTACATTTCATTATTTCTCGACAGGAATATTTAATATAGTATGGCCGGCTGAAGGTTGAATGCCGAGATTTATAGTAATACCTTGTATGCACGAAATTAGCTTGAATCCTAGTGATATAATTCACACAAATTGTTCAGTGTTTGCTGATAACGTTATTTTGTATGAAAAACCTAAGTACTGTATTTTTTCGAATTTATTGGGAGTTTCTTTGTGAATGGCAGAGATTATTTGAATTGTTTTTATGTAGCAACCGAAATTCACCAACAAATTTATTCTAATAGAACTATTTTGATTGGCCAATAAAGACTTGTTATTGTTTAATGTGAATAGTAAGGGGAATTTTATGTGAAATGTGTAATTAGTTTCATGAGTTTTTGTGTAATAGTAGTTTTTTTTTAACTTAATGAGCACGCATATTTACTTTGTCCAGGCTTTTGTGGGGCTCACAGGCATGAGTTGTTTTGTTGAATTTCCTTTTATTAAGGTCAAGAAGTAGTTCTATCAGGATAAAAACATAATGTTGGACTATAAATTAATTAGAGTGAATTATTTCGATTATATTTGACTTCTTGATTTACCTTAAGGGTTCATTCTACTTTGCAGCTTAATAAAAATCGTTTTTTTTTCTTTTTGCATTTTCTGAAAGTGTATACTTGCAAGAGTGCTGTGTTAAATTTTCGTTGAGAAATTCCAGGTATTTTAGATTATATTTAGGTCGAAATACAGGTAGTCGCTGCGTTTATTTTAGCCCTTACCACTTACATGTGAAGCTGGTTCTAGCGTGTGTTGTATGTTTGTACAAGAATTTTTAAGTCAAAGGCTGATTAATATACCTACTAGGGTACCTAGCTAACCTTCTAGGATACCTACCTAACCTACAAGGGCTAGCGTATGCGTTATTTTAATGGTTGGAGCGGTTTAGTTTGTTTTCGTATATCGGTGAAATTAGATCGTCCGAAATGGATCGAAAATTCAGCAAAGCAAACTTTAGACGACCAGGTCAATCTGGGAAAAAAAGGAAATTCTGCGGTAATCGGTTTACTTTGGAAAAAGCACCAGTGAAAAGTCAGGCGAGTACGTCAGCGGCAAAGCTAAAAGATACCACCGGTTTTGAAAAGAGTGTTGATCCGTCGTTAAACTATTGTATTTTAAATTTCGCCTTAATATTTGTCAAGTTAACGGAACTATTGAAGTGTAAAGATTGCGGTAGTGAAGTAAATTTTACAAAGCGCGGACAAAGAGATTTGGGGTTTAAACTTTTGGTAAAGTGTTCGTGTAAGGAAACTTGTATAAACTCATGCCCACTTATAGGTAGATCCTATGAAATAAATCGTCGATTTGTTTTTGCAATGAGAATGCTTGGAGTTGGGATTCAGGGCATCCAAAATTTTTGTGGTTTAATGGATTTGTGTCAAGGTTTTACCAATAAGACATACTATGCGATTATAGAGCATTTAAGGACTGCAGCAAAAAACGTTGCCGAAACGGTCTTTAAAAAAGCTGTGAATGAAGACAAAAAACTGAATACACAGGCGGGAAATGAAGAAACTTATTTGACGGTGTCCGGTGATGGATCATGGGCAAAACGAGGTTATACTTCTCTTTTGGGTGTTGTAACGTTGATTGGAAAGTATAGTAATAAAATTGTTGACATAATTGTGAAGTGTAGTACATGTAAAGCGTGTGAAGGCTGCAAACATAACGAAGACACTGTTGAGTATAACACATGGTACGAGAACCATAAAGATTAGTGTAGCGCAAATGGCAGTGCTGGAAAAATGGAAGTTGACGGTGTTGTTGAAATGTTTCAACGGTCTGCCCAACTACACGGAGTAAAATATGCCAATTATATCGGTGATGGCGATTCAAAGACATTTAAGACTTTAATAGATATTAAACCATATGGTGATGATTTGGTTGTTAAAAAAAAGAATGTGTGCTACATATAAAAAAACGAATATATAAAAGAGCTACAGAAGCAAAAAGACAGCTCGCGCAGCTACGGAAAATAATGAGGCCAAGTGAAGACGCCCAAACATCGCAGGCTGCAAAAAAGCGCAAAACTGTTAAACTTGTACAACTCACAAATAAATTGATAGCTGATCTGTCAATTTATTATGGACTGGCAATACGTCGAAACCCCAATTCAGTGGAGGACATGAAAAAAGCAGTTTGGGCAGCATTTTTTCATAAAATATCTACAAATGAACAACCGCAACACGAATATTGTGCACAAGGTCCGGAGTCGTGGTGTAAATGGCAGCAGGCGCAAGCTACTGGGCAAGATTACCAGCATCCACCTCCATTAGATAAAGATGTTCAAGATATTTTGAAGCCCATTTATGAAGATTTAACTCGCAATGATCTCCTTGAGAGATGCCTAGGTGCAAACACACAGAATAATAATGAAAGCTTCAATAAATGTATATGGCAGTTAGCTCCTAAACATATAATTTTGTGGAAAAAAGGTACTCGAAATTTGCACCTACTGTGCCGCATGCATTTTTAATGAATGATTTTAGCCTCTTTTAAAAATGATGGAGGACGTGGGAGTCACCATTGGCCCAAAAGCTAAGGAACTAGCGCGCAAAAAGGATGCAGTGCGAATTAATTATGCCGAACGCATTGCTTCTCACGAGACAAAAGAAGCCAAGACGGCTCGAAGAATGCAAAGAGTAGCTGAAAATGAAGAATTTGAGGAAGCTGAAGGAATCCTATATGCAGCTGGTATCGCTGATTAAGCGTAAGTATACATTTAATATAGGCATTTTATTCATAAAACTTTAAACACGATTTTCTTAAAACCATGTTTTTCTAATCGGCGGGATAGATTTAGAAAAAACTAACCAACCAATTTCTCTGAAATTTTAATATATTATTTAAAGTATTAGTGGCTATCGTTGGTACTACAATTATAATTCTATCGTAAAAACTTAGTATTTTTTATAACAAAAATTTGCAAAAAGAAGCTGTATATGCAACATTTTAATTTTCAAACTAATAAAACTTAGTTAATTTTTTCTTTAACATGTTAATTTTAGTACCGACAATAGCGACAGGGCTACTAAATAATAAAACAGTTCTTTTTTTCATTTCAGGTAAATACTTTGGGCGGAATCACTCCCGCCATCGAAACACATACCAACCTTTGTCGACAATTTTTAAAACTCTAAACAAATAAATTAATAGATAATATGTATTGTTTTGAAATGTCAAAGACAATATCTTTAATACAAAAAAAGAATGAAGTTAATAACCATTGTAGTTTTTGAGAAACAAATATTCTAAAAACTGTATTTTTTCTTCTCTCGAAAGTAGAATGAAGCCTTAACGAAGAGTTTACACAGATTGTCAAACACTCTTTTAGAGCTGCGAAAATTTCTAACGACTTAACGGATAGAAAACAAATAGCAAGGAAGTCCGAAAATTTTCCACAGATAACTGAAACCGAACCACCAGGAGTGATTGTGGTGAGTTGGTAGGACGCAAGTAAGTTAAATGTTAGTGGGACACACTCGACCAATCGTCACTTGGCTTAATACGGGTCCAGTTTTCAGCAGGCCTTTACGTTTTGATACAATATTACTGAAGTATCAGCAGAGTATGATGGATTCGTACCAAACAAAATAGCAGAGTTTTCAATATCTGATAGTTATTATATATGTAGGCTTATAGGTATTATATACATATATAGGCACTTATTTTGACATATAGGATGAATCTCCTGGAATAGTTGATAGGATCGTGAACAATGCCGTAACCCCCAGCGGCCCTTAGGAGTAATGGAGAAGTACACCGATAGTAATCAGAACTGCATCACATTCTACATCGCTGGGAGCAGACACGAGCAATACCACTTGGTTGGAACACAGTTCCAGTCTGAGACTGGACGAATAAGCTCGACTCATTAGGGCCCCAGTGACCCGTGAAGAAATCGAAGCTAATGTTTCTAGCAACATGGGTATGATTTGCAGAGCATGCGACCGTTCAATGCCCCGACTGCGATCCTTACTTGAGGAATGAAGAAATCGCTGAGCTGCGATGCTTTGGCCCAGTAGGCCAAGAATAAACTGCAGGCTGTCGAGCTTTTTGCAGTCCACGCAACAGCAAAAAAAGGATTTAGCCAAAATCATCAAAAGGGACAAGTGCTACAAATGGCAGACAGTTTGAGAAGAGGTCAGTTTAAACCCGTTGGTTAAAGGGAAAAAATTGGTTACTCGCAGACCTGACTGCAGGAAATAAACGCTATCAGTGATCTGGTAAACCTGGAGTGCATTGTCACCTCGCTATTCTTGGTGCATCCGTCAAGAAGGAATGATATCACCATCGTTTAAGGTCAATTAACCGAGTATTTAAAATGAAAAATAGGAAGATTTCGGGCCCTGATGGAGTACCAGTCGGAGCACTTTAAGTTGTAGTAGAGAGTCAACCGTGGCCATTACTGGGTTTATATAATTCATTTTTAGTAGTTTTTCCATGGCGGTGGAAGGGTACCACAGCGGGGAAGCTCCTCGTGCAAAAAGGAAATGTAAATGTTGATGCGAACCCAGCAGTGATTGGAGCGGTAGCAAGAGCGGTGGAGGCATTCCACAGCATCGGACTGGTTGTTCTGCTTGTGATGTTCAAAGTGACTTTGATTCGGGAAGGTGGGCAGATGTGCTTTTTTTGATATGCGCATTCCTGATTACCTGTAGGTTATGGTGCGGAACTGGCTTAGTGATCGATGGTTACTGTTGGACACTGGCGAAATTCTTCGAAGAAGGCTTATCACCTCAGGGGCAGGGCAGTGGTCTATTCTTAGACCTGACTATGTAGCATTGTTTATAACTGAAATGCCAACGGATGTGTTTCTCATGGCCACAGTAACACATACTGCCGAATTCGATCAGTTCAGATTTAATTGAGTTATAAGTCATATCAATTTTCTACCTGTGCCATCCACAAACGTCACAGGGTTATTTCAGAAGGTACTTTAAGGGGTTAATCCACTGTTAAACTGCTCAAAATGAACTTTTTTTTCAAACAGCTACCAAAAAAAAACTATTCAAGATATTGATTTGAAATTTTACATACATCTTTATTGAAGTTAAGAGCTAACATTTTCATTGGAAAAAATTCTTAGAAAACAAAATGGCGGCCGCCCCAATGGATCGCCGCAGCACCGCCGAAAAAAAAAAGCAAATTGCGCCTCGTAAATTCCTGGACAAAATAAGCATCTGTGAACAAATTACCAAAAATATTTCATTAGTTATGAGTATAAAGAACTGCACGGGCCTAAATTTAGAGCCCTAAAGCGATTAAGAAAAATTTGGTATACTTTTAAATAAAAAAAAAGAATAAAAAAAAATTTTTCAATCAAAAAAATGTTTCCCAAATCGTCAAAAATTTTTTTTTTTCTAAATTTAGGACCGTGCAGTCCTTTATACTCAAAGCTAATGAAATATTTTTGGTAATTTGTTCAAAAACGCTTATTTTGTCCAGGAATTTACGAGCCGCAATTTGCTTTTTACTTTCAGCGGTGCTGCGGCGATCCATTGCGGCGGCCGCCATTTTGTTTTTTAATAATTTTTTCCTATGAAAATGTTAACTCTTAACTTCAATAAAGATGTATGTAAAATTTCAAATCGATATCTTGAATAGTTTTTTTTTTGGTAGCTGTTTAAAAAAAAGTACATTTTGAGCAGTTTAACAGTGGACTAACCCCTTAAGTGTGTGGATGAGCACGTCGATGCTAACCATAGAATAGGAGCAGCCTGGAGTCAACGATGGGATTGGTTACACCAAAGTAGATTATGGTAACATTGCTGGGTAACGAGGATAACTAGTGCACAGTCCCAAAATACGTCAAGGGAATATTGCAGACAATGCGAGAGGAGAGTTGGCTAACCAAAATACAAGCTGTCGTAACTACTGAATTAAGCAAGCACCGACAGGTGAACAAGCACGACCAGGTTGAAGTAATACGAGAGCCGATTCTGACTCAGACCATCGTGGCATGTAGATGGACCTTGTTTTTAGTAAGCAAAAATCTCACATAACTGCTATATTGCAGCAATCGCTCATCGACTAAAATATTTTAGACGTCATACCAACGGTTGTTGCCTTTTTGACGCGAAAATTTGCCGTCTTAATATCTTATAACTAATTATTGCTGGTTTTAGTCCTATTTAGTATTTTACTCACGATGATTCAGTTAGGTAAAGCTTTTATAGTTTCTTTACAGTTTCAGAGGTGATCTCGCAACTTATCTAGTGTTTTTAAGCAGAACCATATTTCATAAATTTATAGTTTTCAAATGCAAAATCAACACAAACTGCTTAACGCAAGCAATTCTTAACAAAAACAAATTTCCAGTGAATTTCCACAAAAACTCTTAGCCTGTCAGCCAAAGCTTTCAGCGTATCTACAGAAAATTCTTTGAACGCAACATTTATCTCATACCCAAATCAAAACCACACCAAATCTTTTCATGTCCTTTACAAATTCCATTTCATTCTGCCGCGTCAGTCATAATCATAAAACTCGAGCAAAACGTTCAGCTTTTAAAAGCGAATGTTCCTTAATGCTGTCAGCCTTGAAACGAATATTCGCCTCAATTCGTAAATACATAATTTCGGGAATTCATGTGGTGCAACAACTCTTTTCCCTTAAGTACGTATGAAAAATAGCAGCAACAGCTGGGTCACGGAATTCTGCGTGTCGCTCTTATATTTGAATGTATGGGATTGGTATTGCCAGAGCTACAAAAAAAAAGATTTGTGCCAGAAGGAGACTAGCCTGAGAATTGGATTCAATTATAAAAGCCGCAGCAAAAACATGCTTGACTAGTGTCGGATAAAGTGTTATGATCTGCAGCCAAGGACAAAGCTCTAGGGCAATCTAACTCATACGTTATTCTTGGCAATTTTCCAGATATTATGCAGAAACTCCCTTAAACATTGGCAGCACCGCACAGCTTTGCTCTGATTATTTTAGTTGTTATTTATTTGTTTGTCAGTGTTGAGCGCGAAAGTGTTCGGTGAAATGTATTTGCTTGTTTTGTCTTTTTTGTCCGTGCACAAAACATTCATACCACCCAGTTCCGCTTTTAGCATAAAACCTAACGGTTTTTGTCGGGGGTGGAATAATTCCAGCAGCAAACGAAGAAATAGTGTGCGAAAACAATGCGTCAACACGGATATTTTTGGGGGAGTGCGACACTAATATTACCACCAGCGTTGCCACTTTGGTCCATTGGGACCATTTTTGGTCCCTTTTACACAAAGTTTTTAATTTTGGTCCTTTGGTCCCTTTCTTGGGAAAACCATCAGGTTTTGGTCCCGTTCGCATCTATCAGCAATTTACTTTGCTTTTCTTACCAAATCTACAAATAAAATCTCAAATCTCTGCTTTCATCGATAATATTGAACTTTTTTTCATTTGAAATCAAAAAGAAGGGCTACATGCGCAGCGTGCGCTTCTTCAAAGCAAAAATTCGATTGTATGTTTCACTTTAATTCGTTAGTATGCATGTCAATCTACTACTAAAGCATAAAAAAATATAAAACATGATTAATTTTCAGTGCACATATCTAACTTTCTGTTCCGTTCTATGCAGTTTATTGAATTAATTACAGAAAAGTGATATTTTCGTGAAGAAATGTTTGCCTAAAAAGATTTATATCATTTGATTCACTTCAGAAATACACATTCAGAAATACAAAAAATATTTATGCATATATGTATCTAGTTCCTGAATCAACATAGTAAAAAGTTTTATATTTTCGGTATTTTGATATGATATAATGACATATACTAATTGCATATAATGAGTAACTAACTCACTATTTAGGGTATAATGTGCTTGAAAAGTTAGTAAATTTTCTAATCAAATGAGCGTATGAACTAAAAATATGGCAATCGAAGACAATTTTGAAATTTTATTTAAATTTGGGTTTTAGTATTTATGTAAAAAAACAAAATTTTAGTTCTCAGAGCATCTAAAATTCCGTTACTTTCTTTGGGATTTAATTGAATTGCGTGTCAAAGGATTTATATTTTCTTGAAGAATTGTTTTAGTTTCAAAAAGTGCATTTTGATTTGCTTATGCCGCATAGAAATAATTCTGACGGATGGCTGATTGTACATATAAGACTGCTCTTTTCTCGTAAGAGAGCTTTGAAACAAAAAGAAACCATTTATCTACAAAGATGCACACACATGGGTATCTACTTTATGTATAATATAATCGAAAAATGTTATATTTTCAGCATTTTGAAACGAAATTGGTTGGTCCCGTTTGGTCCTTTTTTTCCAAAATGTTGGTCCCCAAATATTTTTTTTCATGGCAACACTGATTACCACTTTTTACTAAACCGAGGAAAATTTGTTTCAGCACACAAACTGTTGTTATGCCCCAACACGTACATACATGTGTAGATCATGATATCAGATTATTGGCTTAATGTTTAAATCTACTGATGTTTGTTTCATTTCGCGGACAGTTGATTTTGGCTAATGTTTTCGTCATGAACATAATCATCTTATTGCTGAAATTAGAATGGATTTAGGTAAACGAAAATTATGTGCTTTACATTTTTCACGCTACTTCTCGAAATTAAAACTTTAACTGAAACAAATTTTACTTCTATCTTTCTGCTTTAATCTAATCGAAACTTCAAATTCATCCAAACAAAGTTCTATCTTGTTTCGACGAATAATCTTCCATCTAATCCACCTGAAATCTTATTAAAGCTTCAGTGTTGCCTTGAACTTCTATTTTCCTACAAAATACTCTCTCAGAGAAGCTTCTCATCGCAGAATCCATACAAACGATGTTGGCATGCAATTTGCTTCTCTCAGAATCGAACTTTAATAGATTTTTTTTTATAGAGGAACTGGAACTTGCAAAGTCTTATCACTATTGCATTTTTGTAACTTAAAAGAAAACCGGAAATGAAATATACTAAGCTATTACAAGTTTCCATTTAAACGTGAATTCGCAGAAAATCAAATGTTTTTTATTCGCTCTAATTGTGCTAGAAAAACATTTTTTGCGATGCATCTATTCCGAGACGATTGAACGGAGTGAAATGGATGTCGGAAGTATTGGAAAATGTACATTTCTTTCGGATAGTCATTTTCCGGAACGGAAAATGCAGATACAGGTGTATGTTGAAAATAAGTTGGAACGTAGTTTCCCGAAAACGGAAATAGGTTTCGATCTTGAGAAATAAAATGTTAAAGTGTTAAATTAAAAAATGTGTTAGCGATTGCCAATTATCTGAAATATAACTTCTACAAATAAATAAAAAAAATATGATAATGGTTTCCATATGGTTTTCGAGGGCAAATTATAAAATATCAAATTACTGTCACAAGTTAGTAATGCTTAGATCAGATTTTGTGATTTCTTACTTAAGAATAGCTATTTAAGGCTAACATTTTTACTTGAATCATTAATGGAAAATATGTTTTCGTTATCGAATAACAATTAAATTTAAAAAAAAAAAACGTTATTTTTACGTAAACAAAAATATAGCTTTTAGAATCAACCTAGATAATTTTAGTAGGGACACGGAATTTAATCCTTTTAATTTAAAGTGTATTCTTCCTTTTTATCCATTCGGCTAATTTTTTGTCCTAGCTATTTAGTGTCGCGATGAGTTTTTAACTCTGTTAAAGCAACGAAACACATGATGGCAAATATTATACTAACATTGTTATTCAATTATTGAATTTTTTTATCTAGAGAAAGTAATAAAAAAGTTGCCGGAATATTTGTATCTGGGAATGAATAAGATTCCGGTAAATTTTGTTTCAGGTCACTAGCTACGAAGGTGTTCTTCGCTTTATCGAAACTTTTCAAAAAATTTACGGAAAATAATTTTAGGTTGGGTAGAACAAGAACTTTATGAATTAAATGATGAGTTTAAAAATTAGCTCTCTTTGAAAATAAGCACCACATTTTTCTGTAAGAAAAACAAGCCCCAGATTTAGGCCAAAAACTCAAAGTGTGATGGAAAGCTCCACTGACCACAGATTCAAATATTGTCGTGGGTACTTTTCTGTCCCCCCCATTTTTTTCACTTTTTGTTGTTGCAATGCTTCTAAAATTGATTAGAAAGTAGTAATTAGCCAAAATTATGATGGAAAAACACGTTTAAAAGAAAAAAAATTTTTTTTTTAATAATTTTTTTAATTTAAAAATTAATTAAATTAATTTAAATTTTAAACTAATGTCACATAACAGTGAGAATAAATTTTGCTCCATTTTTGACGTCTTACCTTTCCGAAGCTTCAACGCAATTTACAATTAAGCTATTACAATAATAATTTCGGCAGCAGCCCCCCCCCACAGCACATTAACTTTTGGAAAACTCATTCTGCCACATAAAAATGAAAAAAAAATTTAAAATCGGAAAAAAAAATATTTTTTTTAATGCATTTTTCCATCTCAATTTTTGTGGAGTAACACTTTTTAACCCATTTCGAGCAGTTTTCATTAAAAAAAATTAAAGAAATGGAAGGGGAAAAACAGAACAGTACCATAATTTATTCTCACTGTTATGTGACATTAATTTCAAATTTAAATTAATTTAATTAATTTTTAAATTAAAAAATTAATTTAAAAAAAAAATAAAAAAAATTTCTTGTTTTAAACGTGTTTTTCCATCATAATTTTGGTTAATTACTACTTTCTAATCAATTTTAGAAGCAGTGCAAAAACAAAAAGTGATCAAAATGGGGGGGGGGGGGGGAAACAGAAAAGTACCATTGTCGTGACTTAGTTAAGGGGACATAGCACCTTCAAATTTTTCACAAATCGATTTTTGGTTTTTAATTGAACATATTATGCCGGGTTTTCACCAAAGAGACAATTTGAAAAACAGTTTTGTTTTAAAAAAACAAAATACTTGTTTTGTTTTTTGAAAACAGTTCTGTTTTTTGTAAACAGACTGTTTCAACTGAACAGACAGGTTTTGGTTTCAGTTCTGTTTATCCTGTGTCCGAGATATGTCTGAAGACGGTGATTTTATAATTAACTGTGATTTTTTTTTATAAATGATATTAAAAAAAAAACCGAGATATTGGGCCAATTCTCAATTAAAAAGGAGAGTTGATTATAGCACGGAAGAATTATTGGAAGATTTATCTACTGACGGCGTGGGCTTAAATGGAGAAATGAGATCATCGTGACTACTTTTTTTGAGCTCATTATAACAATTTACACAAACATGAAAAATTCTTCAGTTTACACAAATATGAAATACACAGGAATACAAATTTAAAACCAACTTTAAAACAAATTTAAAAACCAAAGTACATTAATCGATATACTGAGTGTTCTCGCAGAAAACAAATGCATGTTTCAACCAAATACACACACAAATTGCGAACAAACATGTTTCCCTTTGATCTTACCGACTCGCGATGGGAAGGTGTTTTGTTTACTAAAACAGTTTTCAGAGACAAAAATGTTCTCGAAACTGTTCAATTTTTACAAAACATTCGTGTTTTTGTTCAGAAAAACATTTTTTATCCGTGTTTATTGTTTTGTGTTTAGAAAGATAAATGAGTCAATTCCTTCAAAAGAAGCAAAACAAAATAGCCCCGGCAAAAAAAAAAATTTAACTGAAAAAGATGCTTCTAAAAAAAGTGTTGAAACTCCAAAGAGAGGAGAAGTATGAACAAGTAGAAGTTTGTAAAAAATATATTGTATGGTCCAGGCAACGCAGATTCAATTTCGGTAAGATTTATTACAAAAAATATTGAATTTTAGCTTCAAACGCGATTTTCTCGAAACAACCTTTTTCAAGTTGGCGTGCATGATTAAGAAAAATGTTTTTATCCAATCGTCCTGAAATTTTAACACGTTGCACATGTTAGTGCTCAGAATGAACTACGAATGAAAAAATCGGCATTACATTTTTTTAATTATAACATCGATTTTCGAAAAAAAACGCCGCCATTTTGTTATTTTTCAACCAATTTTTTTTTTAGTTCATTCCAAGGCCGCTTTGATGCTGATGAAAACCCCGTTTTTTTTTCTCAGCCTCTTCTGAGGGCAGTTATCGTGCATGCCAGGTTTTTTTGTGTTCTTTCAAAAAAATTGTAGCAGACGACAGGAGGCCACACAAAATGTTAAACAATTTTGTTGATGTAGTATAAAACAAGTTAAGTATGTGTACAAAGTTTCATTGAGATATGTCTTTTTATTCAATTAAAAACTAACCTTTGAAATAAACAATTTTTTTCCAACTTGAAGGTGTTGTGTCCCCTTAAGGGCTGATCAATAATAGAGTCTTTTTTTGTTCTTAGAGATTTGATTTCATCTCCGCCTTTACTCCTGTTCAACATTCTTTCAAGCGAAGTGATCATCGTGGGGTCACATTGATATTTTTAAATTCTTTTAGAGCTAAAAAACAAGCTCGTAAAAAATTGAAAAAAACGTGAATAGCGATCTAAGGCTAAAGAAGTAAACAAGCAAGCTACATGGGATTATTTTTTGAGCATTGAACCTCAGTCTATTTAAATGAACAAAATTTAACTTGATGATACTGTTGTGACAACTCCATAGGCTGTTTTACTGTTCTTCCTTTAAAAGCACATTTTAAAAGCACAAATTTGGTTCCTTTAGATTTCTTAGCTAGCTTATGAACCCTGTCCTTGATTAGTACTAGTCCCTTGAATTTCGAGTGTTTAATAAGCAACCTAGATTCCAATGTTAATTCCGGTCGCGCATCTGGGGCAATCCAGAACACCCGAAAAGCTGCTAATATTTTATCGACTTTAAGTAAAGCGATCCCTCCTATTTCTCTCCTTTGCTGTTTCAGTAAACTCCTTGAAGACCTTATCTATACTCCGTGTCAGAAGAAAACAACCGAGATTTGTTTGAAATAGAAACTATATTCCTGTCTCCTTTTTACGTTCATCGTTCGAAACCTCGTAGAAAATGCAACTCAAGCGGTATTTTTATTTTCGCACTTGAAAATGCTAAAATTACGAACATCATACACCGTAGCTGTAAAAGGGATTAAAAATCTGGCTAACTAAAAATACTGAGTTCCATGAAAAAATGTTTCCGGCACAGTGAAGCATGGCGGAGGATATGTTATGGTTTGGGGGTGTATGGCTGCATCGAGAGTTGGAAATCTTGAATTTATTGATAGTACAATAGATAAGCAATGCTATATCAATATTTTACAGTGAAATATGACTGACAGTGTTGCAAAATTGGAATTGCGTAGGACATGGATCTTCTAGCTGGATAACGGTCCTAAGCACACTTCCTATTTAGTAGGAGAGTGGTTGTTTTAAAGAACTCCCAAAGTATTGGGTCATCCCCCCAATCGCCAGACTTCAACCCAATTGAGCATTTATGGGATTATTTAGACAGGCAAATTTGGTAACGTCTAATCACAAGCAAGGAAAGTATGAAAGATGCTCTCAAGGAAGAATGGGATAATATACCAGCAGAATTTACCAGAAATTAGTATGATCCATGCCCAGAAGACGGGAAGATGTTTTGAAAGCAAAGGGCGGTCAAACCAAATACTAATCTTTCTTAAAATTTTTATATGAATTTGTATTATATGAAGTGTGCACTTACTTTTGACTCGTAGCTCATTGACTTTTTGTTTTTGTTGTTATGTAAATTTTTTGTTTGTGAATATATGGAACTGATTTTTTAGTATATTGTTTTTAATGTTACTCAATCGGAAATATTTTTCAATCGGTAATATTTTTTTATTAAAACTCAAAAACCAATTTGAAAGGTATGCACTCACTTTTAATCCTCATAGTACATATGTATATATTATCAAACTACGAATACTATGAACATTTTCATTCTCTAGCTAACTTAAAATATTTTATTTTCGGCTAATTCTGATTAATCTCATTTTGAGTTATTTTTCACCGTGCTACCATCCCCTATCACAAAAACTTGCTTTCATTTTCCCATCACTCCACCTCGCAAAACATAACAAATGTAAACTTCTTCATTTATTAAATTAATTTCACGTGCACGCAAGGTAAGTTACATTCACTGATTCCGTGAATTAACTCATCTTAATTAAATTTCAGATTAATTCCCCCGTCAACGTGACTCTATACGACCTAATTTGTGCTCACAGCTGTACGGCTTTCAAAGACAACATATTTCCTAGTCCGCTCAACACTCCCATCCTCATACTACAAGTGAAGAATCGTTAGTGTTTTCTTTTCATGCTGGAAGTCCCCCGAAAATTTTCTCTGGATTGCATTTTAAGTTTGTACATAATTACCTACAATTAGGTAATTGTTGTATAGGTGCCTACTTCGGCTTGCAAGCTAGGTAGGAAAGCAAGCTAATTGCTGCCGATATATTCGGTTGAGTTCAGTTCAACCACCACGCGACAAGGTATAAGTTAACAGGCGAAGGTGATACAAGAGATAATGAAGACAATTAAATCAATTTGAAAAGTTAACCTTATATCGAACCAATGAAGTGTACTGGCCTATTGAAAGTCGATAAAGAAAATCTGGGGTGAAGGATGGTGGCAAAAATTAGTCGAAAGATGCAAGGAGTTAGGCTTGATGGCTTTAAATGAGTAGTAGTTGGATTTAATCAGATTATTGCTTAAAAAGCTAATACAATGATTAAAGTAGATTATTTTTCACACTTATAATCTTTTTGAAGTTTTAATAAAAATAAGGCGAAACGTACCCATTCACGTAGCTAAATTCATCTTTCTCCGTATGAACACAGTATTTTTGGGAACATTTCAAAGGAAAGCCAATTTTCGATCTTAAGTCTTATGTTACTTATTATCATTATCATTTTGTCAATTTAATGGTTAGCTTGAGGAGAATCGAAAGTATCCAGTAAATATGTCGATGATTTTGGATATTCAACTGAATAATTTATCAAACATTTAATGTTTTTGCTTTTCAATGATAAAATCATCTACTGCAAACTTTCTCCTCTGGTCGACGCTCGCCTGAACGAGTAGCAGCATGGATTTAGAAAAGGTCGTTCTACTACAACTAATCTTATGGTCCTTGTTTCTGATGTTTTATGCAAAATGGAGAAAGGTGATCAAATTGACGCAGTCTATACAGATTTCAGCAAAGCATTCGACCGAGTTGACCACTCCATTTTGATCCCCAAGCTGAAACAATTTGGAATTGCAGGACCTTTACTAAAGTGGCTTGGCTCCTACCTACACGACCGCTTGCAATTCGTGAAATTCCAGGGTCTAATTTCTAAGAAAGTTGACGTGACATCTGGTGTACCTCAAGGAAGTCATCTTGGCCCTCTTCTTTATAATATTTTTATATCTGATATATCGGCTGACTTTATCTGACATTCCCCATTTACTATATGCGGACGACCTCAAAATCTACCATGTCATCAGGACACCATCTGACGCTACCTTTTTTCAGTCTAAACTGAACTCTCTAGACCATTGGTGCTCCGCGAACAAGCTCCGTCTTAATATTGATAAATGCCGCGTACCGCGTATTATACGTACCGCCTCAACGATAAGTCACTCAGCAGGGTTGACAACATATTAGATCTCGGTGTCACCCTAGATGAAAAGCTCCGCTTTAATCTTCATTACGATAGAGTGCTTTCCCGAGCAAGTAAGCAACTTGGTTTCATTAAGCGACGGGCCAAAGAGTTTAAGAATCTCTGGGTTACTAAATCCTTGTATATCTCACTCGTGCGTCCTCTTCTTGAATATGCGTGCACTATCTGGAATCCGGCTTTTGAAATTCATAGCCAAAGATTTGAGTCTGTTCAAAAGCAATTTTTACTATTCGCTTTGAGGGACCTTTTCAACCCTTATGATTTCAGTAATCTACCATCATACGAATATCGTCTTAAATGTATTAATTTGTTACCCCTTGCGTCGAGAAGATTAATGTTATCTGCCTGCTTCAGCTTCGATGTCATCAGAGACGTGGTTAATGTCGTCTACTTGAAAGAAAAGTTTGTACTCAGTCAGCCCTTGAGAGTCACTAGATCCCGACGATTGCTTATTGAATACCATCACAACACAACATATGCAGCAAACGAGCCAATAAATAGGTGCTGCAAGCTATTCAATAGCATGAGCGAGAACTTCTCCCCTACGATTTCTAAATCAACGTTTAAAAATAACATCATCAAGGCTCTCTCTTTATAGTCTCCCCCACCCCCCTCACCATACTAACATATATGTATTGTATGTTCAATTTAAATTTGGTATTTAATTTGTTAATCATTCATTTGCCATTTGTCATTTATTTATCACTTTATTTGTTGTCTGTTTATAACTTATTTTATTTATGCACTATTTATTAGTCTTGTATTTATATAGTTTGTTTTATTTTTATTTTGTTTCGCAATTTTATGCATGTACTATTTTATTTTATTCTTTTTACACATGTACGCCTTGCTTGGTAAATAAATAAATTAAATTAAAAATTAAATTAAATAGGAGGAGAGGAGGAACTGGCGCGCAGTCTCAACATATGTTGAGAAAGTGCTGAGCATAAAGCGGGAGGAGGGTTGCCTTACCGACCCGTGAACTGTGGTAGTTTCTGAAGTCCGTGGTTACCGATGGGTGAGTCAGCACAACCGGGTCGAAGCAGTGCTTAGGCGGGTCCCGACTCGGAACTTCGTGGGCTTGTAGATGGTCATTTTTTTTAATGAGTCAAACCGCAAATACCCCGAGGTGATAGGTCACCCGGGGATCTGGTAAGCAGATTTTTTTTGCCATTTGCACTCTGGGTCAATAGAAGAGCTTGGACGCAGCTCAAAGTCTGCAATAATAATCTGGATAGCAATCACACGACTGCCAAATATGAATTCCGACTTAATGGTGCGAAAACGGAAAAAAGACTACGATAATAAGATGCTGGCCACGATCATAAATATAAGTTTTTTCATTGAAGAAAATTTGAACAGGTCAACTGAATGATTTTGATGGACTTTTGGATTTGGCAAAAAAAGCCATTAAATCTGCCGAAATTTGTGAAATCAAAGCCTGAGCTTAGATTTCAGTAGAAATTTTTGTCTTTTCTCGATTTGTATTTCACTTATACATACAAGAAAAGCACGCCAACTTGATCAGACTTCAAGAGCAAAGCACTTGAGGTGGTTTTCCTAGGTTCCTATGATCTCTAAGCAATTTTTTAAGTTTTTTTTTTAATTTTCCAAAATAGTATTTATGACGAAATCAGTTGAACATCTCCTCAAGAATGATCAAGCGTATTTTGTCGAAAGTAATTAAAATAGCAACTTAAACTATAAAAAGTACAAACATCAAGCCAGAGTGGCAGTTCGTTTCTAATTGCAATGTGAAAATTGTCGAAATCATTTTTGAATTCCGTTGTGAAATGTTTGCCTATTTCGATTCACTAATGTTAATTACTACGCTTAAATGAAGAAAAATTAAAAATAAAATCTTAAATGTGAAAAAATTAGAAATAATATATCTAAATTAGAAAAATAATGTAGATTTCTGTGTATTTTAAATGACAATTTCAAATCTTCTCAAATTGTAATAAAATAAAATTTATTGTCATATTAAGTAAATCACAAATTGACACAAAAATGGGTAACTAACGAACTTTGCAGAAGATTTGAGGAGACATCTAGAAAAATCGCAGCTTTGGCTGCCTTCAATGTGTATGCAGAAAATAATCGAATAATATTCCCAAAAAGCTAATGAAAATTTTAACTGAACCATTGAAAATTTGAAATTTTTAGACACGATCATCAGTTTTTTTTATTACCAACAAAATGTTGAAATATTAAAGATCACCAAAAGATCTAGAAAATCACTATGATCTTATTTAAGTGTCATTTTGCAAACCTGTAAACTTTCGGCAAGATCAAAGATCTAAATTTGTTATGTGATATTTCCGATTGAACTAAAATTTCGCACAATCTAGTAAATGTAATCCGGAAAAAACGAGAAAATCGCAATCCTTCAAATTTTTAAAGCATAAATTATTTATTTCTTATAAAATCAGCCTGATCTTAATGAGTGTAATGGTTTTTTCGAATAAAAGAACCTATTTTTTCCGTACAAAATTGGTCCACACAAGCTATAGTATAAAATTTCAGATAATATTGTTATAAGTAATACGATAACATCCATAGCCATATCCAGAGAGTAATTTTTTTTTTGAATCGCGGGGTGATATTTATCATAAGAATTCAAAAGAACAACTTTTTCGCCCACTTTTCTAACTGAAATTTCATGTATGATACATGGAAACCACCAAGAGAACTTCAAACTTATTTTAAAGAGTATTATAATAAAGAGTAAACTTTTTTATTCAGTCCTATTCCACAAAACATAACTACATTTTCTCTTACTTGAAAGCCATAACAATTATTGCCCTTGAAATCATGCAAACAACAGAACATTAGAAACGTACCAGCACTACAAACAACAATTTTATTTATTCGAAACTAGCCATATCCATTATGAGCACACACGTTTCACTACCCTATAACGATGACTACTTGAAATTACGTCTGCCATAACAACCCTACTTTAACTGCTGAAACTTTCAAGCCAAATGTAAGCCAATGCATGCTTTTTTTTTTAAACCTGCCTGTTCTATAGTAATTCTTTGACCGAGCCAGCTTCTCTCTATTATTCGCCATCTGTCGATAAAATTTTATATCAATGCTATAAACAAATTTTGTTGGTTCCAAAGCAATAATGCCCTCTTTTCAATATTAGCCAAACAACGTGGTTGTTGTTCTTTTGATATTTCGTTTCAATAGCATTCACATGTTACGGGACGATATCTGTAGCTTAGTCGGTTTCGGTTGTACAGAGATGTTAGAACAAAAGGATGACATTGTAAGCCATTAAATATTTCGGGGTATAGCTGTCATGAGAAAAGAGTGAACTGAAATCTTTTAGTTCAAGTGAATACGTTTTCGATGGCATTTATAGAAGTGATTGGGAATGGGTAGTAGTAAATGGTTTAGAAATACTCGATTTAATATTAATGTCGAACTGATACTTGCAATTTGGATTGTATTTTGTTTTGTAATGGAGACAATTTTTGGAGTAAAGTTCAATAATTGATGTAAGCCTAGAGAAAAATGAATTTGATATGAATAACATTTAAAAGGATAAATGGAGTGATTGGTCTCTAGGCTTTATTAAAATATGCATTAATAGTAAAAATTGTTTTCTATCGCAACTTTATTTATTGATGTTGCACACCATCTTTTGCTAAGGCTTCGTTTTACGATCAATTTATATCCTTTAAGCTAATTTAAATCCCTTGAGCTAAGCTACTTAAAGAGAGGACTATTATTAGTTTCACATATTTTTTTTTCCATTCAGATAATTGACTCTTATGCCCGGCGGTAGGGTTAGTTTTTTTTATTGAAATTGGTTACGAAGTTAGCAATTTTGAATATTTACAAATGGACTTATACAGAAATTTTCACTAATCGCAAACTGATTTTGTCCTTTGAGAAAATCACATCATCCAAGAAAAATGTCAATTTGAAAATCAAAAAAGCTTCTAGAATCACATCTTTATTAGATCATTAAATAGAGCGCAGATGGGTTCGCATTTTTTGTTTGAAAGAGTTCTTTCTGATTATTTCATAATGGAAATTTTTAATGATGATGAAAGTTCATTCAAAATATTTTTATCAGTTGCATAAATTCTCAAATATGCAGAAAAAAACCTAAATTAATCCGATCATCCCAGACTTCATTACCATTCGATCATCAAATTTATTGTGACCACTTAATCTGCTCTACGGTCTTTGGCGTTATAGTAATCCGGCTGACAGTAGGTAGTCGCTACCCAAGC
This sequence comes from Nemotelus pantherinus, assembly GCA_963978885.1. NCBI lineage: Eukaryota > Metazoa > Arthropoda > Insecta > Diptera > Stratiomyidae > Nemotelus > Nemotelus pantherinus. Next base: position 10,410,313 of record OZ022265.1, read on the forward strand.
CACATCACCAGCAAGAAACAAAACATAATTGGAAAATGAAATAATTAACTAATTATGTAAATCACACTGAAAGCTGCGCTACCATCAGACTACATCGACCCGGTAATTGTATTGTTGTTCTACTAACGAACCAAGAAACCGAAATAAAAGTCGAACTTAATTGCGTTTACGTTGGAGTTTTTCTGTTTTTGTTGTTCGACGGCTGTTGCTTTTACTGCTACTGGTGCCAGGATTCGCTTAGCCATCAGGTCGAAGAAAGCCACGAAAAGCTGTAATTTTCTGTCGTTTGTAACTGTACAGAGGGATTTGGTTTTTGTTGTGTTTGGATTTCTGAATTTTGTTGTGTTTGTTGGTTTTCTGATCGAAGCTGTTGCAGAAGAAGTGGTTCTTTAAAACTGATGGATTTGCATTAGAAAAGTTGGGTAGTCAGACAGCATTGAAAATCGCATTTGTTATCCATTCTTGGAATGAACTATTTACACAGCATTAATTATTTATTTAATTAAAAGTAGTATCAATTGCAGAGAAAACGTTTGGACATTTGGAAAACATTTTTCAGAAAAATGATGAATCAAAAGCCTTTCCGTCGTTTTATGATAAGTCCATAAAACAATGCATGAAAATGATGAGCTCGCTATGCAAAATATCAAAGGCTAAACATTGCATCATAGTGAAGTTTGATGCCAGGTAAAGTTAGTACCATGTTAATCTTTTATCATACCCACATTGAATGGACCGACAATATTCGAATTTCAAAAAATCGCTCCATAGCGCAGATGTTTTTGAATATTTGGCTATTGAATAGTATTATCGGCTCATGCGAATGTTCAGTCAAAAATCAATGCATTTTGCTCTAATTTAGAGAAGATTATAATTTTTATTTCATTTTATTTTTGATTTCAGAGTCAATCTTTTCTAAAACTGTGCTCATTATGTCTAGAGTCAATTTTATTGATAAATGGCAATAAATATTGAAATTATAACTTGATTTGTATGAATATTTGAGCATTTACTCTTAAATGAAAATTGATTCTAGTGACATATTGTGGTAGTTATAACGGCGCCCAGTGTGGTATAAGTTGCGAAGAAATTTTAAGCATGTTCCGCTTACAATAACTTTTTCGTCAAAAATAAACCAAACATCAACTGGTTAATTAAGAAAATGTTGATGGAAACTTTGTCAAATCATTTAAAATATGCATATATTCTCAACTTTTGAATGCGAGCCCAAAATGTTTACGCTGACGAGCATTTCGTGAACTTATGTATTACGATTTGCAGCTTTTGTAGCCCACATTTTATCGCCTCAAAAAAGTATTAAAAAAATGCTCACAAACAGTGCAAGAATAAAATATTTTTTGCAAGTGAACTTAAATATGACACTCGAGTGAGTGGAATTATCCATGAAAATATCAAAAGTTTACTAATTTTAAATATTGGGCTGACAACTAAGCAATTGCTGATTTCACACATAAATGTCTCTGACCATATTTTTTAATGGCTTTTTTTAATGATTTTTTTCCTCTTTTGACATTTGTTAGCTGTCACTTTTACTTTTTCTAAGAAGTAAATTGCGCATATTTGTATTAAAAGGTATTATTTTGGCGTCACTTTTGATATGGAGTGCAAAAACCAGCATTTTCATCATATTTTATTTGTTCCAAAAAGCAACATTTGTAGGAGTTTGTTCTGCATTACTGTCTTTCGAAAGAATGTGTTGTGGAAATATACCGTTTGGTTGTGGACGTTTACGACGATCATTTTCCATCGGAATCAAGTTGCTAATAATGGTTCCAGTGCTTCAAAAGTTACGGACTCGATCTAAACGATAAGAAAAGCGATGGTGCGCCAAAAAGTACCAGAATGAAAAACATGAAGAATCGATGTATATTGATTCTTGAAAACGTTTAAAGAATTATCTGCATCATTGAATTCCACGCGATTCACTATAGGGAAACCCTTCTTGTGATTGAAATTGTTCAAAAGGCAGGCAATAGGGCACAAAACTTAAAGGAAAAGGACATTGAAAAGCATTTGCTGATTGAATGACATAATAGAAAAAGATTGACGGCGAAAAATAAATGAGGGAAGCCTAGTAAACCAGGTCCATCGAATCAAAAGTGTTATATACAGTATTCACGGGTAAAAAGTCATGGTCTGTATTTGCAATGATATGTGGAGCGTGATCTACTATGAGCTGCAAAAGCCGTCAGAAATTATCCTTACCGGTTTCAACTAATCCGCTAAAAACGCTAAGTTTGGCGCAGTAAATACGCAATGCTGGTTTCGCAGTGCGACAACGTTAGGTCACATATTGGTCATCGCACTGGACAAATTTAACAAGACTGAAATGGGAAGTCTTACCTCAACTGTCATATTTACCAGTCATTGTTCCTTCAGAGTACTATTTGTATATGTCGGTGCAGTCGGCGCTCACTGGGAAGCGCTTTTCTTAATATGATAGCATCAAAAAATGAATTGATGACTGGGTCGCTTGGAAATAAATAAAATTATTCACTCAAAGAATACGTTTATTGCTCGAAAGATGGGCAAAAGCTGTTGCTTTAGATGAAAAATATTTTGAAAAAATCATTTATAATATTATATTGTATAAGCTGTGTTTTTTTTTCTACATTGAAAATTATTAAGAAGAAGGACGAAATGGCCAGTGTTGTCAACAGAAATCGTTCCGTCAAGAAGAAAAAGACGTCTGTAAGAGCTACTAGTTGTCATAAGCAAACGGAGTAGACATCTAAAGGCACCCGAAATAACAAATGAGATCAACAGAAACATAATATCTGTTTTAACTGTAAAAAGACATCTGAAAGAAACTGGTCTATCAGAAAGAATAGAAGCAAGGAAGCCTTTCTTTCGACTTGCTAATAAGAAAAAAACGTTTGATGTGGACGAAAGCGCACAAAGATTCAATTCTTGATCAGTAGAAAAAGGTCCTTTGGACTGACGAGTCCAAACTTGAAATCTTCAGATTCATCGACATAACGGAGAGCGGATGTCGACAGATGTATCATGCTTACAGTTAAACATGGAGGAAGAAACTTCAAGATAAAAGGGATGTTTTGGTGAATGATTCAGTCGGACACTGTGAGAATTCACGAAAGTTTAACAAAGAAAAGATACAAGAAGATACTAGAGAAGTATGCTGTATCATTAGGAATTAAAATTTTAGGTGAAGGATTCATTTTTCAAGAAGATAATGATTCGAAGCACTCATGGCATCTGTGCAGATCGTTCCTTCACGAATTGGAAAGGAAAACTGTTCTAAAACGGATGGGGAGGAGCTTAATAAAAATACCAAAGCCATATGTCCGACAAGTAAAGAAGACATTTGGGAAAAGCTTCTTCAGAGTTCGCACGAGATCAGACCAGAAATGTTGGAGAAATGGCAAGAGAGAATGACAAGAACTTGTGAGACAGTCAAAAAAGAAAAAAGGTGACTACGTGCTCCCTATAACCGTTAGATGAGATTACCGTTATATGAATGGCTAGTAAGTAAAGTTTTGTCTTTGTTTTTGGCTGTATTTTTCGTTTATTGGTTTTTTTTCTCAGTAGGTTTCCTTTTCATGTGTTTCGCTTTGTATTTTTGTGTGGTCTTCTTCTATTTTTGACTGTTGCTACCGCTGTTTTGCCCTCTGTTGATGAGATTCATGATTTGTGATCATCAAGTCGAGTTTTAACAAACATCTTATGTCTGATAACTTCTTCCTCATTTTCTTTTCTGGTTGTTTTCAGAAATTATTATAATTTCATATTGTAACATCATCTAAACAAAATAAAGAATTTGCAATCTGTGATTCGTTGGTAGCTCTAATTGAAATAATAGTTCTGTTTGTCATCAACTTTGAAACAACAAACATTGTTTTATTAGCTTTTATACTGTTTAAGGTCACAATTATACATGGCGACGTCAAGAAAACAATATGACTATACTGTTGACTATGAACGAACTTAAATAGAACAATAAAAGATTCCATTTGTTCAAATATTCATATTTCATTGTTAATAAAATCCAATGATGAATAGATTTCAACATTGGTCAGCTTTTGACCTTGAATTAGAAATATTGTTTTTATTTACAAGGACACACGATATCCATTTCGACTCATTTTTATCACCAGTAATAACCATCTAATATCACAATCGTCATCTACGATCGAATAAATAAAAACCCCAAAATCTTGCATGACTACTCCCAATAATCAAATCACAAAAGCTCATAACGAAGCATTTATACAATTCGCTAACTACTAATTTCGGAATTCCTGATAATTAGACTGAAGGATTGCGTGAGTCACGTTTACTGTCGACAACAAACTACACATCTGAAATATTAATGCGCTCAAATACGAAATGTCTCACTTTTGGCTGGTTAATCGGCTGCTGTCGCATTAGATTAACATTTTCACTTAATTGTATGTGTTCGATATATCCGTAGTTAACTGAAACTCAAATGTAATACTTTTTGTGTTCTGATTGCCAACTGTGACAGAAATGTTCGACCGTCTTTATCCTTTCAGGACTTACGTAAGAGATTTTACTTTTCCGTTATTTGTGTTTTCCGTTTTTCGTGAAAATGCTTGGGAACCATTTTTTATGCTGGCAATTTTCATAGATAGCGAAATATGTTTCGTCTGACCTTAGAGGAGAGCTTCAGATGAGCAGTTTCGCATTTAAAGATACACCCCGATTTGAATATTTTTTTAAATAATATATTGTTCAAATAATACTTGGAAAATCTATCCGTGCGCAACGAAACCAAAGACTGAGCATTGCATTCAAGATACTATTTTTCCAATAAAAATTGAAGGTGGATGCCTCTCTCCAAAATGTTAAGTACAACTCAATCACTCTCCTTCCACCCCCGAAATTCATCAAAAAATCACAGTTGCCTGTAAATCTGTTTTCATCATTGTACACATGCCAGCATGCAATCGATTCAAATAAAATCAAACGAATTTGAATTTCATATTGCAACGATATCAAGCAGCTCCGTGCTGAAGTGAATATACCTACTACCTTCAATAAAAAAAAACGCGATGATGTCAATCAAAGTCGATGGGCTCAATAAATCAAAATAGCTACCGACGACGTCGAGGGATTTGATCGATCGGGTCGCCATCATTTTAATATGGCGTCACGATGTTCAGTCGGGATAGATGCAAATTGGCAAGCTGGAAGCATTCACCTGTCTGTTTGTTAAATGATGAAGTTCGGCAGCCAGTGTATGTTATATCCTAAAACAATGTTCATAGGCCAAGTCGTGGACGTCCGGTAATGAGATTAGTTTGGTGGATAAACAAAATCAATTCCTGTCACGTAATATTCACCTGCTTTGTTTGTTTTTGTTTTCAATTTTTTTTTTGTTATTTTGAAGAACAACACAATTTTGACGAGGGTTTGGAGACTGTTTTTTTTTAAGGAAAATAGATTGTGTTAGCTGTCACGTGTAGGTGGTAGCTTAACTGAAGATAGTCAAGCTATTACGAATTGATGATACTTTGTTCAGACAATTTTGTGTTTGAGATAAGCAGCGGATTTAAAATGAGCAAAACATCAGTCTGGAAAATGTCTGTACAGATAGCATTATTGTTTTAGCAAAGAATAAATATCCATTATTTTAGTAATGCCGAAAACAGATTACTTCTGCTTGTGCTGTCTATTAAGAGACCAATGAATAGTTTTGCAAGATGATTGAATATTAATTTAATAATTTTCCTGGAATCGAAACTAACACAATAAGCATGGAAGCATCACAAAAACTGAAAATTCAACTCTTAAATTTAATTGCTCCCGACGAAATCGCACAAACTCTAATAATTGTTCCGAATAAACCACTGGAGCCCAATTTACACGCATAATCCTTTTCAGACTTTAGCAAACGATCTCATTTCGTTTTTCGATCCTATAATCCTTTCATAAGATTTTATCATCGAATTCCAATTACGAACATTTACATAAAATTTATTCGAAATGGAATTGGAATTCTCTTTAATCCATTCATCACTAAATCTACTTTTGATGGATGCTGAATTATAATCAATCAATCAATCCATCCATCCATCAATCAATCCAACTGAAATTCTTCGTGTCGATAATAATCTCACGAAGCACTTAAACCGTCGCATCGCCTGCGAAGACAATGGTAAAAGAACATTCGAAGTTGAAGAACATTTTGACTACAAAAATGATTGTGTCGAGATGAATTTATGGTTTCCGTGTGATGTTTTTAGCGAACTTGTGATCTTTGTGAAATTTTATAAGATTTAATTCAATTCGAGAAAAAAAACTTGTTTCTTTAAAACAACAGAAACTGGTGCATTCAAGCCATGAAATCTGTTATTACAGCCTGTTGAAAATGCAATGACTAAGCTTTGATAAAGTACTTGCGTAAATCAATTGGCCTTTGAAAAATCTTCAAGTTTATTTCTTTTTCGACAATACTCTTGTCTGTCCTACATAATTTTTACTTTATTTTTTGGAGCAACCCGTCCATGACAATAATTCAATCCTTTGAACATATTATTTATTAAATAAAAAAAATTGATTTTTGGACATGACCATATTAGGGCATGTTGATTGTGGAACCGTTCGAGGTCATGTGATGATGAAAGTGACTACTGGATTAAAGTACCGGTGAGTAGTGAGTCATCGAAAAGAAATGGGATAGGCCCCCAACTTGCATTGCGTTTAATTTGTTTTACTGAAAACACTCATCGACGATTGCACAGATTAAAAGGATTCTACTCGTAGTTGAACAGCGACTTTGATTACATTATTCCAGCTCATGGTGGGGAAACCGAGTAGTCCGCTTTTCAAATTCAACTATCCGAAGGGTGCTGTAGACGAGTAACACCACGATGCAGATTGGCGTTGAAAGGTTTTTGTTAACAAGTTGGTGCTGAATATTTCACCTGCTGTTTAACGTAGAGTAGTGATCGTCTAGTCAGTAGGCTATAAAATTATGTTTCATCTAAATGTTATCTACAGCAGCGGAAAAAAATAAAAAAGTTTTGAAGTATGCCGCTGAGAGTGCAAACATCTGATGATATCAAAGAGTCAATCGTTCAATATGAAAAGTTCATATGAAAGAAAAGTTTATATGAATTGTCTGCGAGCGAAGATTCCATCTGTACCTAAACAGCGTGTAAGATCAAGGAAATTCATAAAATTTTTTGTGATTTACAATAAATTAAAGACGAATTTATCCTGTTCGAACTGATATCATAATTTCAATCATATCAAAAAAGGACCCAAAGCTAACTACTTAAAAATTAATGGCCGCATCTGGAGCTAATGTTGTGAACGTGCGAAGAATTTGTCGTCTGGTGGAATCTGAACGATCTAAACGTAAGAAAAACGACCGGTATTCGCTAAACAACCTTGAAATGGGTCACTCGAAGATTAAAAAACGGTACTTAGGACGAATAAATCGAAGTTTAACTTCATACAGAGTGACGGTATTCGTTATGTTTGACGACCAGTGAATACTCAATTCAATCTCAAATACCCTCTGGGTACCATAAAACATGGAGTGGAAAATAAATGGTTTGGAGAGCCTTCAGTTACATGAGTATTGATCAACTGCATTGAAATTTTGAATCCATGGTTCAAATAAATTCTAGACCACTAATACAGGATGTAACAGTGCCATTTGTGACGGAAAAGATGCCAGGATTTTTCAATTAATAAATAGGATGAGAAAAAACGGTTTTTTTCTCTCTCGAAAAAACATCATATTCCAGCAGAAGAACAAATGCCCCATAAATCCTTTTATTGAGATTGACAGAATTCGTCTGGAAAAAAGCTGAATCAATGAAATACTTTGGATTGATCCTGGATGAGAAAATGTCATGGATGCACCACATAAACCACATCAGACATAAAGTCGCACCAAATATTGTGGCTTTGAGAAAATATGAGTGCTTGGAAACCAGTACTAAACTAATGATGTTTAATGCTTATACACTATCAAGTATCACATACGGAGCTATTTATAGTGAAAGACATCAAAGCAAAACATCGAGTTGATTGGGACACTTATTGGAGAAGCAATTACAATTATTTTTAGAATGCCGACTCTAACACCAACAGTTACTGTGTACACTCGAAGAGGATTGTTAAATATTCATAAACTAATTAATTTTGAAAGAGGAAAAGTGATTTTCAATATCCTGAGCAACAATTGGAAAAAGCCTAACACCCCTCAGCACTGTGTTAGAGATAACGAACCGGGAAACCAGAACTGCGAGAAATCTATTTCTTGCGAATTCAAGAACGGATAGATTGAAAGTGGATCCAATACAACAGGCTGTCGCATTCTATAATTGATTGCAAAACACGGTAAAATCGGCGAAAAACATAATAAAGTTTAAAGTGTACTTGAAACAACACATCAAAAACACCAATCCTTAACGAAGAAGATGCCAAAGTTTTTTGAGACTTTGCTCTGGACACATGTCAATGAGGACAAATATATAACTTAAGGTATGAAGTGTAATTAAAAATGATAACGATTGTACTTTCCCTTAAACCAATATTCAATTGTCTGGAAAGTACCAGGACGATATGTTTGATGATGTGATGATGCACAAGGACTGTTCATACTGATTGAAAGATGGAGATTTGGGAAAGAAGGTGGCAAAAAAAAGTTTTGAAAATATTAATGATCTCATAATCTGCATTTTGTACATCATATGGCATAGAGCTTTTGTATGATTGTGAAGCCACCAAATCAGATATAGATCGCTCAGCTGTAAAAGTAGAGTGGTGAAAAATATTGGTGAAAAAAAGATCTATGTACACAGTTAGATTAGCCACTACATCGTTCCAACTATTTGTAAAAATAAGCTCTAACCAGTAACCATTTTGGTTAAAAGTCGGCGAGACCTGCAAATCATTGCTATAAAAAATACTTTCAGAATTTGGATCGAATGAGTCAAGTTTATTGACTGGAAGGATGTTGTTCAAATGTGAACATTAAATTTGGACGGCTAAAATTTCCCAGTACTATAATCTTATCATCAGCATCATTATTGAAAGATGATACTAAAGTAGAAATGGTTTCATATATATCACTGTACACGGTGTAACCTGTATTGGGTGGAATGAGTAAAGCTCTGATAGTAAGGAAATACCTGGATCATGAAATTCTGTTAATTTATAATTTTTTATTTCATAATTAACTGATTTAGCTTGTAACAATATTTATTGGCTTAGTCATCGAAATTCATTTTACTTGTTTCATACCATTGTTTCAAAATTTAAATTCATTTGCCTATTTTGACGGAACAACCACTAAACAACATTGCAAATACTATAAACACTCTCGCCAATAGCATTGCAACGAATCAAGCAGAATAAAGTGGCAACTAACCCAATTTCTGTGTGCAGTAAAAAACTACAAAAGTGAATGCACATATTATCCTCTTACCCATTTTCATTCACCACACACTCTCATTTTGAATGTGGCGCATACAAGCTTCACTAAGTCAAAATCTACCGTGTTACGGCAAAGAACCTGATTGTAATGCAATGGAAATTAATGTCATTCGAAGCCACAGCCACCAATCTAAGAATGAATATATTGCAAATAAGCTTCTAAAACTGAAACTTTTATGTAGATATCATATACTCAGATTAGATATTTTATTCATTCTGTTTAAGTTGTGAGAAGAGTTGAATAATCTTTGACTTGAAGATAAAACCTTAGTTGTAGAAAGTTGAAAAGTTAGAGAGCATGTGAAAGATACAATTAATTGGATTTATTTTATATCAAAAACTGCTATCAGTTATGAAATTTTAGCATTGAATAAAAATAATTAAATCAATTCTATTATAAATCGGCGAAGCAATATTATACATCTATAAAGTAAATCAAAATATTATGAAACATTCGAATGTAAAGTGCACCAATTCCTACTTTACTCCGATAGTTCAGACATAGAGAGACAACGAACAAAACAAGTCAATAGGTCACTCCCCCTAACATTTTGTATCGAACACAATCCCAGCACATTGACCATTATATTCAATTCAATCTCTTAAAAACCCATTGTTCTAGTCGTTTCAGTAATAGCTCCCAACATAATTTATATTCAATATCCCGTTAGGTGACACTACCCTCGGGACTATGATGTGAATCATGAGTGGATATACTGATAGCAGCATCATTCCGGAAAAGTATCTTGCTTGTGTGCGACATCCATCCCAGTAGTCTAATCTTCAAGGATACTCGGCTATGCCTAGCACAGCCAAGTAACATGCAGTGAACACTTCCCGAAGGACTTAACTCCATTAAATAATTTTCTTCGTCATTCATTTCAATTAAGAATTCGACGAAATTCGGTCCTCGCAGGACTTGTGCGGCCAAACTAATATCTTCGTGTGCTATGTGTTCAACGGCAAGTAGGGCATGGTTGGTACTCTGAGGATTCTCTAATTCACTTCGTTTGTTCGTGGTAGCTTTTCGTCTCAGAAATGAAAACGCCCAACATGATGAAATATGTGGTCCACTGAAAGTATTGTACCACAAAGTGTTTTGAGACTAGTGAAATGTGAACTGCGTCGAAAATATGTTCAGTTGAGTTTTATTCGAGCTCAACAAAAAATAGAAAACAACAGGTACATATCTGATACAAGTTTTCGAAATTCATTGTACCGTAGGAATTCAGATATTTTAGAAATATATTGATTAATAGATTTTATTTGAATTTTTAAGACCCACGTTGGGCGCTATATTATCCAATGCTTAATTATGCCATTTTCTGTAATCACAGTGAACAGCGTGTTGAATTTGTTATGAAGCAAAAGTATTGTAGGCCAATACAATGGTTTAGCAAAAAAATGAGGTTCGAAAGTCGTCCTATCGCACCGAAATCAGCAGCGATTAAATAGAAGAGAGAAAATAAAAGAAGTAACAAGTAAATGTATTTTAAATAACTGTTCAACGGACAATACTTGCTCATCTTTTGTCACTTAATTAATGTTTATCCATTGTAATTTCTGGTTGACGACCATTCATTTTTTAAATTTCAGCATTCAATATGTTTGCAGCCATTCACATTGTGCCTGCAACGAATGTATAGAATATTTGATGAGGCAACAAATTTCTTCGTCTCATTCCATTTTCCGACGACTGAAACCATCTGTTCGAGAAAAAGCTATAGGATAGAGATCCCATAATGTTTTCGAACTTCTACCATGTCAATGTCTGCTTTCTCGCCAACCGACTCGTCCTAAATAGATGTTGGGGCCCGTATCGTTTTGTCTCGAATCCATATGAAATGAGTCTAACGAAAACGGTAACCAATCTAAATTGAATTTTCCGTTTACAGAGAGACTGATTTAGTAAATAAACGTAACGTTGCGATGAATGGTGAGTGTTCTCCAGGACAATGCGCTCGAGATTCGGCACGTCTACTTTTCGTCTACAAGACCCTTACTGTACTACTCCCAGTGACTACATGAAAAGATCGTAGTATTGTTCGGGCAAATATTGTACTATGGGTGGCATTATCGAATTGTGGATGGATAATGGCAATGATATGAAGTGATGTCATTTTAAATGAATTGGAAGATATCCAAGGGAAATGAGACGGAATTCGAATTCCGTTCTTGGAAATGCAGATATTTAAGGATTTATGGTTGACGGAGACATTTTGTTGATGAAAAAGTTTACATTTTGAAAAAGTAATTTGAAAAGCAGATTTAAAATAATTTATTTATGTAGAAAATTTGAATTGATAATTTTTTTAATGTGCAGAATAAAAAGATATTACAGAAAACAACCACAAAAAAACATTCCAGTATAATTTTTTGTAGATAAGCCGTACATCTGGCCACCCGCCACATTCATCAGCACGTTGTAGATAAAATTCAGATTATCATTGAAGAATTCAAAACAGAATAATTTCTAGTAAATTTGATCGGTATCGATTTTTAGGAACGAGGAATTATTTGTTTCGTTATTTCACATATTCACAATGACACTGAGTTCAGATTGGGATCACATATGAAAAAGGTTTAGCTACGATGGAGTTTTGTGTACTCCAAATCAATGAATTTTGTTGTTAGCAAATTGAACTTGAGCTTCTAATCTAGGTTTTATGGAATCAGGCAGTATTTTAGATTTTGGTAGAGATGAGCATACAAAAAATGTTCAACATAAGACCCATGTTTTTTCCTTTATGAAAATATCATCACCTTTGACTGAGAAAAAAATTGTTTGAACCAGATTTGATAATGAAGCAGAATCGCGATTTAGACTGTTTATTGATTTCCACGTGAACAATGTCATCCTTGGACATCCCGTCATACTTGAATTGATCAAATTGAAGCGCTAACAATCAATCAAAATATAGAGAAATTCATTCCAATTATCTAAGCATAATTTTATTTAGCCAAACAAAATATTGAGGCTCTGTTTAATTTGTTAATAAAAAAAAAATATAGTAAAAAGCATCAACCATAAATCGAAGTGTTTGAAATTACATCAAATTAAATATTTTCCTTATTATTTTATCAATTCCATGGCTTTCCAAGCCAATAATTTTTTGCGGTCTATTATAATACATAATATTTGGTTTTAAGAAGGTTCTCTGGGAATTCGCGTTTAAACACAGAAGACGAAATATTTGAAACAAAAAAAAACTACTACACTTCATTGAGAAAATAAAAATATTTGAAAATTTTATAAATAAATATTTAAATATTTGTTAATTAGATGAATGTCGACTTTTGTATGTTATACTAAAATTACATTATCCTCTTGAACATTTCAGGAAATTTTGATGGGCACCAAAATTATGTAAAATACATTAAATATAATCGTTATACTTCATATTAACAAATAATGCCTTGAATAATTTCACATCTCGGTTTCGATCTTTGGTGTATGAAAAACTCTATACTTAATGATAGAAAAATTAACATAACATACTCATTAATATTTTCATTTCTAATATTATTCAATCATACATTATAAATGTAGATAAATTAAACTTAACGTCTCCAATAAGCACCATAGCCCATAGGTGTACTGCCCATTGCGCGTTCAGTTGCTTTTTCGATACTAGCATGAACGCACCGATAGCAGCACACATACGCCAAACATCACTTAAATAGTATCCTACGGAATGCCCTACGGAAGTCTTTATTGAATATCGTATAGATGGCAGGATTCAATGCCGAGTTCATGTAGCCTAGCCAAAATGCAACGGCAAATGCTGATTGTGGAATTTTGCATTTTGTACAGGCAGGCGTTAAAATGTAGAGGAAGAAGAAGGGCAGCCAACAGGCAATGAAACTGCCCATGATTAGACCTAAAATTAATGTGGCACGTTTTTCTTTTTTCCTAGCTATTCGTCGCTTCTCCTTTTCAGGATCGCGTGGCTTTTGTACCTTCGGTATAGCTGGCTCCAGTTCAGAGGAAGCTGGTTCGGAGGGTTTGGTGCTATTCTTCAACGCTTTCGATTCGTTGCGACGTTGATTCTTGCGCCCGAAAATAGGCTGACAAAGGCGAAATTTAAGCGGCTTAACAACTGCACAACGACTTACTACCCCCGAGTCAGAGCTCGAGGGATCAAATTCGCTTACCATGTCCGTATCGATTCCGACGGATAAGGCTCTGCAGCGTCCTTGCACGGGACTAACCTGCAGTTCGTTGGGCGATGCACCGTTCGTTGCTGCAATCGCTCGACCGCCCGTCGAGTTGGTCTGTTGCGCCATCAGTCCCACTTTGAGTGTTTCCTTGCAATTTTGTTGTTGAATGACCTGCGGCGTATCACATTCGGCCGCCTCACTTGTCGAAATATCGGAGGCGAAATCGCAAGTAACTATCGGTATAGGCATATTTGATGAACCCGTTGTCGGTGGCGTCTCGATTGTTGCTATCTGCTGCTGATGAGCTTGATTATGCTGCTGTTGCAACTGTTGCTGTGCTGATGTACTAGGCACACTTGGCATTGGATGGGTCCCACCTTTTTGGGATGATGTTGTAAAGCTTGTCATCTGCAAGAGAATGGAATATGGTTAGAACAATAGAGTATTAGAATGAAGAACAACAGTATTTCAAATACGATTTAATATTGATTCTCTATATTTGTGTTTATTAATGTGAAAAAGGATCTAACTATAACGCAGGAACGATATATTTATAGATAAATATTTGTAAGAAAGAAATCCAACAACACCTCTCAATTCGAATTCTGCACAAGAGAGAATTGGGATAATTATACTGAAATTCAAGCCACTAATTGATAGTACACAATATCTTTCACTAAACTCCAAACAGAAGCTACTTAATGTAGAGCAGCTATGCAAATATTATCTTTATACCAACATTAAACTGACATGAAGCACCATACAACAAGAAACAGCTTTCACGCTGCGACAATATCCGCATACCCGATACTGATGTCAACTCGAACAACATTTTATCTGCATGTGACACGATACGAACGAGCGGATTTAACACATTTTATGTTCTAGAAATTTGCGGAAGTTATAAATCTTCTCTCGTTAATTGTATTTTCCAAACAACTCAACCTTTAGCTTCAGCGATAAGAAGCATGTTATATTATATGTTTTTGTTAGTTAGATGGGTCTTAATCCGGACAAAGCAAACTACGTGTCACTATTATCTTCAATGACAAATTTACGGTATATATTCTAGGATTCATCCGGATATCTTGTTCAGTTTTAGATTGTCAATGTTATTTGTGTTCAAAATATTTTGACTTGTAAGAAAGTAATTTCACCCGAAGGGAAGTAAGAGTTCATTGAAAAAATTTGTTGTAACTGATCGGTGTGAAAAGCTCAGGTGAAAAATATTATCAAATCATTATGTGGATGGAAAACATTTTTGAAAAACTTTCAAACCACATAATTTGATTGACTATGATGTATATGGTACTTTCGATAAATGAGTTATTTACCTATGTAATAGAAGCTCATTTTTCCCAGTTTTTGTTACTCAACTATGGAGGCATTTTTTGACATCAAATTGCTTGAAGCTTTTACCATAAAGTAGTTAGAAAAAGGCAGTTTCTGAGAAAAATACTTGTGGAAACAATATCTTGTCAGAAATAGTTATTTTTTTACAGTCACTCTAGTGTGAGTGTCGGAAATTAGCAGATATGCTCATTAAGGCACCAGTCAGGGCTAGCGATGTACTGGCTGTTAGTTTGAGTCCCAATAAACTCGTGGCCCTATTTATTCATTTTGCGTAGTATCAAATCCGGAAACTAGGCAAGAGATCAGTGCTTCCATTCATTCACCGTTACATCGTGTTGCCGGAGACTAGGTGTCAAAACAGCTCTATAAAAATTAAAAAAATCCTAGCGCATCGGAACCGCTAGAAACACTTATGTTCGAAGAACAGTAGAGGGGTTTTGCAGATTTTGAGTGTGTATTCTATCACTAGCTACTTTTCCTACTTAAGACTAATAGACCCTAAGTAATAATATACCCTTCCTACTTAAGACTAATAGACCCTAAGTAATAATATACCCTAAGCTTATTTTAATTTCGATGACCTCATCGAAAGTTACAGCGATAGAAAGGTGTTTGGGGCTGTGTAGCATTTGCCATTTCGAATTTTTTCTAAATTCACGGCAAATGACTTCTGATACGTAATGTATCAGAAGTCCTCTACAAAACGACCTTACGGCATCTTGTTTTTCGAAAAATCGAAACACAAGCAATGTCGTGTTAAAATTTCATTTTTCACAAACAAATTACCGTATTAACGGTAACTTGTTTGTGCAAAAATTTCGAGACCGGCACTGGGCTGTGTGCTGGCCGCGATAAGCTCGGGACAGTCGTTGATTACCCGTCCGCGAAGGAAGCTGGTTGCCTTTGGTATCTTGGGCATGTGCGAGTCGTTTTTGTGCGTTTGTGCGCTCGCCCATGAGATTGCGGTCCTACAACGTGGAGTGCTTTTGGACATTAGTCACCGAGAAACATTAATTTTTGTCGTTGCGGTCGCCCTTTCTCTTGATTAAATTAAGTGTTACGAATGGTGCAGTGAAGCCTGTCGTTGTCCTCGCCAATGAAACGTTTGAAAACGCGAGTTTTCTTTTATTTTGATTTTTGCTCAAACGATTTTTGAAAAGTGCTCGCGATAAGGGAAATCGTTTTTATGATACACCAATTAGTGTGTTTCCTCGGATTTTTCACGCTCCTGAACCGTTCCAATAAGTGAAAGACGGGTTTGTAAAATCCGAGACTCCTGGTCTGACTTGGCGTTATTCCGTCTCCCTTACATTGCTTTTACATCGTTGATAGTTTCATTCCGATGGTTTTTCCCATCTGCTGCGCGGAGGGGAAGTGAAATTAATTATGTGCGGTGCATAGGTTGGAATATTCACGTGTGCGCTCAAAGTATATAAATGCATTCTTCCAAATTGCAACAATTAACTTATCCACAACGATGAAAGGTGAGTCACGGTTGTATGATGCGTTGTTGCTGGTTCCTTGACGTTGAGCAATGCATTTTCGATAGCTATTGCATTCTTTCGAAAGACTTTACTTTGTGCATCGACAAGCCAATTTTGTGAAAATAGCAATTCCGCAACGTGAAGTGCAGAGTGCGATTTCCCGAATAAAGTACTGATTGAGAACTAGCCATCCTGGCGGCCGCGCAAATTATTTCAAAAATGGTGCTAATCAAGCCCTGGTCCAAGTCTCGTTGAAGAAGTAAAGAAATTTGTATAATCTTCTACGTATACAATAATAAGAAAACAAATTTAATACCGAACGCACATGTTTCAACCTGCACTCGCCACTTGCTGCAGTTCTTAATTCGATTTGTGGAACGCGTTTCCGGAGGAAGTAAATCGCATTTACGTTAATAGTTTATTTTTCGTTGATGATGATTTAACGAGTCTATGGGCAATATTCTTTTGGCACCAACCGATCATGCTGAAATCACATTTCCTTTGAACGGAGAAGATATCAAAAAGACCAACGCCTGGTGTTAAAGTAACCATAATCGATTATACACTGTCGCGTATGGTTTACGATGGAGACTATCAATTTGATAACTATCGTTTCATGAGGCAACATTTGAAACATCAATGGGAATCATCTAAACCATACACCAGCCTACTATGGTTGCACTGTGCGTCGATGAAGTGATGCATGGTGCAGCATTGGTTATATTAGCTGATGTTGGAAGGACGTGCAACTTAATTCTGGGAGCTAAGCTACGTAGTGGTGTCCATGGGGTAGTGTCGTTCGACGCCAGTTTGCATCTAAATAGTCATAGCTCGGAACGTCAGCCACTCGTCGCCAAGGTACGAGTACAGTACGAAGCGAGGATACGTTAAATTTTGTCGTCCTAAGGAAGAACAGCCATCAAATCACACTCCTTCAGGGCTATCCCTATGCTGGTATGTTTTTTTAGTGCCTACTGTTATATCCCGTTTTAGCAGGTATGGTTATTATCTTCCGACATCGCTCGGCGAAAACAACTCAATTAAATATGCCTGGTGTAAAGGAAAATACATTATACAAATTCGACTCCGGCAATTCGCTTATCGGATGACACATTTTTCATTGCCACTCATCAATTCCGATTGGATGCACCCGATTTTCATCAGTATCAATGGTCTAACACCAATGTATTGGATACCCACAAATTACATATTTCCATAAGTTAAAATATTTACATATATATACATACAACACAAATCACATTCATGTTTGCACTATTTTTTCGATTTCGATTTGACAACCTATGTGAAAAAGAATATCAAATAATTATTTGCAGCATGTATTTAGTAGAAGGCATATCCACACTGAAACTTTAAGCAGTGCGAAAACTAACAAAAATGGATACACGGTAGAATATGTAAAGATATAGAATTAACAGTATGTAGTGAAAGAGAAAAAGAAGAAAGAAAAAGAAAATGAAAATTATGATTTGATAACAAGTAGTTGAAATGAAAGCTAACAACCTTAAAAATAAAAGAAAAGGGGGAATGAAATTCGTGCGATCGTCGGGTTTTTTTTTGTGTCTTCTTCCGTCGCGTACCTTTGGATCTCCGGCCCAAGATCCACTCGGGTAATCTCGTTGTCGTCGTCGTCGTCACCGTAGTTCGCTCGTTTCGTTCGCTTACGGCCTACCGACCTTTGGAAACATATTATGGGAAGTGAGTTCAAAATTGCACAATCATAAAAGTATAATTTTTTTTGTTAGCATTCGTGATA
This sequence comes from Nemotelus pantherinus, assembly GCA_963978885.1. Taxonomy (NCBI): domain Eukaryota; kingdom Metazoa; phylum Arthropoda; class Insecta; order Diptera; family Stratiomyidae; genus Nemotelus; species Nemotelus pantherinus. The sequence continues at coordinate 10,428,541 of OZ022265.1, forward strand.
TTCATAAGTTATGTATGCATGAAAATATATGATAATCGGATATGTCATGGTATTTCGTGACTAGTTGTAAATTTTGACAACAATTCCCATTTTGAATGCCCGCAGGCCAAGAATAATGGTCCGGTAAAATAACCAACCCAAACTAATGCCTTTGTTCCGATGAATTGCCGTATATTGTTTCATGGCTAGAAAGTCTTTAGTTCTTTTTTTTCCTTGTTTTTTCTCAGTTACAGCGGCAGCTCATCGCAACGAATATTTGTTTGCGGAAAAATAATAATACTAAAGAATAAATAATAAAAATAGATAAAAAGGATAATATAACCCCAAATCAATCGTGATTTCGCATGCGCCTAAATCCAATTCACGGGGATTCAGTCGCATCGCGTTGTCTCGTGGGTAATTCGGGTGATCTAACTAATTATAAATAAGGTTATGCTAAACAAAAGGAAATGAGTAATTAATATGAACACTATAGGATTAATTTTCGTATAGAAGAGATTTTCTTTTGAATTTTCTTTCACCCACCTGCTCAAGGTATCTGATTTTTTTGTCTGTAATGAATGTATTTACTAGACGGTTCGTTCCAACTTTTAAATTTCATGCTGCAATGATTACAAAATCCTTGTTCAAACTCTAATGGAAACTGCATCGTAAAGGCTCAGTGTTTATTATTTGTTACCAGATTCTAATCTTTGACAGTAATCGTCAAAAATAAATTGTAACTTCGATTTAGTTTTTTTTTGATAAATAGAAATGAATTGTTAAATCAGAAACCTTCAGGCCTTCTTATTGGGCGAAAGCCTGCGAAGTTCTTTCTCCTTTTCAGGGTCCGCGTTTGGGCCTGGCTGGCCTATGATTGACTAGTTTTTTTCAGTACTTTTCAGCATCTTATAAGGGAGGGATACTGGCCCAACAGTTAGTTTCAGCATTTTTTTGGTTTTTGATTAGATTTTTGAATTTCTGATATGGGGCCAGTATCAGAGGGTGGAGGACCCCAGACCATCGGGGTCAGGGCTCCACTGCCATCGGGGGCCCGGGGCTGTCTGCCTCACCCGGGTTCCTGGTAAAGAGAGGTAGCACTTTTTCCTATTTTTCCCTTTTTAGATTTTTTCAATTTCTGGCTCCGTGTTTTGTCACGAGCACTGGGTCTGCTTAGTCAGCCCATGTTGCAGAGCCTGGGTGGTTTCCTTTACGGAGCTATGCCCCCTTTTTGGTCCCTGGGTATTTTACATACCAGTTTGCGGCTACGGAATTCATGACGGATGAATAATACGTAGCATCCCGTTTTCTTGAGAGCAAACCAACTCCATTTTTTTATGAACCCACCCCAGCCGCAGCGAGCTAGCAAAGCGGCACCCCAGCATCCGTCGGGGTTGGTTAAAGGGTGCTCCGCTAATGCGGACAAGGGGCCTTCACGGCCATTTCTAGGGCACCCTGCTCTCGGGGCAATTCTTTTTTTTGTTTTGCCTCTTGAATGGCATAGCCATTTCCACTGTTTGACCTTAGCACTCTTGGTTCTGGACTTCGGTCTGGTTCTAAGTTGTGCTAAGGCCACTCTTATCTCCTATTTCGCTACAAATGGCGCCCAACGTGGGGCCCGAAACTTGTTTTTGGGCAACCCACACCAAAGTGAGAAAATACTTATGAGTTTCGACTCATACTCCCCTTAAGACTTCACGTCTTTAAATCCTTAAAAATTCCATTCTCACTCGCAGGTCTTAGAATCGCCTCCTTTGCGATTCAATATTACTTCGTTCGAGAGAACAAAACCCCTTTTATTAAGACCTGCATTGCTCGCTCTTCCTTACTAGCCGCAAACATCCTTCCCAATCCTTTCCTTTTAAAATCATTTCCTAGTTAGCTTACCTCTTGGGCAGCTTCCTGTTGTGTTGTCTTTTGGAGTTTTTTGACTCTGGGTGCAACCTGGAGGTTGGCCGCGGATAACAGGTTGTGGTGGTTTACCGCCGCTCCTGTCCCGGTCAACCGAAGGGCCCCTGCCCCACTTTATGTTGGGAAGCTGTCCCAAATTTTTCATATCTTTGCTGTCTTGATCCGGCTTCGGCTTTTGGCTTGAGTTTGGTTCAAGCTGTGGTGGATTACGTGGGGTTGGCGTGGTGCCGCCTACACGTCCCTGCAGCTTGGCCAGACTTGAACCATTTGCTGAAGTTGAGCCAAGCAGCAACATAGTTGTTTTTGGTCCCTTGCTCCTCTCTTTTCGAGGAATTTCGGGTGAGAGTACAGTCCCCCATACTGGGCGATTCCCTTTTGGAATCGACCCAATTAAATTACTGAACTTCAATACTCATCATACTTAAACATTTTGTAATTAAAATTTCAATATTTTCACAATCACACATCCACTTCACTTCGACAATTTTAATATTTTTCACATTGTTCCAGTCTAACATTGCATAATTAGAATTTCAATTTCTTGCGTTTTTAAAATCAAAAGCCAGCCAGCCAGCGGACCTGAATTGGGGGAGAACGGATCGGGTTCCGTCCAGTAAGAGGGCCATCTCTTGGAAATTATATTTATATTTTTTCTTGATTCAACTTTGGAAGTTGACAACTTTAGAAAATTGTCTTTCAAACTTTTTGGAAGTTATATATTTTTTTCTCATTAATTATAGCTTCTTGGCATTCTTGTGCCCTTTAGCTGTTAAGTTTTTTTCTCTCTGATAGAGTTAGTCACACCAATGGTGTGCACCTACTTATATATATATATATATATATTCTTTTATATATTTTTGAATATTTGGCATATTTTGCCTAGTTATCTGTTAAGGTTCTTTGGAAGAGTTAGTCACACTCGTTGTGCACAGAGTTGCATTTGAATTTGCAGCAACTCCTTAGTTATAAGCGTAATTATTTCGTTAGTCACGAGTATCGTGCACTTTCTTTGAATTTTCGTCTATAATCAAATTTCACAGTTTTGACATGCCATTGCGACACAGCAGTGAGGATCTGTCTGGCACCACAGTGGAGGCTCAGTGCTCCATATGCCAGCAGCCATTCGCTGCCGCCCAGGACACGTATACCACCAAGTGTGGACACACTTTTCATGAATCGTGCCTGGAGCAATGGCTCAGAAACCGCACTGATTGCCCGCTGTGCCGTGGACCACTGAGTCTCCCCTTAGGAGCCAGGCAGGCCCCCACTGCTGCAGCATCTATGCCACGAGGGGCTCGGCCCAAAACCCAGCGGCCGGGAGTAAGAACCCGAGGCATGAGAAGCAATGAAGATGTGGAAGTCAGGGACTTTGATTTACAGGCCGAGTCGGGGGCGGAAGGTTTAATTCAGCCACCTGGCCCGTCATCAAAAGCGTCCCCAATATCAGATTTGACCTCAGAAGCCGCAGGAGCGCGCTCTATAGTGCCCCAGGATTTAAGCGGACTTCAGCAACAAATTAATGAGTTGCAGAACGGCATGCGTATGATGCTGGAGCGCATGGCTCAATTGAACCTTCCGTCCCGGACTCGGAATGTAGAGTCGCCAAGACTAAACCCTCGCGCACAATCTTTTGTTCCAGTGCCGCGTTCATACTCACCTCGCACCCCTCGTGGTAATAATGTCCAGTTCCACCACGATAAGGTGGCAAGCATCATTGGTGGGTGGGGACTAAAATTCTCGGGTCGTGAATCCTCCATGCCCGTGGAAGTCTTTATTAACAGGGTAGCGGCTCTCACCAGAAACACCTTGGGCGGAAATTTTAATGTTCTATGCCAGCATATGCATTTACTTTTGATTGGACCTGCCGCTGATTGGTATTGGCGGTTTTACAATTCCAGACGTGATTTCAATTGGAGGGATTTGGAGTCGGCCCTGAGCGACCATTTCGCTGATCGCTTCACGGATGCCGACCTGATGGAGCAGATTAGAGGAAGGAAACAGCGACCCCAGGAAACATTCGACGATTACAGTGCAGACGTCTACAAGATTGTCGACCGGCTACAGCGCCCTATTGGCGACGCGGACTTAGCGGACATTCTCAGACGCAATTTAGTGCCAGAAATCCGTCGTGGTCTGCTCCAAATACACCTTCCCTCTGTTCGTCTGCTCCGTCAGGCCGTCATCCGTGCGGAGAACTTTGAAATGGAGCTTGGAGGTCGACGCCGATCCTCCCAATGGAGACATGCTACAGAAGAACTACGTGAGGAACACCCGCTGGACCAATATGAGGATTCCCCGGAAGAACTTGGAGTGGAGGCGGTCACGGTCCTGCCTACTTGCTGGAACTGTAAGCAAGTGGGACACCGTTTCGACGATTGTTTGGAGCCCAGAACAATTTTCTGTTATGGCTGCGGAAAGGCAGACACATATAAACCTAATTGTGTGAACTGCCAAACAAAAAACGGACCGCAGGGAGCGCGGAACAAGATCTCACGCCTCCCGCAGGGCAAACAAGCTCCACCCCGTTCCAGCAGGTAGACAGGACTGATGACCTGTCTCCAAATTCCGTGGGCCCAACCACCAATGATGTTAGTATTCAGCCGAGTGGGGACTCTACCACCTTATCAAACCCACTCTTACAGGCAGAGCCTCCTACACCTTTGGCTTTTCTGCCCTATCACCTTAGATGGCGGAAATACACGGCGGTCCGAAACCGAATTTTTAACTCCGAAATTGACACCATTCAAAAACACCTTAAAACACCTAAACGTTCAACGTTGAGAATGAGGCGTTTCTACGCTCAGTTCCGTCGTTGGCGTTATCAATTGGATTGTGCGACTCTGTTGAGCGTGCCTCCAGGTGACGTTCGACCGTACGCTCAGGTTCTGTTGTTCGGCCAACTTACATCGGGTTTGATCGACACGGGAGCCAACGTGAGCGTGATGGCGGCTGATCTAGCCCGCTCATTCCTCGAGAGGAACGCTTTTCCCTGGAAAAGAGCTTCTCTCGGGTTGAAAACAGCTGACGGCACACAACATCAAGCCGTAGGCCGAGTATCAGCCGACATCACGTTCCGGGGGCTCACCAAGACGTTGACGCTGTGGATAATACCCACTCTCAGTCAGAATCTCTATCTGGGAGTGGACTTCGTCCGTCTTTTCGCCCTGGCCACAGACCTGTTTGCGCCACCACCACGGGTCGACACCACCAACAGCCTCGACGCACTCGACGATTGCGCCCACCCTCTCACACAGGAGCAGCATCGCAGACTACGGTCTGCGATTGCTTGCTTTCCTTCGTTCGCTGTTGAGGGCTTGGGAAAGACTACGCTCATCCGTCATGACATCGACACTGGTGACCAGAAACCCATAAAACAGAGACATTTCTCTGTGTCACCAGCTGTCGAAAAGCTCCTATATCAGGAAATTGACCGGATGTTAGCGTTGGGCGTAATCGAAGAGTCGAAGAGTGCATGGTCTTCACCGGTAACGTTGGTGGTAAAGCCCTCGAAGGTGCGCCTATGCCTGGATGCCCGGAAGGTCAACTCGGTCACAGTGAAGGATGCCTATCCTTTGCCGCTGATTGATGGAATCCTCAGCAGACTTCCTAAGGCAAATTTCATCTCCAGCCTTGACTTAAAGGATGCCTTTTGGCAAATCCCTCTAGAGGAAAAGTCAAAGGAGAAGACAGCCTTCACTGTGCCCGGTCGACCCCTTTACCATTTTGTCGTGATGCCGTTTGGGTTGTGTAATGCACCCCAAACGATGTCGCGGCTAATGGATAAGGTAATTCCGCCCCAACTCAAGCACCAGGTATTCGTGTACCTCGACGACCTGTTGGTGATAACAGACGAGTTCGACGCGCACCTTCAGGTACTTCATCAGGTCGCCTTCCATTTGAGACAAGCTGGCCTCACCATCAATGTGGAAAAGAGTAAGTTCCTCTTGCGAGACGTCAAGTACCTTGGCCACATTGTTGGTGGGGGCACTATCCAGACTGATCCTGACAAGGTGAAATCTATCATGGATTTCCCACTTCCCTCTACCACGAAGCAACTCCGAAGATTTCTAGGAATCTGCGGTTGGTATCGGCGCTTCGTCAGGGAATATGCGTCATTGTCAACACCACTGACAGACATGCTTTCTAAGCGGAGTCAGTTTGTGTGGACCGATGAGAGGCTAAATGCTTTCAAGCAATTGAAACACAGCCTTGCTTCAGCCCCAGTGCTGCACAGCCCAGATTTCAACAAGCCCTTCTCCATCCAATGTGACGCGAGTCAACATGGAGTCGGTGCCGTGCTGGTGCAGCGCACAGAAGACGGAGCTGAAGCCCCCATCGCCTATATGTCCCACAAACTGAATCCCGCTCAGCGAAACTACACCGTCACTGAGCAAGAATGTCTGGCAGCGGTGTTGGCAATCAAGAAGTTCCGCGCCTACGTGGAAGGTCACGAATTTGAAATCGTGACCGACCATGCTTCCCTAAAATGGCTAATGAACCAACCAGACCTTAATGGACGATTAGCCCGGTGGGCCTTGAAACTTCAAGGTTTCAACTTTAAAATAGTCCACCGAAAGGGAAGCCAGAACGTAGTGCCGGACTCCTTGTCGCGCATGTTCTCTGCCGAGGCGTTGACGCCGGCAGAGGGCGAGGAGACTCCAATGGAGCTAGACTTAGAGTCGCCCCACTTTAAAAGTGCCTCCTATACGGAGCTGGCGGCTAAAGTCCAGGCAGAACAAGACCAACTGCCGGACCTAAAAGTTGTAGACGGGTTCGTGTACAAGCGGACTGAGTATGCGACCGGAAACGGACTTCAAGACCAGTTGGCCTGGAAGTTGTGGGTGCCGTCAGAAATGACGGCAGAATTAGTGAAGGGAGCTCATGACCCACCCTTGAGTGCGCATGGTGGCGTGGCCAAAACCCTCGGGCGATTACGTCAATGGTTTTATTGGCCACGAATGGCCGCTCAAGTGCGTGATTATGTGGGTTCATGCCTTACATGCAAAACCACCAAAGCCCCTTCACACACCCTTCGTCCACCAATGACGCTGCAGTCCGTTCCCGAGCGCATATTCCAGCGCTTGTACATCGACATTATCGGCCCCTACCCTAGGTCCAAGTCTGGCAACATTGGAGCTCTCATCGTCCTCGACCATCTTTCGCGATTCCCCTTCGTTGAGCCGCTTCGGAAGTTCACTGCGAAAGCAGTCATTGACATCTTGAGGAAAAGGGTATTTCACCTTGTTGGAGTCCCGGAGAGTGTTGTAACAGATAATGGTGTACAATTTCGGTCGTCTATCTTTCAGACCTTTCTACAGGAATTCGGTATCGGACATACCTTCACCGCTGTGTATTCCCCTCAAGCCAATGCCTCGGAACGTCTTAACCGCTCCATACTAGCGGCCGTCCGTTCGTACATTGATCCCGCTCAAAAGGAATGGGACGGTAAACTTTCAGAAATAACCTGCGCGCTACGCTCAGCACCTCACGCAACCATAGGAACTTCGCCCTATCAGGCAGTCTTCGGGCAACCAATGATAACTCATGGCCGCATCTATCACCTGCTGCGACAACTTCATCTGTTGGATGACCCCGAGACCACTCTGCCACCTCCTGACCAACTGGCTCTTCTACGCCAAACCATCCGCGACCTCACCACCCAGGCCCAGTCTCGAAATGCAAAGGCCTATAACCTTCGTTCCAGGGTGGTTTCATACCAGCCTGGCGAAGTGGTCTACAGGCGCAACTTCCGGCAAAGTGACGCAGCCGCGCACTACAATGCAAAGCTGGACCGGAAGTTCTTACCTAGTAAGGTAATTAAGAAGATCGGCGGTGCTTATTACCAGCTGGCCGATCAAAATGGACGATCAGTGGGCGTCTTTCACGCGAAAGACATCACTAAGTGATATACCCACTAGTTCACCAGTTCACGATCTGTTTCCAAATTTTATTTGGAGATCGTCCATTTGCGCCTATTTCAGGTGTCACTCCTGCTTCAATTGAAAAGTATCTAGAGATGTTCACCTCGTTCACCATTTCCTCTACCAAAGATACTTTCATTCTAAATCAGTATACGTTGTTCACGATAATTCCTTTCAGTAATAATTACCCCCTTTGAGTTCTGTTCACATTCTTCACGATTTTCTTAAAAGGATTGGATAATAACTGACATGATCACCTGTTCACGTCATTATATTTCCATTATTACATCCATCCTTCAGCTCTTTCCACGCACTTGCCCTTGTGGAAAGATCTGTGTTGTAGCATTTGCCATTTCGAATTTTTTCTAAATTCACGGCAAATGACTTCTGATACGTAATGTATCAGAAGTCCTCTACAAAACGACCTTACGGCATCTTGTTTTTCGAAAAATCGAAACACAAGCAATGTCGTGTTAAAATTTCATTTTTCACAAACAAATTACCGTATTAACGGTAACTTGTTTGTGCAAAAATTTCGAGACCGGCACTGGGCTGTGTGCTGGCCGCGATAAGCTCGGGCAGTCGTTGATTACCCGTCCGCGAAGGAAGCTGGTTGCCTTTGGTATCTTGGGCATGTGCGAGTCGTTTTTGTGCGTTTGTGCGCTCGCCCATGAGATTGCGGTCCTACAACGTGGAGTGCTTTTGGACATTAGTCACCGAGAAACATTAATTTTTGTCGTTGCGGTCGCCCTTTCTCTTGATTAAATTAAGTGTTACGAATGGTGCAGTGAAGCCTGTCGTTGTCCTCGCCAATGAAACGTTTGAAAACGCGAGTTTTCTTTTATTTTGATTTTTGCTCAAACGATTTTTGAAAAGTGCTCGCGATAAGGGAAATCGTTTTTATGATACACCAATTAGTGTGTTTCCTCGGATTTTTCACGCTCCTGAACCGTTCCAATAAGTGAAAGACGGGTTTGTAAAATCCGAGACTCCTGGTCTGACTTGGCGTTATTCCGTCTCCCTTACATTGCTTTTACATCGTTGATAGTTTCATTCCGATGGTTTTTCCCATCTGCTGCGCGGAGGGGAAGTGAAATTAATTATGTGCGGTGCATAGGTTGGAATATTCACGTGTGCGCTCAAAGTATTTAAATGCATTCTTCCAAATTGCAACAATTAACTTATCCACAACGATGAAAGGTGAGTCACGGTTGTATGATGCGTTGTTGCTGGTTCCTTGACGTTGAGCAATGCATTTTCGATAGCTATTGCATTCTTTCGAAAGACTTTACTTTGTGCATCGACAAGCCAATTTTGTGAAAATAGCAATTCCGCAACGTGAAGTGCAGAGTGCGATTTCCCGAATAAAGTACTGATTGAGAACTAGCCATCCTGGCGGCCGCGCAAATTATTTCAAAAATGGTGCTAATCAAGCCCTGGTCCAAGTCTCGTTGAAGAAGTAAAGAAATTTGTATAATCTTCTACGTATACAATAATAAGAAAACAAATTTAATACCGAACGCACATGTTTCAACCTGCACTCGCCACTTGCTGCAGTTCTTAATTCGATTTGTGGAACGCGTTTCCGGAGGAAGTAAATCGCATTTACGTTAATAGTTTATTTTTCGTTGATGATGATTTAACGAGTCTATGGGCAATATTCTTTTGGCACCAACCGATCATGCTGAAATCACATTTCCTTTGAACGGAGAAGATATCAAAAAGACCAACGCCTGGTGTTAAAGTAACCATAATCGATTATACACTGTCGCGTATGGTTTACGATGGAGACTATCAATTTGATAACTATCGTTTCATGAGGCAACATTTGAAACATCAATGGGAATCATCTAAACCATACACCAGCCTACTATGGTTGCACTGTGCGTCGATGAAGTGATGCATGGTGCAGCATTGGTTATATTAGCTGATGTTGGAAGGACGTGCAACTTAATTCTGGGAGCTAAGCTACGTAGTGGTGTCCATGGGGTAGTGTCGTTCGACGCCAGTTTGCATCTAAATAGTCATAGCTCGGAACGTCAGCCACTCGTCGCCAAGGTACGAGTACAGTACGAAGCGAGGATACGTTAAATTTTGTCGTCCTAAGGAAGAACAGCCATCAAATCACACTCCTTCAGGGCTATCCCTATGCTGGTATGTTTTTTTAGTGCCTACTGTTATATCCCGTTTTAGCAGGTATGGTTATTATCTTCCGACATCGCTCGGCGAAAACAACTCAATTAAATATGCCTGGTGTAAAGGAAAATACATTATACAAATTCGACTCCGGCAATTCGCTTATCGGATGACACATTTTTCATTGCCACTCATCAATTCCGATTGGATGCACCCGATTTTCATCAGTATCAATGGTCTAACACCAATGTATTGGATACCCACAAATTACATATTTCCATAAGTTAAAATATTTACATATATATACATACAACACAAATCACATTCATGTTTGCACTATTTTTTCGATTTCGATTTGACAACCTATGTGAAAAAGAATATCAAATAATTATTTGCAGCATGTATTTAGTAGAAGGCATATCCACACTGAAACTTTAAGCAGTGCGAAAACTAACAAAAATGGATACACGGTAGAATATGTAAAGATATAGAATTAACAGTATGTAGTGAAAGAGAAAAAGAAGAAAGAAAAAGAAAATGAAAATTATGATTTGATAACAAGTAGTTGAAATGAAAGCTAACAACCTTAAAAATAAAAGAAAAGGGGGAATGAAATTCGTGCGATCGTCGGGTTTTTTTTTGTGTCTTCTTCCGTCGCGTACCTTTGGATCTCCGGCCCAAGATCCACTCGGGTAATCTCGTTGTCGTCGTCGTCGTCACCGTAGTTCGCTCGTTTCGTTCGCTTACGGCCTACCGACCTTTGGAAACATATTATGGGAAGTGAGTTCAAAATTGCACAATCATAAAAGTATAATTTTTTTTGTTAGCATTCGTGATATTCATAAGTTATGTATGCATGAAAATATATGATAATCGGATATGTCATGGTATTTCGTGACTAGTTGTAAATTTTGACAACAATTCCCATTTTGAATGCCCGCAGGCCAAGAATAATGGTCCGGTAAAATAACCAACCCAAACTAATGCCTTTGTTCCGATGAATTGCCGTATATTGTTTCATGGCTAGAAAGTCTTTAGTTCTTTTTTTTCCTTGTTTTTTCTCAGTTACAGCGGCAGCTCATCGCAACGAATATTTGTTTGCGGAAAAATAATAATACTAAAGAATAAATAATAAAAATAGATAAAAAGGATAATATAACCCCAAATCAATCGTGATTTCGCATGCGCCTAAATCCAATTCACGGGGATTCAGTCGCATCGCGTTGTCTCGTGGGTAATTCGGGTGATCTAACTAATTATAAATAAGGTTATGCTAAACAAAAGGAAATGAGTAATTAATATGAACACTATAGGATTAATTTTCGTATAGAAGAGATTTTCTTTTGAATTTTCTTTCACCCACCTGCTCAAGGTATCTGATTTTTTTGTCTGTAATGAATGTATTTACTAGACGGTTCGTTCCAACTTTTAAATTTCATGCTGCAATGATTACAAAATCCTTGTTCAAACTCTAATGGAAACTGCATCGTAAAGGCTCAGTGTTTATTATTTGTTACCAGATTCTAATCTTTGACAGTAATCGTCAAAAATAAATTGTAACTTCGATTTAGTTTTTTTTTGATAAATAGAAATGAATTGTTAAATCAGAAACCTTCAGGCCTTCTTATTGGGCGAAAGCCTGCGAAGTTCTTTCTCCTTTTCAGGGTCCGCGTTTGGGCCTGGCTGGCCTATGATTGACTAGTTTTTTTCAGTACTTTTCAGCATCTTATAAGGGAGGGATACTGGCCCAACAGTTAGTTTCAGCATTTTTTTGGTTTTTGATTAGATTTTTGAATTTCTGATATGGGGCCAGTATCAGAGGGTGGAGGACCCCAGACCATCGGGGTCAGGGCTCCACTGCCATCGGGGGCCCGGGGCTGTCTGCCTCACCCGGGTTCCTGGTAAAGAGAGGTAGCACTTTTTCCTATTTTTCCCTTTTTAGATTTTTTCAATTTCTGGCTCCGTGTTTTGTCACGAGCACTGGGTCTGCTTAGTCAGCCCATGTTGCAGAGCCTGGGTGGTTTCCTTTACGGAGCTATGCCCCCTTTTTGGTCCCTGGGTATTTTACATACCAGTTTGCGGCTACGGAATTCATGACGGATGAATAATACGTAGCATCCCGTTTTCTTGAGAGCAAACCAACTCCATTTTTTTATGAACCCACCCCAGCCGCAGCGAGCTAGCAAAGCGGCACCCCAGCATCCGTCGGGGTTGGTTAAAGGGTGCTCCGCTAATGCGGACAAGGGGCCTTCACGGCCATTTCTAGGGCACCCTGCTCTCGGGGCAATTCTTTTTTTTGTTTTGCCTCTTGAATGGCATAGCCATTTCCACTGTTTGACCTTAGCACTCTTGGTTCTGGACTTCGGTCTGGTTCTAAGTTGTGCTAAGGCCACTCTTATCTCCTATTTCGCTACAGCTGCCATCCGAAAAATGGCCAGACCTTAGAACATTTAAAAATTGTTTACTTATGTTCATTACAAATGAATCGCTAGCACCGCAGCCAAAAATATGTCACATATGCTTCACGTTGAAGCTTGCACCTGCTCTGCGAATTTCGTATTGATCCGATCTCTGGATTGGAAGTTATAGGGATATCAAGAAATTTAGCGTTACCATTCGCCAAAGTTTTCAAACTTTCTAGAACTTAATATTTGGTATCTATTTTTACTACAAGATCACTACGATTTGAAACTTCTATGATAAAATCGCTTACTAAAGATATGCCAAAAAATACAAAAACAACCATAGCTGGCAACCCTATCATTGTTTTTCCCCACTAGATTTCTACTGAATATTGCCCGCAATAAGTTTGAATGTCGTTATGATTCCATGACTGCACTGAAAGCTATAGGGCACAGAGCATTATTTTCCTGAGCAAATTTTAGAAACTTTAGACACCAAAATTACCATAGCTGGCAGCTCCAATCGAATTTATCAACCAAATTTCTATCAAACGTGGATTAAAGCAAGCAATGTTCACCTACTGTGTGAATTTCGTCAAAAGCGAGCGACTGAATCAGAATTTATAGGGCTAAAAGCAGTTATTTTTCTACGTGATTTTTCAAGATGGCACCACTGGCACAGAATTGCCCGAATTTCAAAATCACTTCTTTCAGAATTGGTCCTATTTAATACCAATACATTCTGTAAGTTTCAACTGTATCTGATTATCGAGTCGTGAGTTCCCGTGAACAGAAGTTTTTGAAGCTAAAAATGTAGGTAAATTGGGAAAGGGTTACCGTTCTTGCCCGTTATAACATTTCAAATTTTTTACTTTGGCTGTGTATGCAAAGCATAAGATTTATATATGCGTGGCTTTTTTCTCGAAGAGCGACAATTTTTCAGCAGAGCCGATGATTTGAAGGTTTTCACTTTCAGCGCCTACCCTAGCTACAGTGTTACCAACACGCTCAATAAAAGCAATAAGAATTTATAGCTAAAGAATCTTAACATGTTCTGGAAGTTTCATAATGATTTGAAAGCTCTGTCAAAAGTTATCGCAATTTAAAATTGTCAAATTTTCCCGATCACTTTTCAGACATTTAGCGCACACATGGGGTTAAACAATTCCAAAACATTATATTTAAGACACGTTCGCATTTCGCTAACTGTATATTTGCAGGAGTAATTTGTGGGCGGAATAATAGGTATATTAAAAATTACACTAAAATGGCCGCCGATACCAAATGATTAAAGATTTTTAAGTTTTTTCTGCATATACACCAATATATCCTGAAAATTTCAGTTCAATCGATGGCACGTTTCTCAGATTTTTTCACTGAAATTTTTTGATGATATGTACAATATTCATATATAGAAAAAAAGGTTATCTAGTTCCTTTGAACGAATCCGTTAAATCGGTTTCTTCCGTGTGTGTATCCTTACCGCCACAACTAATCAATAGTTTTATGGGTTGCCCACTAGGCTTTGGTTTTAGCACGGAAAATTGTTGGTAAGGGCTTGTTCAAGAAACAAGATGAATGGAGGCAGCAAACGAATTTCCAAAGCATTATATTATGATAAACAGGAGTATCAAAGAATGTATGAAAATAAAAAAAAATCAATTTTCGTTCAACTAATTATTTTAAAAAACAAATTAAAAAACACCTCTAAAACTTATAATCTGTTAGAAAAGACAATTTAAATAATGTTCCGATTTCATAAATGGATTTCAACGGTTAAATATTTCAATCCGAAATCATTCTGGTGTTGCACTTTCAGACGAAGTGGCATAAGATGAAGAACACTGAAGTAGAACACTAAATTTGAAGCTCTTGTTCAACAGAGTCCGCATCCAAATGCAACAGGAACTTCAGCAGAGTCTTTTGAGAAAAAAGAGTTCTAGAAGATTCTGTTAGGATTTTGCATTTTACGCTAATCGCTTCAATTTTTACGAGGGCTTTGATGATAGTAAAAGGAAATGCGAGCACAGTTTTAAAAAAAAAATAATTAGTGCATGTTGAATATGTACGTTGAAAATGTACTTCAAAAATTCATTGAACGCTATCAAGACTGATTTTCATCTTTTGACCAACGAAATCCGCACTTGGTTTTTAAGCGCTGTTTTTAAGTTTTTTTAAGGTGTTTTTTTTGTCAAAAATACATGGTGCTCGCTAATGTGATTTTTTTTTTGTAAATTGTACAAGCAAAACAATTTTCAGTTCGATATTAGAGTAGATATAGATATTAGACTTCTTTAAAAAAAATTGAAAAAAAAATTATTGAACAACCCATACATTCTTCGCCAACGAATATAAAAATTCAAAAATTACAACGACAATATACAAAAACGACAATATGTTAGCAAAGAAGGATTTATAACGTCTCAAGATTTTAGTAGACCTTTCACCTTTGCTCAACTTTTATCTTGATATTAACTTTCTTTCTTTCTTTCTTTTAGTTTGCTAATGTTCATGTTTAAATCCTTCAACTTTCATTATAATTATTGAACCCTCATCTTTTCTCATATGAATTTGCTTCAATACAATAACGCAAAAAATTGTTCCAGACAAACTAAAAGCATGCATCTTTTGACAACAGAAATCGGCTTACATCTTTCAAAATACCATCAACCTAATTGCGACTTCAAATCTAAAATTAATAATCAAAACAATTCGACTTTCAAAATATGCATTTGTATACACAAATATACAATGTGCAATTGTACACAATTTCGCTTCATAATCCTTCACTCTAATCTATTTATAAATCCAAAAACAGATGAAAGCCAATAAGATTAAATAGATACACTCCACATCCCCAACTAATTTCATTAGTTCCCAACGTATTTATGTGAGTGAATGTGTGGAATTTTCAATTTATTCTCGCTTGTGGCATTTCTTTTTCATTTTCGCAACAGCTGCTGCGGTTCCCGCCGTCACAGCCAGCAGAGCAGATCAGCGGTCTCATCATTAACATTTGCGTCGTTTCAAACATCATAAAAGCGAAAATTCGAATTTCCCAATCTATTTCAATCATCGATACACTTGAGAAGCGCTCTGGAGCTTGTGCAAATATACATAGTATATACGTACGGATGTACGTATTCGCGGGATCTATGAGAAAATGCTGACGACAGCTAGAGAATGATTCAGTTCTAATGCAAAGTTTCACACTTGGAAAATTGAAATTTAGTTTTCTTGCCTGTTAATTATCTTCGATTCATTGCAGTATGGATTGGTCACGATAATCGATAAAATTTTAGCTGGCAAATTAAAATTATTTGCTTTAAGTTTTAAAATAAAAAGAATATTGTGTTGCAACCGCGATGTATGAACGCGGTTATATATGCTAAGTATTGAATGTATTCAATTGTCAGAAGGTAAATCGGATTTGGATGCAAAAATGTCGTCGGGTAAACAAAATAAATGTAAAAAAAAACTAAAAATAAATATAAAAATATGAATATGATTGTAATTTTTTTTATTTATTTATATATTTTTATTTATAGTTTTATAGAATATGTTTATGTATCTGAGAAGAACAGTAGCCAATTAATATATATAACTCTGAATACAATATTTTGTTATACTTAGTCGAACCATAAATTTTGACCCTCATAAAATGGTATCTAATTTCAAATTCGGAAAGAAAATATGTACGAAAATACATTTTACATTATTTAATGCATATTTAATTATTTAAAAAAATGACATTCATTCGAAGTGACCCCCTTTTGCAATGACACACTACTTCAATCGATCCGGGCACTCGTGTATCGCCGCACGCACTGCTTCCCGAGGTATCAATATGCTGAGTCCTCTTGAAATATCCAATGATTATTAGAAAATAACGTTTGGGTCAATAGCTTGACAACTTGCTCCCAAATATTCGTCTGATAGTTAACTGCTTTTGTTTTATTTCCTTGTTCACAAAAATGGAACTTAGTGACCCTCTCATACGACACGCCCGACCAAACCGTGACTGACGTTTCCACGTTAGTAACCTTTTCAGAGACTTCTTGAGAGCTGTGTACATAGATCCTATCATTTTGGCGGTTGAATTTTTCTTCTACGGTGAAAATTTGTTCATCTGTAAAGAGGATTTGCCCATAACTACCTTTTGCATGCTGCTGCCACAACTTCTTCGCTCTGGTCGCTCTAATGTGAAGCAAAGCTGCCGTCAAGCGATGTCAGTATTTTGTCGATAAGCACCTAGCTTCAGGCATTGTTTTATGATGCGAACCATGGTCCTAGGTGGAATTTTCATCTCTCGACATGATTTTTTGTTTTCGGAGAGGATTTCTCCGAATTCGCTCGGAAACGGCTTTGATCACTGCTGGTGTCCTTGATTCAGGATAGTGGCTACTTCCGGGTCTGTCATCCCCAGAGAAAATCTTGGTGAACCTTTTAATTGAACGGTAGACGAATTTTTAGGTTACACCGAGCGGTTTAACAAACTGAAAATTTCGACTAGCGTTTTGTTGCACCTGTGTATTATTGCGATACGATTATTTTTGACACCCCATTCCATGTTGTCAACTAGGACTTATGCCAGCAACTGAGGTATTGGTAGCAGACCGAGACGTATTTATGTTTTGATAAGAACAAATGAGTATCATAAGTCATTTGATTACTGAAATATTTGAATTTAAAACAGAATTTATGGCTAGACTAGGTATAATAAAAATTTTCTGAATCTATTTATTCATTTTGGTGAAATCGATTTTTTCAAGCTGTTTGTTATCATCAAGTTCGTTGCATTTTTTCATCTGTCGTACCTGTAGCTACATATTTCGATGAAAATCACACAAATATTTGAAGGTAAATAGCTTATTTTCATCGATTATTTCTGTCTCATGACCCAATTTTCATGCGTTCTTATAAATGCACATCAATCACATCAACTCAATAATAAGAAATGTGTTGAAACGATTTAAAAAATATCTTCTTTTTTACGAAATATTTCTTTCCATCTTGTTGCGTATCATTCTAGTAATCTAAAATCGAGAATCCAATGTCGCGTGCTTCAAACAATTGTCGTGTTAAAAGTAAAACCTTTGCTTTAGCCACAATTTATCCATGGCTTTTTAATTTTTTTTAGTTATAAAAAACACATATTTTTCAAAAGCGCTCACAATAAAAACCAAATTAGCAATGCTATCTCACTGTAATAAAATCCCAAAAAATAAACTTGGTCTAATAATTTATGTTTATTAATAAACACTGCAAAAGCTTTTTCAAACACAAAGCTGTGAGCTGTTAAATTCATAGAAAAACAATAATAAATTCATCATGTAATGGTTTGTTTTTATAAAATGGCCGAATTACATCGAAAACCACCGGTTGAAGTGAAAAAATGAAATGTGAATTTTAAAAGGCAAGAAAATAGTTGTGCCGAAATATTTAAGATCGTGCTCAACCTTGCAAAGAATTATAAAAAAATTAAAAGAAAACGAGCGAATGCAGCTATTGTTCCTTTTATTTTCAATTCCAAAATAATGATAGTTCCAGGGAAGATATTGGGTGTTCCTACGTTAAAAGAGCAAAAGTAAAGCCATTATTTTCATACCGCACTATATTGAAAAACAAATGCAGTTCCCTAAAACCAGCTAAAAAATATACAGAGTGAGATTTTTGTAATTTGTGCAACAATTACTTCATAATTACTCCTAGCTGAATAAATTATATCAATGATAAATTGATAATTGAAAGGCAAAAAACATGAAAGTATAATGTGGTAGTTTTAATGCCAATTAAAATTTTTTTTCCTAATAAATCTAACTTACAACCTTCGATGCAGGGAAATAACGTTGCCGCTACAGGGTCGACAAATGTTTACCACAAAGTAATGCATGCATTTTCCTACAGATCTCTTGATCGCGATTCAAAACTACACCCGCTATTTTTTCCAGATTCTAAAATTGAAAGGAAATGACTCATAGAAAAATTCAAGTAACGAGACTAGTATTATCGGTTTTAACTCTTTTATCTATATGCAAAACAAGCTTTAAGGACACTAAAGGTACGCTGCGGCTGGGAGCTGAAACTTAAAACTTAAACTAAAACTTATTTCGGTTTTAAGATTAGCAAAGCTTAATGACGTCATTTTGGGTTTAGTTTAGCACGCAAATGCTGCCGCTGGTTGCTTAATCTAAAACTTATATGATAGACCTATAGCTTATAAAATGAGCAATTACATATTTTCTTGTTTGTTTTTTTATTATTTAACATTTGTTATATTAATTTCTGTCAACAATGAGAAAAATATACTAAAAAAACAGTACAAGCTAACATATAAACTCCATAAGACCAAAACTAAAACTGAAAATAATGAACATGTTCATTCCTCACTTTTAGTTTCTGAAAGCTCAGTTTGACAGAAGTTTCAGTTTTAGCAAGAGCTTTCAGTTTAGCATTCTATTGCAGCAGTCGCATGGGAATACTCTGGTTCATTCTAAAACTGAATTAGATTCAGTTTAAGTTTTTAGTTTTAGCTTCCTGCCGCAGCGTACCTTAACAGAATGAAAAAAAATATTTGGAAATAACAAATTGGATACATCGCGCATGTCTTATTTTTCCTTTTATAGCACCTGTAATGCATGCAATCCCGAGATTTCGGGATCTCGGGATCCCGACACATTTTGGGCATTTTCGGGATCCGGAATTTTTTATCGGGACTCCCGAGATTTCGGGATTGATAAAATTCAACCCATTTTGAGAATTAGAAAAGTTTGGTCATTGCGACATGAGCGAACAAGAGAGAACTTAATGCTAAAAAAAAATTTCGTGTTATGAAAACGGAGGCGCTAAGGGCTCATTATTACAACTGGCGTATGATTACATGCTTAATATCCTACCAAGAAGTATAGAACCCGAAGTATCTTTTTCAGCAGCTGGATACATGTGCAGCAAAATCAGGTCTAGTTTAAATTTGTAAACTCTTGACGAATTATGTTTATTAAGAGCATACTTTCGAAACGAATCAGCAGTTTGAACCAACCGATATTATTACTTATCACTTGTTTCATTGAAAAGCAATATTATTTTGTAATTGATATGTAAACAACTAAAAAGAATAATGTATTTTTGTTGAATGCTGATTAGATTTCAATTCGTTTTTAATTAATTTTTTAATTAAATATCATGAACAAATAAGGAAAAATTATTGGACAAGAAGATAAGATTAAATTAGATGCAATTAAGATTAACGTTTTACTTGCTAGCACCCACGCACATATGTATGTGCATAAATTTAGCAGAATAATGAACTTAACTTCTGGTTTTATGTATATAAATTTGAAAGAAAGTTTTAAGTGAGTACGAATAAGCCAATATATCTGTTTAAATTCACTTAATATAGTTCTTTTGTAAAATCCCGAAATCTCGGGAAAAATCTAATATCGAATTTTCGGGACCTCCATTTCAATCTCGGGAATAATGCCCTACCAGCAATTATTTTGGAAAATTTAATTCAGTTTTTACTCGATTAAAAAAAAAATTCAATGATACAAGAAGCAAGTTGTCCTAATTATGTTGTTCATAACACCACAAAGTACGCAATGGGAAAATTAAGATTCGACCTGTGAGAATGTTTTTACTTCTCTCAGACCGAATCTTAGTTTTATAGATTTTTTAATATATATATATATATATATATATATATATATATATATATATATATATATATATATATATATATATATATTTCAAATCATGCAAAAAAAACCAATAGCAATCGAAATTGATTATCTACAGCAAGGAAACCTGCTTTAAAAAAGCTTTAGAAAATTACTTTAGTTCAATAGGTGAAAAATGTTATGCTCATGTTTCTACACATTTTATATCAATGCAAAAAAAAATGCACGTCTCTCATTGATCATGGAGCTTTATGTAAGTTTTCACCATAATGTATTCAAAATGTTCTAGGAAAAATTAGCAATCGTAGGCAACCAGTCGCAATAAAAAATGAAAAATATTGAGCAAGTGGATGCTTAGCCAAAATGTTACATTAAATCAAATGCAATTTTAGTCTATCTTTTTACGAATTTTATCATTTGATGCCTCACAAGCAGGACACTGTAGGGGCTATGAATTCAGATAACAATTATTACTTATGTGTAAATAATCAACATAGGAAACATACAACAATTTATTTTTCTATTTGTACCAATGTTTCTGGAATTCTATTTTTTTTTAACATTGTGTCGTTAAATCCTTAAGCCTGTTTGGTCACTTTAGCTACAATGGACGAATCGCAAAAGAAAAAAAACATTCTTTTTTTTCCAAAAAAAATATTCGCATAACAATTTACGTCCCAACATTTTAATCGAAAATTGAAATAATTTGTTTGAGAGTCCCTATTTTTTGAAAAAAATAATATTTTTCATATTTCTTTCGATTAATTACTAGATAGTATTTTATATTAACGAAGTCTTTAATTTTTCCATTAAAGATTATCCAATTCCGAGATGTCGAATTCACCGCAAGGCGCCTTTTTTTAGAGAAACTTCCCATTATTGGCTGTAGCAGCTTTAGAAATCAATATGTGTGCAATTAAAATAAATTTTAAAGTTACCACAATGTGTGCATAAAATGTAACGTCAATTAATGAAATTGTAATTCCAGGAACAAATTTTGAAAAATCGCCTTTTATTGACCTCGTGATTGCACATAAATCTTTTTTTTAAAGGATACAATTAATGTTCTGGAATATTGTTTAGTTATCAAAAGTATAATTTGTTTTAGGTTAACACAAAAAAAATTTCGTTTATTTTGAAGATATGAGGAGTTCCAATAATCGTAACGTGAGCTTCCTGCAATTTGTTGATAGCAGGGACATAATATACGCATGTACATATTTATGTGCATATATACGAAAAGCGGCCATGACGTAGGCTATATATTGCTCAACAAAAGTGTATATCAACTAAATTGTTAAATTAAAGCAAAACTGCATGTCATCACAGAACAAAATGATCACTTGATTCGAAAAAAAGATTTGCTGTCAAAAGTATGTAAAATTAGCAAATAAACTCAGGCACACCCCATTCCGTTTACTCTTAAGATTATGAAAAGCTTTAAATTTGTTTAACTTGCCGCATTTTTTATGAAGCATTTCTCTTCGTTGTGACAACATTAAATAAATTATCATTCGCAGAGCACTTACATAGGTACACAAATCAAAGTGAAACGATAAGAAATCGTTATGATAATTGTGATCAACTGTTTTATCTACAGAATTTTTCCAAGAAAATTCTACTAAGAAAATGAAAATAATCCGATTGAGTAGGTTTTCTGCTGCGAAAACAATCAAAAATAATTTTGATCGTTTCCAATTCCATTGCACGTTGTGTTTGACTCGTGTATTTATTTCGGTTTTTACAGCCTGAAAGATTTTCAAGTAATTTGCACAACCATTTGCGCACGACCAGAAATCAAATTGAGCATTAAAAGTGGCGTCAACAGCTGGAATGTAAATGACATATTTACAGCAAACTGGGTATGGTAGTGGACTTTAGACTCAGATAATTATTGCACACACTATTGCAATTATAGGTCGATGATTCACAAAAGCTAAAATAATTCATGTCGGGGATAAGGAATCTGACTGGATTATGGTGGCTGTGAATTTGCACATCCACTAAAAATAAATGGGATCAAATGCACAGATATACATAGTATATATGTATGTACGTAAATATGAAAGTATTTTGGCTTTCAAAATGCGTTTTTGTAGGGGCGGGCTGGTGGCTACAGTCTAAAATTGTTAGTAGCAGTGCACTTTTCCAAATTGGAATTTTTTATTTTCACAGCTCAAATTTTATGCATTTTCAAAATTAAAAGATTGTCATGCACCACACGCATAACGTTTTTTTATGGTGTAAATCAAGAATCATTTTCGAAATATGTAGCACTTCTGCTTCGCGGACATGTACATCGCAAATGTGAAAATATTTTCAAAAAACCATATTAAGTCAGGTTAATTCGGCGAATAAAAGGTATGTTTTTAAGAATTTATTTTTGGCGATACAAAACAAGAGCTAGTTTAGTCAATTGATTTCCGTACAATTATGCAAGATTTGAATACTATTTTCCTTAATTTTCATTGCCAAATATTGAAAATCAACCGAGTGACAGTGAATCTCCGTATAACTCGCAACAGAATCATCTGAAACAAAAAAATCAAAGTGCATTTGCTAAAGGAAATGTTTCTCGAGGTAGCCCAAGGAAGATTTTTTCATTTATGATTTTAAATTTTTTGTAGCACTTGGAAGCCAAAAATTCGATTTTCGCTACAAAAAATTATTGGTTTATTTGTTATTGTTAAGTTAATAATTATTTTTTTAAAAACCAAAAAGGCTCCCAATGATGCCTGGGGAATTACATATGTGAAGAAGTATTGTGTAAAACTCCAAAACGATTGCTTCAGTAGATTTTGAGTTATGGTGAACACGGACTTCAAATATAACAGGTTTCAACCCGGCTTGGAATAATGGACGCTCAAATACTCATAGCTTCGTCAAATTTACTCCAATTGACTTGAAATTTTGAGATATTATGCATTTAATTAAAAAATTAGAAAAAAAGCAGGAAAAAGGCTTAAACACTTTACTCCTTTTTAATACACGATTTAAGTAGGTTGAAACGAAAATACAATACCAACCACATTCAAAACTAATTTTATGAGAAACAATATTTTTATTGATGAAGAGATTGCAATTCCATGCCATTATTTTAGTCATTTATTTTTTTTAATGAATATATTTCCATTAAACTGAATCAAGTTATTATGCTTGTGAATACACATTTACATATGAAAATATTTCATGGCTATTATAAACATGGCCATTAATGGTGAAAACATTAAGCTGTGTTTCCATCGAATATCAATTATTTTCACAGAGAGGACAGATCTGCCTCATTAAATAAATGATAAATATCGACATATTTTTCGGTCGTGTGGACTCCAGGGTATGTCTGTATCAAGATGATAAAATAATGAAAATATTTACTCTTGCTTTAGAGTTGAATGAATGTTGATAATCTGTAAATGATTATTTTTCGAAAACTGTTTTTCCATTTCAGCTATTGATTTTCAATTTTTGTTGCATGTATTGTATGCACCAGAAGTAAAATAAGGCAATGAAGCTTTGTACAATACATGAATGCAATTTATTAACCAGAATATTTATAGCTGAGTAATGTTACCATATAAATGTATCCTACCTTTGCCAACAGTAATTATAATTTTTTAATTTGGGAGTTTCCGAATTCACGTCATCGTCCTCATCTTCAACTTGTTAAAATTGATTGTGACGTTAGCAGAGTAGCTCAGCTATTCAAACAGTTTGAAGCAGACCAAGACGAGGTGTTCGAAATCGTTGCTTGGCTACTTTTGACATTTAAACAAGTAAAACTTGCTTGCAACTGCACTGAGAAAACACATGGCACCAGACGCTATAATTTATAGACTTCTGGCGCCATGTACATAGTCGATTTAGGGGTTGTGATAAAATATAGCGCCACACGCCATAATACATGGCGCAATGTACATAGGCCTACACGCCATGTACTATAGTCTTCCACGCCATGTACATGGCGTGGCGGACTATATTACATGGCGTGGAGAACTATAGTGCATGGCGTGGAGAGCTATAACACATGGCGTGGAGGACTATACTGTATGGCGTGGAGGACTATACTGTATGGCGTGGAGGACTATAGTACATGGCGTGGAGGACTATAGTACATGGCGTGGAGGACTATAGTACATGGCGTGAAGGACTATAGTACATGGCGTGAAGGACTATAGTACATGGCGTGGATGACTATAGTGCATGGCGTGGAAGACTATAGTACATGGCGTGGAAGACTATAGTACATTGAAGAAGCAAATCAGTCAAAACAGTGCTACTTACCATAAATGAGCACACGGAGAAGTCACTTGCTTGCAACAAACAGGCGCTGGCTGCATTTAGAGTCGCCGAAGGAGCCATTCAATAATATGCGCCCTTAGCCGATTGAGAATGTTGTCGATCTATCGACGATACTCAAGTATCACTTGCTGACATTTATAGAACCCCTCACACAGTATGGCTGCGAGTTATAATTGGAGTGCCATGAGCCATATTACATGGCTCATTGCACTATGTAATATGGCGTGTGGGGCCATAATTTCTGCGCCATGTAATTATGGCGCTGGGAGCTATACTGCATGGCTCAGGGCACTATGTGCATAGCGTGTGGCACCATAAATGCTGCACCATGTAACATGGGACCACGCGCTATGTAGATTCTGAGATTATGGCGCTGGGAGCCATATTGCATGGCACAGAGTACTATGTACATGGCGTATGGGACCATAAATAATGCGCTATGTTACATAGCTCTGGGCGCTATGTGGATTTTTTTCAGTGTGTGGTGTCATATTTCAGCTCGAAAAAGCGATAAAATGTCTGTGGCAAGTATGCAATTTCAGCGTGTAATCGCGAAATGGCACAAACGAGGTGTCCAATTTCGTTGGATTTGCTTGGCAACATCAAGCCAACAAAAAGTCAACTTAGAATGGGAATTCGTTAACTGTTATACAGGAGTAATACCAAGATGTAGATAAGTGAATTCGGACAAACTCGACTCATGTTATAAACAGGCTGAAGACGAAGGTGAAGACTTCAATTCGGAGAGCCCTCTAAAGTGCAATATTTTTTCTAAATTTTCCCAAAGGAAATTCGAAAATTAAAAGTTTAACGGATGACGATGTAACAAACGAAAACAAAACGCAAATAGAATCGGAATCGTATTACAATAGTATCAAACTTACCGGAACAATGAAAAAAAATACTCGATAACAAAGGAACCAGATAAAGACTGATTTTCAAAGTGCAGAGGAAATGTAAGGATTAACGCCCATTTGGATGGAAGATGCACGACGACGACAGCAGTGATGTGTAAGATGTGGGACTCCTAGTGGGACCATCAAGCTATGGAGGTATCAGAGGCCGATGTCATTTCTTGAAACGTGCTTAATAAAAAGCCCACGTGAAGACTATCTACATGACAAGAACGATTATTCACAATTGAAACTTGAGTCACCACAAGAAACGTGGGCAAGCGATGACATAGAAATGCACAGCTCAAACGGAAACGATTAACTTGGACTATCCCAGAACACTGATCAATCCGATAATGAAACAGAATCGTACAGAACAAAACAGAACAATTTACAAAATCTGTTAACGAGTTTGGTGCAACAGCGGGCAGATGAACGAAATTCATTTTTCGAGGCAAACAAAAATGCAGATGACTCTCTTTACAACTTTTTTATATCTATGTATCAAGCCACCATAAAGCTACCCCCGAATTACCATCATAGAATCAGAAGCCAACTTTTCCAAGCTCTCTCGAAAGCAGAAGAATAAATGATGGACATCTCCAGCTGACCTTTATCCGCATTTTCTTGTTCTCATGATCCAGCTGCATCATACATACACGTAACGGAGCACCCAATGGCACAAAATTTATCGCACACTCAACAAGCCACAGAGATTCACTGTTCACCAGTAGAACAAGAGACTGGAAACCAGGAAGAAAAACCTACTGTTACTCTATCAAATTTTATTACCAACTTTAAAGGACTTTGAACTATTTATATATTTAAATTTTTGATTTTTGTATTATTTTTGACAGTTGATTTTTTATTGCACTTTGTGTTCATATTTTTTGAAAATAAATAATAGAAATGATATTGAAATATAGCCTAGTTTGCAACATCACTTGAAATTTTCATCATTTATCTTAAAAAATCATCAGTCGCGATCGGCCTTTGGGCATTGCATTCGCTTGGGTCCACTGTTGGCCCAAAATTAATCTGATTAACGATTAAAAATTAATGATTAAAATCATAATTGAAACATTTGATTAAGATTAATTAATCATAATCAAATTTAAAATGATTATGATTATTAATCATAATCATTAATCGTTAATTTGATTATTTGATTAACTATGAACTATGTCCAAATAAAACGCTTAGTAAAACAATTAAATCAAATGGTAAGCATTCCTTATGTCCATTTTAGAGACTCTACTTTCATGGACTATTTACGCGTTAGTTTAGCTCTTTCTCTTGCTCTTTATAGCACTATCAGATTGTATATACCATAGACAGCGCGGAAAGAACGGCTTTGTGTGATATTTGCCTGATGGCAGAGAAGGGTAGGGAGTGAAGGATTTACCATCATCTGGCACCTAAAAAGAGCCAAAGCCAAATTAGTTCACTTTGTCAAATGCAAAAGTGAGAGAACAATTATCTCAAATGACAGGTGAAAATGTATACATGCGTGTACCTGATAGGTAAGAGTGTGTTGGCGGACGTACGCGCGGGAGTCAGTCACGTTTTAAAAGTATCTGGCAGGCACACACTCGCCTCGTGCTCGGTTGGCTAATAAATTTCCGTATTTTGCAAAGTTTTGTGATATTGTTTTAGTCAGTGGTTAGCTTAAAAAACAAATATGAATTCTAGTGGTGATTTTAATGACAATAATAGTAGTGGTGTGTCAAATGATCCGTCGGTGTCGTCAAACAATTCCGGTTGTTCATCAGTAATATTGCAGTCGGATTCGGATCTTTCTTCTTCTGCTTTATTTGACGGCACTTATTACAAGCTTCCACAAGCCAAATGCACCGACAAGAATACGGTAGCAATTTCTATGAAGTGTTCGGACCAGGAAAGTAAAGAAGTTAAGGGCTATGGCAAAACGACCTCTAACTTTTTGGGACACTTAAAACGAAAACATGGCACTGACACAGAACAGGGATGTAGAAAATACATGAAAGACCATAAGCAAAATAAGAACAAAAATAATACTGTTCAGACTTCAAGGCAAACTCTAAAAACACCTGTAACGCAACTTAGTCATTTTTTTCGTTAACTCAATGATTGCTTTTCGAGTCGTGGAAGACCCGTACTTCATTCAGATGCTGGAGGATTTAAATGTGACAAATAATGGAATCAAGATATACGGGCGACGTTCTCTCCGAAAAAAAATTGCTAAACAATCATTCGATCAGGTTTGCGAGCTGAAAGAAACACTAACTGAAGTGAAATATTTGTGCATCACCGGTGATATATGGTCAGGAAAAAGAAGAAGTTTTTTATGGGCTACAGTGCACTGGATTGATAGTCACTATAAGAGGCATTCCGCAGCTTTAGCTTGTCGCCGGTTTAAAGGAGCACACACCTTTGACCACATAAAGGATTTGCTTCTGGAAATATTTTCAGATTTTGACATTGATCCCACGAAAATAGTATGCTGTGATACTGACAATGGGTCTAACTTTGTGAAAGCGTTCAAAATATTCGGAGAAAATACAACATCATTAATCGAATATGATGAAGATACTGAATCTTGACAGCGAGAATGAGTTGAGTGGAGAAGAACTTGAAGAGACTAAAAGAGAGCTCAGTGCAAGACAGGAACACGAACATGATGATCTTCTGTTAGAAGAAAATATAACATGCGACCCTTCAAAAACAGTTCGTTACCATTTCACTTCAGGTGTAATGCGCACACTTTAAACTTGATTGCCAGTAAGGACGTCCAAGCCGTATTGACTGACAAATCGACATGTCTTGGAAAAATGCATTCCACAGTAATGGAAAAATGCAAAGATTTGTGGAGTGCTGCTGCTCGTCCAAAATCAGCTGAGGTGATACACAAAATTCTCGGAAATACGTTAACACGACCTGGAATAACTAGATGGAATAGTTATTATGACGCTTTAAAAAATATATATTGAAAATCAAAACTAGTTACTCTCAAGTAGCCAGAGCACTTGGTACAAGAAATCCATTACGAGACTTTGAATTTCAATTTATTGAGGAATATTGCCAATGCGCTGCTCCAGTTGCAACCGCTTTGGACATATTGCAAGGTGATGACTCATTTTATGGAGTATTATTACCCTGTCTGCATGCACTAAAAAAAAATTACACAAGATCACGACGACTCCAAATCTTAAGTTCTGTGAACCACTTGCTGCAAAATATCTACAAAGCGTCGAGAAAAGATTTGAAGAGTTTTACACTCTTTTGCATGAAAGTAGTACACATGCAGCCGTTGCAGCTCTGTGTTATCCAAGATTCAAGAAAAATTGGCTAGTATGTCTAACTGCCGCTGATCAAAAGAAGTGTTTAAAAGTTTTTAAATCAGTCGTAAGGAAGGAAATATCAGAAATCCCAGCATAGTCAACAATGCGGTAAATAAAACACGCCACCAAGAAGACGAGTTTTTTTATTTCAATACCGACTCTGGCAGTGAAGCGGAATCAGTTGATGATGCTAAAAAGAGAGCGGATATGATCATAACAAATTTTTTTGCTGAGCGAAGTCAAGAACGAGAGCTTCTACGCAGTTATCCTGATATAGGCAAAGTGTTTATTAAATACAATACATCAATGCCGTCCTCTAGCTCAGTTGAAAGAATGTTTTCTTACGCAACTATGCTAAATAAACTTAGGTCACACAAATTATCTGACGACTTATTCGAAAAAAGAGTAGTTATGAAATGTAACTTGAACCTCAAAAAATCAGAAATGTTAAGATCAAATGTTAATTGAATGAACAAATTTTTTCAAAATAAGAAAAACTGTATTCTTGAACGTTAGAAATTATTTTTATGAGTTTTTGAATAATTAATAAAAGTGCTTTAAGAAAACTGTGTTATTATTTTTCATTATTTCTTTCACGTAGAATTGGCAACATTGATGGATGTATTTGATTATAATCAAGTTAATCAATTAATGATTACTGATTAATGATTTACGCCAATAATCATGATTAAGATTACTTTTTTAATCACGATTATTTTAATCATGATTAATTTAACTTGATTAAAATTAATCAAATTAATTAATTGATTATAAAATTAATTGATTAATGCCAACACTGCTTGGGTCCAGAGTCCATCCTATATATACATATCAGCGAATTGATTTCGTATCATTCGGAAGGAGTTGTGGAAATCTGAATCATTCATCTTCGATGTAATAAAGAACTGTCCCGCACCTCGAGCCTATTAATTTGTGCGTGCCACACGCGCAACGCTATCAATTCGCAGTCTCCTATTTGTTTGGTATTCTATTTAATGTTACAAAAACTCGCGTCATTTTACACGTGTCACACTCGTCTATCTTGCGGCCGCTCAAACTGTGACTCAACCCCAGAGCGCGTGACCTTCACCCCAACAATTAGAATGCAATTAGGACCAAAAGTTCTACGCCAAGTGTCCATGCGATGAGTTTTATGTGAAATAAACTCAATCTTGGATTTGAGTTTATTACCTTAAATTTTTCTTCGCGATTGATTGCAGTTTGTTTTTTTACAAGCCAACCAACCTCTCTGTTATGCTAAGCTATGGATGAAAAAGTCTATTAGCCTGTCCTGTGAATTTCCTTTTGTTTTTGTGACTGCATCGAAAATTATAGGAATAGAAAGGTTTGGAAGATGCCCACAGCAGGCTTGACTTTTCTGAAATAAAATAATTTTTAGTTGAAACAAACAAATGTATTTTATTTTATGATTTTCAAATTTCAACGGACCTTAGTTTGAAATTTCCAGTTAATATTTTGCAGTAGATCCTGCAACAAATTTCTTATGTATGGTTGATAGTTTGACGCACTTAGTTTGAAAATCAGGTGTGTATTATTAGCTTGTAGCTTTCTATACTTTCTATAGTGCAGCTTTCAAATTTCAATTCAACTTACATATATAATATTGATTACAACAAAAGAAAATTTGTCTGACAATTTACAATCATCCACTTCTGCCACGAGATATTGCTTTCATAACTAATTTTTCGAAATAAGCAACAACCACTTATTTATTCTTCACATGCTCGTAAAATCAGTTATGCATGCCTCATCTACAATATCTCACGACACCTTTTCCCAACTCTATTACCCAGCCATTATGCCAGCAAGTGCAAGTAATTTTCTAGTGAAAACCAAACAACGATGTTTAATGCAGCACTGTGAAGCCAGTGTTGCTTGAACATCCCCCCCTTCACCTTAACTTTTCCTCTCAAACAAGTTTCTATACGAACTTCACCTAGTCATCATGTTTTAAAAGCACACATACATCAATGGTTTCTACATGTTGCTTCCGGCAAGATTCGAATTAACTCACATCGTACTGAAGGAATGTCATGTCGTCCTTGCTGACTCACTATGCCATGCCATTGAGCAGGGAGAACGTTTACGTCCGCCAGCCAGCCAGCCAGCCAGCCAGGCAGCCACCACTGCCCCGACATAAGGTCAGGTGAATTACCCTTAACTCGTTCGTGCTTTGCGGTTAAGGTAGTCTTGTGGGTCCAAAATACTTGTCGGATTCTTCCGTTCGTCAAATATGTCCATATAGGCACTTTCTTCTATAAAGATAGTACTCAAGCAACGCGAATGGAGAACAGCTGCCGGTGAATTTTCCCAAACAGGCAGGTATGAGTAGGTAGTACATGAATGTTAGGCAAATGATTGATGTGTACAACGTGAATTTCGCCCCAGAGGCCAGTCAGAACAATTTCCTTTATATTTACTTTTACAACACATACAAATTTACGTAACCATATGTATGCATGTATATTATACTTTCTTTTTTTTTTTAAAAGAACGACAAAAGGTTTTTCGCAACGTGCATTTTATACTTGAGAAGTCGCTTCGAGTATGTTTTCACGTATTCCGTAAGCCATGTTCGTAAGGGATTGCAAAATAAAATTTTGGGTTTACACGAAACCAAATTGAGTTTCATTTTGACGACAACATGCTTTCCGAAATCACTTAGGGTATGATTTAGATGCTCTGTAGTCAGGCAATTTATTTAAGATGAGTGCTATTGGCATTCTATGTATGTGATGGTCTGTTAAAGTTGTTGCGGTTTATGAAATACCGTGTCGTATGTGCAATGATTCAATTTGAATGGATTGAATTTTAAAGGTATGTACGTGTTATGCGGTTTTCATTTTTGGGGAAATTTTTAGATAAATTATATTCATGCGTCTTGTATTAACTTTAAACCTTTATTTTTTTCAACAAACGAAACTGAAAACCTTATTTAACTGAACTATTGGCCACTGCAGCTAGGTTGTCCGAGTCGACAGAATGATCTGTGAGATAGAAGCTCTAAAAGCGCCATTGATGACCAATCAGAACGCCTTACCTTTTAGTGTTACCCCAATATTAAGCATATCACATCATTTAGCATATCAACCAAGATCATTAGAAATAATATCATTAGATGTGAGAAACGAAAATATTATGACGAACAATTAAAGAGCATTGTCGAAAATCTGGCGAGCAATAAAACTAGGCAAGCTTACAAGGTAGTGAAATGTTTAAGACGCGGATATCAGCCCAAGATGACACTCTGTAAAGAATAAATCGGCAATATCATCGCCGAAGATAGCCAGATTAGGGAGAGGTGGGCCTGCTATTTCAAAAGAACTCCTTAATCCTGCACAGGGCTCAATAATATCAGAGCCGATAGACGTCTCTGACGAAGTCCCGATCGCAACTCCAACGCTGGAAGAAGTCAATTCTGCCATAATAAGCCAGAAAAATAGTAAAGAGCCGGGCATTGACGAGATTCCGGTTGAGCTGATCAAGTACGGTGGAATCTCCCCTATAAAAGCCATCCACAAATTGATCCAGCACATCTGGGGTCAAGAAAAAATACCGCAGGAGTGGTGCAAATCCATCATATGCTCTATCCACAAAAAAGGAGACAAACTTCGGTGCGAAAACTACAGAGGCATATCGCTACTCTGTACGCCCTATAAGATACTGACGAAAATATTAAAAAATAAAATATATGTATACGCTGAAAAGGTCTTTGGGGAGTACCAAGGAGGCTTTAGGTCTGGTCGATAAACTACGGATCAGTTCTTCACATTCAAACAAGTGCTCGAAAAATGCTGGGAATTTAACAACGACGTCCACCAGATTTTCGTGGATTTTAAACAAGCATATGACAGTATTGACCGAAACGTACTTTACAAAATAATGCTCTACTTCGGCATCCCGGCAAAACTAGTCCGGCTGACCAAAATGACGATGACGTCGACAGCATCACAAGTCAGAATCAACAACAGTCTGACTGACGCCTTTGACACAAATGTCGGACTATAGCAAGGCGATTGGTTAGCCCCTCTGCTGTTCAACCTAGCACTTGATAAGGAAGATTCCTGTCGACACAGGGGGTACGCTTCTGTATAAGTCAAACCAATTAGTGGCCTACGCGGGTGACATTAACATCTTGCCACGTTCCTTCACATCCGCCAAAGAACTCCTGTTGAAACTTGGCCAGGAAGCTAAAGAAGTAGGCCTGAATATCAATCAGACGAAAAGAAAAATCATGACGCAAACAAGAAAGAATACCTCCATTAGACGAAATATAGTTCTGGACGGATATAATTTAGAGAATGTGGACTAATTTATATACTAAGGCTCGAAATTGACAACGAAAGGCAGTGAAACTGATGAAATTAAACGGAGAATACAGCTCGCTAATAAAACTTTCTACTCCGTTCTGGCCCTATTGAAGACCAGCTGCATACACAGGAAGACAAAGCTCCAAGTTTACAAATCAATACAGACCTGTGTTGTGCGCAAATATGTTGAACGCCTTCGAAAGACGGGTCCTCAGGCGTATAATTGGAGCTAAACAAGAGTGCGGCCAATGGCGGATAAGGTACAACCACGAGTTGTACGAGGTTTTTGATGAGCCAGAGGTTGCTACAATAATCAAACTGCGGAAGCTGCAATGGGCTGGTCACGTGCAACAAATCGACGAGCATCAAGTACCTAAGAAGGTATTCGACGGAAGGGCCGAGGGTCGGAGACCAGTGGGAAAACCCAGAAAACGCTGGTCTGACTCTGTCGACGAAGACTGCGCAAAGCTGCTCGGTTTTCAAAATTGAAGGATGCGGTCATTGGACTGAGAAAACTGGAGGCATCACCTGCGAGAAACCAAGGCCCAAGAGGGGCTGTAGTGCTACGACAACGACATCATGTTCTATTTGCAACTTCGAGAAGCAAAAGTTGCACCCTTTCATGCCTGCTTTTTGAAGGGTACGCTCTGCCTTAAGACGAAAATAGTAATGAACGATTGATCGTAAAATGTAGATATTATGCGCGTTTTTTAGACCTGTTTAACATTCAGATACATTCAGCATCAGCCCGATTAAAAATATTTAGGTTTATTATTATTGCGACAACATTATCATTAGCATTTCGTTTAAAATCTGTATAAATTAAAAAAAAATTGTTTCGGATGCAAAATCCGTCCAGCGACTTAGGAAATCTAAAACATTCTTGTAGTTTTCTAGAAAAAGTGATTGCACGGCCAAGTTGGCCATGAATCTAGCAAAGTCGACTTTTAAATAAGTTGTGAAAAGAAAATGGGGCATTTATTTGTCCTATTCTCGTTACACAGCTGAACTAAAAGTCAACTATGTGTTACGCGCCAAATTAATTTTGAGGCTAAAAAGTGTTGACGAATCCTAATCTGATTGGGCCACGAAAATATTCAGGTTTTGTTAAATTTTGAACAAAATAACTTACTTTGCGTTGAACTTAAGATTAAAGTAATCATAGAGCAGGCTCCTTACAGAGATTTTTCACAAAAGAATCACAGAGTACAAAATATTTTACTATCGCGATCTATATGTTGTAATCTCGCTTTCAAAGTTTTGTCTAAGAAAAACAAATGTCGAGGATTTATCTTGATAATTGCGTACAACGATAAGTGTATAGAGATGAAGATTGTTTATAATTTATAAGAATCCTTCTTACAATTTATTCGCGAGCCATTAAAAGGGTAAATTATTTAGCAGATGGTCCATCAATTATTATTATTATTTTGCATTCTGATAAACAGATATTTTATTTTAAATGATTAATAACATGATTCTTTATATATACATACATATATGAGATAGTGCACTGAAAAGTCAACCCTTCAAATATTTTTTTTCCAGATCGTTACAAAATTCATATTTCTAAAGTGTTTACCATAGCCACACGAATGGATTCTGCCGAGCACTAATTCAATTCGAACACATTGAATGTGCATGGTTTTCCATAATTGACAGATTTCAAACAACATAAAATGATTTGTTTGACACTATCAAAAATTCATGCTCGAAACAGCACACGAAAATTTTTCCATCCATACATGCACACATTCCGTACGTACAGAGCACATGTGAACTTCATCATAAATTGCAATGATGACATGTTTATCGCGCGAACAGTGCGGTTTGGTTACAGACGGTGTGCGAAAATAATTTACTCACTTTAAACCATTAGCAAAACGTTTGGCTAATCACTTCAATTTGGCTGAATGTTTGACACGGAAATCGGTTTGAATATTGATTGCCTCATTGGAAGATATTTTGAAAATAGCAAGTGACGAAATATTTGATAAATTTAAGCGCTGTAAGTATTGATGATTTTGTAGAGTGGTGTTGAAAATGTTATTGCTGGCAAGCTGACAGCTGTGACGTTTTACAATTCGATTCTGTCAGTCAAGCTGAATAATTAGAAGTAGTGAGGAAATTACAACTGAAAATCAAGCCAAAATAGAGACTCGACAAAACAAACCAAGTCTAATATTTTATTTTAATTAAAAGTTGAATATCAGGATGGAAAAAAGATAGTTGGTCAATCGGGCAAATGGAGTTAGGAGAACGAACGCAAGTATAGGGAAAGGGCATACTGCCAACTATTCCTCCAAATCATGTTAAAATGACCACAACCGCCACATACAAGTTCAACAATTTCAATTCTAATCTAATTAGCTTCTGGTGTTTTCCTCTCGTTCAATCCACTTATCTTGGAAACAGAAGAGTTTTCTTTACCGATTCAATCAATGAGCCAGCGATTTTTAATTTTGAAATTTTTCCATTTCAAACTTAATTATAACCACTTAAGCTACTTACTAAGTTGACATGAAATTTTATTATGAAGCATTCCCGTCGTTCTGCTGTACGACCTTCCTCATCCCTTTTATCGTCGTTCTCTAATTGAAATTTGAAATTTGAACTTCCGTCCATGCCATAACATCCCCTGATTTCGAATATCGAGTGAATGAACAACCGAGAAAAGATGACGAAATCTGGACAGTTTGAAAATTTCGTGTAATTGAAAAGTTTATTAAGCATATTGTCTGAAGAGAGGCTATGTCTTTGCGAGTAACGAAAGAGCATAGATGCTAAAAAGGGTGGCTAGGTGGAGGTTTGGGAAAATATGAATTATTGGGTTGAAACGAACTTTAATGCTGAGCTGTGGTCGCCTAAGGGTTTGCGAGCTTGACGACAACTTACACAAATTAATCAGCAGCAGTGTTTGGAGCATTATACATTTTATTACGTCTAGCTTGTTCTTAGAAAGCTAAGAGCTAAATTTTTTTGAAATTATCATTCTTTATTATAAGCTAAGCATGACAGAACATGGTGGAAGATTCTCGAAATTTTATAAACAAATGAAGTGATTTTTTACGATTTTTTTTAAAAGAAATTCAATTTTTTAGAATGGGAAAATACAACAAGAGATATTTAGATACACAATAATATCATGTAGTGGAAACAATGTTTTCTCAATTTAAGCGGAACTTGAGTAGTTGGTTTTTATATTGTTCGACTACTCATACAAAAAGAAGAGGCAAATAATCTGAAAATTTAGACTTTTTTACTAACCTGTTGATTCGCTGACTTTCTAGGCTGTTTTTTGATTCCTCTTCTCGCCCTCGCTTTCGCCGCAAAATAAATTCGAATATAAACAAAAACCATTATACAACTAGGAATATAAAATGATCCTAAGGCCGAGTATAACACATAGCCGATATCTTCGCTAAGCTGAAAATAGAAGAATTGAATAACAAATTAATAAAGCACGAATATTTAAATGAAAAATTAAAAATTACATGCGAAATTATTCAATGGTTCAAATTTAAATTAAATGATTTTCGTGAAATTCATATGAATAGCTGCGTTTTTTTTTATCCAGAGTAGTGCAGGATAGCGTTAATGCACGCGAAACAGCATCAACATCCAGAATACGAAAACTTGTCAAATCAGTGGATTTCGTACTCTTGCACTTTGTGGAACGTATTTCGATTAGTCATATCAACTGATATATATAAGCTGCGTTTTATTTTCATCCAGAGTGTAGTAGGTATCCTGCATGCATAATAAAACGATCCAGAGTAGCACGCGAGTTTTTTTCTGTCAGACAGTTGTCATTTCAAAATTTGAGCTGTCATATAACCAACGCCGTTTTCAAATGTATGACTATTTATCCTGGTTGCCAGGGTGACTTGGAAATTTTTGAAAATTCCAACTATTCCAGTTGATATGACTTTTCGAAATACGTTCCACAGAGAGCACGAGTACGAATTCCACTGAATTCACAAGTATTTGTACTCTGGATGTTGTTGTTGTTTCGTGTGCAAATCGATATCCTGCACTACTCTGGATGTATAATAAAACGCGCCTATAGTTAATTTCAGTGATAAATTCCCCGAAATTTTCCTGTCACCCTGACAACCAGAAAAAATTAAATCGAAGGAGTATGATTCAAAAATCAATGCTGTCAACAGATTTTCCATCCTATGAGTCGAAATATTTTTCGATCATGTTTTAAAAAGATATTAACCTAATTCTAATTTTCTAGCTAGACATTTGTTGTTTCAAAATTTGAAATTTGAATTTTGTACTGATAAACACACTGCTTCCAACGAAGTAAGAATAAAATAAAATTGCATGCTACTCCAGATCGTTTTATTTTTATGTTTTGGATGAAAAAAAAACCAGCTAATATAGCACAATCTTCATCGAAATATATAAATTAAATTATTTTTTATCAAACTATTGTTAGCCAATATAATTGAATATGTATTTATTACCGACATTCGCTAATTTTGTCTTCTTGTCAGTGTAGTGTTTGTTTTTCTTGGTTCCAAAAAATAGTTCCAACGGAGAACTATTTTTTCAAACCTAAAAACACTTTATTTCAAAGGAAAATCCAGGAAACATGTTAAGCTAGATTTCAACTTCTAGAAGAACGTATCGCCTGTCAGTAAAAGCAAATTTTATACGTTTGGATGCAGTGGTTATGGATGCAATTTAGTGTGGAGGAAAGTGAATCTAGAGCTACAAGAACAGATCGCAAGCTTGACTGTGAAACATGGTGAAGGAGAAGTAACGGTCTGGTGCTGCATTACAGCAACATGGGTAAAAAACGTATATTTTATTGACAGTAATATGAGCCAAGGTGGATATTTTAATATGTTTCGATATAAGTTGAAGCCAAGCTCTGAAAAATTAGGGATAGCAGACACGCTATATTTCTTTTTTTTCGATCCAAAATACAACGCCTCTGTATAACTGCCTATAAATTATTGAAACTCCACCAAATTTGCCGCATTTGAATGGCATTGAAAATTTATGCAGCTAAT
This sequence comes from Nemotelus pantherinus, assembly GCA_963978885.1. NCBI lineage: Eukaryota > Metazoa > Arthropoda > Insecta > Diptera > Stratiomyidae > Nemotelus > Nemotelus pantherinus. Next base: position 10,466,436 of record OZ022265.1, read on the forward strand.
TGAAAGATGGTACCATAAGTCATCGTATCTATAGTAAAGAAGACATAGACAGAGTGCAACTGGAAAAATGCGATGAAAATTGTGAAAAACTTGTTCAATCGATGTCCAAAATATTAAAGCAATCGAAAAAGTAAAGCTCATTTTAAGCTTAAAGCAAATCGAAAAATGAAAATGAAACATTTTCTTCAAGCTGGCAGTAAATGTTTTTTGTGAGGTTGTTATATAAAAAATCAAAGCTATATTATTTGGCTATAATCCGTGTTATTTTATTTAGAATGAAAAAGGACATACACTTATAAAATTATGGTGCTATGTTCGAAAGATCACGATCATCTTATTTTAAAACTTAAATAAAATTTACAATAGAACTAGTGTATGAGTTTTATTTTTGACACAGTATATATTTAATACGATAGCTTTTCATGTGCTTTGTACGCAGAGAAAAAAAAAACTATTGGAAAAGCTTGCTATTATTCAACTTTTTATTGTTTATGGGTTATGATCTGCTACGAAGATCAGCGTGGCATAGATCAGTCTAGTAAATAAAAATATCGAAAAAAAGCTGCTACACAAGAAACTGTGACGGTGTTTAAGGTTGTAATTAACATAAAACTCCACGAAAAATGTCTCTTCACCTTGATCGAAACTCAAGTGAGTACCTTACTTGAAAAGCACTGTTCAATGTTTAATTTAAAAGTAGGTCTCTTCCCGTACTACAATCAATTGCGATTAATTGCAATTAATTGGCATAAAGCCGTTCCCGTACGCCGTTTTACTGAAAACTGAAAATTCCCCTCTTTCAGTAAATTTCAGTAGGGTCTGGGCTTCTGAAAAATACTGAAAAGTGTCAAACGGTGAGGCGCGAGTAAATATTTTCAAATGTGCACTGCAAGCAACATATTTTTTGCCTAATATTGTTATGAAGGTCGAATATTTTTGTGGCGATAATTTATCCTCGCTTAGGATGACTTTACAATCACTACTGTTCTCCCAAAAACCGTGAACTGACACTTTTGGTTGTCAATTTTCAGGAAATGCAATGAGAGCGTTCCCGTACTTTTCATGAATTTCCCCACCACATGATTCAGGAAAATTCGGTAAAATTCCGTGAACAAGTCTAGTGTCTCAATTTCGCACCACAGTCAACATGATGGTGGACACGTTGAGTCACATATGCGAGAAGCTATGTAATAGCCATAACATACCAAGCCATGAAATATCCTTAGATATTGAATTGATGGCCGCTGATACAAATATTGCAGCAGACAACTCGATTAGCACCCAGATACATAAAATAAAGACGCAAGACGCATCGACTTCTCCTATCAAACATACAATCATTGAGGGAGAGAGATAAGTCCAGCCTCTCTTGTGGCAAATCCAGCTGATGAGCATACAAAGAAAATATTTAACTTTGGCACTTATTGGACAGAAGACGAATGGCGGCACCGAATTGACAAAATCAGACAATCCAAATCAGCGCATCTAGGGAAAACTGAAATGATAACAAAAAGAACTGGTCCGACGTACGAGGTTTTTTTTTTGTGAAGGGAGCTGGATGTACGAATTTCTCGAAAGAGAGGCATTAATAAAAGAGTGCAACGTAGTAAGGACACGCAGTCGAATGAATCGGAAATCCAGCAGTTTTTTTAAGATCACCATTCCCACACGATATGCTTGGCTTTTCACCAACTTCCACACAAAAAACAATGGCTGTACTTGGAAAGGATTAACGTTCCGCCGTTGGAGAAACCAAACTCAGACTATTGGTCGTCGGAAAAATAAAGCTAGCAATAGTCATAAAATTAGCAAAGGTAAAAATTGTAATTTAGCCACAACTCCCATCAGTTCCCTTTCCAATCATGATAATGGTCACATCAAGAATATTGATTCCATAAATCTGTGATGTGTAGCATACTGAAATAATGTATGCTCTAAAATGAAGTATACTACCGCAAATCTGTCTGAATTTAGTCTTTGAATTGATGTGAAGAAATGGAATGAAAAATATGAAATGTAAATCCTGGGGTAAAATTATAGCTTTTATGCTTTCTGCTGGATTTTTTTTTGTATTTATATGAATTTCCCAGAGTATTAAAATCGAAAAAAAAGGATGAAATTTTTCGATTTTTTTCAAATAAATTTTTAATTATCAAAATGCAATGTTCCTGTCATAGTTAAAGTAGTTTTTAGATTCTAAGTCACCAAAAAGAAAATGTTACTGTCACTTTTCAGTGTTTCTAGTAAATCATTCATCATCAACAAGAACAAATCTATTAAATATTTAACATAGAAATCTAGGAAGTTTGAAGCTGGTGTTTCATATTCAATATACAGCTAAGAATCAAGACAAGTTAAGGTGACGACTGAGTTATTAATCATATTATTGATTACAAAACCCCTCTTATTTCCCATTATTCAATTCGAATACCTCTCATGATTTGAATGCTTAACTGCTTTGAAACCTTGATTAGCAAAATCCTTATATAATGGAATCCTTGTTGAAATATTACCAAGCCTTTGATTTTCATCCATTTAAATTGACGAAGCACAAATCAAAATCGACATTTCTTTGTACCACACACATCCTTTGGAAGGAACTAATTCATTATTCTTGTATCCTATTCGAACGTACTAATCATGGCTTCTGTCGCACAATCAATATTGATCCATGCAACAGCCAACTTGCTGATACAGTGCTAAAATATTACATGACCAGTCCTTTGGAAACAGAGCCAGTTCACATGGCACGCCATTTATTCATGTAACCTACATAAACATCATTTACCTTGGATCGACCATCCTGTTCACTATTAGATACAACCTATCTGACGATTATCACAGCAAAGAGAAATGACCATCTTTTGATATCGTTTCTATATTGATTACCTTTTGTCGTACAAGTGTGCTGCCCAGATGTGAATGTACATCAATATCATTGGTAAAAAAAGAACAAAACCTCATGCGTTCGTTGTGTCATTTTTTTTTTGTTGTGGCAGTGCTGAAGCGATTTCTAGATTACTGCGAAACCCGGATAAATCACACAAAACAATCATTCAGGACTGGGAATTGGCACACCCTTTTTTATTCAAGGCAGTTCATTAGGATCAAACCAATTTGTTACGGAACAAGCGTTCTTAATCTCATGGGAAATTGTATCCCCCCATAGAGGATACAGCAACCTTCATTGCTATCACAGTTTACGTATGCTAAAATGATTTAATTGATAAAATTACTCTTATCTCTCTACCGAACGTAAGTTCGCTAGGTTAACCCAAGGCAAAACGCCAAAATTACTTTCAACCTTTTTGCCCGTCAGCAATAAAACTTTGTGAGGATCCACACACACACACCTACACACAACCAAATCTTGAAGCAATTAAGCCGCACAAGTTGTCGTTAATCATTTTGCAGGCAAAACACAGCAATAAACAGGAAAACGCCCTCAGGGTCGAAGCTTGGAAATTCACGAAACGCGCTGTGGGTTTAACAAGAAGGTCTCTCCTGCTTTTCCTTCATCATTCGTTAGCAAGATTTTCATGTTGTTGTCTTTTTCCCATCGTCACTTTCACAAACTGGCAGAATGCGATGACTGCAAATGAAACTATCTGGAAACAGAGAAAGAAATTTCAACGGTTTCCCGAGGGCAATCTAACCAAAATTATATAGATAAGTACTATTTTTAATCGTATTTTGTTTCGAAATGAATTCTGAGTCCGATTCTAGAAAGCTTCAGTATTTGCAAACAACTGAAATAGGCAAAAAATTTCAGTTTTTTTTTCAAGAAAAAAAATCTTTGAAACCTCTTCTCTCTGTAGTCAGCGAACTGTAGTATGATCCAGAAACAATGTCTTCTTTCAATCGATGGACTATCATCAAAAGAACATTGTTGTGAGAGACAAATTGGACTATAGAAAATTTTTTTTAATAAATGCGTTTGCTTCAGATGTTATGGAAATTTACCCATCAATATCAGGAAGAATTATAAGTAGGAAAAAAGAAAGAAAACCGCCAGTTAAAGAAAATTTCGTAACAAAAACAAATAAAAAGCTTATTATAAATACACTCCTCATGCAGAAAAATTCTGATACTCAATGTAATTTAAATCGATACGAGTTGAGCCGTTGTGGCTCCGTCTTGTTTAATTTTTCTTTCAGCTGTAAAATGAGGAATATTAAATGAAAATTGTTTAAGATTTTAAGGGCTAAAATTCAAATGTTGAAATTTTTTAATGTTACAAATTTTATAAAAATACTAATTTGATTGAAAAATTAAGCAACTGAAGTTTATTTATTGAAACTAATTGATTGAAATCCATTTTGTTTTTGGCATGGTTCAATTCATATTGAAAATATCTGAAATAATTGTTTCATTCATACTACTACGAAAAAATGTTATCCATTTTTTTTGTAGCTACAATTGAGTACATGTCGTACTTAAATTCTAGACGTCCTACATTTTTTTCATTATCTTCATTTGGGCTTTCTTTTCACTTCAACTCATTCGGGTATGTATAGATGCTCTTACATAACAAATCGCACGCAGCATTACAGCATATAGCCTACAACACTTCTTCGGAAAAATTGCTCACTTTCCATTATTCACGCCGTCTCCCGAGCGGAATTGTTAAATCACTCCCAGAAGCTCAATCTATCTCTTTGCGTTCATTATTCCGAATCAGACATGCTTTCCTTACTTTCGAATTCCACGTGGAATAAAAATAAAAATGTCCTTCTGTCCCTAGAAAAATCACTCATTTAGCCCGCCTGCCCCGCCATAATGGCAGTTATAGAAATTCGAAGACGTCTTGACTGCCGCTGTTGTCGTCGATGTGCCGCCGAAGAGACGAAGAAAACATCGAAAGAATACTATCGTGAATGTGTTTTTTGTCGTTGAAAAGAGATTGCTGCTAGCTTTTCAATTTGTTTGACGCGTTTCTTTATTTGTTTAGCGAGCGAGAGTGAGTATTATTCCGGAAAATTACATTTTATGATTCCTTGTACTTGGTAAATTACCGTCAATTTAGCAGTAAATGAAATTGTTAGATGGAATGATTCTTAACCTTTAGGCAAATCCATGTGGAATTTCAGAATGAATTTGAGTGTGTTATACGATAAGTAGATTTGCACTCAAGTAAAACTGGTGTATGATTTATTTAATTATGCAAATCATCGGAAATTTTAAGCGAAAAGGATTGTTCACAATTTGAAGGGGTGTTTTCTAATGAAAGCAATTCTTTTAGTATTTTTAAGGTGATCTAAAGTGCATATTTATAGACATCATTTAGTAAGAATTATTTTTCAAATTTTATAGCTGGCACGTTGTTTTTGCTTTAAAGCCTTTAAGCAATTACGATACGTACACTTCCTAATCGGCACTTGATCCTTGCAAAAACAAAGTGGAACATTATCCAAGTTTTGATTTTTTTTCCTTATGTTTATCTGGCAGACGAAACCTTTCTCCTGGGGTAGGTCATCCCCACGATATTACAGATAATTTCGCCCCAGCCCGCATTCTTGCTGAGAGAATGTAGTTCGAGTACATTTCGACTATTCAGTATTAGTCACACACAAAAGCATTCTTGCAGTTTTTCAAAGCATGGGGTGCTGAAATCGGCTGTTGGCATTTGAAGCAGCCTGTTAGTTAGAAAGAAAGAAAAAGGAAAAAAAGGAAAATTTCAAAAGAATCATCATTGCTTTCAAAGCAAAAGAAGTATCATCTCAAATCTTAGCTGAACGTGGTAAACATGAAAATGGCGATACACCTTACTACGTAAACGAAAATTTTACTCCGTACGGTCGAAGCTAGTGAGGCACTGCTCCGTGAACTGCAAGCTAGTGAGGCAAATTAAAAATTCGTGTGGTGCAGAGATAGTAAAGTTATATGTCGCAAACAAGACAAAACTATATCAAATCAGAGAAAGATTTGTATTTTCGATGAAAAACTTTTTCAATTTGTTCATATAATTGTGATACCGATGCGTAAATTTAAAAAGTGCCCGGAAATAATTATTACTTCTGTGCTGAAACCAATTAACCAAATTTGGAATATACCAAGCACATCAAAACTATGCCTAGCAGTGCTCCAAAGAAAGTCTTCTGCACAAACTTGGCCAATGTGCGTTGACCTAAATGTCATGCGCACTTTAATGACAGCCTGTTTATCTAAAAACTTACACAGCTTATCTAAAAACGGAATTCCAAACGATCAGCTTTTTAGTGCTATCAAGACAAACGTGTGCAACTTAAATAAAAATTTTGACAATTTTGCTCTACCCATACCTATACATCATAAATTCGACGCACTGGCATTAAGCGAATAATGCAACTCAGCATACATTTACTGTTTTCAGATTAAGGGTTCAACAGTCATTGATTCAACATTCGGATAAGTGCATTGCTAGCCAAGGACAGTACTTTGAAGGTAAATAATTCACAATTTGTGTAAGCTTTTAACCTTGTTTTTAATCAAATAATTTACCGTATTATTTGGTCAAATCTCTTATATTTTTCAATTTTATTTTTATTTTACCCATACTTACATGATAAATTTGATCAATAGTTTAAGTTTAATTTTTTCCCGATACATATAATATATAGTATCTGAATCTGAATACAAAAAGTATAATCCTGACAAAAGGTGCGTATATTTTAAAAGAAGCAATAAAACATTGCAATATTTGAATTATAAATTGTAAAATAATGTAAGAAGCACCATTTTTCTAAAAAAAAAAACTTCATATATTTGCCTAAAGCGCAGATACCAATATTACCCCACCAGGAACTTATCCGATGAAATTTTTGAAGATAAAAAAATCTACTATACACCATTCTAAACTCAAAATCCTCAAGATGGCGTACACATTGTTCTCCCTTCCCACGCCAAATTCGTGCAGCAAAACTTGAATCTATATCGTGAAAGTGTATCATCTATTCTAGAAAAATAATTTTCTCTGGCATTCTTAAATAAACTGGTAAATTTGTTTGTACTTCCGCACCGAAAAAGCTTTGCAGCTATGAATCGACCTTCTGGTCCTTCACATTTCAGATCTGGTTTTGATATCTTTTCAAAGAATCAAACTAAAGGATAATGAATTTCAGATGGAATGAAAATTTCATCAAAAGTTTTACTCCAAGATAAGCAAATACCTGCTTTGAAATAACATAAATTGTTTTCAAGATTTTCAAGGAAGAATAATACTTAACTGAAACTTGTTATTGTTATTCGAAAATTTGAAATTAAAACAATGAATAAAATGTAAACGTGTCTCGAGTCACAGGAATGCTATTACTTTACCACACGCACTGGATATGAACTCGGATAGGCGATAAATATGATGAATAACTACTTTTATTAACACAAGAGTGCTCCACTTATTTGAGACAAGTGGCCTTGTGTTCCGCTCCGCAGTAAAAACATTGCGCCCAACGTGGGTAAGGCCTACAGTAGTAAGCATGGGAGCTGTAAAACAAGTCTCGAAATTTGTTTAAGAGCGAAAATATTCTGGCCTTAATTTTAGATAATCTATCCATCCTATCTTTAGGTGATTGTTTGCAAATGTTGAAATTGAAACGAATTTATTAAAACATATTCGATTGAAATTTAGTACAGTGGATACCAACTTCTACAAATATTTTGGACATCTACTGTATTTTGTGGAATCACTTATATGTAATGGGAATACTATGGAACAAACCATAGAAGCAAATTCTCGCAGTACTCGGTCGAAGGGAGATTCGAACGCACAAGCAAAAATATATTTGATGGAATGCTTGAGAAGGAATTTTAATACCGAAATTCCTGGACGAACGAAAAAATATATAGCCAGTATGAAGGATGCTGTTGCGGTAGGAGTACTTACAGGGTTTGCTGGCTGCATAGTAGAAGAAGAAAGCAATTGAGAGCATTCCTTGGAGAATCTCGATTTCCTAGATGAAGTCAACGACGGCTATAGAGAAAAAGCATGCGAATATCTTTGGGTACTTAAATCCTCTATCTACTCACCGGATGCTCGGCACCAAGCAATTCGTATGGCCAGCAGATATTTTCTTCGGCAAATGAGAGGATGAATTCAGTTTGAGGATCGAGCAAATGGATGAATTTTAATGAAATAGTGTGTATGGACTGGTCATCGAATATGAAGTCTTTGAATTTTTTTATCATTTTCATTGGAATATGCAATAACAATAGTTTTTCAAGACAAGCTCAAAACTATTGTTGACGGTTTGAAATAAAGCTCTAAAATAACGATGAAAAAAGTACATTTTGATACAATGAGTGCTTTTGAATGGTTTCGAAATTTGTATCAAGGGAGAGAATAATCATCATTTTAAAAGATACATTTACAAACTCAGATTCAACCATGTCTTAAACTATTGGGTTTCAAAAAATATTTGAAAGCATACATAAGGCTCTTGTTATTCAATCCAGGTTACATTTTGCAATTCATGATTGTTATTTTTTAGTGTCATCTTCATTCTTATGAGATTTTTATTATTTACTGTCATTTAAATCTCACACCACCAAAAGATTAATCGTCATCTTAATCGGAAGCGTTTCTGTTCCACTTTCTGGTTACTCGTGTCAGCATCTGTCATGAAATCAATTGTTCACATGTCCTATTAAGCAATTTATCCTTCTTCGTTTTGAACGAGTAACATTTAGTTGTGAGATAAACTACTTAAGCTATTCAGAGAGTAAAATTAATGACATCGACTCGCACAGCCAATTGTTTTATCATTCCCTCTTTTTACTGCCAGATTCAGATAAGGGACTGGTATCTTTTAGGATGCATCGTGACATGCTAGCATAGACAAACGATATTTTGTCGCACGCTTGGAAGCTGTTGATAATATCATATCAAACGAGAAGAGGGAACAGAAAATATAAATTTTGATCTGGCTTAGTTTCCTGTTGCACTTGATGTTACTCAATTTCAGCTCAGTATCAGTTCGAAAAGCAAACGAAGATATGACCAAAATATATCCCTTAGTGATATTGTCTTTCGTGTTTTTGGAGTCGTTTTGTCGTTCATCGAGTTCCGTCTAGCATAGTACGTATACGTATTCAGAATCATTCCTCGTTTCCTCTATGTACTTTGCTCCATCGAAAATGAATGATTGCTTAGCTTGCAAACTATCACATCGAATATCCTGTGAGCATGGTATATATGTCAGGATTTATTACTATTTGCTTTTGAATCCCTCTTGTCTTTTGTGGAATGTTGATGATACAGGGTGATGGAGATTAAATATGAATTATGATAGAAAGGTTTATTATTTGGAATGAGTCTTGGTGAGGACGAAAGTCGACAAGGACCATAAACAACTATGTTTAATTTTTAAAGCAAGCCACAAATATTAGTTTTCTTTCTAATTACTTTACATATTTCAAAACAAAATGGCACTATATTTTAAATAATTAAATCGTAGAAGAGAGTCTGCACATTCTCTGAAGAATATTTTGTGACTTGTTACTAATTTTCGCAACACTGAAAATCTAAATGTGTTTTGGGTATTTTTAGTAAAAAATGTGAGAACGAGAATTCAAGGCTCTGTAAATAACACTATTTCACCCTGTTTTATTATTGATTTTGGTTCATATTTAAGTGTGTCATCGGCCGGAACAGCAACTGCGAATGTTATCATAACCAACAAAAAATATATATAACACCAATATATCTCATCTTGAAAATGATGGATTTGATTTAGCGTAGCAAAGAGATGATTTCGTATCATATCGAAGCTTTGAGCGGATATTAGCACATGTACCGGAATGTGTGTCTGATATTTGAGTATTACGTAAATATGTGACAGTATTCTCAATCTTCAGATATTGTATTCACAATCTTTAGATAACAATCAAGACTGTGCGGGATTGGATCTTATGCTCTTTTAGGTAACTGGATTTTTCTGCAGTTTTCTGCAGCTCTCAAACCTGAGTTATTTGATCCAGCATCGCAAACTGACGAAAACTGAAAACTTGGAATGTGCATCAATTTTTTTTGCCTGAAAGATATATTTTTTTAGAAAATACTTTTTGTTGCGTTTGATCGATTTTTCAAACCAAAAAAACTTATTTAAAAAAAAAACGATTTTTCCTTTCGAAGCTAGATATATCTAGTTTTTTGTGACAAATATCGATATTTCGAGGGTAATCTGCCCTCTTCTTCAGTGTCTATCGGTAGACTGATAGACACTGAAGAAAAGGGCAGATTACCCTTGAAATATCGATATTTGTCACAAAAAACTAAATATATCTAGCTTCGAAAGGAAAAATCGGTTTTTTTTAAAAAAGGTTTTACAAGCTAGAAAAAAATTGGTACACGTTAAAAACAATCAAAAAACTTACTTTGTAAAGAACTATAAATATGATTGAAATAACATGTGATGCAATGAAATACTTAAAAAAGAACAAGAAGCAGTGTTTACTGTATAATGTGAGCTGAAAAAATGATAGAATTTGATAGCTCAAATCTGCAACGAGAATCTAAATCAATCATATAGCACAACTACAAAATATTGAGTATGCGCGAGAAGAAAGATTTCCAGATTGCGTGTTTCGATTTATATTTCTGGAATTAAATTTGGGGTGTAAGTTTTGCCATGAAATCCCCATACCAAAAATTCTTGTGGCATCGTTAGTTCTATGCCAGCAAATCTTTCAACAAAAGAAACACTATCTCAAAGAAATTTTTATTAAATTTTCGTTCCATGAAAACGAATACTCAACCTCTAAAATTATTTCTTCCGCAGGATGTAGCAAATACAGTTTTAAATTTCTCGTTATTAGCCCTCGATTACCCTTAATCATACAGGATAAAAATTAGGAGTGAGTAAAATGGATCAATAAATATTTTTGTATTTTGTTTGACTTTTTATTTTTCCCAGCTTTCTATCAGGACTCATCAGCAGGTCAGCTTAATTTAAAGAAAATTATTTTATGATTGTGCTGGTCAAAAACAATTCAGTTTAGTGAATTTGTTTTTTTATTTTAGATACATTATCTCATCGTCAGTTGCAACCAGAAAAACGTTGAGAAACTAGAGCTTTCAATTAGTATTTTGAAAAGACCAGAAGCGAAAAACTCCGAAAATTGATTAAGTACCACCAAAAATGAAATAGTAGCATTGATTCGATACGAATGGTTCTTCAAACGATGCGTGCTATTATTTTAGGATAAATCTCTTCTCTAATGATAATTGCGCATGACAGAGACATAAAGCAGTCAGTGTCATTAGGTTTTACTGATGATTTCAATTTACTGCCAATATTCATCAGAGTATTTTGTGTATTTAGGTTTGTTGATTGTATTTGCTCATTTTTACCTTTTGTTAGTTACTATTATTGATATCAATTTTTACTAATGTTCGAAGAACATTAGTATTAAAATCGATTCGGCCAAAAATTCATATTTCTATATATATATATATATATATATATCATCAAAAAATTTCAGTGAGATAATCTCGGGAACACGCCATCCGATTGAACTGAAACTTTCAGGATACATTGGTGTATATGCAGAATAGGTCCACGTCTCACTAAATGTCAGTTATTGTTAACCTTTTGGCGCCGGCGGCCATTTAAGTGATATTTTTAATATACCTATTATTTCGTGCACAAATAATTTTCGCAAAAATAAAGTTAACAAAATAAATTTCGAACGTGTTTTACATATGAATCGGATAATACTTTGGAATTTTTTAACCCTATGTGTGCGCTGGGTGCCTAAAAAGAGGACGGGAAAATTTGAAAATTTTTAAATTGCGATAACTTTTGACAGAGTTATTCAATCATTACAAAATTTTTAGGACATATTGATATTGTTTAGTTGTAGATTTGTGTAGCTTTTAACGAGCGTGCTGGCAACCCTGTAGTAAGGGCAGGCACTGAAAGTGAAAACCTCCAAATCATCGTCTCTCTTGAAAAAATGCCGTTTCTTCAAAAAAAAGCCATTCATATTTAAATCTTGTGCTTTGTTTACATAACCAAAAAAAAAAAAAAGATATGGTATTACGGGCACGCCTGGTAACCCTTGCCCAATTTACCTATATTTTAAGCATCAAAAACTTCTGTTCACGGAAACTCACGATCCGATGAGCAGAATTAATTGAAATTCACAGAATGTATTGGTTTGAAATAGGACCAGGTCTGATAGAAGTGATTTTGAAATGCGGGCGATTCTGTGCCAGTGGTGCCATCTTGAAAAACCACTAAAAAAGATAACTGTTTTTAGCCCTATAAATTCTGATTGAATCGTTCGATTTTGACGAAACTAACACAACTGCTGGACCTTACTTTAGGCCATGTTTGGTAGAAATTTGGTTGAAAAATTCGGTTGGAGTTGCCAGCTATGATAATTTTGGTGTCTTCATTTTGAGAAAAAAAAATTTGGAAGTGAAAACATTCAAACCATCGAATATTCAAAAAAATGTCCGTTTCTTACAACAAAACCAATCTGTATATAAATCTTATGTTTTATCTACACGTTCAAAATAAAACTTTGGAAATTTCATGTCGGACAAGAACGGTAACCCTCTTCCAGGTAACCTATATTTTTAGCATCAAAAACTTCTGTTCATGGAAACTCACGAACCAATAATCAGATACAGCTGAAATTTACAGAATGCATTGGACTTAAGTAAGACCAGACTTGATAGAAGCGATTTTGAATTGTGGGCAAGTCTGTGCCAGTGGTGCCATCTTGAAAAATTACAAAGAAAAAAAAACTGCTTTTTGCCCTATGAAATGTGAATAAATTACCAGATTTTCATGAAATTGACACAGTAGCTAAACCTAACTCGAATCTCTGTTTGGTGGAAATTTGGTTGAAAAATTTGATTGGTGCTACCAGCTATGGTAATTTTTGTGTCTTTGGTTTTGAAAATTCGCTCTGGAAAATAAAACTTTTTGCACTATAACTTCCAGTGCAGTCATGAAATCAATACGAATTTCATACAATTAATGAAACCTGTCATAAACATTATTCAGGCCTTTGGTTGAAAAGCCACGATAGGGTTGCCAGCTATTGTTGGTTTTGTGTTTAATTGCAATATCTTTATTATTTTATCGTAGAATTTTCAAATGGTAATGATATTGTAGTGACAATAAACAGCAAATATTAAGCTTTCGATTATTTGAAAAAACTCGCTGCAGGTAACTCTAAATTTCTTTATACTCCTTTAACTTCGAATGTTATATAACAACGTGAAGCATATGTGATATATTTTTGGCTTTGATACTGGCAGAAGGTTGCCAGCACGAGTCGGTTGTGCTACTTTTGTATCAATAAACGCTTACAGTTAGTATTCATACCGGAAACATTTACAATTAAAATAAATAATCAATGTTGCAATTCGCAAAGTTCTGCAAATTTTTTGGATCGCAGCCCCAAACATCAACTTCAGTTACAGTGCTGCAGGCACTGAGCTTTTTCTTCATTGATGTTATATGAGATGCTGCTTTCAAAATTATGTGAAATAAGCAACTGATAACGAATATAATTAACCCGTGTTTTGCTCTCATAAACGTTGAAATTCATGCCAGTGGTAATATCTGAAACCTTCCACCATATGAGTTATAATGCATTCTTGAGACGAAAGTAAAAAACGTGGCATTTGAAACAGTTTGGTCGTAATAAGCAGCACATGTGGTGGAATATGCACTCAAAACCTGCACGATTATTCTACTGTTCTTCGAACATTAGTGTTTCTAGCGGTTCAGGTGCGCTAGAGTTTTTTTTTACATTTGTTTTAAGTGAGATAAATTTTTAGCTTCCTTGTTGCTCCAATACTCGTTTCATTTGAGCTTAGTATCGTTCGATTGTTCTAAGTTCAGGACAGTTTGGTGGGTTGGCCTCCTTGGGGATAAAAATAACGTGATTGCTTTCATACGAATTGACTTAATACTAGGTCTGCCCAAATGACTTAATACTAGGTCTGCCCAAAATAACACGGAACCTTTATACCTATTAATGAAAGGCAGCAACCGCTTCTGCAGATATTCTCAATGTAAACATTGACATTGGCTCTGGCTTTCGCCATAAAAATATCGCTCCTCAGACCACGTCGACAAATTGCCTGCCACACCATGTAATGTTTAGGATATTTACTGGTTTTCTTCTACTTAAATACTTTTTCCACTGCACTTGTTTCCTTAGTAGTGTAAAATGCATGGCCAGGAATCGGCTTCAAGTCCACTTTGACATAAATCTCGTCATCTAAAATCGAATCTCGTCACAATCGAATTTCGCCACATATTGATCGTATAATTTTCGAGCCTCCGTTTTTGTTACTTTCTCTTTTTCTTCGGATCGATCTGGAACTTTTTGCATTTTATATGCTCTTAATTTGTGAAGTACATACATATGTTCATTCGATCGATCGTTGACTTCGATGTACTGGCCACTGCTGTCATATTTCAAACGGAAATGCTGGGCTTGGTCTCGAACTTCTTGACAATTTTTTTGTCCTTGTCTGTACTTCCAGATTTTCTGCCTGATCCTTTTTCACATGTAACAACTAGCCCTTTCTTAGAATTCCTTATTACTCGTTTGACAACTGAAAATGACATTTCGAGGTCTTTCGCAATCTTTGAAAACTTGATTTTGGGATTTTCCACGGATTTGAAAATAATTTGACGTCGTATTTTATCTTGTTTCGTCCCCATGTTGCCAGTAAAACAGCTCCTGAATGAATGAATACTAATATAGTTGTCTGTCCTTCATAAAGAAAACTACCATATGGCTTAAAGATCTGGAGCAGGAAATATTCATAAAGACAAGGGACAACCCTTATATTGTTTTGTATGAAGTAATAACAATAATAAAGATGAGTTTTGAATTGAAAAGTAACACAAAGCTGATTTTAATCGAATGCACAAAGTTTTTCTACCACTAGACGTTGATAAAAGGAACCTTCTCAGCCTGACACCTGCAGAGACTATAAGTGTTACTAGCATCAATATGTTTCGGGTATCCTTTCAACATAAAAACAAAAGCTGTTTCGCAAATCAAGCCGAAAGCATGTACAAACACCCTTCTTCTCTCAAAAACAGAACCTGAAAGTAAGAAATATTTGTCGATTTACATTCAGCCCCTTGTACAATTTAAAT
Organism: Nemotelus pantherinus; assembly: GCA_963978885.1. Taxonomy (NCBI): domain Eukaryota; kingdom Metazoa; phylum Arthropoda; class Insecta; order Diptera; family Stratiomyidae; genus Nemotelus; species Nemotelus pantherinus. The sequence goes on from OZ022265.1 coordinate 10,481,549, forward strand.
CGATCGTGAGCAGGCGTCTATTAACAGAATCAAAGGTAGAAAACGGTCCAGGAATTTTCCGAATAGCACACTACAAAAATAAAAGCTTCAAAACAAAGGGACTTACGAAGAAAAATTACATTTCTGAAGTGGAAAAGTGTGTACTATTAAAATGCCGCGACACATATGCATGTATGTATGTATGTAGGTATGCATGTAGAGTGAATCACAAAGAGTTTTCGCGTTTTTCCCATTCAATGGCTTGGAAAAGTGCTTGAGAACGTTATGCTTGCTTCCGCGAACATTTGTTCTTGGATTCGAAGAAAATTGCGTCGTCGGGATGGTCGTAGTCGTTGGTAATGCGTATAAGTGTGATCTTTCATCATCATGGTTAACGTCGCCGTCATTGATATACCGCTGGGAATATCAAAGAATTCATTTACGGGTATCACCTTCGAGATTACGTTTCATGCCTGAAATTACGACATTATCAGCGCGTTGACTGCGATCCCGGCATTTTGTTTGCAGATAAGATTGCAGCACAGACAATAACCCATAATTTCGTGCCATCCTACCATAATTTCATACACGTGGAGGAAATAAGAATGGAGGAAATGAATTGAGCTAGACGGCGACATTTGTTGAGGGTGCGGTGGTGATTCAAATTGAAGAAGAGAGTGTTGAAGAGCGAACAAAAAAAAAATGCTTTAGTTATTCGTAAACCCACCCTATTTTCTTTCATAACGAAAAAAATCATCTTGGATAACGAAGTGAAGAAAGTGGTTTAAAATTTACAAAATGTTTGTCGCGTCGCTTTAAAGCAAGACATTTGAAATTTGCTTATAGAGCATTTAAATCCCGCAAATTATTCACAAGCACCGAAGCTTTGCAAAGAGGGCTCATTAGATGGCTGAGATGTAGTGAGCCTCACAGCCGTACTTTGAGATAAAGTTTGAATTTTATGCAGCATAAAGTTTTAGATAAACGCAAACTCTGTACTTTGTCTGTCTCTGTACCATCATGCCAACTGTATGATGCAAGCATAATCTTCAAGTACTCTTTTTGTCCTTGAGGAGTTTTCTCGTTCGTGATGTCTTTCTTTCGCCTTTGGAGTGCCGTTTCGGTGTAGGGGGAGCAGCACTTCTCGCGACAAACTTTATTTCAAGGAAATTGCCACGAAAAACTTAGACTCTAGTAAAAATATGTGAATGCTTAGTCCGAGGAAAGAAGTGTAAGGCGATGTCGGCACGGCAAAGCAAAGTTCACTTAAAGCGGATGCTGGCAAATACATTTTCCCGATAGAGAAAGCACGGGAAACGTGACTGAAATTCTTGACAAGAACGTGGCAGATAATTTTCGATGCACTTTCCACTAAGCGGTCGTCAAAATGCACGTCTTATCGCACTTTGTGTTAATCAAACTAAAAGGAAATCGAATACCGTTCAAAGTGGCAAAAACAGAAAAGTCCTATACATGTGCTGAATTGGATGTGGCTTGCAAGGACATTTATCACAATCACTTGGGGAGTTGGCATTGGATTTCTCTTGTGTCCTGATCTTGCGAAGTGTTCATTTATATTATTTGCAGTTATTTGTGTGAAATAATAGGTTCGATATTTTAAATTTGTCTAAATAGCTTAATGTTTCCCAAAATTTTTGGAAAATAGTTCAAAAGTCAATGAAATAAAATGAGAAAGTAAAATATTGCTTAACTATGGTTGTTGCAACATTACTTGCAGTATCGTTAAACTTAAATTCTACAGTTTATGATATAGACACTAACATAGTTCTCAATACACGAATTAATCGACGCTTCATTATAAAGCATCAGATACCGTGGCTGAAAGAATTAAATTATATTATTTGTATTTTACATTAATATTGTTCTTACTAAAGACCCCACATATTCAAAAAAAACATATGTAGACTTCTCTGTAGCACAGTTATATCTTTTATAGGATTTTATTAGTCAGCTTTCTATTAGTTAGTTTTCGAAAAAAAACGCGCAGTAATATTTTTCGGAATAATTTGTCGGTATTGATGTCCCTATCGCGTTAGTGTCCCTATCTGAAATTCACAAAATATGTTGGTAAATGCTTATCTGCATTTTTTATCACATATATCTGCCGTATTTTTACTTCAAATGGTTTTGAAATATTACTTCGCATATTCTTGATCTTTTTATTCGTGGTTTCACCAAATAATCGTTAAATCGGGCTTAGTGCCAAATCAGATAACAAATAAGTGAAAAGTTTTTATGCGAATAAGTTTCTTGAGATCACGAATTAGTGACTTGGCTAGAAATGTAAACATATCTCATGTATTTCTTCAAAAATATTATGGCGCCCAGTGTGGGCACTCTCTTCATAATGCTAGAAATTTTCTTAGATATTTCTCAAGCAAAAATAAATATTATAATTTCGTAAATGTTTCTAAAATGACAATCAAAAATAAATCACCTGAAAAATAAACTGAAATCATATTCAAACGACCATCTACTGAAAATTTATGTTTATAGCAGTTCGCCAATTGCACATTTTATAGACTGAAACTCAAACGTACTTGGTACTAAGGTTTCGTTTGTTGATTTGATATTAACAAAGACTTCAAGTCATATGTCTGAAGGGTTAGAACATAAGAGTTTGTTAGTTAGGTAGCTGATGTTTGGTATTGATGTTTTGATGAAAAAAGTCAATTATGATCGTCTTTATTTGAATATTTTAAATTAAGAAATTTTAGCACTATAACAACAAATATGAATACCGTATGTTTTCTCTATCATCTTCAGTTTCTTTCGGCAGGGCTTCCTTCGATTGACAGCCATTCGATCTAACCTAACCTCACTCATTAGCCCTAGAATGGTAACGCTATTTTTTGCACTATATTCAGGTAACATGGGTTCAAAAAACACCCCACTTTTCAAAAATTCGTATCTCACACCCATTATGACTATGAGAGTCCTTTGGGGGCTCATTTTATTCGTTTTTTAATGAAGAACCACATAATAGGAGAAATTTTTTAATTTTTTTATGACAGAATTATGGTAAAGGTCCCGAGTCGCAAACGTTTGGCTTGAGACTTAACCGCTCTAGGGTGTTTTTTCACTCCTGTTACCGTTGTAGGGTTAAAATAACTAAATTATTTTACGTTTTTGTTTTTGATTCATTTTAATAAATTATTTTAAATTATTTATTATTTACATATAGACTTGAGTGACTTTAACGAAAAGCATCAACACGAATGGAAGATATGAAATATATTCGGCTGATATGCCACTCAATTTTTTCTAATATCTCTCTGCACGCAAAAAACATCCCTCTTTACACATGTACAAACATACATATGTATATGTGTATGAATTTTTACACAAAACCACACATTCCTCTGAAAGCTCATGAGTTGAACATCAAAAGAGCTCCCAGATCGTAACTTTTAATGCAGTAATGCTATACGTATTTTTTCCCTGAAACAGCATATTAATGTTCTTTCTCGCGAACTAGTTTACGACCTTGCTATCAGTCGTCGGGAGATTAAATGCATACGAGCTGTAAATTCTATAGAATATTAACATCGGCATGTAGGTTTGACACAAAGTAAATGTAGCTTCCATGCTGCACACAGAATTGCACGTTTTGCTTGGTGACGAATATTTGATGCATGACTTGATACGTCAAGGGCATATTGTATCTATCACAAGTCAAACACAGAAGTGATATGGATAAAGGAGATAGGTACATTATGTGTATCTCTCTGTTGGCTTTAAAGGTACTAAGTTTAATCAGATGAGTGGATGAATAATTATTGTAGATGTAAAAGGATCGAAAAATTCAGAATGAGGCGGAGTCTAGCTCAACGAAACTTATTATTCAGATAACCTTTGATATATAATTACCCACCAAATGTAGCAATGTAATAGAAACATGAGGCAGGCCATCCAAACTTGAACCGAAGTCTAAGAAAAGAGCCTGCCAAAGGGTGATGGAAAACCATAAATGAAGTAAAACAATAAAAAATTAATAGTCTAAAGCAAGGTGCCTTGGAAATTACGGTGAACAGACATTACGGTTCCTCTATATTAGTTTTTTTTTGCAATCCGAATCCAACGGAAGCTGGCATATCGCTTGGGGCTGGGGAGAATTTCAAAAGACAGGGACCCAATGAAAATATGAGCGCAGCGAAAGGGACTGCGTCCGTGAAAGACCCACAATGTCAAACATGAGTTGGCTAGGCCAGACTTAGCTAACTCAGCGACCAAATTCGTTTGGTGTAAAGAGAAATCTAAAATTCTCACCACAGCATTAAACACTTAAACCTTCGCTAATTCTCTTCTAAACTCCACTGCGTTTCTGGGCCAATTACTCGATCTGACATCCCCTAGAGCGACAATTTGCTACGTGACTCGTTCCAATGTCACTCATCATTCTCTGCACTCAAAGATTTATGACAATGGTCAAACATACCACATAGTAAGTATGGTAAGCCACTTGTTACTATCGCTCTCGAGTATCGTCCTGGATGTAGCCCTTAACTGAATAGTTTTGGAGTAACAGCCGAGCCAAAAAGGTGACGCTTGCTGTACAAAGTATAAAATATAAGATTGAATATGATCCGGTCAGCACTACAACAAACACATTGCATCAAAATGATTATGAAATGATAATATAAGTGGATGTGGGGAAAAAACGGTATGAAAAATACACGAAATTTGAGTATTTTAGTGATATAAAATGAATAATGATTAATCTTATGAAAAATACATATGTACATACATATATACATACATATACATAATAGCGGCACTAACTCGTGTCAAATAAAACCATATCCGGTGTGTTTCGCCAGGAGCGGAGTGCTTTACAAATTATTAAATAAGATCAAACCTAGAAAACATTGTCGTTTGGCCTGAAAAATACTTCATCAAGAAAATGACAGCTATTTGTTGTAACAGACAAATAATCATTTATAATTCAACTTTTGTTAAAAAATCATTTTCAAACGACCCCGCAAAATTAATGTACTATTATTTTGCAAAAGATATGTGTGAATCGGCTCATTTGGGCAATCTGTAGAGTACCATGCGTGTTTTGAATTTATGTTGCCGTTAGAAAAGCGCTTTCAAAGTTTAAAGTTTCATAGAACTCTATTCTACATTTAAATAGAGATTTATATATTTGATAGTTCACAAATAAATTATGTTCTTAGATACTAAAATTGACAAAAAAATAATTAAATTCATTTTCAGACATAATTTTATTCGTTTTTTGCTTCTAAAAAAGCTTGAATGTTTAAAAATAAGGTCAAATAAGGGGATAAAAATTAAGTCAAATAAGGGGAATACAAGCTGGCTTTAGTGGACCATCTTCGCAATAAAACACAACTGTCACCGTTCGCTAAATCTTGGCAGTCGGCAAAAAAATTGATACTAACTAGATTGGAACCTACTTTCAAGAAAACAATGCACTTAATAAAACCATTATCCTAGAAGTGAATTGTCCTCTACTGAGAAACAAATTCAAACACTTGTCGCTACTTTTTGCGTCTTTTTTACTATATTCTGCCCTGCAGCCCTTTTGTCCTATCCTGCACTCGTCGCTTGCGTAAATAAAGACATTCCTGTCAATAGAAAACCAGACTCAATTTCCCGCCCCCACTCCGATTCAATTCAATATGTACATTCTCGAACTCTTTCTTGGGCACTTTGGGCACTACATATCTTCATGGAACACAGGTCCCACTCCCGTGAGGTTCAAAATGAAAAAATTGATGGAAATATTTTCGCATAAGCCATAGTTTCACAATATGTGGACAATGCTTGGAGTAATTACTCTGTTGATAAACATAACGATGAGGAAATCGTTTTTGGTACTGTCAGGGGTATCTACTCCAACTCCAGTCACTACTTCAGCGACTGCCATGCTCCCCTAAACCATGACACCACCTCCACAATATTTTACTGTAAAAAGTATGTTTTCTATATCACATTCTGTACCTGACTTTTTGCAGAAAATAACGTGCCCATCAAAACCGAAAATGCAGCATTTACACTTGTCGATAAATAAACATTTTGACGCATCAAAATGCTCCTTACTCTTTGCAGCTGTTTTTAGAAACAAACAATATTTTTCTTGTGAAGCGACCATTATACTAGACTGTTTGGCCATCATTCCTTACTGTTTCATTGCTTAATTGTTTTTTGTACCTCTGTCCCGAATTTGCTGCTATTTTTGATACCATTTATTCTGAAATTACTTTTTATTCATGGTAACATAGCACAATTTTATCGTTTTGTTTATACTTTTGAGCGCCTAGATTGATATTTGGATAGAAAATTCTCCGGCAACGTAAAGTTTTATCAACAATTTCACCAATTTTTCGAAGGCTTTTGCATACTTCTCGTATCCTTGCTATTAGTTTTCGTACATGTAAAGATATATTTTTCCTTCTGTTTAGCATTATTTAACTTTAATATTAACTAGAAAACTTATTAAAATGGAAATTTTCAGACGAAAATACTAAAAAAAAACTTATCTGGAATTGAACTTAACCATTAAATTTCAAACGTTATTTAAAACCTTATAAATCAAGCGTGCAAGAAAGTAGGCATTTATAAGACTATTTTTGGGATAAGTATTTTCAATAATCAAACTACCGAAGAAAATCCAATCTGACATTTACGCAGACATTTTTTAGTGACTGTAAGTAGCAATACTTTAGAGCCAGTGCAAAAGAGTACTAATTAAAGAAAAAAAAACTCTAGCGCACCTGAACCGCTAGAAACACTAATGTTCGAAGAACAGTAGAATAATCGTGCAGGTTTTGAGTGCATATTCCACCACATGTGCTGCTTATTACGACCAAACTGTTTCAAATGCCACGTTTTTTACTTTCGTCTCAAGAATGCATTATAACTCATATGGTGGAAGGTTTCAGATATTACCACTGGCATGAATTTCAACGTTTATGAGAGCAAAACACGGGTTAATTATATTCGTTATCAGTTGCTTATTTCACATAATTTTGAAAGCAGCATCTCATATAACATCAATGAAGAAAAAGCTCAGTGCCTGCAGCACTGTAACTGAAGTTGATGTTTGGGGCTGCGATCCAAAAAATTTGCAGAACTTTGCGAATTGCAACATTGATTATTTATTTTAATTGTAAATGTTTCCGGTATGAATACTAACTGTAAGCGTTTATTGATACAAAAGTAGCACAACCGACTCGTGCTGGCAACCTTCTGCCAGTATCAAAGCCAAAAATATATCACATATGCTTCACGTTGTTATATAACATTCGAAGTTAAAGGAGTATAAAGAAATTTAGAGTTACCTGCAGCGAGTTTTTTCAAATAATCGAAAGCTTAATATTTGCTGTTTATTGTCACTACAATATCATTACCATTTGAAAATTCTACGATAAAATAATAAAGATATTGCAATTAAACACAAAACCAACAATAGCTGGCAACCCTATCGTGGCTTTTCAACCAAAGGCCTGAATAATGTTTATGACAGGTTTCATTAATTGTATGAAATTCGTATTGATTTCATGACTGCACTGGAAGTTATAGTGCAAAAAGTTTTATTTTCCAGAGCGAATTTTCAAAACCAAAGACACAAAAATTACCATAGCTGGTAGCACCAATCAAATTTTTCGACCAAATTTCCACCAAACAGAGATTCGAGTTAGGTTTAGCTACTGTGTCAATTTCATGAAAATCTGGTAATTTATTCACATTTCATAGGGCAAAAAGCAGTTTTTTTTTCTTTGTAATTTTTCAAGATGGCACCACTGGCACAGACTTGCCCACAATTCAAAATCGCTTCTATCAAGTCTGGTCTTACTTAAGTCCAATGCATTCTGTAAATTTCAGCTGTATCTGATTATTGGTTCGTGAGTTTCCGTGAACAGAAGTTTTTGATGCTAAAAATATAGGTTAACTGGAAGAGGGTTACCGTTCTTGTCCGACATGAAATTTCCAAAGTTTTATTTTGAACGTGTAGATAAAACATAAGATTTATATACAGATTGGTTTTGTTGTAAGAAACGGACATTTTTTTGAATATTCGATGGTTTGAATGTTTTCACTTCCAAATTTTTTTTTCTCAAAATGAAGACACCAAAATTATCATAGCTGGCAACTCCAACCGAATTTTTCAACCAAATTTCTACCAAACATGGCCTAAAGTAAGGTCCAGCAGTTGTGTTAGTTTCGTCAAAATCGAACGATTCAATCAGAATTTATAGGGCTAAAAACAGTTATCTTTTTTAGTGGTTTTTCAAGATGGCACCACTGGCACAGAATCGCCCGCATTTCAAAATCACTTCTATCAGACCTGGTCCTATTTCAAACCAATACATTCTGTGAATTTCAATTAATTCTGCTCATCGGATCGTGAGTTTCCGTGAACAGAAGTTTTTGATGCTTAAAATATAGGTAAATTGGGCAAGGGTTACCAGGCGTGCCCGTAATACCATATCTTTTTTTTTTTTTTGGTTATGTAAACAAAGCACAAGATTTACATATGAATGGCTTTTTTTTGAAGAAACGGCATTTTTTCAAGAGAGACGATGATTTGGAGGTTTTCACTTTCAGTGCCTGCCCTTACTACAGGGTTGCCAGCACGCTCGTTAAAAGCTACACAAATCTACAACTAAACAATATCAATATGTCCTGAAAATTTTGTAATGATTGAATAACTCTGTCAAAAGTTATCGCAATTTAAAAATTTTCAAATTTTCCCGTCCTCTTTTTAGGCACCCAGCGCACACATAGGGTTAAAAAATTCCAAAGTATTATCCGATTCATATGTAAAACACGTTCGAAATTTATTTTGTTAACTTTATTTTTGCGAAAATTATTTGTGCACGAAATAATAGGTATATTAAAAATATCACTTAAATGGCCGCCGGCGCCAAAAGGTTAACAATAACTGACATTTAGTGAGACGTGGACCTATTCTGCATATACACCAATGTATCCTGAAAGTTTCAGTTCAATCGGATGGCGTGTTCCCGAGATTATCTCACTGAAATTTTTTGATGATATATATATATATATATATATATATATATATATATATATATATAGAAATATGAATTTTTGGCCGAATCGATTTTAATACTAATGTTCTTCGAACATTAGTAAAAAAGCATACAAAATCGGTAATGAGAGTCACAGCAAGGTAGTTTATTTCGGAAATATTTTCAAAAATTTTTAGTTTGCATATTGCTCACTCCACATGATGAGAGATATTCTCACACTGGGCGCCATAATATTTTTCACCATAAAGTAGTTTAATTAATCCTGCGAAGACAATTTTTTTCAAAAACGTCGATTCCACGATATTTACTTTTCTGATAATATATTGACTTTGGTTTTTGAAAATAATAAGGTAATACTGCTGAATATGCTCAAGGCGACGGGCACACACAATATGCACGAAAATTGCAAATTTTTTTTTTAGGGATTTTGAGGAATATTTTATGTATAAATATTAGATAACATTGGACTTTCAGACTCCCTATTAAACCATTTCAAGGACAGCCGCAATATTTTCTTCAAAATGTTTCGAAAGAGTTCAAAAATAAATCTATATAAAATTCGAAACAAATTGTAAAACAATATTGGATATACGTGCTATTAATTAACAAAAAAATAGTCCCATATCTTAATTTATAGACTTAAACTTTATCAGGTTTGTTAAGACATTAGCTTCCGTAAGTTGATCAAAAAAATGTTATACAGAATATGCAAAATTTATACAAATTATTTCCAACGTGATTAATTCCACACACAAAGGTTGATTTTTTTATCTTCCAAATTGAAATAATTATTTCTAAGTTTGTCTGCTGTGGAGCGAAAAGAAAGTTTACTCTTGCTCTTTATTTATCTAAAAAGTTCAAAATAAACCAGTTTTGTGGTTTGGACATTTATTAAGTTTTCATCTTTTTAGTGTCGAATCTGACCTGTAGTTTTTTGAGTAATATTTAATCGAAATCATTTTCGCTGAATTATTTACTGCGAAATCCTTGAATTTTTATTCATATTAATAAATGAAACCACATTATCAAACACACCATAATTTATTTTTCAACTTATATTTTACAGTGAAATTTTGAGTTTTGGTTAGAACAAAAATAGCCTAAGAACCAGAAGTTTTGTTTGAAGAGCGCTGAAAAAATTATCATTTATTTATTCTTATAAAATTTAGGATTGTCGGGCAAATATGCTACTGATGATCCAAAAGAATTTTTTAAGGATAATGTCTTTTGAAATTATTATTTAATAGAATACACGCAACAGCTTTTATCGCAGAATAAAGCAATATAAAATAAAAAAAAACACCCATTACGACTGTAAAAAAACTAAATTGGAAGTTACAATGACAGTCTGTTCATGATCAAGATAAAGTTTGTGCCAGAATTAGATTTTATGTTTTCTAAAATAATAAAGCCAATTATGACGTATCAATTCATAAAATCTTTTAGAACTTAAAATGAAGCAAAATTTAACAATGTATTTCAGATCGAAAATAAAAATTTATATTTCATACAATATTGTATGCTAAAAAAATATATCCATTCACTGGCAGTAGTATAACACAGCACTTCGCTAAAAAGCCCCACTAGAATACTTTCAAATGATACTTGGCCATGTAGCATTTGGCAATTTTTAAACGATCGTACAACAAATCCATTGCTACCAACCTGGCCTGGAAACGGACCACTCCGTATTGGGTTACCTGACAGCTACGATCCAACGTCTAACGGTAGCAAGACTACATACGCACGAGTTTTCTTTCTGGATTGGGACGCGATGGCCGTTGGTTGCCTTGGAGGATTAAATAAGTAACCGGACCAAGAGCACGACGAGTTCACAAAACGTGCTATACTTCGAACGGTACGTTATCATACGGTAAGGATCCTGCCAAGATCGACCTATTCTCGGCTTCGTAATGCAATTTTTCTAAACCAGGAAAAAACACCCGATAAATTATCAAATTTTACGCCTTGTCGCATTTGTGGTACCGCGTGAAAGAAATTTAAAATCAAAGGAGAATTTTGGAATAAATTTGAAATTTGCAATAGCGATAAAAAGTAGACCCTCAGGTGTATTATCAACATGGTTAAAAATTTATTTGAGCTAGTAGTTCATTTTCAAAATCGAAATAATTTATTTGATGAGGCTACACATTCAATTGCTATAGAAGAAATAATTAGCAGATTTCGTTGAATCACATATTTTTCTTTCTTCTTTTCTTTTGCCATTCATCCTGCCTTCTTTAAATAATCCTTCCTCCTCTTTCGTTGTGAAGACGGATCAAATGGCTGAACAGACTGATCTGAAGTTTGGACTAAGTCTAAGACGATTTTTATTTTATGTTGCTAGTTAGCTCAAGATTATTGAAAGTAAAAATTGATTTAGTTGGGGAAAAATCTTAATTTTCTTACAATAACAATATAGTCTCAACTACTAAGATAATTTATCGGACCCGATTGTGCCCGAAACATGTTCTAGTCTATCGACAGAGAGGTAAAAAAAAGCACCTATAACGTTTTGTAATTATTCACTCTAGTTGTCATGATAAGCCGCTTCCTTTTGTCTATCTTGCAGTTAGGTGCATTATCCTGCTCATCTTACTTATTTAGAAAACACATCCACTTCTGTGCTTAAGAATACTACGAATTACCAATGCTTAAGAATAAAAAGGAATTCCCAAATGTTCCATAGTTTGTTCAAAATCAACTAGGATTACTAATATTAGAACCCGTCGGTTATTTATAATGATGAATTTCACAAAATTAATTAGATCTCATCATTCTGGTCGAAAAGTAATTGAATGCATTGTAATCGTATGTACGGAAAAAAAGCAGTAAATCAGAAAAATTATTTGTTTGTAATAGAACAAAACAGAAAAATATTTTTTTTGGAAATTTTTTGATGTAGACCTTATTATTAAGTAAATTCTTTCTTTGATTACTGATGTTACTTGAGATTATTATTTGTTTTGGAAATAATAATGGCATTGTAAAACTTTCACCCCGTGGCCTTCTTATTGGGAGGAAGCCCGCAAGGATTTTTCTTTTCAGTCTGTAATTAGTTCATATTTTTAACTCTTGAAGGGAAGGACTTGCGCCATTTTTTCTCTTGTTTTGTCGTTTGTTTTTTTTTCGGCCAAAGTCAGTTGGCGAAGTGACTCCATAGTATCTGATATCATGGCCCCATAATAGCAGTGGGCTGAGACTGTCTGCCTCTCCACAGACATGATAAATGCAGACATATTTCCCCCGTTTAAGTTTTTCCTTGTGTATTTTAAGCAGCTTTACACAGATGCTAGCAACGTGCTTTGACACGTGCTCGGCTGGGTCTCGTTTGTCAGCCCATGCCTAAAAACTGCTTCTGACCCTGTACGGACAAAAGCAGATTCCTCTTTATTTGTACATTGCGGCTAGTATATGTTCATTGATGGATGAAATATATGTAATGTCTCACCTTTTTTGTGAGCTAGTTCACCCCAATTCTATTAACCCACCCAAGCCGCGCAGAGCTAGCAAAGCGAAAAGCAAGCACCAGTCGACGTTGGACTAAAGGGTGCTCCGGTGATGCGGCAATCTGATGCCATTTCTAGGGTACCCTGCTCCCAGGGTACTTCTTTTTTTTTTGTTGAGCTACCTCTTGATGGTCCGCCATCATCTTTCCTTGCTTGACAGGCTCTCGTCTGGACTTCGGTTCAGTTCAAGCGCCTCCAAGCATCCCTCATACTTTAAATTTGCTACAATCAGTTAAATATTTTAAAGAGTAACACTAAAATCATCAGTGGGCATCAGCTGTGCAAAACACTTGTAAAAATATCTTTTAAAAATCCTGGCAATAACCTTAATCGTTAAAGTGAAAACGCAAAATTAATAAACACATAATTTTCGCAAAAGAATTTTGGTTCGAAAAATTCGTTCGGGAAATTTTTTAAATTTCCTTGAGCTCTCAATGAATTTTTTATTTCAATCCAAGAGATACAACTAAAGTTTCATGTAAGGATTAAAGGTAAATCTGAGAAAGTGTACCGGATTATTTTCTTGAAAACATCAGGAGCACTATCGACACTTGGCATGTTATAGGTTTCAAAACATAAATTATGTTAATTAAATCCTTGACCTTACATGTGACGCCATTGATTGGCTGATTCGACTTTAATTTGTCAATAAAGTTCATTGATACAAAACATCTACATATATGTCACAATAAGAAGACATGTACAACGTTTTTAATCAAAAATATAAAATAAGCAAATGAAAACTGATATATGCAGCAAAAATAAGGCAACAAATTTATTTAGAACTTCCTGTATCCAGCAATGTCTGGTAGTTGTAGGTTTTGGGTCTCAATTGTTGCCCTATGGTAAGTTAAAACTACTGCATTTGATGGCATGTAAACCAGATGTCTTGCAAAGGCATTAGCTCTGCAAAAGTTTCGATTTCACTGCAAATGGTTAATCTCTACGCCCAGGTGGTCAAAAATTGATTTTTTTAGTTCGCAGTCGCTTTATGATGACTTAAATATTTCTACAAGAGTTGGAGCCTTTAAAATTTTTTTTTGTGGAAAGAATTTTCAAAAAATTTTTGAATACCAGCCTTTGGCTCTAAAATCCAAGAATAAAATAAGAAATACTTGATTAAAAAAACGTTCGTATTGGACTCATTTCACCGAAAATGCATCATTGGTATTGTCCAATAAACACGAAATGCGTTTCTATTTATCCTTATGCCAAGTCAGCTTTATAACTAGCCTCTTAAGCATTATAATAATGATAAGATAACAAATTTCTTTCGATGTGATTTTCAGCTCAATCTGTAAATTCTTTCAATTTCAACTAACATTTTCCCTGCTCCAGAGTCCTTCAAAGTGCATAGCATGAATAATTTCACTACTTTCATGTCCATAACACTAAAATTTTCAGTAAAATACTCCTCGTTTCGACAATATCTCATTCAATCTCTTCTCTTGTCAAAATGCAAAACACGTCATCGCATTAAATACATTGACTGTGCTTTATTTCAGGCCATTATACAGTCTCTTATGTTAACTTCTATCAATAATTTACAATAAAGCTACACTTGCCCTTTTCGTCCGATTTGGAGTTTCTTACATTGGTCTGAAATTCAAAAGAGGACAATATTATTTTTCGACGCGTCCCAACTTATCTCGATCGTAAATCTTTTAATCGAAGGATAAAACTGGCCCGTTCCAAGTATTCGTTGTCGAAAAAGTCTTTGCTCTCTTATGCCGCTTTTTGCCTATCTGAGATACTAATACGGGCAGCAGAGAAAAGCATGAATACGTGAACATCGGCAAGTGTTGTACCCGAAATAGAAGATATTGAGTAGAATCCAAGACTATTTTACGGCGAGAAAATTCAGATTCATTCATCTTGGTGAAAATTTGAAATTGGGCATAACGAAACTTGAAGCATCGTCCGACGTCACCCACCCAGCCGCATCGTTTTCAATCCTGTCATGAACGATATATAGGTGATATGATTGCTTCCTTCTTTCATTTTGTCAGCCATCTATTTTGGTGCCCGTGCCACGCTACACCCAAGCACGGAGCACACGACACACGAGAGGAAAATAATGGTTGGAGTGATTTGGGAAAAGGTCGTAAAATGAGCCATGAAACCGATCCACAATTCATGACGTATCTATTCTATCTTCGGGTTATCATTTTTATAGTCTTGCTCTTTGCACTTTTCTGTTCGTCTTTGGGACTCACTCTAACGGACCATTCCTTTTAGCAGCAAGCGTATTCACGTACTTATGGCAAAAATCTTTCATGGCTTTTTATTCGCCAATCCAGCTGCTATTTTTGGATTGACTGACATTGAAAGAGAATACTTCACAGAGAATACTTAACAGTGGTGGTAGGTGTTTTGGTTCATTTCACTGCGAGTTCGTTAATTTACAGCTCTTGCGATCGATTAAATGCGGGTCTTGCTGAAAATTGTAACGGAAAAGAGCAACAACTTCAAAAAAATTTGGAATGGATAATTGTCTGTCGTAAATTTTTGAAATAGACAAGTTCTCATTGTGCTGGATTTATGTCTATTGTGAAATGTTCATTATTAATTTTGGCAGTTGCCAGCTTTTCATATTGATTGAATAAAGGATTAAGTTGAATCATAGATCTGGATGCCATTTTGTCAATTTTTGATGTCAAGTATTGTTCTTCTTATGTTCGTAAATATTTTCAACTGGCGAAAGTAAACTGTTTGCGAAATATCCTCAATGTATCTTATCTACGCCATCTTTTCAATTCATGAAATATCATGTTTCTAGCATTTATTCTTTAAGTAAAGTTGGAGGTGCTTTTTTACTTGCGTCCCTAGTGTCTAAAAATATTTCAAATAATGTTTATTCTGCGAAGCAGTCATTTCAACAACCATTTTTGGATTTATTAGCACCAGTATACTATACATGAGAGCAATCTTGAATTAATTTTTTCGTATGTTTACATGATTTAATTTCTTCTTAAGCATTTTCTTGATTACTTGAAATACGAGGGGTGGCTGATAAGTTCGCGGCTTATGGTATTTAGCGATGAATCATCATCTCGTTATTGATAACACTAATTGTGGGACATTTATGTTAGTCTAAATAATATGTCTCATTTTATTTTGCGCATTAACCCTCCGAGAACACGGGGGGTCAAATTGACCCCAGTGACCTTTTTGGCCGATCGCAGCGCTTAGGCCTGCGGGAAAAGGGGGGTACTATAGGCTCCTAAGTGTATTTCTGTGTCTTGACTATCAGATTACACCGTTCGCATACAGTCCCAAGTCGTCAGTCGTCGTTGACAAGCCTATAAAGCAGATTAAGGGGTCAAATGGACCCCATATGTACTCGACATTAATTTTGAGGTAAAAATTCAAGTTTGTTTTACTTAATAAATCGATAGATTAATTTAAAAAAGCCAAAAAATAAGTTTGCAAGTGCTTTTATTTTTTGTTTGAAGCAATATGACGTATAATCTGCGTTCTAGTGGACGCAATCATTTGTTAGCTGAAGACAATGATAACAATTTTGGCGACAGTGATTCCTCCGAAGACGACCATGTCTCGGAGCAATCAGAATCTGATTATTCAGAAGATTACACCTTTTTTGCAACCCTTTAAATAAGGCTAATTTTTTGTATTATTTTACTGTGTCTTGAGAGTATTCATATACATTTTTTAGCTACAAATATTAAAAACTGACAAAGTTATGATTTTTTTTAAATGTGCAAATTTTAAAATCCTCACAATCGCCATCGTAAATATGCAAAATAAATACTTTTTTTCAAGGGTCACTATAGGGCTAATTTTTTTTATGATTTTGCCATACCTTGAGTGTATTCCCCTAAACTTTTAGCCAAAAATATTGAAAATTGACAAAGTTACGATTTTTTTGTAAAATGTAACATTTTTTCCCCGAATTTTTTTTAGGTATATTAAGGACATTTAGACCACTTTCAATACATGAAAACTACTAAAAAAAGGCCATAATCTATACCTACAAATTTTTTCAAATGAAAATCTTCAGTGGCGGCGATTCTATAGACGTTCAAAAGTGGTTGGGGTCAATTTGACCCCAATTGTTCTCGATGATCGAAAAAATAGGTGTGCTCTCGGAGGGTAAATACTTCATCTCTGAAACAAACAACAACACCATGTCAACGGGAACTGGAAATTCTCGAAATTCGAAATACCACGCTGTGATTCAATTCCTTGCTTAAAAAGGAAATAAGTCGAAGGAAATGTTTGAAGAGATGTAATCGTTTCTTCAGGATTTTGCACCTTCATATACGATGGTAAAAAAAGCTCGGTTATTTCAATCAAGAAAAGAGACTTTTGAAGACGATCACCATCCCGGCTGCTCAGTGAGGATCGTAACCGCAGAAAGTGTCCTTAAAGTAGAAAAACTCGAAAAATTCGATCGAAGAATTAAATTTTGGTAAATAGCAGAACAACTAAAGGTAAGCATATAACTAGTTGGATTTTATATGCACATTTGTACATGGAAAAAATATGTGTGCGTTGGGTACCGCGAATGCTCACACCACTCGACAAGCAGCGACGATTGGAGAGCTATAAATTTTTTTTGGAATGAAACGTTTCTGACCGTTGATGAAACCTGAATTCATCAGTATGATCTCGAGTCCAAACATGAGTCGATGTAGTAGATGAGAAAGGAAGAAAAGCCACCAAAAAAAGTCTCCGTTGAAGATTATGCGAGTGAATTTTATTAATTGTGAGGGAATTTTGTTAATTGATTACTTGCCTTAAGAGACTATGACTAGCAGCTAGTATTATGCTTATTTAATGAGTCTGGCACGTGTGGCAGTCATACAGGAGAGACGCGCCAAGTTGGCACGCGGAGTGCTGTTCCTACAAGACAACGTACCTGTTTATACCGTTTGAGTTGCGAGGGGTGCACAGAATTCGGCCACCCACCTACAATCAAGACATTTCAAATTCAAAAAAAGAGTTACGGGGACGAAGATTTTCGGACGACATTGCCCACAAAGAAAACCATTTTGTAAAGAAATTGAAAGATTATTTTTTCAATAGTGTAGGCATTATATTCAGGATGCGAAAAATGTGTTTCACTTAAAGGGGATTACATTGAAAAATAAAAAAAATGTGAAACTTCTTTTCATTACTCCCCGAATTTATCAGCCGCCCTCGTATATCATATTTGATACTAATACTAGAACCAGAAAGTTTTGACCATTTCCAAATACTATTTTCATTAGTTTTTGCGCCCAATTGTTCATGAATTCAGATTTTCAGCCGTACATTTGTACGTTTTTTTAGGGAGCCCAGTCCTAAGCGTTTTTGAAACTCCAAACAATTTCTTCGAAAACTGAGTGTCTTTGAAAAATTTGCTATACAATTGGCTCACTTTACATTGTACATCAGACAACAAATTACACACTCATTAATGTTTCAATTAATCTTTAAGTGCAAAATTACGTCGAACCACAATCATAATGAATATTCGTTAATAATTTAAACAATGAGAACAAATATGCATATCCTTCGGACTTCAACCACTTCAAATGGTGCTGCTCTTAACGCACATATTTCTGTATCAGTTCGAGCAACATATGCATAGAAAAGATGTGCACCGGCAAGGAAAGTCGAGAAAATGAAAATTGCACACGATCTTTGTTCATTATTCTTCAAGCCCAACAAACTTGCAGTCGGTCTAAAGTCCTTTGTTAAGTCTTCAACAATTTTTTCCATTATTATTCTTTGTCTCGATATCATGTTGAGTTTTCATTCAGACCGTAAAGTTTTCTAACAAGTTTTTTTACAAAAGATTCACATGGTCGATTCATTATGGCTTCGTTCGTTGCAAAACAAGCGTATCGTAGTAGAAACTAAAGAAGAATAAGTTGAATACCGTTTCCCACTTACACTTTCCTAAACGGAAGATTTGATGAACCATGTAGACGGTGTGCAGGGAGAAAAACGAAACAATAGCATTGCATCTATTGAAGAGAAAAACTGAGCTAGAAAACTTTCCTCTAATTGTTGAGGATGAATTACTACTCACTTCAATAAATTACCCTGGAAACCTTTGTTATGAAAAAAGAGGTGTGTGAGTGATTGTGGGGGAAAAATATTTCCATTCTATAATTAGGTGCTCTTTTACAGAGCCACGTAGCACTTATTATTCAAGTATTGAATAATAAGTGCTTCGAAAAGCATTTTTTCGCATTTTCAAATACATCAATTATTCGGGAAAAACTAATCCCGAAAATCGGAAGAACGTTCGAAAAATTGTGCCCACGTTGGGCGCCAAAATGTATTCAAATTGGGATAGTGTAATTGAGAGCAAAATACTAGAGCAGTTTGTTAGATTATTTTGAGATATTATCAACTGTTCATCAAACAGCTTAAATTCTCACAGAAATAATTTTCATTAATTTTCATTACAAAACTCATCAGTTGTATATTTTTTTTATATATTCACTTTTAGAGAACTTTGTGGTTTTAGAGAACTTTGTGGCTGAGGGTAAATATTTCATTTCTACTAGTCAGTGTGATTCAAAGGGGAACTGTTTATGAACAGGAATCAAATATCTATAGCCGAAATAACATCATAAATATTTCATATTTATCGATGATGTTGTCTACTTGGTGATGTTTTCGCATTAAAAGAAAGGCTTTTGGCTTATCTAGACCATTTTTTGTTTTTGTCTTTCTCAATTTGATATTATTATATTTTTGAATTTGAGGTAGTTTAATTTGATGATTATTAATGTCTTGACTGTATAAATTGAATCAATGCTCTTTCAACGTTAGAACTTAAAGAGCCCATTTACAATTTCTACGATACCATATTTGAATAAAGTTGCTAAGCAATTTTTAGCAAAGTCTTGCAATGCTTATGCCAACTGCATTATGAAAACCGCCAAAAATAAAATCCGCACCCCCAGAAAAATCTTTAATTTTCTAAATATGAAGTGAAAACCCGCCGGTTATCTATCGCCAATGCTCTATAATAATATCACCTTCCACAGGCAATTGCTAGAAAGTTTTTAATGTACTAGACTCATCTAACCCACACCTTTCTGCTTTTGATTCAGCTCCAACAAATTTTGTCAGACTCATAGAAACACAGGAAAAAAAACGTAAAATTATTTTATTTTCAATTGCAACAAAGGTCCTGATTCAGTTCTTTTCTCACCGCTAATTAATTACTGCAAATACCATCTTGATCAAAAAGTTTTAGGAATTAATTTAAAAAATTAAAAACACAATTTTATTCATCAAAATTTATTTTGTCCCCATTGACTGCAACGCTCTTATGACAACGCTTGATCCAATCTTCGAAACATGTTTTATACTCGGTTTTCGGTATGGCCATCAGAGCCGTCTTGGATTTTTACGATTTTTCTATTTTCTCCTCTCGGCTGCTCAAACGCGTTCCCCGGAGCGGCTTCTTGAATTTACCGAACAGCAAAAACTCACAAGGAGCCTAATCAGGAAAATTCAGTGGCTGTTGGATGGTATTCGTTCTGTTCTTGGCCAAAAAGTCACGGATATCGTTATCGTGGTGCAAAATCCACGAACTGTGTGCCCACAAATCCGGTTTTTTTTGGGGGAATCGCTTCACGCAAACGTCTCATAACGCCCAAATAATAATTCTTGTTGACAGTATGATGTTTTGGCAAGAATTTATAATGCACAACACCGTTGTAATCCACGAAGACCGTGAGCATCGCCTTCTTTTTCGGCTGAAAACAACGTAGTTTTTTCGGTCTTGGCTCATTCGGTGTACGCCATTCACTCGCTCTTTTCTGGATTGCGTGTCATACTCATACACCTACACCTCGTCTCCAGGAATGGTGCGTCTGATGAATGTTGGATCGGATTCAGTGAGTGCCGCTACTCTGTATACGAACACTTCCACTGGCAGAGATGATTCCTGACCTGAAAATTTTAGACCCCAACCACCAATAATGCTGGCCACCTTATCGTGGTGAAACTGAACGTTATTGCCACGAGGGGTGCGAGGTGAATGGGATCGAAAATTATGTCTTTCGCCGCATCAACGCCATCCGTTTTTTCCATGAAATTCAGGGTTTTTCGAACCAGCTTTGCAGCGACACGTCTCAAGCCCAAATAATTAACCAACATGTCTTAAACGGATCCATAAGCAATGTCAAAGTCCACTGCCAGATCTCTCATGGTCAATTTGCGATTTTCGGCCACCATTTCTTTGATTTTATTTACTATTTATTTATTATATCTACGTTCATCATCCTCGATGGACTCTCGACCACTTCCGAGGCATTTGTTCCACACATGAACGTTTTCTATCGATAAAATATCGTTGCCAAAATACTTCATTAACATTTCCAAGGTCTTAGTTCCATTGAATTCGTTTTTAACACAAAATTTAGTGCAAACTCGTTGCTGCAGAGTTGATTTCATATTAAAAATTTTAAAAAATCAAAAACACGTAAAGAAACATATGTATTCAACGCGGTATAACTTTTGCAAGTGTCAAGCTATGAAGCTGAAATTTGACGGAAATATCAATGACAGATGTGGCAACTTAACAAATAAAACTCAAATTGGGCGACTGAGAGCACCACACGGTGGTTGTTCCCGAAACTTTTTTTTTTAACTTAAGGTGGTATTTTTTGATAGGTTTTTTTCGTCTGGGATTTTACCAGTATGTTGGGGGCTTTCATATGTAAAACTCAAGACATTGTATCAAAAATTATTGGGGCGTTGTCATTTTACCTTTGACTTACTTTCAACTTAGTAGCAACAGCAAGGCTTTAGTGCTCAACTAGCACAAATCTGGCAATCCTAGTCTCGAATGTACCTGGTAGGATGGTGAAAAGCTACTGAATTGACGCATTCTAGCAAATGTTTCGACAAAATTGTCCATTCTATCTTGATCCTAAAGCTGCAGAGATCCCGACTTGCCAGATGGCTAGTTAGTTGGCTCAGTTCTAACCTTCACAATCCAATCAAATTAGTAGAAATTCAATACCGTTTGTCAAAAAATGTATTAACTACCTCTGTTGCACCAGCAGGTAGCCAACTTCACCCCCTTCTTTTTACAATATTCATTTTCGATGTATCGAACGTCCTGTCAAATATAGCTCACCTTCTTTATGCAAACGATTTAAAACTGGACCACACTATTGAATCTAAATGTGATGCGCTTATGGATGCGCTTGGATCTCCAATCCATGCTTGAACCACTTGCTCAGTGGTGCAATATGAACAAACTCTATCTTAATGCTGATAAGTTTCAATTTATAAGTTTTATTCGCAAATGCACGGTTGCACAGAACACGTACTTTCTCCGCAACAATTTATTAGCTTGCGTTAATAATGTTGTAAGCGCTGGTGTTAGCATGGATAGGAAACTATGCTTCACTTTGCACTATGACAGCGAATTTAAAATTATTCTTCTTTATCCAAGCCATTTGAACCCGTGATTTTTAAGCCTTTTGTAGTTATGGTATTTAACAATTATTTATTTGTACTTATTGTAACTTTTTTGTTTACGGGCTATTTATTTGTAGTTTCTTCATTTATTTGTGTTACACGTTTTTATTTTATACTTTCCTTTAATTTTTTTGTTATTTGTTTATTTATAAATTGCTTGGCGAAATGGATAAATAAATAATCATGGCTTTTATATCGTTTGAAAATCTTAAATACAAGAAAAATACTGTAACATTTTCATTTCATCAACAAAGCAAAACTTCTCCCCGAAAATTATCAACCCACGTGCCTCTCAAGACACATCAAAATTCTTGTGCCAACAATCCCTCATCTTTTCCAAGACTAAGCTTCAAATCCACGATGGTATCAATCTAAAAGTCACAAGTGTGAAAACATGATTATTGATTTTCCAATCGAAATAACAATAAAAATTCTCCTATCCGTGCTGCTTATCCTCGTCGAGTATCGATTCTGTTTGTTGTTTCTATGCTTCACATTTCTATTTTTTATGGTTCTAGAGTAGATGTCCTTGTTACTTCTCCACACACCTATCGCGATTTGCTGATTTGCTTCTGTTCGTATTTGATCCCGGCGTAAAGCACACGTATCAGATTTTGATGTAAATTTGCACTTTACCGAATCAGAAATAAATTCAAAGTTTATAGGTATGTGTCTCGATGTAAAGCCATTTCAATCAAATCGAGTGAAATACACGTCACAAAATATTTGATAGGTTTTTCGGTTTATTATTTTTCGCAAACTGACATGCATAGGTGTGTAGAAATGTGAATACCGCGTGCCGCTTTCATCGTTGTCGTCGTCGTCGTTTTCATCATCGTAGTCGCAAATAAAATGAAAATGAAAATTCAATGAAATATTGATGGATGTACATACTGAAAGCAGATGAATTGATTCGATGAAAACGAATGAAAAGAGCAATTGCTTTTAAAATGTAATTGAAATTTATTGACAAAACGGTGTGAGGTTTTTATGATACTGTGTCTTAGATTGGTTTTTCTGTGAAGTCGGCGAATTAAAATATGAAGTAAAAAGCGAAAAAATATGTCAATAAAGTCAGAAAATACGAAAATCTATTTGTCTTTCCGATGTTCGCACTTCACAAGTATAGCTAAGTCAATAAGCGTGCCAAGTTCACCAATCTTAGTTTCGAGAATATAAGCTTACGGTAAATTCCAAGTGAAAACCTACCCATGTGCATATTTGACTACGGAACAAATATGGAAGTAGGAACATATGCACAAAAGTTAATTTAAATTGTGGGGTTTAAATGGTGTTTTGGGGTTTAAATTGTGTTCTCTTTAAACGTGCTGGTGTAGAATATTCGTTGAATGCAATCTTCATGAACCCATTTCTAGAACATATGTATAGTACAACATAAGCTACCATTTTTATTTTATCAGTTCGTCTCCGAATCTGAAGACAATTTTTATTCGGTTCACTCAAACCACATCTATAGGCCTGGGCGGTTTACTGCGGGCAGTTTAAAAATTGAATCTGCAATTGCGGAGTAGGAAGGAATTGATTTGCAAATTCTGCAGTCGATAAAGTCCGACAATGGCGCATTTTTTGAATAATCTTTTGCAAGTTTGTACACTGCAAACAGTTGTTTGTAATGTGACTTGATTATCCACTGGACGTTTGCTGCAAATAGGAAATTAACTTAAATTGGGAGTCACGGTGGAGTGAAGCCGATCACTTTACCCTCTTGCATATTCATTGTGAATGAAGTCTCTACGAAATTCAACCCACAGACTCAAAACAGGTTTTTTATTACAATTTTACCTTAATTTAGTTTTTAAAAAAAACTCGTTTTATATTTTTACTCCTGCTGCCGATACAGGAGTTAAAGGACCTGGTCCAGTACGCTGAATCAGAGAGACTAGAACTTCTAGTGGGCTACGATGCAAAGAGACCCTTTGATATTATAGCTTCTGTGGGGTTGATGGTTTTAAGCACTAAAATTTCTCGCACATTTGTCACCCCAAACAGAAGGGTGTTATTGCTGTACCATTATGTTCATCTAGAACAGTCTGATAAATAACTGAATGGAATGTATCGGGTGAGTTTTCACTCTTTGATCATCGCTTCTTGGCGTTCTCTTTAGCCACGGATCTAATACACGTGGTGAAACGAAGAAACCCAAGGAACACTGATTGGGCTAAGTTCAATGGCGTTGTTGCAGACAGAGCGCGTTCTAGTGTTAGGATAAAATCGCCAAAGTCAATAGAATCCCGGTTGAGCACTCTGAATAGGGACAAAATAAGTAGCTATGAAGAAGCCTGTCCGATCAGTAAGAGCAGATGTGGCAAGACGGTTCCCTGGTAAAATTGGGAGTTACAGAAGCTAAGGAAAAGTACCAGAAAACTCCGCAATAGAGCTTGTAAGAGCAATACTGAGGATAACTGGAACACCTACAGAGCCTTGCAGATAATAAAGAAGAATCTGGTGAGTACTTCCAAGAGGAACCATTTAGATCTTTCTGTGAGGGACTGTAAAGTGCACGGGAGATGTCGAAGCTTTGCAAAGTCCTAGAGAAGGATCAATTAGCTAAGCTAGACTCACTAAAATGCTCAGATGGTGATTTTATCAAGTCCAAAAGGAGTCTTTACAGACTTTACTTGCGACTCAGTTTCCGGGTGCTCCGGTGATTGAAACGAAGAAAGCATCTGCGCCCCTGGCCAAACTACCAGCTCTTCGCAGCAGTAGGAGGTGCTGCTGTGGTCACTAGTGAAAAGGTCAGGGATGTAATAATGTCTTTTGAAAATTTAAAATTACGGGTATCTATCCCGTTATTAATCGACCACTTGGAGGCAGACTGAAGAGAAATCTTCTGGGCATGCCTAACCTTCGAGTATGTTCCGTCACCTTCGCGAGAGTTTAAGGTAGTTTTTATTCCTAAACCGGGGAGAAATATCTATTCGGATTCAAGGAACTTTAGACCGATTAGCTTAACTTCGTGTATGTTGAAATGCGTAGAGAGACATGTTTAACGGCCCATACACAGTAGGGCACTTAAGTCTAACCCCTTTGATTGATGATCAACATGCATACCAGCGAAGAAAAAAATGCGAATCGGCTCTTCATTCTCTGGTTTCTAGAGTTGAGAGAGCGATATTATATGGTGAGTATGTGTTGGGGGTATCTGTGGACATTGAAGGGGCCTTTGACTGCGCTCCCTTTGTGGAGCTATATGAAGCTACAAAAGCTCATGGCGTGGAAACGTTTTAGTTAAGTGATTACGTGCCATGCTGACGCCGATATTGTTGCTGGCGGAACATGGATCCGACTGCTCCTTAAGAAATAACCTCTCTCTCTATCCCCTCTCCTGTGGAGTATGATAGTTGATTTCCAGCAAAACGAACTGCAACAAGGACGGCTGCAAGCGCAAGCTTATGCTGATGACGTGGTCACAGTGGCTGTTGATATGTAGAAATACACAACGTGCATTGGATCTGATTGACAGTTGGTGTTCGAAGCGTGGCCTAACAGTGAATCCTGGCAATACGAAACTTGTTTTGTTTACCAGGGAAAAAAACTGGAAGGACTAGTGCTTCCAAATATGAAGGGTGCAACCCTCCAACTTACAGATGAAGTCAAATATCATGGAGTAATCTTGGACAAAAAATTTCTCTCGAAAAACCATGTGGAATTGAAGCTTACTTGAGCTTTAAACGCTTTTGGGCAGCGCAAGAGAGATTTTGCCACCACATGAGGTAAAAAATCTTGCGCAGTGATGTGGGTCTACACAGCAATCATTAGGCCGATGATTACGTACGCATCCGTGGTGTGGTGGACTATTGTGAAGCTATTGTGTGCTCGCAAAAAGTTAGCCACGCTGCAAAAGACTGTGTGCCTGGGTATCTGTGGTGCCATGAGCACTACTCCGGGTGCGGCCCTTGATGCGCTTTTCAAGCTGCCTCCTCTTAACATTCAAATTCAGAGTGTAGCGATGAGCTCTGCCCATAGACTAGCTCAGCTTGGCTTATGGGTACGATATGACGATGCGGGGCACTGCTCTATGAGGGGTTTGATGCGTGAGATCTCTCCAATTCTCACTAAGTATTCGGACACGGGAGTGTCTTTCCTCGACTTCGGAAGAGAGTATTAAGAGTATGAGAGACAAGTGATTGGTAGGATTTAGATCTCTGTACGAAGGATACTCCGAGATCTTCTTCACAGACGGCTCGAAGACAGATCTGGAGCTGGTGTCTATCTGCGTTTATTGAATGACAGGTGAGCTTCTTTTCTTGGAGAGCACGTTTTTAAATTTCAAGCTGAAATATTCGCTTTCCTGAGAACTGCCTGTTGGGTAATTGAAGAAAAATGGGGAAAAAACGCATTGCTATTTGCGTAGACCCCTGACTACTTCAAAAATTGCCCTAGAGTGCAGAGAACGATTGAACTCTGTTGCCAGATTCAATAGGGCGCACCTGCTCTGGGTACCGGGGCACTGTGGTGTTCAGTAAAATGAAATTGCCAACGCCATTGCGAAGCAAGGTTCGGGACTTTCATTCAACTCTTGTTCGGGACAACCCGCCTTGGGTGTGCCGACCGCATTTGCGCATGCCATTCTTTGGAAGTCGGTAGTTGATGCTCACAAAGATAGACCGATGACTGCAGTTGTGGCCAGCCATACGAAGGTCTTATTTTCAGGGCCCAACCATGCGACGGCAGGGTTTTTGCTCAATAAGAGCAGAAAAGTTTGCAGAGCCATGAAAGGCACACAACTACTCACAACTGCTATAATGAATTGAAAATGTTTTGCTATTGTGTACGATGACTTGTTTGGTAAATAAACAAATAAAGACATAAGAGGCTTACTCTGCGGAGCATTTTCTCTGTGAATTCCCATTGTTTACGCGTCTCAGACATCAATGCTTTTGCTGTAATGTGGCACGTATGCAGAATATCGCCTCTTTTCCTCTATCAATAATCCTAGATTTTATCAAGAAGTCCGGGAAACTATGGTAGGCAGGAGGTGATGAGCACAATGGGTCTTTTGGTTTGAGCGCTTAGAGGTGCCAATGCATCTCTCCCCCAAACCCACACAGATATATGAGAGAATTAACTGAATTGAATTTAAAAAGTAAAACAATAGTTTCTAACTTTTATTACTTTTACACTTTTGGATATAGACCATGTTAGTTTGAAGCCCATTTTTTTCAATTATATCTAGTCATTTTACACTATCGCTGATATTATTCGCACAGAAAAATAAAATAAAACACAATTCAGACAAAACTCACATCCCACCTGGTGAAGATGGAAAATTCGTTTGACCTAAGACATTGTGACGAAAACTTTACAGTATCTTATTCCAAGGAGTTCTAATTATAAAACTTCAACCCCTTAATGTTGTACATTTTTTAATGCTTTGGAAAAATACTTGTTATTTATATTCCCGACTTCTCGCACATATCATTTGTCAAATGCGTATCTGCTTTAATAGCACTCCTTCCAAATAAATTCCAAACCAGAATTCATATACATTGCAGGCATACGCAAGATGTGTTACTGAAAAACCCCTTAATAACGCAATTTTTGCACGTCGCAGTCATTGGAATTAATATTCTGTAAACACTTTCTCAGAAAAATTGTCATTTCCCTCATGATCACGTCCCTCCCAATTTCGAAACTCCAAACTCTCAACACTCGCATAGTGTTGGTAAGTAGTCATATTGCCAGCCATTTTGTATAGTATCATCGGTACTTATGCGATCATTTTCCCTTCGCAATAACTCCTTTAAGCATATTTAAGGATAATTTCGCGAAAAATTGTTCAAATAGTCGACTACGTGTGCTCGGGTTTACCTGTTTCTGTCTTTTTACGTTTTGCAGCTCTCATACACTATGTCTTACTAACTTTCTTACGTGAGCAGTAGAGTGTGGATAATAACGTGATTCGAGACATGTTTGCAATGAAAAGCGACCGAAATTGAAAGAAATTTGCGGATAAAACGCATATGGAAGAAGTGGGGGAGGCTACTCTGCCGTAAGTACAACTTCAAATATAAACGTTTTCTTTTCAGAATATCTTTCTTTCAGAGCCACTTTGTGGTTGCGTTGAAAACTGAACACGTTTCAGAGTTTTTTTTTTGAATGACTGTAACATTTTGAAAGTAGAGTGAATGGAAGGGGTTTGGTTAAGTAAGATTCAGATATAGGATTGAGATGTGAAATATTTTTTTTATATACTCTTATTGCACATTCTCAGGGTGGTTGAAAATTTCACATGCGCTGGGAAAGTTTAGAACAAGCAAAACATGCATATACCTACTTGTTTGCTTTGCATAGGCTTTCTATTCGATTTTCTTGGCAATGTTAAACGTTGAGAATATTTATCAGCATGTAGGTACTCGTGTTGCATCCTCATTCATTTGGTGGGTGAATTTTCGGTCCAAAATTATTTTTTTTTTGTGTAGCATTTAACGAGTAAACGAACTACTTTTAGAAAAAATTTTTCCTAAAAAGTTATTCTGATGGAATAATACCTTTGGAACCAAAATCACCTAAGCAAAATCTGATCAATTAGTTCCCAATAACCACACTTTTAATACGTTTAGATATCAGCATTATTTCGGCTTTTTAAACGGCACCAGGTATATTTGGTCACCTCAAATCGAAAGCCATTCCAAAATGGTACACGAATTTATTCAAAGCACTTTCCTTTACAACTCAACGCTTCGCTTAATGTCATGGTAAATTTCATTTATTTTCAAGTAACGTTTCGATTTCCGCCAATTTCCTCCCAACAATAGCATCATGTTTCCTGGCATTCGATTTCCCTCCTTCGATTTTCCTAAGCGTCCTGCGAAATTTTTTCCGTTCGTTATTGGAAATCTGTACTTGAAGCGGTCCTTATCATTTAACTGCTCGAAATAAATACAAAATGGTTAACCCAAGTGGCATTTCCGTAGATACGAGCTCTATTCAACGAATTGTCATTATTTTGGTTGTCGGATATTTCTTGCCATAACTCACAGAAATAAATGAAAATTTCCAATAATTCGCACCTAGTACTAATCGCTATCATTATTTATTTCCTCGTCTCGCTCTTTGCGCGACGACGACGACGTACGCTTTCAATTTCCTTGGCAAATCGCGAACGGTCGTTTATTGAGCCCGAAGAACATGCCCATTCTTCGCAATTATACATTCCCAGCAATTTATCTCTTTCGTAATATCGACGACGAGGCTTTATTGCAAAACCCGGCATGTCTGCACGATATTGACAATCACATCAACTGTTCGTAGATTTATTGATACGAATTCGTTGCAGAGCGTATTTGCAGTCAGCAAGGTACCGATTTAGTAGAGGATTCGACTTTGAATTCCTGGACTTGAACAGAATCGAAAATGGAAGCAGTTGAAATAGGTAGATCGATACGTAACCGGGCTTTGAGTTGAGTGGAGGTATTTTCTACTTCAATTTAGAGTAGATAATTGATCATTTTGAGGTGAGCACGGTTCTGTATCACTTCTCAATGCTAGTTGCGTATATTGAACTAAATAGTGTGTAAAAGTATTAGTTTTCGCATAGAAAATTAAAACACTTCGCTTAATACCGGATGTGTCGAATTGTTGCGATTTATTTAATAAAATATTTGAGCATATACAGTCGCTCACGAGAGTCAGCATACACCGCTTAAAAACGCGGAATCGGCAATATATAGGTAGAAAAAAAATGAAAAGACGGGTGAAAAACGAACTTAAAAGGAATATCAGAGACATTGTAATCTATTTTACACAGAATTAATGAGAACATACATATACATACACAGATATGTACATAGTAAATAGCAAGAAATTTCGCTGAAAGTGAGGAAACAAAAGTCAGCATGCACCACAGAAAATTCAAAAGAATCAGTCTAAGCGATGAGTCATACTGCGATAAAGATTGCTACCGTGTTAATATACACAGATAAATATTAGTACATTGCAAGTCGACCAAACTAAAGTGATTTGGATGCCTTTAATACCTAAAAATAAGTACACGGACGGAAACGAGTTTGGAAGTGCAAAAAATCATCCTTAGTGAACGAGTGGAAGGGAAGTCGTATGGCGAAATTGCTAAAATATTTGAAATAAGTCGGGCAACGGTGCAAACGATCATACGGAAAGCGGAAACGGAAGGGAGAATACAAAATAAACAACGAGCAGGTAGACCGAAATCCTTCAGTAAGAGAGATGAGAGAGACTTGTTACGGAAAATAAGTAAGGAGCGACAAAAAAGTGCTCCGGCAATGGCCACTGTACTTGCAAATGCAACAGGGAAGCAAGTGAGTCCAGAAACAATACATACAGTTTTGCGTAATCAGTGTTATAACGGTAGAGTTTCACGCAGAAAACCTTTCATTTCTCCAGTTAATGAAAAAAAGAGGCTTGACTTCGCTCGCCGGCATCTTAATAAGGACGACAGTTTTTGGAATCAAGTTCTGTTTAGTGAGAGAGCAAGTATAATATTTATGGCTCTAAAACCCACCACCGGATACGTGTGGAGGAAGCGGGACGAAGCATTGGCAAAGAAGAATTTGCGTCCTACAGTGAAACACGGTGGAGGGTCAGTCCTCGTCTGGGGTTGTATGTCGGCCGCTGGTGTGGGGCAATTACATTTTATTGATGGTACTATGGATCAATACATGTATTTGAACATATTGCGAGGTGATTTGATACCTTCTGTGCAGAAATTAGGCCTACAGCCAGGTTGGATCTTTCAGCAGGACAATAATCCGAAACATACAGCTAGAAGCGTCGAGGAATGGTTGCTGTATAACGCCCCTCATCAGCTTCACAGTCCGCCTGAGTCTCCCGATTTAAACTCTATCGAGCATTTATGGGAGGGATTGGATCGCAGAATTCGTGAGCCAGCCGTAAGAGCAACTATTACTAGCAAAGATATCCTGAAATCTGCTCTGCTGTGTGCCTGGATGAATATTCCACCCGAAATTACCGGAAATCTCGTTCGTTCGATGCGAAGGCGTTTAGAAGCTGTTATTAAGGCTGGGAGGGCCTACGAAGTATTGAGCTCACGGTTTTTGGTCATTCTCGTTCTTTTCGTAACATGGCTCGTAGTGTATGCTGACTTTCAATGGATGATCTTATTTCTTTCTGTGTTCGGATTTTCTTTATTGCTATGTTATGAAACTTATTTTTAGTGCCAATGAAGCTACTTTTACGTTTTCATTGCATTCTCTCTTTTTCCACTGTACCATATTCGTGTTTTTACATGCTGTATGTTGATTTTTGTGAACCACTGTATACAGTGGGTAAAAAAGTTAAGGCAATAAGAACGAAAAACTTATTTTAAGTGCTAATTCAATAATAAATGATGATGTTTTTGTATTTAATCAACAGTTTTGCGTGTTTACTTTAACCCTAGATACATAAAGTTATTTGATACTCCTCACAGCATAACGTGAAGTCAATATGACTCACACATGATTTCTGTCTGATTGGGCCACAATGATATGATATTTTGTTTTAGTAAATGCAATTATACCTTAACTTTAATCTAAAAAGTGAAAGTAAAACATCTTGTAGTTGGTTTTATTTATATTTTACTTCAAATTAAACAAAATCTAAAGTGCCTTATAATAATGACACTCAAAATATATTTCTTGCGTGAGTCATTTTGACTCACGTTTTGTATCTAGAGTTCAGAACAATATCGAAAAAACTGGGACCGAAACCAATTTCACAGCATTAACGTAAAATTTTTCACTGGTTATCAACGCAGTCTTATCTAAATTTATTTGTAATTCCTGGAAAAAGTACTTAAAATCGTGAAAATATGATATTTATATTCAGTCTAGCTTGGAAAGTTTTTTGTAAAACTAGTTTTATTGAGAGTGTTATGAAAAATGAGTGTGAAAAGGAAATCGGTAAGTACAGGAATCCGCAAATGTATTTGTGACGTTAAAAAACATGAATGTCGTATTCTAGGATTGGCATACTAACGGGAAAATCAACATACACAATGAGAAATGTCATGTTGAAACAAAGCACCGATCCGAAATCCCTAAAATTTTATCTCTTCTAAGTGGATTATATCAGAATTTAAGCACCTAAGTTTTACGAATTAAAATTAAAGAACGATTTGAAAAGCCTCAACCTTTTCGAAATGTAATAATGAAAGCGGGGTTTAAGGTCAGAATGTGCCGAAGAAAATCTTACATTAGTAAAAAAAAATGAAATGGAGAAATTACGAACGCTTCTTTCTGCAAACAAATTCACAACACAAGATGTGGTAAAGGAGGAATTGGTGCGATCAATAGTTGTTTCAGAACAAAAGTATGTCAGTGTGACTCCTGAAGGTACCCACAAGCCCGAAGTAATGGAAATGTGGTTTTGATTCCAACTCTGGTCTGATGATATTTTTTTTAGTCAGTCATAATTTCACCTATCATCTTTCGTATATGACGTAGTGATGGGTGATTGCGAGATGTTCTAATTATCGAGACAAAAATCGAGAGTACAATCGAGAGAACAATTGATTTAAAAATCGATAAACAATCGATATACGCGATCATTAATATTGCTCAGAGCGATTGTTGGGTCTGATTGCTGGCTTCGATTGTTAGACTCAATTGTTTAAGATTGTTGGCTGTTACTATAGCTGAAAGCAAAACCGATAGATGTTGCTATAGTTAACACAATAGTTAAGATCAAAAACAATTCTGTAGCTTACACCCGAAGCCGATTGGTCTCAAAGTTTGATTATAAATAAATGTTTTGTTGTCGAAAGTGCATAAAAAACGAACTTAAAAAGTTTGATTTATCGGTTTAAAATATAAACGCATTGGCTGATTCATGAACGACACCTTTGTGTTCTCTGTATCACCCAGTAATTCAATTTCAAAGAAATGACCGGTGATGCCAGTCTTTTGCAGGCACCGAAAATAAAAAGATATCAAATCTGATTCACTTTGAGACACTCTGGGGTTTTGCAAAAAATAATGTCATGCTGATCTGTCTTTTATATCTTGCTAATTTGCTTTTTAGCAGTTGGAATAGAGACCAGTTAGTTTTAGTTGCTTCATCTATCTTCCATTGTTAAGTCCTCGTCAGCCTACTACACCTAACTGCAGATATAATTAAAAATAAATTTCCGACCACGTCTTATAATCTTATCATAATCCTCTCTGTAAGCCCGTTGGAATTTTTCGATTGCCTTTTTAAGCTTCAGATTCAAGCTGCTCAAAATTTCTCACCCTGGTCGCTTGATAAACAACTATGTTAACCTATCACTACACTCTCTCCACAACAAGGGAAAACATTCACTATCATAAATCATTAAAAACTCGGCAAACAAACTGACAGCAACAACGAAAAAAGGCCAAAGCTGCTGCCGCCTCACTAATATTTTCTTCCGTAAATCCTTGAATGCAATTTGTGTATGAAATACCCTCATCTGGTACTAGGCACCTAAAAGTCATTAAAGTATCATAGAACTTTAGATGTTCGGTAAAATAAGAAGTCCCCGGGAAAGCTCTAACTTTTCACGAATTTCTCATGTTTTTTTTTATCTTCCTCAGCTTTTCATAAATTTTAAATATTCTCGTGGGAAAAAAATTCAGCAAAAAAACTGTTGCCTAGCGTTTATTCTCAGGGAATAGGTTTACGGTGTGGGGAAAAATGAAATACTTTAGAAAAGTAGTTTAAAGTAAAATGAAAGATTTTTTTGAGATTTTTTGTTTTTGTATAGTCGCTAGAGATTTGAAATCGAAAGCGGTGAGATGAAATTAGAAAAGGTTTTTTCCGACTTTGATTTTTTCTCTTTTCAAAGTAATCAGGGAGAATATCTCTATAAATTGCAATTTCGTTATTTTTGCGCACAAGATAACAAAATACTTTTCATTGCAGTCACACTCGTTTTGAGTGACGCAACCTGACAACATTCAATTAAGCTCCTTTCATCTATTGTTATGGGCTTAATTCATATTTATAGTTCTTTTGCCCGACCGAAAACAAAAAAACAAAAACCAGATGTTAGAATACATCGATAGTACACAAGCATCCCACTTTTCAAGCTTTGGATCAAGGTCATTTAGGAGTACGTAATACATTGTAATGATAATACACCAGATAATGTTTGCTTCATCTCATTGATTTCCAAAAAACAACAGCCTTTCCATCCTAAGCTGATGTAAATTTTGACGTGAGTAGCACTCATTTTCCCATTAGGCTTGTTTTCGATAGCATTATTCTTAATCTGCTAAGTTAATAAGCAATCCAATCACTTGACAAAATATCTGAGAAAAAAAAAACCTTTCTCTGGTGTATATCGCCGGATCTTCTTGCCCTTGAATTGATAGCATGTAGACTGTGTCCTGTACTCTGCATCCTTTCTTACCGAGCCATCTTTTTGAGACAGACAAAAGAGGCTGTTGTTCGTTGTGAAATATTCCCTGCAAATGAAAATATTGCCACTGGTCGTACTTGAACATATCCATCTTGTCATTCAGTTCTTGTTGTCCGGATCCACTTCTAGCCCCAGCATAGAAACGTCACGACTATGACTTAGGATTATATTAGCGCATCAAGAGCTCTTATGAAGGCATATTGTTGGTGTTTCGCTCGACTGACTCCTCTACGTTACGAAGCCAGCTCAAATGTCTATGTCGTTGTCATGCGATACGGGTGTAGTCTAATTGATTTGTACGTTTTAATGCGACCCAGACTACGAAGAAATTGGTCCCAAGAAAGCAATTAATTATAATTTATTTAATATATATAGACAAGAAGTTATAATATGGGAGCTTCGCTCGATAACGCCGCTGCATGCGAGCGATAGTTGGAAAGAAAATATGCCGGAGGTGGAGCAGCTCTCGAAATCTCATTCAACTTGAAGTGGCACACTAGTGTAACGCATGACGTTACTGATATGGGATATGTCATAATCTTGTTTAATCAGTAAAGGCAATACATTATTTAATCAGGAACATATTTTCGTATAATTGGGTTTAATATTTACGTACCAAAAGGAAGCTATGTAGCTTGGCGTATTGAACATTCTGTAAAATGATACGCAAAACATGCAAAGAGCAAAGTGCCCAAAGCAAACTTGAGCAAAAGAAACGACGATGAGGATGATAGGAAGCTATGAGTATGGAGATAGGAATGACAGTTTTTGATACTGGGTCTATGAAAATGGCATTATAGGATAATTTATTTGGATATCACTTCTAGTGTAAACATTAAACATTGAACATGAAATTCGTGTTAGGATTAGTGGATAAATTGTTTGTAAAATTATTTTGTTAAAACTCATGTCATTTCTGGTAGTGAATGGAGAAAGTTTTTTTTGGAATGAAAATAGAAGCAAAAATAGCCATGTAAAAAAATTATGAGAGGGGGCTTGAACTGTTCCTACAAGTGGGGGAATTATGTTTCGGTCTTACGGACAAACAATATTTTTTTAATTCACACTAATGATCGTAGAGAGCAATCAAAGCAAAGTCAAAGTCCTGCATAATTATTTATCTTTCATATAATAATAATTTTTTTTTTAGACTGGTTTGAAAGTGTAAAGCAACGCATGTAAATTAAAGACATTACAAGGTATATTTTTATTTTCCAGTTCAACACATATTGGTCAGAAGATGATTGGCTTAAACGCATCAAAAAAATCAAATGGTCCAACTCAGGTCACAACGATTCTCAACGTGGTACTCCAAACTACAATTTTTCGTCGAAAGAGTTCCTATTTATACCAACGTCTCTCGGCTTTGAAGGCTCATCAAGAGCTGTTTTCGTATTAATGGATTCCGTATTAAGCACTTACGTCAACATAGCAATACAGCACCTAAGCACTATAAAGTTTGGATCCCGGAGAAATACGCCTGGCTTTTTAACCACGTGGATGCAAGGCATCAAGTTTTTCTCCTGGAAGTCCACCAACAGCAGCAACAATTTTAGGATTATAAGTAATAATAGCAATGTAAACAGTAATTGTGCTGTCCACAAATTACCAACCATCCAGAAAACTTCTACCAATGTTCTTTCAAAATATACCCATATCGGAAGTTTCCACCACTGATTGTTTAAATATTTCACTCCACAATATTCATAATTCTACACCCAGACGTTCGTCTACGGACACATCTCCTCAAACTCTGACGTAAAGCTGCAGAGTGTCTGCTATTAATAATCTCTCAAATACAGTTTTGAATAAAAATCATCCGACTCCAAATTCCTTGCGAAAACCCCGGTATAATGTTGGGTATTGTTCTTAAAAAGGTATGTTCTCTAAAGTACTTCAAATTTTTTACCACAATTGCAGTGATATGAGGGGCAAATCAAATAAACCACATCTTGACGCCAAACCATGCATTTCAACATTCTTGCTTTTAATGAAATTTGGTTAAATAACTCCCATATTAATCAAGAGATCCTCGATAGTAGCTGGACGATATTCAGAAATGACCGTGATTACGTCTCCACTGGCCACACCAGAGGAGGTGGTGCTAAATTATACTTTAGAGAAATTTTAATCGCCCTAATTTTCATTTCGTTCTTGGTGGAACTGATAATTATATCTCGATTATTCTGACTTTAACCTTGTAAGTACTTTGTATGGTATTGATTTGCGCAGCAAGTTGCTCCGACTCTCAACCGTAATGGTAATTGGTTAGATGTTATATTTACAAACGTTTATGACAAAGTAGAGGTTAGCCCAACTATTGACGCGGAGAATCTTTTCTCTAATAGCCTTCACCATTCGGCTCTTACTATTGATTTATCTACTACAGATTCTAATATTTTTCAAACTTACAATAATACTATTGTATATGATTTCCGCAATGTTGATTATGATAGTATTCACCATTCTCTTGACAATGTCGATTGGACAGATACGCTTTCATCTCAATCTCTCAACGAAAATGTAAATTCATTCTACAAAATACTGTTTGTAAAGATATGTCCCTGAAATTATGAGAAAAAATAAATTCTTTGAGCCTTGGCTTGACAAGACTCCTAGACGTCTGATAAATCATAGAAATAAGCTTCACAGCTCAATAAAAAAATAATGTCGAATCTAGTCATCATATCAAAGAAGAATACAACGCAGTGGGCCAAAATCTCACGAAGCATATGACAGATTCATTAAAACTACCGGCAAGAATAAAATTGACAGCCCCAAAAAGCTTTTTTGATTTTGCGAATATGAGGCGAAAAACAGCCGGTTATCCTTCTTCTATGTGTAATAAAACTTTAATGTCTGCTTCTCTCTAAGAAATTTGCAACTATTTTGCAGGAAACTTTCAGAACGTTTTTAATCAAGCCAGTACTTCATCACCATGTAACTAGAGTAACTAGAATAATTTTTGTTGAGGCTATAACTATATCCAGATATGATATTTTTGAAGCTATCTTGGATCTTTTTTTTCTTATTAAATGTGTTTTGCAGTTAATCTCTCCTCTTCACATCATATTTCATACATCTCTTTCTTCTAAACACTTTCCATCGTATTTTTGACCTCCTTCACTACACTAATATTCAAAAATGGCAATAGAAGATCAATTCAAAATTATAGAGATATCGCCATTTTATCCACTATTCCTAAACTGTATGAAAAAATCATAAATGATAAGCTATCCCCTCTGGTTGATGATCGACTTAACGAACAGCACCATGGTTTTAGGAAAGAGCGTTCTACCACTACTAACCTGATGGTGCTGGTTTTCCATGTTCTTTGCAAAATGGAGAAAGGTGATCAAATTGACGCAGTCTACACTGACTTCAGCAAAGCGTTTGATCGTGTTGACAGCTCCATTTTAATTTCCAAGCTGCAGCAATTTAGAACTGTAGGATCTCTACTAAGATGACTTAGCTCTTACCTGCAGAGCCCCTCGCAATCTGTGAAATTCCAAGGGCTTATTTCTAAAAAAAATCCATGTCATCTCTTGAGTGCCTCAAAGAAAATTTAAAACGACAAAAAAAATATGAAACGATGAAAAAAAGAAAAAAGTATCTAAAAATATATTGTATGCTATAGCAGTACTTCAAAAACTGGGCCTTATAAGCTATTTCGATTGCCAGTTTTTTACACAATGCAAACAAAACAACTTATTTTCACAATAAATTTTTGTTTCAGAACGAAAGCACTTTTATTTCTTGGCCATAAATCCAGCAAATTGTACCGTTTGGAGCATCGTATGTACGCTTGTAGGGACACAAAATCAATTTTAAATCCTATACATACATTTGATTAATCTCTTATTAGTTTTGCTTTAGTAATTTCATCAAAACCACAATATTTGTTTTATCTTTGGATGCATGCCAAATTTTAGCTTCATGTTTAACTTCAATCAAAAAGCCAGCCCAAAAATTTTTGAAGTCTTCGGGTTTTTTTTTTACTATGGAACATCTTTGATTCTGATACTCTGGTCAGTAGTGATGAACAAACTGGCTCTTTGAAGTGAGCCAGCTCTGTAAAACTCACTAGTTTTAAAGAGCTGTTCCTTAAGAGCCATTCAAAAGAGCCTTTTCAAGGAATTTTTTTCATGGAACAAACAAATTTAGATACAACAACTTCAGTCACGAATGATAAGTGTGAGTAGTTGTTATGGGAAGAAAACTATGGAGACAAATTTTTTCCCATTTATTTTTCTAGGCAAATATGGTCAAATTTGGAAGTCTATTTTTTGGGTCATAGAATGTTATATTTTTCATGTTTTTCTGCAAGTATTCAAGCACTGATGACCTTTATTTATTTTCTGTTACACCTTAATTTCAATGTATGTGGATCATTTTCCATTATACTAACGTTACAATAAGTTTAAAGAAATTCAGATGCCATTTGCATCTCTTCACATGAAATTAAAGTTCTTTGAATGGCTTTTCTCCCACTCCTTTTTTGGAAGTTTTTTTGAAAATCATTTAATGCTTCAAAAATTACTTGAAATATTGCAATGTTTACTCCGAAATCAATTGTCATCAGCACTTGTTGAAAGCTATTGATTTAAAATTAAGTAAAATTTGCCAGTATTTTTAATTACTGAGTACGGATTGCGAAACTAAATTCATGAATCCATGAAGCCGTAAAATTAAATATGAAACTACAGCAGCGCAGTGCTGAAATTCAATGCAAACCTTATCAGTCCAATTCGGAAAACACAAAACCATTATTGGACATATTATCCTAATTATCCTAAAACTTACTCTTTCATCCAGTATATTCCAATATGATAATAAACATTAGTCACAATTTAAACGCACTCACCTGAAATTAAACGAATAAGCAAAATGTTATTTTGAATTCGACTCACAAACACAAAATAATGAATACAAATATTTAATTGGCATCAGTGAATATCACACTACAAAGCGAAATTCAATATCCTACTACCTCACACTGGTAATTACTTTATTTTCACAACTGAATCCATCAGATAATTGCCTGCTTCCTACAATAATAAATACCACGGCTAATACCCCTACATCATAATTGAATTATATGAAAACATAGTCCCATGCCAAAAATGTTATTGATTCCACTGACCCGTAGTTGCGAATCAAATTAAACACATCAGCTCCCGCTCCTCTTAGCATTCATGTGCCATGGTAAAACTAACGCTTGTACGATGAAAAACCTCGTTAGTTTCAAACAAATTTAATTTAGATCCTCTCAGACAATATGTTGTGAGACTAATCAGTATCCTGATATGCTAATTCGTTTGTGCAAATGCTAGGACATGATACACATGTATCCAGCGAAATTCAGTCGGACCAATGTTTTCCATTCAAATCATGGCGAACGTTTCGGATTTGGAGCTTCTAAGTCCCTCGCATTACTTATGCGGCGGCATGAACAGCATATGTGTATTTTTTGCCATATATAAGCGTGTATGTCGAACATACTGTGTACGCGTGGAAAGAATCAGTCCCGTATGTGACCGATTTCGATTAATGCTCTAGGAACTCGACCCAAATATGTAGACCTTTATAATTCACCACTGGCATCAGGACTGAGAGAACAAGCACATGCGATTTGTAAAGAGCGTTCGAATCCTTGTCTCAGTCTGAACGAAAAATCCGGAAAATATTTTGATATTCTCTCTCTCTCTCTTGAAGAGTGAGGAGTATTTATTACGTAAAACCATTGGACATTTACACCTCATAAATATTCGTCTATTTCATTTTATTTTATGGTCATACCCAGCGAAATGGTTGCTAGAAAAACAGAAGCAATTTTTCTATGTTCAAAAACTCTTCATAGCCAAACCACGTTGTGTAGTCTTTTAGGGATATGGTATCCTATCGTCAGATTCAATTTATATTCCAATTGCGGATTTTCTTTCGCCTATAATTTATAACACTAATCAAATCGAGGTGCGGAGGCTCGATGCTAGATGACGAGGGACTTAAATTAAATTCGGTAGTCGGATTTGAAGGGAAAAAGGTAATGTTTGGATGTTGTGGTGCATAAGATACAAATATTTATGCAGCTTGAAGAATCGAGATGAGTTAACTGAGTGTCATAATTTGATTTGAAGTACAATGAAAATGTAGATGGTTGAGTTTGTTGACGAATATTAAAATGACGTCGAATGTATTCAACATTTGAAAAGTGGGAAATCTTTAAAGAAATCAGCGATTATCAGTCGCTTATAGTAATTAAGTTTTATTATCAAAAATATAACAAAGTTCATCGTTTCGAAACGCAATTCAAAAGCTCATTTGTATAATTTTCTTCTTAGTTTACTATTAAAACCAATCCTGCTCAATGCTTCCACAGTGGAAGTATTAAACAGCACTTCAAA
This sequence comes from Nemotelus pantherinus, assembly GCA_963978885.1. Lineage (NCBI taxonomy): Eukaryota > Metazoa > Arthropoda > Insecta > Diptera > Stratiomyidae > Nemotelus > Nemotelus pantherinus. Next base: position 10,522,329 of record OZ022265.1, read on the forward strand.
ATAAGCGCCCAGCGTGGGTTTCATTCGAATAAATGAGCTCATTATTTATTCTTCTTCATAATACATTCGAAACGCGACACTTGTTTCCGATACAAGGTCTTTTGTCCAAATAAATCGCTTATTCATGCTGCGAAAATCTTAAATAATCGTGCTGATGCGTTGCAATATTCACGCAGACTTTCAGATTCGAAAGGATTCAAAATGAACAGTATTTTGTGAATTTACTTTTTATAAGTGATTATCAATGAGTATTTTTTTGGTGAATATTTTCCAAATTTTATGGTATTCAACCCTTAATTATATGCATGGAAAGTTGTTGCAGCACTTTTGAAAACTCCTTATAATCTGAACAACAATATATCCTTTCGAAAGAACTCAGTTACGAAGTCCAAAAAAAAACTCGATTCTCTAAACCTTCTTTCTTTTACGGAAAATGCTTGCGTAAATCATTTGAAATTCACAATTGATTTCGGGAAAGAAATAGACGAGAAAAAGTCTGCTTCGAAGCAAATGACTTCTGCAGAAAAACAAAAGAAAAAAAAAACAATACGAAAAACTCTACACAATTGAAACCAAGCCCTGCATGAATAATTTGCAATCATCGTGCTGAAGAACATTTAAATAGAAACGAGCTCTTAAAATGGCTCTCTGTTTTTACGGACTCTAAGTAGTCATTCATATTTTATTCACATACCATTTTGTTCGTGTTTTGGTTTTGTGAACATGTTTTAGTGTTATTGTAAAAAAATTTAGAAAAAAATTTTATTCTCAGATTTAAGGTGAAGTGTGATGAATTTTTTGACGTGTGATGAAAAAAGTGAAATAATATTTTTTTAATGTATTTAAAAAACTTGTTATAACGTTAAATGGAGAAAAAAACGTGAATGTGTCAAAATTTAGTATGAAAAATTCATAACAGTTTAAAATATCATCAACAAAATAATGTCAATCGCAATCAACCCTGAAATTCACGAGCGGAATTTCAATAAAAATGCCTCGAAATGTCGAATTCACAAACATTTACGATTCATGCCATTGGAATAGCATCATTTCCATGGCAATAAGAATTCGAAAGATATGCTCGAGCTATCGTTTCGACATGACACAACTCGCTAAATATCACCCTCTTTCCTCAGGGCAAATTTCCAGACCACGAACTTTCAAGTGATGTCAACTTGTCATCATTTCCACAAATATTCTCTCATATTTCATCTAGTTATCGTTAAAACTTTACGACCCACGCGACCATTCAACTCCTTAAAACCACTAGAGCAAACGTCTACTTTTCCGTTCTTCGAGACCATTTTAACAACTGCGTTTTTTCTTCACTCTACGCGAATTTCATCTACTCAAATTCATTTCATTTTTCTCTTTCATGGCCCCCGTTTCCTTCGCTGACAACCGACAACGGTCACGTCAAATGCTCCAACTGATGCCGACTGGCCATTTGTGAAGATTTTTATTTTAGTTTATTCGACCAGCTCTTTCTCGTATATTTCAAATGAAAACCGAACGCAAAAAAAAATTATCACAAAAAAATGCAAATCGCGTAAATCCCAAAGGATCGAATAAATAACCCTAGCGCAGAATAAAGTTTCTTGCTAGGGGTTGAACAACAACAACAACTAGGTATCAAGCTAATAAGATGACTGTATGGTACTGTGGCGGCTTGATGGGTTTGAGGTCGACATTATACGAACAAGCAAGAGATGGTTAACGAGAAAATATTTTCTTCATCTGGAGTTTAATTTCGGACAGTAAATAATGGTATTATTTGCCAGCATGATTATTCTGAAGGGGTTTGTTTGATTTTTATTTCTTCTTTATTTTAATTGATTATGAATTAGAATCTGAAGATCGTGATTGTTTTGCTCGTGTATTCAAATAGCAATGAAAATGAAAATCAGCGTAATTCAAAATCAATATTTTGCATTTTGGCCAAAGTATGTATTTAAAAAAATAATTCAAAATATAAATTCATGTAAAATATTAATTTTAAATTCAGTTTAATTTAACAACCATCGAGATGTTTTTTTTTTATATTGGATAGTCACGTTATGGAGCGGCAAACTTAATGATATTGGTGCAGACAGCTTGCAATAAGGTGCAACAACCTCATAAAAGTTCATAGAAAAGGCGTCCCGGGTGCGTTTTTGCTAGATATTGCAATTAGCTTTAACTATCCGTTTAGCGAAAATCTTCCGGATTTTCTTTTTCGTTTGTTCTCGCATCACTAATTATGCGTTACTATAGAAAATTTGGAATGCAAACTTCGATACCATTTCTTCTTAGTATATTGCATGAGTCTTTTTTTCAAAAGCTCGAAAATTGTGAAAATTTGTATTCACTATAAATCTTACTGAAGTACAAATTGCTTGGAAATAAATTTCTTGGTTTTTTTTCTTCAAGACATTTACTAGATTAAAAATTTGTTTTGGAGTTAATTAAAGGCAAAGAACTTGATATTGATACTAATGCTTTAAGACTCTAATAAAAATTTATTAAAAAGTCCTGTGACAAAAGAAAATAAGATTCCGCAATTAAAAATGTAACAACTGTGGTAACAGCCAAATTGCTAACTACAGAGGTTGTCTAGTTTTTCAATTTCTAAAGTTAAAGATAATTCCACAACAAAACCGTGATCAACAACCTCTGAATATGGCATATTATATACCAGTATCTCTACCCTCATCTCAGTAAGGTATGCAGGTAGGTAGGGTGAAAAAGGCTGCCAATTGACAAAGATCTGTCGACAGACACACCTAGGTACAGGACAAGTCCATTGTGATGCCACAATAATTAATTACTCTCTCATATTCACTGAAATTAGAAAAACATATATTTCCTTTGACCAACCGCAATATTCTTTTCAAATTGACCAGTGACAGTTCGGTCACGTTTGAAAAAAAGGGTGCACCAAACGTCGCCACCCTTTTCCTTGCCAAAGCCGGGCCCTGGCACATGAGATGGAGGACGAATTCCTCCTAGTCCTCAGACGACGAAGAACTAGATTTCCATTGCAGCTAGTGCTTTCAGCACTCTGACTCCCTTCCTCTGGATCGGCGACTCTTCTACCCAACTCACCTCTCACCCATGGTCTATATCGTCACTGTGTAGGTGTTCCGCACTATTCCGTTAGTGTCGTATGCTTGGGTTCCTATCGTTGGGACGGGCTGTGGTATTTATCAGATGTTCCATGATACTGTTAGGGTGTCCTTCTAATCTGTCAAACAGTTTTAGTGTTTTGTCGCAGTGCTACTGTAAGTCAGCATAGGTCTTATTATTTGTTTGTATTTTAGAATCATGTTTATAATGTTCAGTTTGTCTGGTCTGATCATGGGTTTTAGTCTGCTAAGATTGCCGTTGATTGTTGGCTTTTCTCGTGGATATGAATTGTCCATGACAGTCGGGTGTCGAATGTTAGTCCCAGGTATTTGGCTGTTCGTTGCCCGTCTATCGTTTGGTTGTCTACTATCAGCTGTGGTGGTTGTTGTCTGAGTTGTCTCGTTACGAAGATAGCTTGCGTCTTCTCGGCATTTATTTGAATTTTCCATTTCTGAAAATAATCTAATAGCATATTAATATAGGTTTGCAGATTTAAAGTTATTGCTTCTGTGTGCTTTGAGGTGTAGTATATACATATGTCATCAGCGTACAAGGCTACTTTTGTATTGGGCAATTCGGGGATGTCTGCTATGTCTGCTATGAATAAACTAAACAGTGTTGGGGAGAGTGGTGACCCTTGCGCTACTCCAGCTTCTATAGTCCGCGTGGTGGAGAGGTGGTTGTTAATTCTAACACAAAAAGTTCTGCCCTGGAAAAGATGCAATAATTTTTATGTCGGGTATTGGAATTTGGAATTTATGCATTTTGAAAATTATTTCTGCATGCCAGACCTTACCAAACCCCTTAGCCACATCAAACATGACCAAGCCCATTGATTTCCTTTAATTGAACCCTGTACATATGTCTTGCACCACTCTTGCGAGCTGGAGTTCAGTTGAGTGTAATGGCTTAAAGCCGAATTGTAATTCCGGAATTATTGATTTATCTTCGATGATTTTGTTGAGCCGATCAAGAAGCAGACGCTCAGCGATTTTTCCAACGGAGGATAGGAGGCTGATAGGTCTCCAATTTTGTGGAAAGTATAGGTCTTTGCCTGGTTTAGGCACTACCGTGATAATCGCTGTTTTCAAGACTTCAGGAAAGCTTCTCGTGCGGAAGATAGCGTTAATGATGTTCGTAAGTGTCTCTAGTGCTGTGTCGGGGAGATGTGCCAGCCATATGGTCCCAATAAAATCGAGCCCAGGTGATTTTCGCTTGTTCATTCCGCTTATTAGACGTTTGACTTCTTCGAAGTTTGTGTCTCTAATTTGAGTATCAGTTGATGGCGGAGAGATCTACGGACCCAGAGACTTCATTTTCTATGTCAAAGTCATCCTCCTGTGAGAGATTTTTGTGAAATTGGAGCTCCAGTACCCTTGCAAAGGCGTCCGTCTTGCCAGCACTGTCAAATTTCAGCCCATTTGGCCTGTGTATGGGGAGCATAGTGATTTTGTTTTTTTGGCGGAAATATTTGGACATGCGCCAGTAATTGTCATCCCCAGGTTCCATACTGAGCAGAAAGTCACCTCACCTCTCGTTGCCGACCGCTGATAGCGTTTGTAAGCCGGTTTGCTTCCATTTTTATGCTAGGGCCACCCGTACGCCTAGCTCTTCTCCGAATTCTATTCCTCCTCCTTATTAGATCTTTTATATCTCTTGGGAGTTAGTAAGGATTATGCCCCTTTGTCGGAGTTTGAGCTGTAATGTGCTGCATTTTTTCTGTTAAAGACTTATTAGCTTTGTTGGCAGTTTCGAGTGTTTCTTCGAAGTTTTCGTTCGCCATTGCGTCCATGAAAGCATTCCAGCTTGAACGCTTTGTTGTTCAAAGTCGTTCATCTATGAACTAGTCCTCAGAGACATAACTCCAACATTCTTATAAAATTGGTTGGAACTTAGCAAAACAACACTGATCCAGATTTTAAATGATAGTTACATACATAAACACTTTCACATGTTTGCCTCGGAAATTACCAACAAGTAATCCTAATTTCATCTTTGACGTTGGACAGAGATAATTTTATATTTACTTAGATTTAATGTTTATTTATTGAAATATTTATACTATTATGATCATGATCTATAGATATCCATTAACTATTAGCAATATTTTCGCTAATCATTTCCGTACCGCATATAATACGGAACCTTCTACTAATAGTAATAATTATAATGACAACTTGACAATGATCCCAACTTCTTCTTTGGGAATGAAAGACTTGTTTATAGACGAAGATACCATTTTAACTTTTCTAGGAAGTTGGACAATAATTTGACACCAGGCCCTGACGGCATTCCTAGCGCTATCTTAAAATATTGTATCTCCTCCCTGTCTCCTATCCTTGCCTACCTATTTAACATTTCTCTGTCGCTCGGTATTTTTCCAAGTGGTTGGAAATACGCAATTGTTACACCTATTCATAAAAAAGGCGATAGAAATGTTGTAGGCAATTATCGTCCCATCGCAAAACTTCCATGTGTTGCTAAACTATTTGAAGCGATAATCAGCAATGTTGTGGCGTTTCATACTAAATCCATATTATCTCCTTTCCAACATGGTTTCTTGAAAGGCAAATCCACAACTACCAACCTGCTTGAGTTTTCCAACATTGTTATCCCATCAATCGAGGCAGGATTTCAGGTAGACTGTATTTACACTGACTTCACGAAGGCTTTTGATAAGCTGGATCATTCCATTTTATTGTGTAAATTGTCCTCGTTTAACTTTCCTCAGCTATTTATTTCCTGGATAGCATCTTATTTGGAATGTCGTACCCAATGCGTATCCTTCCGTGGCGCCCTATCGTCTGAAATTGCTGTCTTATCTGGTGTTCCTCAAGGTAGTCACTTAGGACCTCTACTTTTTCTTTTATACATAAATGACCTACCATTTGTCCTGAAACATTCATCAATTTTACTATATGCTGATGACGCCAAAATCTTTAAAAAGGTATCTAATATTCACGACTGCTTGGAACTTCAAGCTGACCTTAATAACCTCACGACCTGGTGTGACCTTAATAAATTAGTAATTAATATTGACAAGTGTACCGTTGTTTCGTACACGCGTAAAATTAATCCGTTGAGCTTTGAATACTCTTTGAATAGTATTCCCTTGAGGTATTCTGACAAAGTACTCGATTTAGGAGTACTTCTAAACAATTCTTTTACTTTTGACGATCATATTAACGCCATCTTATTAAAATCTTCGTCTACCTTGGGTTTTGTGAGGAGACGATCCAAAGAGTTTCATGACATACATCTTACTAAGATTCTTTTTTGTACGTTAGTAAGACCAATACTTGAATATGCGTGTATAGTTTGGGCGCCTTATCAGCAGGTTTATGTGGACCGTATCGAGTCCATTCAGAAAAAATTTCTTCGGTTTTGTTTGCGTGAGTTTACTTGGTCAAATCCTCTTCACTTGCCTCCTTACATTAATCGACTTAACTTACTGGCCATGAATACACTTAATAAGAGACGAGAAAATTTCAAAACTATCTTTGCTGCTAAGATCCTCATGGGTAACATTTCATGTGAAAACCTTTTAGGTTTATTTGGCCTCAATACCAAGGGTCACAGAATGAGACAAGTCAACATTTTATCTGTCCCTGCCTATCGGACAAACTACGCCTTTAATGAGCCCGTTTCGTGCATCAAAAGAAATTTCAACGATGATTATCATCAATTTGATTTTAATTTATCTGTACCATCTTTGAAAAAGAGCTTAGCCAAAAACAGTCCATTTTGACTGATTCGTTGTAAGTTTTAAATCTGTAAATACTACTAGTCTGTATTAGACGAAATTCTTCGAAAATAAATAAAATAAAATAAATATACAATAAGACACTTTTATATGTGATATAAATGGAAAAACTTTAAACTTAATTTGTATGTATGTTACCTCATTATTCATACCTCATTGCCCATAAGTATCGGTTGCCCTTGAACTACATACGTACCTCAAATGTTTGTTCCTCTAAAACTAAACTTACATGGCTATGTATTTCACACTTCTTCACTGTTTGAATACCCCAAGTACCAAAAAATTGAAGAAAAAAAAAATACCAGACGCCTTTAATTAAATATGAACTCCTTTAATTAAGCTAATACATTATGCATGAGAGTGCAAAGTGAGAAGAAATGCTCCAACATTCATAGAGAAAAATTTTCTTTCAAGAAACTCGTCATTCATTCATTCGTCTCCGGCTGACATAGAAAGAGTACTTTTGAAGTAACGGTAAGTGAACCTCATTTATATGTTAACATAAACAAATTAAATTTTATGACGAGTGCTGCATATAGTTTTTCACATGAACTTTGTAAATTTTATCCATTCACAGATGACATGAAAACTCTTTCATCTTTGCCGCAAGCAAAAGGAAAGAGAGAGTTACACAGAAGAAAAAGAGCAATAAAAGCTGAAAAGTTGTTGATATACACTAAACATGCATGAAGAAAGTTCGAATTGTATGGTTTGTGAATCGTTTCTTGAATTTGTCGAGGAAACGAAAGAGGTGAAAATATAAAATATACTCAAATTTGATTTGCATACACATTTTTGCGGAAATGTACGAAAATGAAATGTCGAATTTCATTACGAGGAAAAAAGATTCCTTATATTTTTTTTATTGTCACAGAAAAAATAAATCGTTAATATACTCGAACCTTTAAATAAACAAAATATATGTTTCTTTTGAGCTAACCAAACGAACAAACTTTAAAATATATTGCTACAAAATAAACTGAGAACCCACCACCAAACCACTTTGCCTTTTAATTTTAAATCAAATGTAATTTTCATGACAATGCTGACAAACAACTAAACTAGATTAGCTTCATCCATTTACTGCACTAAGCGTTCAAAGCTTTGTTAGAACTAAATCCGTTTATCTCACGGTAAATCTGGAGTAAATACTTAGCAAAACATGTCCCCCGACAAATGCAAAACGAGACACAAAAACAATTTTTGAATCATTCATTTCACCGGCATTCAAACTTTAGATAGTCTCTTTGAAATTTCAAATCCCAAACGAAAACTGACAGTGATAACGAAAAAAGCAAACAATACTGGACTCGACGACGATGTGCTGTTTCGAACAGAATAACACAAAACTGAAATCCTGACTCGGCTGGTTGTTTGCTAGTGACAGATTTGTCGCGGCGGCGCTACGAAAGCAGCCCGTGCCCGGAAAACTGAAAATGTATGGGACGTTTACTCATGAAAGAAAATTACATCTCATAAATCCATTTCAAGTTAAGCGATGGATAATTCATCATGATTAAGACGGTCCCAGGCGATGTCGTTTGAGGTACTTGTGCAAGTAAAAGAAAGTAAAGTAAAGCAATCGCACAATAATATAACATGATGAACACTTCCGTGGAGAAGGCTCGATAGAAAACCCTCGGCGAAAAAAACAACAATATGCAAACTGAGTTTCATTGGAGCAGGATAATGTACTTGTACTGACTGTGCAGCTTTGTGCCATTGTTGATCTAATTTTTCGCATTTGCTCAGCAAATTGTGTAATACATAGACTGAGAAAAAAATTTGTTTGTGCAATGTAAATATATTAACTTAGTTGCTTAGGGCGCAAAAGAGGCAGACATTATTAATTTTATATTGTTTTTGTTTTTTTTTTATTACTGGTGATATATTATTTTCAGATGGCTCTTGGAAAATATGATGATGGGGATATACTGTAGTGTTGCGGCAAATTCAGATATTAGTCATTATATGATTGTTTAAAAAAGTTGATATCATACTTACGCTAAATAAATCTATAAAGCGATTTTGGTAAGCGGACATAAGATCAAGCGAAGAAAACAAAGTTAAATAAGTAAATGAACTAATTTTGACAACAGGTTATGTTTAGGTGTTTTCAAATGTAACCTGGTACTTAGATTTCACCATTTTCTTCTCAAAGACTTTAAAGTTTATAAACGACATTGTTTTTTTTTAAATTCAAATGCTACTCAAGATCGTCTGCTTTTGATCCAATAATTGTGTTCCTAGACAATATTTTCTAACAATTGTGGAGCGTTTTGTGATTTTTTCATGCTATTTGATGAGCACCAATAAACAAGTGTAGTAGATTATAGTGATTAGATTTTCACGACACTGTATTTTTCAATGTACGGGGTTTTCCATTAAGGGCGCCCCATTTATCTTTTTCAAAAACACAATAACGATTTCAAATATGAAACAAATTTTTATTGTAGGTGAAAGTACAATCAAAGCCATTACGTTTATAGCACAACATATTTCAAATGACCACCTCGGAAGCGCTTGCAACTGTGAATCCACTGAACCCAATTTTCTATGACTTTTCCGCAGGGTGAACGATATTAAAGCGATTTCACATTTGATATTGGATCTGAGCATCTCTAAAGTTTGCAAATAGTTGGCGTAGACCAATGACTTGACATAGCCCAAACAAAACATCTAATGGGTCTCTCTTGTTTAAGTGCTATTTTGTAGGCACGTGAGCTTAAATCTTTACGTATTTTCACCACAAACTGGTTTCAGCAATACCTAATTCCTGGGAACGACAAAAATTTGACAAATTTTGACTTTTCACTTTGACGTACGGCAGCAATATTCTGTTCACTTTGCACACTTCTTTGTCTCACTGGCACGACAATATTATGAAGTATAAATGTTGATTCAAAGTTATGCATTAAACGTTCAAATTTTCATTTGTCTGGGCGATTATGACGACCGTTATTTGGGCCTAATAGGGATAAAGTTGATATAACAGAACGTGAATTTCGATAACAAATTTGCACTGTCTCTAAACGTTACTGAAGCGTATATTTATCCATGATTGCAAATGACAAACTCTCAGCTCTTCAAACGTTAAAGAAACAATTTGACAGAAATGTCATTTTATGACAGAGAAATATCAATAAAAAATTGAGGCGGACCTAATAGAAAACCCTATATTTGTAATATTCTGTTGTGAACAGGAAAAACTCCACCTGGCCAATCGGCTGATACCCTTCATAAAAGTCTTGAGACAAACCCATTTTACTGCTCTTGTGTGCCTCGCTAATGTTGCGACTATCTATCATGCAGAATTATTTGCTATACGCATATAATAAAGATAAGGTATACTAAAAAGGGCCAACATTAAGATCCTATCGGGTAGCCAAACGGCTCTCAAAACTTTCAACCACGATCAAATAAATTGCCTTGCATTAGTTTCACTCCGTGATGCAGTTTTTTGAAAGTTGATACAGATAGACGAATCAAAACATTGACGAAAAAAATTATCGAAAGCTACTGACTTAGAGGCTTTAAATCTACTTTAGTTTTGATAAATAAAGAGAAAAAAAGCAGAGGCTCTTCATAAAAGTGGCATAGATACCCCATGCGGAGCTTTAAGAGTCCGTTTTCCTTCAAAAAAGTGCCTTCACCGGATCGGCAAGGATAGGCAGCTGATGTAGATACCGCGGCGGAGTAACAGAGAGTGTAAGCATCTTTTCACCCACCCACACCCACACACACACACACTCTATCTAGCATAAGCGAGATGAAGATTAGAGCTACTTGGCTCTGCTCTTCTTTGCATCTGAGACATTAGAAAAATCTCATCCGGAAACATATCCAAACTCATGAGGAGTCTGGATAGCCTGGAGGACAAAGCTCACAGGAAGCACAATAGGCCCAGAAAGTCACAGCTCCATGCATTCATTCATCAAAATATACACATATCTATGTACAATTGAAAGACACAAGTTCATAAAAAAAGCGCCCAGCGTGGGCAAGTCACATTAAATTTTCCATATATATTTTCAGTTGGTTGAGTGGTGTTATTTCAAATGACTCGAACCAAAAAGCGCAAAACAGGAAAATCAAATAAGCCAAACAGTGCCAAATCATTTAAGTAAAATAATCCTTAATTTCAGGTTTAAGTTTCTTAACCGTTTGAGGATTAAGACCAAGAAAGTGAAATTTAAATCACTAATAGGGCAATTCGTTTCTTCGGGTCAGATTCGTTAATAAGTCACACTTGACAAAGATGAAAAAGAGAAAGAACGTTGGAAATATTTTAATACAGAATTATTTCATGAACGTTTTGTTGTTGTTTGTTTTTTGTGTTGTTTTTGTCTCCATTGCCATTTTTCTCTTTAAAAACAGTACTGAGTTTGAGTATTTTTTCTTTAAATATTTTTCGATGCTTTCAAACCTTGCATTTACTAGTTTTTGCTGTAAAAATTTATGCGCTAAACTTAATTACTGACAAATTAGTGGACACTGATGTGTGTGTGTGTGTGTGTGTGTGTGTGTGTATCTGCAGTGCAGATTTAAGCATGATTTTAAGACGAAATATCTTATGAAGATGACGTTTTAAGCCTTCCTAGGTTATCAAATTTGCTAACAGTTAGCGCTGATTTTCCGCTTTGAAACTCATCACAAACATGGTAAAGACAAAAAAAGTCCTCTTGTTTGAAGAGTTTAATTTAAAAAATTTCTTTTAATATGTGACAGTAATTTACCTCAAAATTATTTTATTTCAGAAATAATTGTTTACATTGTTGTGCTTGTATCAAAAATATATTTCCAGTTGACTTTGAATTTGGTTATCAAATTTGAAATTTCGGAGTATTTACATAACAAGATTTAATGAAAAGTTTCACTGATGATTTCAAGTCGTTGATACTAGTTTTGAATTTGCCAAATCAGTGAAGATGCTTTAAAGCTGACAATAGTGGCATTGAATGAGTTTCTTAGAAACCTGATAGTGTTATTATTTTAAGCAGTCTCGGAAGCCTTAAAAAGCAACTATTCCTTGTGCATCTTTTGAAATGAGTTTTGCTTTTCCAAGATAATATAATGTCAATCAATTACAAATGCGGCGCATAAAATAAATGTTTCTTTGTCGGCTCCTGTTGATGGCACACTTTTTTTTTCAAAAGTGTCTATCATTACTTTTTTTCAACCAATATTAAAAATAATAAAATAAAATAAAATAGTAATTTTACCTAATTCGGCCGTAAAAGGGAGCTGTTTATCATTAAAGTAACCAAAAGAAGAGAAATATAATTATAATGAATCTCATTTTTGCTTACACAAACAATATTCATTAGTTTAACGACCAAAGCAAATAAATTTGATTTTATTTTGAAATTGTAGCCCTAAAATTATATTTTCTTTGATTTGAGCATTTTTTCGCATACCAATTTCGATTTCATGAAAGAGCAACACTTCAAACCATAATGAAAGCCGATCTCATTCTATTTCACGCTTATATTCATCGTTATTAGAATAAAGCAGATTGCATTTAAACGTACTTATTTTTATGATAAGCTCCTAATACTCCAGGCTATAATGGATTCTCCTCAAGGACGTCAAGTGCTCTTATTTCGAATATTTACAACACACACATATTGCTCCTATACCAACATCATTGTTTTCGCAGTTCCAAGTTCTGCATAGATTCATTCCAGCATGCCACCGAATACATACAGTCGATGTGTCGAAAAAAAATCATAATAATTTAACCAAAAACGCATTCCTCGCGATGCTAACATGGGCTGCAACAAGAATTCGTAATCTAATCACAAACGATATAGAAACTGTCTTTGCACGTCATAAAAAAAATTTTCAATCAATTTAAAGCCTTAATCTCCTTTCAAAAACGTCAGAAATGTCAATCTCTTTTAGTTTGCCTGTCACTTCTTCGGTGCTGCCATAGAATCCGCTGACTTAAATTGAATTCCGGTCAACGAGGCCTTTACTTTTTCAAACACTGTATCCAACAGACACATTTCATCCTTTTATATATGTCACCAAGATGAAAAGCATCCCTCGCAAAGAATTTGGTGACAATACGTTCACTCTGTATATTAATATACGTACCACTCGCCCTTATAGCCCTCTGCCAACCCTTCGAATTTACCAAGATGAATATCGTTGTACTCCTACAACATCTATTTCCTCGGTCCGTTGTGATGGAATTTCGTGTAAACGGTACTGAAATGATGATTTCGGCGAGGGTGAAATAAGATTTTCTTCTTTTTTTGCCATTAGCAATATATTTCGTTGCTGGTGCTTTCGCTTTTGCTCGCCTCTTCGTTTCTCATATTTCCTTGTTCCATTATATTTACTTTTACAATATTTGCATTGCACCGTTTATCTAAGTCTTTGATGACTGACGATGAAGATATATCTGTCCAGGGTTTCAAATAAAAAAGGCAAACTCGTCCGTTAGATGGCAAAGTCATTGATTTGTAATGGAACTTCCTTTAACAAAGTTTTTCCTGCGATGATGGTTTTTCCTGGGTTTTTTTTCTATCCAGCGTTCTTTTGACTTGTTCACGTTTCGATTGTTTCAGTTGTTCACAGGAAGGATATTTCATCCTATTTGGGGCTGGTGGAAAAACAATAGCGAAAAGTGTGCTTTAAGTTTCCATGCTCGAGAGTCAAATAAAAATCTACAGTGCTATGGACAAAAAGATCTGATTTTTTTTTTCAGATATATTTTTTTGTTGGTTGGCATTAAGGATACTGTTTAATATTGACATGGATACTGAAACGGAGTAAAAGTTAGGACTGGTGTTGGAATGCTTGGTGGAGGAAACTTGTTAACGAGACAAGTGATGTTGAAATAGAACTTACTTGTCTCAGAGTTGACAAAGTCGAACAACAGAAATACAAGTGCATCAAATCTGGTTGTAATAAGATCAAGCTTGTTAAAAGTTCTTGAGCCAAGTTTTTTTTTTTTAAATTGAAGAACTTGGAAAAGAAAAGTTCAAATTATGCATGTGTCAATACGCTGACTTAGGTTTAGAATCGGGTCTTAAATGGTAAGTTTTAATTGAGAAGAGTACATTTTATGGACGCCAATATATGTTTATTTAAATTTAATTGAGGTCTTTTTGAGGCTTAAAGTAATTGATTTCTAGTAATTTTAATATTTACAACTGGTATTGCTAACTACCGTTACTTCTTCTGTTTTTGATATTCTACTCCAGAAAAAAATATTAAAAACTAACCATTTTGAATAAAATTTCGAAATATAACGAGTCGACTATTATCAAAACAAAATCTGACTGAAAAACATGTGGTGTCAAAAGGTCACGTGGTTAAACTAAGGTTGTATTTGGTAATAGCAAGGAAACAGAGAGAGCTGGCTGAAAGGAACCTCATAAGAGAGTCCGTAAATAGGCTATATAAGAGATGAATGAAAATCACTCTTTAAGTGAAAATGGCAAGTTATACTTCTGATAGAAAACGAGAGATTCTAGATTTTAAAGCAAAAACCAACAGAGCGTTGAAATTTGAGGCAGACATAAAGAGGAGGATTCAAAAGAGGAGGCAGAAGGAGCTAGTGAAAGTAAAGGATACAAAAAAAATTAATTGGATACAATCATCACATATGTGGTGAACAAGTCCACGGTCCAATTTTCGGGACAGCAAATGATACTGCTTAACCAAGGCATGAATTTTGCTGTCAAGGAAACAACATTTTAACGGAATTTTTTAGTGATACACGTCAAAATAACGGTAAAATATCTTACTGAAGAGGAGATAACACAAATTATAGGCAATGTGGCTAAGCTCATCAGGAAAGAAATTGGTTAACTAGCAAGACATTTGGCATTCAAACCAGTGCTTTGTACAAAAACAGATAAAGGAACCGATGTGGTCAAAATAATCAGGGATGTGGTCAAAATAAACAGGGATGTATATGCCCAATTAGTCACGGAAAAGCTCAACAAGAGAGACTTCGATGGGCTTTGAGAATAATCCTTTACCAGACTCAATAAAACTGGCAGAAAAGATCTTGAAAGAGACTATTGGAGAAGTCTATTGTCCATGGCTTGTTGACTTCTCCAATAGTCTCGAATAGTTTCATAAGAGAGGTCAACAGGCCATGCGTTCCGAACTCAACGTCGCCAATAGTTGAATGTTTACCGAAAATACAGAAAAAACGGAGCTAAACGTCCCCATATGGAGAATCGCGAAATGGATTGTAGACGACTGTAAAGCATTAGAAAAGATTAGTGATAGGTCGGTTAGAAATCGAGAGGAATTGAAAAGGCAACTTACAAAAGTGGCAAAAAAACAGAAAGCTGAGTATCATTTGTTGTCAAGACTGAGTTCGCAAGCGTACCGTTAAAACTAGGACTTGGATTCGTTAAAGATGAGCTATTAGAGAAAAAATTGGTCATTCGAGGTTCATGCCTTAATATTTTTTTTGCTGATATTGGTATTTCTTATTTTGAGATGCAATATCAGCTGATACTTTGTCATTGATAGTAATGGCTAATGCAGTAAATTTGATTAACGCAGTGACTTGAAGCCTCTTCAGCTGGTAATTCGATGAGTTTTTTTTTTTAGTATGTATGTTAGTATCATAGCTTAAATTGCTCTCCGGTTTTAATCACGGAAAGGATTCATTTTACTTCCTTATTTATTTATTAAGTCCCAAATCCATTTACAGGCAAACGATCCAATTACCTTACAAAATAGTATTAGAATATGAGAGTAGCAAATCAAAATAGAAAATGGAAATATATAATTCAAAGGCAGAGAAGCTAAGTGAATTAGAAGCAAATATTATGTTAAGAATATTACTTTTAAAGGTGGCTATGGAATATGGCAGAATACCCAGTTGGAAGCTGCTTTGAATACGTCAAAAGCGCAAAACAGGAGAATGAAAGTGAGCATTTGTATACTTCAAAAACAATAGAGGACCTAATTTATATCTCATTCAATAATATAAGAGACTATAGAAGAGGCTATATAGCTGCGGTTGATTTTCAAAACAACAAATTCGTCAAGGTAAACACTGCGCTTTGCTAGGAGAGAAAGATTAAGGAACAGTAAATCATCATTATAATGTATATAGGGAAAATTATATTTAATGAGCAGATTTCGATGGAAACTTCCGTTAAACTGATTCAACAGCATCGGAAAAGTTTTTCTTTTTTTTGACTACAGACATTCTTGACTACAGATAAGTTTGAACTTGGCCAACTAAATAAATACAACTGGCATCGTACCCAAAAAAAAAACTCAAAACGAATCGTTTTATTGAGTGCATTTAAAAGCTTTCTCGCAAAAATAAGCTATTGAGTTTTTCGTCATTGTGCTTTGTATAATAGTTTTTTCTTCAAGATTTTCAAGGACATCTAAAACAACATATCAACACTTCAAACCTCATCATCAAAATGGGGATAGCTTTGGTGCTCGGAATAGACTACCTTGTCTTCATTGTATCATGGGACCAATTATGGATTAAATGAGCCTACCTGCGCGATAGCCCGAAGCTTTAACTCGGCATATCAAATGTTCGGCTTTAATTAAAAAGTTGAAATTTTCAAGTGTCGGCTTATCCGCCCGTTTAACTGTTCTTAATAAAGTCATAAATGCATTTTTTGTAGTAACAATTTTGTTGGTGAAACTGTGATTAAATAAATAAATAAATAAACATTAATATCAAATCTCAGCTTTCGATTGAAAGTGACTCTAAAATCTATAAAAATTTTCCAATAATAAAATAAGAAAAAGCGTAGGTCCAGAACTTCACACAAAAAGATATGGCAAAACATTTAAAGATAAATAACTAGAGTTACACAAAGTATTATAGAAACAATGCTTCTCAGCAGAAATTTCAATTGTTCCAACTTTTTTAATCATCTGCGTAGAACAGAAAAGATTACGATTAAATATTGGGAATATCATTGATAAAAAGTTTGAATAAGAGAGGTTCTACTATGGGCTCTTAGGGTGCCCCAGATCAGAGAGAAAACGGTAACGACGACGCTCTAAAGAAAGAGACAAAGCAGGTGCGATTTATTAAGAAAGACAAAATCCTTAGTAATTTAATTTGAGAAGAAGTAGCTCAAGATACATAGAGTTAAGTGCATTTGAGAAAACTATATGGATACTATCAACTTGGGAGTTTCCGATTTAAAGCCGACGGCACTGCATGAGCAAATTTAATGATGCTGATAGATGTGAACCGATCTTAAACGAAGCCATGTTTCTGATGTACGAAGACAGAGCTATCAAAATTATAAATTTCATTAAACTTAAAATTCTCAATTTTTTTTGGAAAAGCAGGGAACGATGGAGATGGGGCGATAATTTGAAGTGAGATTGCGTTCACCAGATACGAAAATAAGGAAAATAAGGAAAAAAGTTTCCAGGAAGAAAGAAATTGCCAGCCTTGACAATTTTATCAATTAGAATTAATAGGAGGGGGACACAAGAAAGATGAGAGATTTTTTTTAGGAAAGGGTCAAGAAAGCAATTGGAACCAAGAAAAGATACAAGTGATTAAATTTCAAGAAATTTTTGAACCAGTTACAGCCTACAAACGCCATTGTTAATAAGCAAATGCAACAAACAAGATTAATTGATTATTGATTGTTCTCGAAAGTCGATGACTGTGGGTTGTCAGCTGTGCACTGGGTATGCGGAATATAACAACAGCTTTTCGATTCAAAAATTTACTAAAGATAAAATGATATTTCACATGGAATATTCATAGGATATCTGCTTTTTTCTCCGACTTTTTTCCGGCTTATTTTTTTCACTGCTTCAGTTTTTTCAATTCGAGCAGGAACGGCTTTTCTCCATATTCACTTAGGAGTAAAATACTTGAGTTTCAATTATTGTCAACACCCTATCCCGAGACAGCTTTGAAAATATTTTCTAAACAAAACACACATTTTGATTATATTTATCGGAAACTTTGGGCTCATGACTTTATTAAAGTTCAGGCAAAACATACACAGGTGACTAAATAAATTAAAAAATACAATTGAACCTCGGCAATTATAGGCTATTTACAATGTTCCCTTTTTTCCGAACGATTTTATTGAAGTCCTTTGTGCGATAAAACCTAACATAATGTAAAAAAACGAAAAGCTGTGAGTATTGAAAAAACTATAAATGTTTCAGTGTGACATTTGTTTATGACCATGTATGTTCCAAAAAAAACTGCGAAAAATAAATAAAAAACATTAAAAGCACGTATACGGGTCAAGTCTTCAAAATAACTTCAGCGACTTTAATTTTTTAGACAATGAAAAAATTCAGACGTTAGTTATCGAAAGATTGCCAAACATATGAAATAGAATATGACATCATGGTCAAATCAATTTTCTGATTTTCAAAAATATCTGGATCCCAACATATTGTAAATTCAGTTTTCATTGTTGAAACTAATAATGTAAGCAAAAGTATTATTTTCGATTGGTAGCACACAATCAATGTCCGCAGCATAATGTAAAGCTAAGTTACCACAACAATAGACTGACCTTTTTGGACGCCATTTCAATTTTTCCTTTGTATATAAACATATGGCTGCAAGGACTCACTCCGCACATTGTCTATTATTCTCATGGTCGTAGCCGGCAGCCACCATGCAAACGCTTCTTCGAATAATCTCCACATCAATGGACTTTTTGACGGAGACACCAACATAATAGAGTAGCAATTTCACGGGCTAGTGACGTTTAAGATATCACATCAAGCCTTCGTAACTTGGCGTCGGGTTCAATGTGATGAGCTGATGATGCGAAATAGACCAAACATTTGACACCGACGGCAAATAATCAAATTGAAAATTGTAACTCTGAATATCTGTTGTAGTCTCGGGCAATACTAAAAGGGATACGTGTAAAATCAGCAAAAATTTCTCTTGGGGGCCAATTGAGACTTCGGGCATTCAAAATTATTTGCAACAATAACATGATAAGTTTTTCATATTTCTCTATCACATTTTTGAAAACGACGCATCACAAGGTTAATAAAATGATCTATTTACCCTCGCAAACCCTTTTTGATCGAAAAAAAAGTCTTTTTTTTTTTGCGATTTCTGCAACATGCCAATTTTTTCCCCGTCCCTGCGTGATCCGTTCAAACATGGATAACGTACGTGTGCACTTTAGTTGAAGCAGATTTTCGGAATTGACGCCAGAATCTATCGTATTTGATATCAGCAGTCCTAATATACTTAAGCCCACGAACAGTATCAGCCTACCTGTAAAATGTCATAGTCTTTCTGAAATTCTTGTCATTTTATTGAATTTATGATGAAAGAAATGTAGCAAGGATCAAAACTGGTGAAATTCACTGGAACAAAAGCGTTGGAGGTGACACTTGTTCGCTAATGTGAATAAATAGCGCTTGAGCTCGTAGGATTTTCGCACGTGAGCAGATTGAATGATATTAGATTGTGTGGAAGGCAACAGGATGATTTGAATGATTTCAATCAAAACTGTTGGACATTTATGCTCTTTGTATTTATGAATTTGTGTTTTTTATTTAAGTACTGTCAAATTTTAAAATTCAGTAGACACTTTTTGTTATTTAATAAAGTAGGATTTAGTAAATAATAAATATTTTCTAAGGCTATTTAGTTTCACTGGAAAAGTTGGTGTTCTAAATTTTTAATTTTATTCAATAAAGTTATAGTTAATGATTGTCTGTTTAAAACAAGATGAAATCTCTGTTAAATTTAAGTTTTGTAGACACCAGTTAATTATCCATTTGTAATATAAATTATGGCGCTTTAGTCTACACTTCAACAATGGTGAAAAACCAGGTAACCATAAAAGTGGAGTCAACTAAATAGTTTTCACATTTTTATCTAACAATGCTGAAGTTTTACTTTGAAATCTAGTAACAGTATGCTTACCACTTTACACAAAAGTATTTTTGTGAAGATAGTTCAATCTTACCTGGAAAGAGAAATTGGGAACATGTTACTTCTTTTAATAACATTTTCATACATTTTATGCATAATTAAAGTAGAATTCATAAAGTAAATTATTCAGTTAATTTAGCACTATAGTAGATTTATAACTCATTTAATGATTACTTAAGAAACATTCCTAATGGTATGTTAATTTTCCCTTTAGAAGCTAAATATATTTTAATATTTTGACAGATATTGATGTTTCCAGGGTAATCTGCCATTTTCTTCGGTATGAGATCAAAGCTCATTTTGCTACCGATTTTACCACGTTGATAATTCATCGTCAAATGAGTTGAAAATATCATTTCCCCGATTAATTTTACATTTATGTGTTTTTTATTGCAATCGTTTGATACTTTAAGCTCATTTTTAACATAACTTATATTTCACTTACTTGAATAATAATTTGAATTTAAGCGGAAAATAATCGTTTTGACATTTTTTTACAGCCTATTAAACGATCCAGTCAAACATTATTTTCAATGAGATTTTGTTTATTACCAAAGCATGATACAGCTCATAAGCATAATTTTTAAATCACAACCGTTATGCAGCATTTGTTCTTGAAAGATCCTATTAATTCCAAAACATAAACCGTTATTACGTGCACGCATAGTAAATTTTCCGAGTTGGTAAAATGATGCAAGGTTGTCTCAAACGTACTGAGAAAATTCTATTCAAAACAGAGCCATTTCATTTCGTTATCAACATAGCACAATAGAGCACAAGGCCACGTGCATAACGAAAAGACCTGTTGAAATGTAGAAATTTCCTTACTACAGACAATTTACGTTTGAAGAGACTTTCATACGCTTCAATTAATCACAAATCGTGCATTGTTTGATGTTTTATGAAACGAGCCGCACAGTTAACTGTTATTCAGTCTAAAGTGGAGCGAGAGTCGAACACAAGAGTAAATTGTGAAGTGTTAGGTGAGAGTCGTATAAGCATTATGAGTTGATATATGGAGGTTTTTGCCTGTAAATTTTATACTTTATTTATGAGCCTCCACGGTGAAACTGGTAAAACTAGAATCATGATAAATTTTATTTAAATTCAAAATATATTTGGATTTATTTCTAGAATTCAAATAGAAATGTTTTGATTACGATACTACCAAACAATGGATTTCAATTAAGTGGATTATGTTTTTGCAATTTAATATGTTTTATCTTGAGGTGACAGAAGCAACAATATCATTGGGACTAAAACTTTTGAAGCTCAGTGTCATTAACGTTGATAAAAAGAGAGCCTATACCATTTCTACACACATATTCATAAAAAGCTGGCTTATCATTCCTTTATCATACCTGAGCATAACCTGAATTTTTACTAAACCCCGTTTTTCGCATGTTTACGTTCTTTGGCAGACCTCAATGTTCACATGCTTCCCCTTCGAATCTAGTCATCAGCAACGCATGATTGATTAAGAGTAGGTTGGCTTTGAATTTTCATATCTTCGTGTGGGGGAACTTATTAAAGAGGGTAGGATTTCATAGAGCGTATTATTTCTGCTATTAAAGCAGATGGCTTTATGGCACAATGAAATTCACATATATCGTTAATTTTCAGCGCATTTTTACAGCTTTGCAAATAAAAATTCATAATAGCAAACCTAAAAATAAACTACCAAACCAATAAACAAGTCTGCAAACGAAAAATTATTCATCGTTTATTATAACACAGATGACAGAAAATTGAGAGTTCTCAAGTTTTTGAACTAAGAGCAAAAATTATTATTCTTTGGGAAATCTCAAAATGCGAGTTAAAAAGTACCTTGAAAAATCTTCTTGCATGTAATTGTGTGACTATATGTCTGTAAAACTATGAATATAATGAAACATATTGGCACAGTTTGATTGTTTGAGGTTTGAAAGCATAAAAAATATTCTAAGCTTATCATAATTTATTCTATGCATATAAGAACACAAGCGCTGTGATCTGACTACTTATTTCAAATTGGAATTGTTTTTGCGGGATGATTAAAATTGAACAACTTTTTATTAACATTAAAAATTTTTAATCTACATTGTAAATTCTATTTTGACAAAGTGGTTTCGAAAGTATGCACTGTTTCTCATCAGACACCAGCACACAGTGCATACTTGACTGGCGTGACCACTTGCAGGTGGAAATCATTACATTCTATTTATGCTAGTTGTGACAAATTTTAACATCTCCGACTTATATCCATGGATATAATTTTACTTAGTAAAGGTAATTGAATTTGATCACGGTTCCCTTCTTGTCTATAAATCAGCATAGACAACGTATATCATTTCTACAGCTGATCGAAGCCGAGCATATTGAAACGGGAAACTCGATCGTTTTGCGGAATCAGCCTCCGAAAGCAGAATCAAATTGGAATTGTTTTTGCGGGATGATTAAAATTGAACAACTTTTTATTAACATTAAAAATTTTTAATCTACATTGTAAATTCTATTTTGACAAAGTGGTTTCAGTCAAAATCGAAAGAACTGACCAAGAAGGGTCTCAAATATAGCCGGCAATTGAAAACAAACATTAAAAAAGGATTTTGATGAGCAAAAACTGCATTCAAATTTTTCAAAAGAGATTTCCAAGTTGAAAATAATATAGCGCCCAGTGTGGGCAACAAACCAACAATTCTAGTTTGTAACCCCATGTTGATGCAGAAAATATTGTTCTTGCGTCTGATAATGCAATTCAGATTCAATCAAAACATTCTCTACCAATTTGGTTACAATACTATATCTATTTTCGCTGATTATCTCACCAAGAGAACATCACAAACAAGATTACCTTTCAGACCAATTAACATTCACCTTTCATCAAAAACATAATACTTAGTCAATCATCAGTTCAATTCGAGCGATAAATGAGTAAGTCAGAACCTAAACGGTGACTTTTCTTTTCATCAAAAATCACTTTCACCTCAATTATTCATATTCTTACGTTCGAAAAGAAAAACACATGAAAACAGTGTCTCCAACCTATACACATGATGAATAGATTAAACGATGATGGTAGACATGAGACATTCATTAATTATACATAGACACGAATTCTCTTCTGATCATATTATTGTGAAAGTTTTTGATATGAAAGTAGTTTTCGAAGGGAGGGTTGGTTAAGCATTGAATGGTATAAAAGTTCTGACGGATTTTCGTGCGGCTGAAGTTGTGTGCGTGTTTAATTTTGATCTGTAAGAAAATGCCGATAAGGGTTTCTTGTGTAACTTTTATCACAAAAGTTGAAAATAATTCTCCACAACTTTTTCTTAGGCAGATTTTGTACTTTTTTTCACTTTTTGCTATTCAATGATGTAATTATAGTATTTTTTGTTAACTAATTCTATTTGGCTATTTCTTCATAATAACTCATTTTTATGGGGAAAATATTCCTGATTTGAAATCATAATGTTTTGAGGGTTCAAATAAGATTAATTGCCCATCCACCATTGATGCCTAGTCATCTTTTTCTGGGATTGAAAATTGTGTAATGAAGGAAACATTGAACTAAACTCTCATCTTCGTAATAAACTGAATGTGCGGACGTGCGTGAAAAAGTACTTGTGAGCCCACAAACATTTAATACATAAAAGTAACCAAATTAGTATGTTTTTTGCCTGTTTTAGCAAATAACAATCACCGTTGCGAAAACTATTGAGGTTTGGTTTTATGTACGTGAAATATGTTAATTTTAACTATTTATATTTGATGCATATAAAACTACAATTGAAAACTTACAACATTTTCGTTTTTATTATAAATTTCACTAAATTGAGTTTTAGAAAACAACCATTATTGAATAATATACTAAAACATTAAAATGTTACGTTGCCTTTCATGTAAAATAAAGAATTTTATCATTTACCATATGAGAAGCCAGGAAATTGTTTGCTGTATGCCGACGAAATAATGACTGACCAGCACGTGTAGCAGCACGATTTAAGGACATCAGATTCGAAGATACAGCTCAAAGTAAATTCTATAGATCGTGTTATAACTAGGAAAGTGATCATGAAAAACAAATTGTTGCTTCTAATGTTAAAAATATGATCTACTTGTTGGTCCACGTCAGCATAGGGTATCGATACAGAAGGTGAATTCGAAATCGAAGTCGCCTCTGAAATGTATAAAAATAGCGTAGAAATCAAAACTAGGACTGATAGGAACAGGTGGCACAAAGTGGAGTTTCATGCCATTTTTCTCAAGAGCAACCACTGAGATGTAACATTTTACGTCACTAGGGAAAGCCTGCAGGCTCTAGTCGTATTTGTTCTGCAATGAAAGTATTCAAGGCAGTTCTATAAAAGAAAATGTGCTATGTTGTTTTGCGGGACAGGAATCGGAAAGTTCGTAAGATCACCAACGATTATGATCGCGTTTTACGAGAGAAGCTTTCGTACATTAAAAATAATTCAAAGGCGAAAACATTTAAGCCGTTTGCAGAAGAGGAGTTAGATGTATTTTTAGGAATCTTCATTGTCTGTAGTGCTCAAAAGTCAAATAGAGAGCACATTTCCGAATTATAGTAACCTAATTATTTTCCACTAGTTTGTGCGATCATAGCCTACGGTGAATTTAGAATGCTGCTTCGCATCATACGCATTGATAAAGACGTCATTCATCCTACAAGCTTTCAACCGATAAGACAGCTGCCATTCCTGATATTTGGACAGTGAAAAGTTCTTGAGAGCGGTTTGTAAAGGCTGGTACTGAGTTCGAGTTCACGTGAAATTTTGACATTTCCCCATTATCTGGCCATTCTTTCGAGCGAAAATTTTGACAACAGAGAAAAGCAGAAACACTGCTCATTCTTGACGGATAAAATGTCAAGAATTTCAATTTTCGATCGATTTTCTTATTGGAAAGTCATTTTCAAATTCAATTTTCAAATTCAAACACTAAATGTCACTTTTTAGCTCGAAAGAATGAACTGCACAAACTAAATTTGCGTGAAATGATTGACAACATGTTTTAGTGCCATCTATGTTTTCGAAGCGAAAGCAACTTCAAAGCAACTTTTCATGCTAAGAACACAGTACCAAACTTGCTTATTTTCAAGCTAAATTTTCGCCGAAACAGATTTCACGTGAAATTTTGTATGAAAATTTCACGTGAAATCGAACTCAGTACTATGCTTAAGCCTTGGTGATCGAGGACGGATAAAGTTGACTCAGTATATGCCTTTGAAGCCTGAATAGAATGGCATCAAAATTTTGTGGAAAAAATTTACACGGAAAAGCCTGCAAGTGGTGGGCGCTAAAAAATGTGGGTGTGTGCACAATTCTCAATCTTGTTGTGCCGCATAAAAATTTGGGAAAAAACATTACAGCTGATAATTTGTTTACAAGTTTGCAGCTTGCTAGAATTTCCAGTTCTTGAAACTGAACGGTAGTAGGACCTGAGAGAAGACAACAAAATGTTTTAACTACCAAGTTTATAGCCAAATAAGAATCTAAAGTTGCATTCAAACAACTTTACGTTTAATAAGGAAGCAAAGTGCAAATCAAAGCTGTTTTTATCCTGTCTGGCATGAATTGGATGTCAAATGTAGACGAAATGCCAGGTAGTAAAATACAAATGATTACCTACTGTAACCACACGAAAAAAGGTGCCCATAATATGGATAAATTTTTAAGATAATTCACTATAAAACGAAGAATAAATTGCTGTCTTTTCACACTTTTTTCAACGTCATTGTCAATGTTATTTTGGCAGGATGCATTATAGATATCGAGCATAATCCAGAACTAACCTCTATAAACAAACATAGGGGCTAAGCATTCCAAGTTTGCAAACCCAGCATCGAGATTATTGATTATAAGATTCGAATATTCGTTAGAAACCACATTCAGCGATCCAAGGTATTCATGAATTTTTCACGCAGTCTTTAACTGAACCAGGTCCTTAGAGAGCTTGGAAACACGACTCAAACAGATGAGCCCCGATTGTTGATAGTCGTTTATGTGTCGTGCTTTAAAGTGGAAAGCAAGGAACCTTTGCTGCAAAAATCTGATATGTCATGGGCATACTGTTGATAAAACAGCATGGATTGCTTGTAAGTAGATCTTAAATTTAATAAAGTGACGGCAAGCAAACAGTAAACATAAAATCCAAATAGAAAAATAAACGTTTTAATATTTTGTTTCAACAAATTCTCTTATTCTACAGGTGTAAAAATACACAGTTTCAAGTGTAAAAATATAAATTTACCATCGCCTCTTGACAAGTTAATGCAAAAGCTAATACGGAACTATGTTTCCATTATTTAAGATCTCCTCACAAGGTTTAAGTTGAATGCCGTCGCAAAAGCTAAAAACAAAACAGTTGAAAGATACCAAAGGTACAAGGGTAAGTATTTACGCACATAACACTAAAAAAATACTTTGGGACATGTGGAAAAAAATTGGCTTTCTATAACTTTATTATTCCTAAGTTGATTGAAGATAAAAAGTAACAGTAATCATAGACTTTTTGCAGCGAAATAAATTAGTTTTTACTTCTATCACCATACTAGTCTCATTTTTGAAGTTAAATTTATTTGAGTTGACTTTTTTAGCTGATTTTTTAAATGATTCTTAAAATGTTTAAATCAACATCAGAGTAAATTGAATTTTTTCGTTTTCTATTTAGTGTATCCTTCTCACACATATTGCTTAAATACTTTGCAGCATTCAGAGAATTCTAACCACTTCCAATGTGTTATTTTTCGGCGATGATATTTTTCTGTCGGACATACATATTTCATGTCCACGAACGCGAGTACTGGTTTCCGATCTTGTCGATAACGGACTGGTGCTTTTGACAGGAATTTATTTGGGTCCGTGAGACGAAGCGGTGGGCTGCTAATTAGCACACTCCTATTTTTCAAATGCTATTTATAAATAGCAACAACAGTATGCTATTTATAAATTATAATCTGCTACTTTTCTCAAGTACTATTCAGGTAGCAGATTATCAAATTTATAAAGTCAACAGTGAATAGCAATAGCAACATATATAAAGGGCTTTGTGGACCGTTTTTTGTACACAGGGCTAACTGAGCCATACGACTCTACACCACACAGATAAACGTATCAGGCTGATCTTCGTGCCATTTTCTAACTGCGATTGAACCTCACGTGAAGCAGTGAAACCAAAAAATATAAATAAATAAATCAATTAGCAGCGAAAGGAAACCTACTCTATCTTTGGCATTTGCAAATTAAACATATCACTATGCAAGAAATATATTGTATATCAAATAAATGGCTATTATTTTTAGCTGCTATCTGTAATTGTTGTTTACTGCTATTGCTATTTGAAAAGAGCAGTTTGGTACAGCGCTTGTGAGTAACATTGTGTTAATAATCAGATATCAGTCGAGAAGTCAATGGAAGCTATAGACGTTTAATGAAAAATGTAGAAAAGTAAAAGTCGCAGCTGTGATATGAAGTTTCATGTAGTACTCCTAATGCAACTGTCTAGCAGATGTACCCAGGGTGAGAGGCTTTCTTTCAAATATTCGGAAATGTGTTCAGCATGAATAAGCTGGTTCGAAAGTCGTTCAGAGGTGGTGTATATATAATTATCTAAATTTGCCCTGCATATGTACTGGAAAGAAAATATTGCTACCACATTTTACTACAAACTGGATGGTGAAGGGAATGCAATCAAGCCAGTGTCAATTACTGTACATCAGCTGTCCAGTCTAAAATGTTGTGCTATGTGATATCCTCCAAGGGTGCAGCATATCGGTCGCGCATGCCTCGGGTTTTTGTTTATACTTACCCCCAGTGAACTCAGGATTCTCCAAAAACTTTTTTAATGCGATAAAGTAAAGGAAGCTGGACGGTTATGTTTTTCATCAACGTTTTTTACAATATATCTTACGCGCCTGTAAAAAACTTGTCCATTCATTGGTGAAAGCTAATAGTTCAAATGCATATCTTTAAGATTTATGTTTCATTAACGGTTGACATATATATATATTTCATTTCAGCTTGAAACAATTTATATACAAAGTGCGTCAGGTATTTGAGAACATACACATTTGTGGTTGCCAATACTAAACGGTATTTTTTTCATCTTTTTTTTCAGGTTAAAAATGGAAGATAATAAGCTTACTCAAAAAATGAAAAGATCTGCCGATATCGTTGCCATACATGCAGACGAGAGCGGTCTTGAAATTGCCACATTTTTGAAAGTCACCCGATCGTTTGTTAAAAAAGTTCGTCAGGAATTAGGAGCATCTGATGGTCATGTAGTTCATGTTTTCATGTAGTTCATGTTGGTCATGTTTTAAAGCGTAAAAAGCTTGAGACACGTTCTGACACTCTAAGGAAACAGGAATTTGTGAAGCAAGCTCAAGAAATTATCGATGAAGATCTTTCAAAGTCCATGAGAGCCATATCGAGAGACGTCCATGTTTCTGAGTGCACAATACGTCAGATTATTGACAAAGATATTCGTTATAAGGCTTACGTGATGCACAGAGGCCAGTTTATGTCAGCCCAAACTAAAACAAATTGATTTATGCGCTCAAAAAGACTTTTGAACTAGTCAAAACATCCAGAAGTTCCAGACGAGCTATGGTTTTTTCCTGATGAAAAAAATGTTGATCAAGATCAAAAAATAAACCGACGTAATGACAGATGGTTGTGTTCAAAACCCTCAGATGTTCTTCTTGTTATGCATACAAAATTTCCAGCAACTGTCAAGGTTTTGGGAGTGGTTAATAATGAAGGACACGTCATGTCACCCGATTTCTTTCCTCAAGGACTTCGAGTGAATGCTGCCGCCTATATTGAGATTTTAGAAACCGTTGTGAAGCCTTGAATTGATAGTGTACGCAGTGGTAGACCATATGTTTTTCAAAAGGACTCTGCTCCTTCACATAGAGCCATGATCACGCAAGAATGGATGTTTGAGAATTTGCATGATCTCATAACCCCAAATTTGTGGCTACCCAGCTCTCCACATCTTAATCCACTCGATTATTATGTATGGGGCGTTGCTGAAAGGGAGACCAATTAACGTCATCATAATACACTTGGCTCTTTAAGAACAGCTATTGCCGAAGTAATGACTCATATGGACCAGAACCAGCTGGTTTGCGCCTGTAAACGTTTTCTACAAAGAATTGAAGCATTTATTGGCGCTGAGGGATATTTCATTGAATAGTTGTTTAATTTAAAACTCAAATAATGTACCTTAAAAATTTTATTAAAATATAACATGTTTTCAATAAGATATAAGTCTATTAATTTTGAAGGCAATATATTCTCAAATACCTGACGCACCCTGTATTTCAGACATATCTTTATTTTCAGCAAATTTTTTTCAAATTCTCCATATTTGAAGCATTTATAATGACCTCTCTCATAGTTTCAAAATGTTTTCATATTTACGGTAACTAACTTTTTCACTCTGGAATTTCAAACAACCTAAAGTTTTGATCTACCGAACACTAAAACGATTCCATTCGCATTTTCTCTACCATCTTGCCCAATTTTCTAGCATCTGCTCCACAACAGCAAAAATTTTGTGATTCCATCGAGTGCTGACGCATACATTTCGTTTGTCCTGACATCGAGATAGACTTTGAAAGACTTGGGAAATGTCCCGATAGATGATCTTGTCATGTTTATGAGCCTAACGTCCCTCTCGAGCCACACAACACAGACACACTCTTGCGGAAAAGTTCGATGCTAGAACAAAAAGAATGAAACGTCCAAGAAACACAATAAGAAATATCGAGTGTAGCTCAGCTACAGGCTTTACGCGTGTATCTTTCACGGATGAGCGACTAAATTAATTTGCCTTGGGATTTAATTCCATTTGAAGCGTTTGCATTGCTTTCTGCCAACGAATACAACGACAGCTTTGTGTCTTCTGGACTTCATCGCAAATTGTATCTAAGGCATCGTGTATGCATGTTTATACCGGGGATAAATCCTATGTGTACAATTCTCCAAGTAGTCTTATCGTTTGCCGTTGAAACGTCCTTGTTACCTACCGTCTGCCTGTCTTCCGTCGACCAAACGCTCTCGTCGAGACCCGTTTCATTTTCGTTTTCATTTCCACAAAAGAAATCTCTCAAGACAAAGTGATAGAGAGTATTGATTCAATCTTCGGATGAGTACTTATAAGTAATTGAGATAAATTCAGTGATGCAAATAAATTGCTTTTAGTTTTTTATTTAGTAAATTGAATTCGGTACAACAACGGAACCAACGTAAACTGTTTCCCCGGTGAATAACGAGTTTTTCATGCTTTCGCCAGCTTGTTATGCTCGATCCTCGCCATTAGCGATATTAGCGAGGCTTAAGCGCAAATGACGATTGGATGTTGTAATAGGTAATCCATTTATTAGAGGCGGCTGACTTGAACTAGCATTTCACGTTGAGATATAATGTGATTTGTAGCTACGAGTGGAATTATCGGCTCCTGATAAGTATCCTGCTCGGCCGGATGCTGAAGTGATTTATGATGTTTCTTCAGAATGAAATAACTGGTTTCTGGTTGCGCACAAGAAAGTATGACAGAAGCTGTGAAATTAATGCGATTCGCAAGGATTTGGTGGTGTATTTGGCATTCAGCATCATCAATCAAGGCTTTATGTTTTAATATATTTAGAAAATTTTAACCTGTAGGCATACAATCAATTAATGTTTCTTCAGGTTGTTAATAAAATAAAGTTTATAAAGTAGTTTCTCATTTGGTAAAAAAAAACATATTCCAAAATGAAAATTGCAACATACTTAACGGATTAACTTCTCTGGAAAATAAGTCTCTCGAGTCTCGCTGTGCACAGTTCTACGTTCTTTAGTCTTCCATTTTGCCAACATTCTTCAAAGTCACTTGAGAAATTAACCTACGGAAGATATGAGCTTCCGCACAAAGTGCAGAGTTGTTCAGGGAGCAGTGCCGTGCACCCTCGATAAGCACAGCATCACCGAGGAATTTCGCAACGTGTATACAAGCACATAAATGCATTTGTATTCAGGAATGCCGTAAGGAGAGAGTTTTCGAATATCTTGAGTTAACGAATGAAAAAAATTGCATTCTAGTCCTGGATAGTTTATAAGTATACTTACGTTTTGGCGGTGGACATGCTCTAACGTTGCTAGAGCTAATGTATTTTATTAAAATGAAGATGCAGTCTATAAAGTGCATTCAAATTGGATTTATGAGAAAAGTTATGACAGATTATTAGCCTAACGTAGCTTGCAAGGGAAATGTGGAATAACTGTTGCGGATACTCTCTATTTTGTGAAAATTTGTTGCATTAAAAAGCTTCTTATATAGTAAAGGTAATTGAATTTGATCACGGTTCCCTTCTTGTCTATAAATCAGCATAGACAACGTATATCATTTCTACAGCATCGAAGCCGAGCATATTGAAACGGGAAACTTCGATCGTTTTGCGGAATCAGCCTCCGAAAGCAGAATCAAATTGGAAATGTTTTTGCGGGATGATTAAAATTGAACAACTTTTTATTAACATTAAAAATTTTAATCTATTAGGTGTACAACTTTGCTTCCGCCGTTTTGCAATAGATGGCTGTAGCGGTAAGTGGTTGTTGAAATTGAAGATCATAAATGTCATGCAATAAGCTTAGGTATTTGTTAACATAACGCCATCAATATATTAGTCGATTTGTGTGTGCATCATAAAGTTATTCTCGATTAAACATGTCAGCTTTCGAGCCAAATTCTCGTCATTTGCGGGAGGTTTTAATTTTCTTCTTTAATGTGATGAAATCTGCGGCTGAGGCTCATCGAATGCTCTCAAATACCTATGGTGAGGCTGCTATTAATGAAAGAACGTGCCGAGAGTGGTTTCAACGCTTCAAGAACGGCAACTTTAACGTCGAAGACCAGCATGGCAGTGGAAGAGAGAAAGTTTTCGAATATGCAGAATTGGAGACATGACTTGATCAAGACTCGTGTCAAACGCAACAAGAATTGGCAGGATAATTGGGAGTGACGCAACCAGCCATTTAAAAACGCCTGAAAGTCATGGGAATGATTCAGAAACAAGGAAAGTGGGTGCCGTACGAGTTGAAGCCGAGAGATGTTGAACGGCGTTTGTGTGTTTGTGAACAGCTTGTTACAAGGCAAAGACGGAAGAGATTTCTGCATCGCATTGAGGCTGGGGACGAAAAATTGGTTTCATTACGATAATCATAAGCGCAGAAAATCATGGAGATATCCCGGCCATGCTTCCTGTCGACGGCCAAACCGAAGATTCACGATGCCAAGGTCATGCTCAGTATTTGGTGGGACCAGCTCGGCGTAGTGTATTATGAGTTGTTAAAACTGACTGAAACAATCACAGGCGATCGTTATCGAATGCAATTAATGCGTTTGAGCCGAACATTGAAAGACAAACGGCCGCAATGCAACAAGAGACATGATAAAGTGATTTTACAGCATGACAATGCTCGACCCCATGTTGCGACAGTCGTGAAGACATACTTGGAAACTTTGAAATGGGAAGTCCTACCCCACCCGCCGTATTCTCCAGACGTTGTTGCCTCGGACTATCACTTGTTTCGATCAATAGCGCACGGCCTGGCTACCCAGCACTTCCAGTCTTATCAAGAAGTAAAAAATTGGATCGATTCGTGGATCGATTCAAAAGATGACCAGCTTTTTAAACGCGGGATTCGTATCCTGCCCGAAAGATGGGAGAAAGTAGTGGCCAGTGATGAAGAATACTTTGAATTATAAATGTATAACCAGTTTTTTACAATAAAGCCTCGAATTTCGCAAAAAACACGGCGGAAGCAAAGTTGTACACCTAATACATTGAAAATTCTATTTTGACAAAGTGGTTTCGAAAGTATGCACTGCTTCTCATCATCATATACGTTGTCTATGCTGATTTATAGACAAGAAGGGAACCGTGATCAAATTCAATTACCTTTACTAAGTAAAATTATATCCATGGATATAAGTCGGAGATGTTAAAATTTGTCACAACTAGCATAAATAAAAATGTAATGATTTCCACCTGCAAGTGGTCACGCCAGTCAAGTATGCACTGTGTGCTGGTGTCTGATGAGAAGCAGTGCATACTTTCGAAACCACTTTGTCAAAATAGAATTTTCAATGTAGATTAAAATTTTTAATGTTAATAAAAAGTTGTTCAATTTTAATCATCCCGCAAAAACATTTCCAATTTAAGCTTCTTATAGTTTATTGTAGAATATTTTTTTAATAAAAAATATTTCAAACTCAAGGTATTTGAATATATTTTGAAGTGTTCTTTTTCTTGGATATAAGTACATAATTAAGTTTGAACAATAGATCTGGCCACTTGCTCACTTTCACTGTGAATTTTAATTGGTTTTAGAATTTCTTGAAAAAGCTAAAATATTATTCAGAAAATTTTTTCAATTGTTTTTTTATTTAATCATATTTACTTTTTCATTTTACAAACCGAATCAACATATTTTTATAGACTATCTCGCGACCTGTTGCTATTTAACTACTGAGCCAACAGTAATATTTTTTATAGTATCAGCTAGAATATTGGAGATACCATATCTGGGTTAATATTCACATTAGGTATTATTTGTTTTCGATATCTTGTATGAGTCTTGCACTAATATTCCTATAAAGTTTCAGGAAGTGTTTTTTTTTCATTCATCAAATTAGTTCTTAAGTATAATTCACTAGAAATTTCGCAGTTTATGATAATTTTATACAAAAGTGAATCAGAAATTTTGGTACGTTATAACGATACGAAATTTTGATAAAAAGGTATCTAATTCTTTTATATTTAAATTCATTGGTGAGCAAATCATTGGGATTTAACTAATTATATTTTTGTATTTATTCCTTTAAGTTTACACCCGCCGTTATCCAAGGCTTTAATTGTTTGAATTCAGAGTTTAACGTTTTTACTATTACGGGACAGAATGAATTTCTAGCCACCTCGTTCAAAATTTGAAATGATAAATATGTGCTACTTTCTCCAGAATAAAAGTTAAAGATTCTTCTCACCAACAGAGTTAAAAATTCATTAAAAATAAAGGTTCAGTTGAATGCTGCCTGTGAAAAATCTTCAACATCTATGACATTGGTTCAATAAAGTTAAACGTGGTCGAATATCTGGTTATGATTGAGAGTACTGACTGCCTGTCAGACGTGGTTACTGTGGAAATCACTGAACATTTTCGCGGTAGGGTTCTCGTGGTTCACCAAAAGAAAGTAGCAGAGATAGTAGGCGTAGCAGAGTTAAAATAGTCTTCCACATTTTACAGGATAAGATAAGTTACGAATTAAAAAAGATTTGGCTGACAGCTTCAAAGCAGTGTTTGGACATTTTCAAGTAAAATTTGACGAGTCATTCTGTTGATGAAACCCATATCCATTACAACGCAATTACTTGGCAGCAGATCCACTAGGTGAATTTGGTTTTAGCCAGTTTTTTTTTAGAATTCGAAAGGTATGATTTTACCGCTAAAAACAAGAAAAAACACAATCACTGAAAAATACTGCAGTGAATTATTGGACCGACTTGATGAGGAACTGCCAAATTTATCAACTGGGTTGCTTCTTACTTGAATTTAAGTACCCAGTTTGTATCTTTTTGCGGTATAACCTTTTCAGAAATTATCGTTGCTTCATGTGTTCCCCAAGGGAGTCACATGGGTCCACTTCTTTTTGTTTTATATACGAACGACTTGCCTTCCATTTTGAAAAGCTTATCTATATTATTATATGCTGGCTGATGGTAGTAAAATCTTCAAAAAGGTATCCAATTTGAACGAATGTTTTAATCTACAAGCTGACCTAGATAATCTATCAGACTGGAGTAACACAAACCGCTTACTAATCAACATCGACTAGTGTTCTCTTTTATGGTTGATGCGTAAATCATCTTCTTTACAATTTGATTACTCTCTAAAGAGTACACAATTGGCACATTTTGGAAAAATACTCGATTTAGGAGTACTTCTGAATAGCTCATTCACTTTTGACGATCATATCAATAGTATCATTGTAAAAGCCAACTGTGCCTTAGGCTTCGTAGGGAGGCGATCGAGGGAGTTTAATAACATTTTCCTAACAAAAACCTTATATTGTGCTTTGGTGAGAATATGCATGTTTGATTTGGGATCCTTATTAGCAAGTGCATATTGATCGCATCAAATCGGTTCAAATAAAATTCTTGCGATTTTGCCTACATGAACTTTCGTGGTCTGATCGTCTTCGATTACCTCCTTATACTAATCGGCTGAAACTTTTGGTTATGTACACACTTTAAAATAGACATCAAAAATTCAAAATCTTTTATGCTGCTAAGCTTTTCGGCGGAAATGTCTCTTCTAAATTTATTTTAGATCAATCTGGCCTGAATACTAACTGCCACAGATTTCGGCACGTGAGCTTATAATGCGTTACTTTTCATTTTCATTGAACCAATTACGGCTACAATGAACCTAACTCAGCGATAAAAAGATATGTTAATTAGACTAGTGACAGTTTTGATGTAATTAAGTTTACATTGCCTTTGTGAGGTGTTGTAAATATTTCTTGAATGTTACTTTTCAATGTAAGTAGCCTGTATTAGAGGAAATGTTAAATAAATAAATTTAAAAAAATAAAAATTAACAACCAATGTCCAAATTCTCCTGGTATGACAGCCCCAAGCATCGTTTTATCGCTGAAACTTTCGATAAAATGTTTCGATGAAAATGAAATTTATAGAATAGGTTATTCAAAGGATATATGTAGCCATAAAACATTGATTCTCATTTTTTTGTTCTGTCTAAGAAATAGTTGATATTGAAAATGATTGCGAAAAAGTTTATTGAGTCTTTCCACATTTTTTAGTCACTCAAAGATAATTTCTTCGAAAATTTGTTTGCTGGCGGTTTTGATTCCCAAGAGTTTTTTTTTGTATGATTTACTCTACCTTTTCTCCCCAAATGAACCCAAAAATGCTCTATTGGGGTTACTCCCGGACTTTGAGGAAGAGTTTCAATCACATGAGAATAATTATGAATCAACCTAATAAGGTCTAATGACTTCTTCCACATTCAGAGTTGTAGGACCAATTATGCGCAAAATTCACCAATTGAACGGTTGAAAGCTATCGGAAACGTTGTTGCTTTTCATCTGGATATATTTAATGTAAATAAGGGTAGATTTAAAAAATGTATATTGGATTTGCTGTAAACGATTTTGCTTTTCAGACCTAATGAAGTAATTATCTTTGCTAGCATTAATTTAAATTTAATTTAACATATACAGCTACTGTATAGTTTTTTTCTATGGACAGCTGTCCGTTTGTAAATAAATATATAAATAAATATCATAGCAAGCTTTATGCTTCGGTTAATTGTCTTAGTAAAACGAAAAGTCTCACCGGGATTTCCGTTTGTCAACAGACTCCCTTAAATTTATTTTTTAAATATTTATATAATCTTTATAAATCATTTGTGTTTCAACATATTTGAATTGCACTCCACACCATAGCATTAATTCCCCCGTCCTTTGTCGTTGAACTAATATTCTTTGAATTTAAAACTTCGTTCGTCGTTATCCATACTTTTTAGCACTCACTATCGCTCCCAAAGTTGTCAAACTCTCCTTCACAAATAGAAAACTTTTTCAGAACTCAAGCTTTTTTAATTCGTTCCTTTGCAAATTTTAACACAGTTCTTCAATCTCATGAAATTCAATTTTTTACGAATAACTGAGTGCGTAACCCTTGTTCCAATACAGGATTTCAATTTAAGATTTAATTATATTTAGACTGCTACTTAAATCTTTAATGAGCTCTGCACTAGGATATGACAATTAGCACTAAAAACCAGCGCAAACATGTGCAATCTCGAGAAATACGGACTTACCAACTTCTGTCAAATTTCAGTATAAATGTTGTGTTACAAATTTTGTTTAACTTTTTTTTCGTGAGATTGCGTTTTTGATAAATAGATAATATAAGGAAATGAGCAGTTACGTAAAACGTTCAATTTTTGTATTTAGAAATGCTACCATTTTGCAAATAAACTAATTGCATGAAAAATTATTCTAGTCGCAGTATTAGCATAAAACAATTATGGGAGAAGAAATTTAAAACCTCTCATTAAACACTGAGTTAATTCAAATGTGTGAAGCCTTGGTATTCAGTGAATTTAAACTACTAAAATTTTCCAGTTAATTAAATATTATGAATACTTTCACTCCTCGAATTAATTATAGCTAATCAATTCAACCATGAATTTTTTCTCAATGTTTCAATATCCACCGTTAATTTCACTGAAATATAATTCGATTAAATGAAGCCAACTCTCGTTATTTCTGGGCATTTTTATCCTCTCTGCACGCGTTTACATCATGTTTCTACATACATTCCAGAGCACCCTACCTTCTGTCACAGCATGAATGTATGTATATTTCTCTCCCGACCTGCCTACTTTTATCGCCAGGATGATAATAATCATTTGCAATTACGCTCGATTTCATTTCATCGATCAAACATGATTTCCAGATGAATTCTTGTTTGTGATAATAATAAAAGGATATTCTCTTGGCTTTCATTATTCGATTCCGTTTTGTAAGAACCTCTGTATGAACCTGTGTAATGAGTGTAGATAGACATACCATATTCACGCTAATGGGAAACCGTTGTGGAATGCAATCAGAAAAGGAGATTCGTTACTATCGTAATTTATCATCTTCCATTTGAATTGTTGACAGAATGCTAGAGCTAGAGGTCATGTTAATATGTACATACATATATACCCTAGTTGATACGAAAATCAAGGCCAGTCTCTGTCCCGTTCATCAATTTCGAAATCATTTTTTTTTCGAAGAATATTCCCATCCCAACAATATCGAAACGAGAGGCTGTGCAGCTTCAATACACATAGTGTGTGGCATTGAAATGAATTGGCATAAATATGCTTAAGTGTTTGCACAAATAAAGCTAGTGGTTTCATTGTTGACGATGACGCAATTCGATGCGAAAATATCAATAATCTTTGCTGGCTCTACTGGTCTATTTTTAGAATCAGGAAACGTTACCGTTTTCTGACTTTGCATATTGATTATACGATCCGGAATCGGGATGAAATTTATTTGCATGGAAATGGAACTTATATTTAGTCGGTATAGATATGAATCTGGTCGGTTTGGCTGTGTAGGGAGTATGAGAAGAGTTTCGAAATGATAATATGTAACCTCGAAACAAATCAATTAGATATTTGAGCTTTCCATTTGTTTGGATCAGAATGCAGAATTAAGTTCGATTGCTACAAAAAGATAGTGTTGATAGCTATCCCATTGGATCGGCTACATACACAGGAGTCACAAAATGATAGATGTCAAATATAAGCAGCATGACGGGTAATTAATTTTAACAGCTAGTTAAATATAAGTGATATGACAGCTAATTAAAAAAATTTTCATTCACAGGATATTCATATGCAAATTGTTTTAGTATTTTTATATTAATTTATATCATCTGTTTCATTTCTCATTATTTCAATTTCATAGAAATACTGCAATAAATATTTCGGCTCTAAAATATGCCAAAAATACTGTCTACCTGACCTATACTCTTTGCAGCCGAAATTATATTTTTGGATAATACTGCATGTTTATGACTTGAAAACTATTTCTGTACACCTCTAAAATTTGAACTGCAAAAATATTTATAGCCCCGACATCAAACTAGGTATATATTGCGTGCGTGTTTATTGCATCTGAAATAAATGTTGCATAAATTTACCTTCTCGCGCTGCGTTACAAATTCTGGATTATAAAAAAAAAAAATGAAAATGAAATGCCAGCGAATGTTATATTTACTGAAGAGTATGAATAATTTTACCCTAGTGAAGGCAATGTCATAATAAAGTGGATCCGTTGTGTACTGTGAATTGTAGTCCACTTCAATTCGGACATATTTCATCCTGCCATATATACCCGGACGATTTTGAGTCATCCAACGCTTCTGGTTGGTTTGTTTTGGATGTGTTCTATTTCATTAACACCAGCCACTTAGCTTGCACAACAACTGCCCCCAAAAGATACATATGTGTTTTCGTTTGGGCAAAAATTATAATCAAATTCGAACCATCGAAATTTCAATCAACATATTGGTATTTGATGATATTATCGTCGGATGGAAAAACAAATAATATGAAGTGGATTCTATAATTAGATCCACTTTCATTATGTTTCGGACTTTAAATTGAGATAGTAAGTAACCGGTGAATGTTTTTGAAACTAATTTCACAAGTGAAATAGTGGAGTGGAGTTTGGAATGATGATGTGACTGCTTTGGGAGATGGATGTGCGTCGAGGCTACTCCTAAGTAAAACCGTACCAATATCATTATCTTGTTCGCAATCAAGTTTTGGATGCGGGGTTCCCTATTGTTACGGGAAGTACATAGACACGGTGGGTTCATTCCGTGTCTCTCTTTTCCACCTTATGTTGAATTAAATGTTTTTGCATTAAATTCAATACACATACGATAGGTTGCATTTGTATTGGACTTGGTCGACATAAAGGCATAACACTTTTCAGTGCACTTTCAACTCTTCCATCCTCAAAGAGAAATCACTATCTATGTTCGGTGTTTTTGATGCTCTTGTAGAAACATTTCCCTCTTCCGAAATCGTTTTTACTGGCGACTTTGATGTGCACAGCGTCTAGTGGCTCAAATACTCTTCTCCTACAAGCCGAGTAGGTAGAGAGATTGATTTCTTTTGCGAGTCTCATAACTAACAGCAATTAGTGGATTGTTCTAGTAGGATACCGGATATACTACGTGAAAATACGACTCGGTTAGATCTTTTTTCAATATATCCCGAAAAATATGTTATCTCTGTTGCAGTTCCTTTAGGCAGCTCAGACCATTGTTTAGTTTCGAGCACAAGCTCTCTGGTCAAAAGAAATCTATCTGCCACCAAAAGATTGCTATGACACTTTGACAATACCGGTTTGGAGTTGTTCAATAAATTTATTAGAGAGCTATATTGATCTTAATGGGATGTTGATGAAATAAGTGTCACCATAGGCTCTACCCTATGCCTCGTGCATTCCTTTATTCCACACAGCTTTTAGCGATTCAAACCAACTGCCATCTTAAGGTTTAATAATAATAGCAAAAAAGCTATTGGAAATAGCGAAGCGGCATTCGATTCATATTCACAATGGTGTTCCGGGGAATTACGGCAAAATTTGTAAAACTGCGCGCAGCATCTGCAAATGCACTATTCAAAATGTGTAGTTTCAGTTCGACCAAGGCATCAGGCGGAAAATCTTTGCAAACGGAAGAACTAGTAACTTTTGGTCACTTGTTAAAGCCGTGAAAGATAATTTCACGTCTTTTTCTGTGCCCCCACTTCTTCATCGAGACCAAATTTACATAGAACCACTGGATAAAGCTAATCTCTTTGCTGAATTATTGCTGCAAACTCTTCTTTGCCTCCATCTACGCAAAATCCACCTTCGATTCCTGAGTGCATTTCAAATCAAGCTCCTTTACGTTTTCGTACAAGACAAGTTTCCAAAGTGCTCGCAAAGTTTGACGCATCCAAACTTGCTGGTCCTGATGGTATCCAAACCTTGGTTCTGAAGCTCTGCATTTCTCTTTATGCTACACTTCTGCGCAAATTATTTCACTTATCCTATCCAAAAGGAACTCATCCATCGAAATTGAAACTTGCTCATGTTCATCCCATCCCCAAAAAAAGAAGAGGCTTGCGATCCCTCTAACTATCGACCAATTGCTTTTACTTTGATTGTGTCTTTTTGGTTTTTGAAACACTTATTAATTCTAAATAAATAAGCTATCTAGACTTCCATAGGCTAATCAATGACAAACAGAACGTTTTTCGTTCTGATCGGTCCACTGGGGACTTGCGGACATTTCTCACTGAGAAGATAAATCGGTGTTTCTCCAATTCCTCAAAGCACCGTCCATTCTCCAACTCTTTTTCTTTTATTTATTAACGATCTGCTCTCTGAAACCTTCAATCCAATCCATAGTTTTGCTGATGACAGTACCCTTGATTTTGCATACTCCTTTGATTCGTTGTCTGACTTTCATGGAGATGTCACCGCTATCAATTGAGATCGTATGTTTGAATCATTAAACAGTGGCATTTAAACAATATTCGCTTGGGGTGAAGCGAACCCTGTCACATTGAATGACATTGAATGCCTTCAAAATTCAATACTGTCTTATATTCAATGAACTTTGTGCTCCTTCTACTTCCCAAACCATTTTGGTCGATCGAGTAAGTATTCCATTGCATACAAAAACTATGGATGCACATCGCACCATGCAGCTATAAGGCTTAACTCTCTGCGTTGTACTGTGGATGTTCTTACGGACCACTACTTCATAGGACGGCATGCACAAAGATTGGGCGGTTCAACAACTTTTGGCGGAGTTGTGAGTCTGAGGAAGAGGAGGAGAAGGGCCTCTGTTGATCGGCAGCCACTTTAACTAAACCTAACCTAAGTATTCCTGACTCGCCCACGCTGAATATTCTGATTATTAGCATCTCCAGTAAACTTAATTCTGCCAGCTTTATTTTGACTGTTGCGAAAAATGCAACGAAATACTTGAGCTACCTGAAAAGATGTAAGAAATACTTCACTTCACCTGCTCTCACGCGTATCTAAAAATCCCATATTAGACAAACATCAGTATAATAGCCATATTTGGGCAGGCACAGATCGCACTGCGCTGTCCACTTTGCACTTTGAAGCTTATTGGTGATGTATCTATCACTTTCCGCATTGAATCCCTTGCCCAAAGACGTAATGCTGGCTGTCTTTCACTTACATGTCGTTACTTCAATGGCCGTTACTCTAATGAATTACTCTATCTAATCAATGAGGTTGATATCCTCTTGCGCAACATGTGGCTTGCTAATTGCGCACATCCTCATACCCTTCAAGTTGGTCCAAGTCGCGCTGTCAAATTCCATGAGCCCTTCTTATCCAGATCAATACGAATGTGGAATAGTCTTTGTGGAAAAATCAATTGTTCAAGCGGAACGTAAACAAGTACCTCCTTCACTCTCAACCCCTCCCAATTTCCTTACCCTAGTTTCCCTCCTGCCAAAGTTGTGCTTTATAATTTTAACCCCAGAGCTCTGGCATCATCATAAAAAAAGAATAGTGAACAAAAAACATGTTTGACGTAAACAAATTGAAGGTCCATTCGCCTCGTAGACTGGAAGTTGGTTGAACTGAAAACGTATTACCCTCACTTTAGCCAGAAAACATTAATATGTTAATCCACTTTTCGGGATCCTACGACGAATTGAGCTTTGGTCAGACGAATTCTATGAGTACTAACTTGCAAAAAGTTAACTGTTTTTCCAAGAAATTGACGAACATGCATGACTAAACAAAAACTAGACAAGGCATTGTCAAAAAGGCACACAAACAAAATACACCATGATCCTATACACACATACCTACGTGCTGTGGGAGCTGTTTATCGTCTCTATTTGGAATTAGTCAAAATTGTCCTGGGCTGGAAATGTTTGTCCTCCCATTTTCTTGTCTCATCGTTTTTTTTCCAGTCTTCTAACGTCTTGTCTGGTATATCCTACCTAACACAAAATGCCGAAAAATAAATCAATCCCCCTGGAGAGCAATCGCCAGAGAATGGTGGCTGGCTCCTGACGTATTGTTGCAGGGACATGTATAGAACTTAGATTTCTCACCCGCTCACTCCCATCGGATGTCCTTGATATTCTTTTTTCTGATTCTGGCATTGATGTAGTGAGTCTACTATCTGATCTCTTTGGCATTTACATGTAAATAGTGAAGTTTTTCATCCGGCTGGTGTAGATAGTGGATTGGATTAGGTCTTCTCGTTTCGGGGGCCACGGAAGTGCTATGGTAGGCGTTTGCACAACCAAATCGAATTGTTCGATTCTTGTATAGTGCTGACTGACATTTTTCAAGAGCGTGAAAGAAAATACAGAAAAACCCACACATTTGCTTTGATGGTCGATGCCTTCAGGCTATCAGTTTGACTTTTGTTTACCTTGGATTATTATGCTGTCACGCTATTCGAATGTTAAATGTGGTTAAATGTAATATGCAAATAATGCTTTGTGAATGTTTTCTTAGAAAACTAGACCGGGGAGATTTTGGATTTTCATTCAGGTCACATACTTAGACTTGTTTTGGGACACGTGTGCTTGTTTTCATGATCGCTGAAGTAAATACTCCGCATCATATTAAATAGGACACAAAAACACGTTCCAACCACATTCAACGAAATAAATGTGTGTAAACACTACTTATTCAATCATAGTAAAATATTGTTTTTATACAAAATCACATGTATTCAATGGTAAAACCATGTCTTGTTGACAGTTTCAATCACGAACAAATCCGTTTTTTTTCTTTCAAAAAACATTGTTTACTATGTTTTTGCTGGTGTTGAGACTTTTGTATAGATTCCTAAATAGAAAATCGGAAAATAAGTTTTCACTCCGTGCAACCGAAAGCATTACTTATTGTCATAAGCAGCAAGAAAAGTTTCTTTTTCTTGATTCAAAACAGTGTACGAAACGAAGTCGTACAAAGTTTCTTAATGCCACGGCAAGAGAAAAAAAAAAGTTTGGAAATTTGTTTTCGTTTTGGTTATTTGACATACAGACAAAATGGCTAGAAAGTTGAAGAGGTTGATGCTTAAAGCTGGATGTATTTAAGAATGAAGGCTTTTAATGGCGAAAGAAAGACTTGAATGCACTGAATAGTTAGAGAATGGACAATAACAATATGAGGACTTAGGCTATTCTTACGTGCTAT
This sequence comes from Nemotelus pantherinus, assembly GCA_963978885.1. Taxonomy (NCBI): domain Eukaryota; kingdom Metazoa; phylum Arthropoda; class Insecta; order Diptera; family Stratiomyidae; genus Nemotelus; species Nemotelus pantherinus. The sequence continues at coordinate 10,565,939 of OZ022265.1, forward strand.
TCAAGACGAATAATTTAATTCCAACTCAATTTTTTTATTTATGTTCAGATTATTTACAATGTGTAAGGTTATAGACTACTTGCTTATACTAATTTGAAATCAGACCTATTTCCATCTGACAACTTAGCGTTAGGGCTAGCAAAATTATATTTTAGTTTTATTATGTTTGGGGTGAAAAATAGTACAATTGACAATCCCACAGTTAATGTTAATGATGGAATCTAACATCTAACTAAATTAATTTTAAAGCCACCATTTGTCATTATCAGGGGGTTTTCAATGGTGCCTAGACGTGACATAAATCTATGCTCTTGATCGTTGAGGAACACTTCTACGGGGCTTGAGACCACTAGTCTGGTGAATGAGGCGAGTTGACGTGTGCCACGGTTTGTTGAGCACGAGCTTGAGCCATTCATTTTGCATTTATGGGCATTAATTTGCATTTATGGGCATTGTCACATTTGTTCCAGACTGGCGCGACATACTTCATAACTGATAAAACAACAATTTTGTAGAGAAGTAATTTATTTTTCTGAGACAAAGTTGAACTTTTCCTCACCATAGGATAGAGTCGTCGTATAAGCTTCATACATTTTCCTACTAGAAATCCAGTATTGGAATAGAAAGTTAGCTTGGAATCGAAATTGACTCCTAGATATTTTATGCACCTTGACCAGTTTGTTTGGGGACGAGCAGATTCACAGATTGTGGAGGTAGGACTCTGGATGTTGTTCGTTTAGTGAAAAATATAGCCTGCGTTTTGTTTCCATTAGTCTTAATTTTCCATTTGGAATAAAACTGATGGATTTCGTTTTGTTGGGTGGATAGGGTATTTGTAAATTGAACAGGACTGTTACAGGGACGCAAATGGCCGTGTCATCTGCAAAGGTAGCAATGTGACAGCCTGCGGTATTCAGGGTAAATTTGGTAAAAAAAAAGGGCTGAGACTTGAACCCTGAGGGACACCCGCGCTAATAAGGTTCCTTTGGCAGAGTTATTTTTTAACTTTTACTAGGAAAATCTATTTAGTGTAAACTAACGGATAAAGTGCACAAGATACCAAGATATTTTGTTAGTAATAAGTTTGAAGTATTAGTTCTGCCATACTGTGTCCAATGATTTGGACACAGTATGGCAGAACTAATACTTCAAACTTATTACTAACAATGTAGGAAATACATATTGGCCCAAGCCAGAACAACAAAGCCTATGGCCAATATGTGTACACCATCTTGGTTTGAGATGGCTACGATTGGTCGATATTGGCCCGCATTCCGATCTGACTGGAATTTGGGCACCAACATGCACCAACCAAACGGATTTGACAGGCTGAATAGACAACTGAAGCTCACCAACTCTGGCCATGGTGTGAACAGCAGCATCTGTTCTCGAATTGGCCTGTCGTGGCCCAACTCGAGATGCTCTAGCTTGGGCCAATATGTATTTGAAGCATAACAGTATCATGCCAATAAAATTTCGAAGAGCCAATTATTGCAACATATATGTTTCGACTCTTAAAAGCTGATGAACAGTTGAAAGTTTTCCTTTAAATCCAAATTTAAAGTCTGGTATCAGTTTATGTCTATTGACTTCATTCACTTGATTGAGACTTGATTTGTGAATTTTTCTGTAGCGCTGCCAGTTTGTCTTACAAAAATTATGGCGGAGAAGACCATCTTTTATTTTTTTTACATTAAGTAAATAATTTAAATTCGACAGAAAGGTGTGGAGATGAAAGCTAGGATTAAATCTATAGCTGAACATTGGCCACTAGTCGAAAAGAAAATGGCTTCAGATGGTGAATATACTAAGAACGCAGAGCATTTATCAACATTTAGTGAAGGATCGTACAATCATAAAATGATTATAATTAAACATCTGTGTGTCGTCAGCGTAGAGTAAAACGGAAAATCCTGGAATAAAGGTGGTCAGGTCATTAATATGAATAGCAAAAAGAACGAGACCAAGGTAGCCACCTTGTGGAACACCTGGTGTGGCAAATATGTCAGCGGATAGGATGCCACGAAATCGAACGTTGTGCTTGCGATTTGAGAGATTAGGTTTTACCTAGTGAATGAACTTATTAGGGAATTAAAGAAGATGCAATTTCCAGATAATATTTTCCGCTTTATTGGCGGAAATGCAATTCCAGGCCCTTTATTGTGCGTTGTTTAGTTGTGATTATTAGATTTAGTTAGAAACAAACCTATATCTTTGATATTCGTTGACAAAATTAAACGAATTTTCTTTAACACCAAGACCGATTCGAAGTACGTGGTGAATACCAGAGCTAAGTTTCTTGATAGAACATCAGCAAATGAGAGTTTCTGACCGATTAAAATTAAAACAGAATAGTCAAGTCTAGGAAACGTCAAAATTTTGTAGATTCGGGCATGAAAAGGATTTTTTTTCGTAGGATAGTGAGAAAAAAATTTCTAAGCAAACAATAAAAGAGGTAAAACTGTCCATGAAAATCAGTTTCAATATAAACAAATTTTTCTGCAAGATATAAAAATCAAAGCCTTAAACATCATTAGATCGTTCTTTAAATGGCATGCATACTTTGTTTCCAATTTAGAATAAGGTTTTGATAGGAGCTGACAAACAAAGATACTTGTAATGGTTTTGAGAATTGCTTTATATAAAAAAAAACTAACGCTAATCTTGCGGTTTGCAAGAATATATAAGAATTATATCTTAGCAGATTGGACAAAAATTATCAATACTGTTTTGTTTGTTTGTTTATTTTTATCATTAATTACTTTTTATTTCGTATTTTTTATTCTTATCTTAATACATAATGTCAATTCATATTTAGCTGACTATATATATTTTTTAGCTTATGGGTGTAGTTTCAAAGCAGTGACAGAGTTCACAATTACGTTTCAAGAAGATCGTGAACGATACATAACGAAGTTTCAGCTATTAAAATTACTTAACATCCACTATAGAAGATGAGATAGTGCCGTATTTTAGGCGATGGTCATAGACTGATCTTTCTCATCGATCTAAGATCAGTAAAAAACCACGAATTGAGTTTTCATCTTTTATTTCAATTAGGTGGAGTATAGTGAAATAATAAATATATCTTTGCGAAATGGTAAACATGGCTACCAGGCCTAAGTAAGATAAAGGTACTATTAGCGTCTAAAAGGCCAAAATAAAGCACATTTTCAAAATTTTATTTCTCAGCCCTTTTACAAAATATAGCTATGAAACTTTTTTTTTTGAATATATCATTTTATTTATATATTATGCATAAAAGATTTTTTTTTAATTAATTTTTTTAAATTATTAACAGGGAGCGTCAAAGTTGAGGTCTAAAAAAACCACCTCTAATGGCCGGCAGCTAGTCTCCGGATTGGTACATCTGAAACTGAATAACCAAAAAAATCTTTAAAGGTCAGATGTCGAAATGGGCAAATCACCACTTTTCGTGAAAAACCGATTAAAATAAACAAACGATATGTTTTTTGGTAGTTTTTTGTCGCTAATTTATTTTCCCTAAACTGTGGTGAATTACCATGCAGAAAATATTCACGAAAACCCACCAAAATTTATTAAAACCAGATCAGCCAATCTGAAGGTAAACGCGGTTATAATACCTGCGTAAAATGTAAAAATAATTCGATTTTTTTAAAATTTTCAGCCGGTAATAGTACCTCAAATCTGTAACTAAAGATATATAAAAACTTACTATCTTACACTTTTTGAACACAAATAGAAAGTGTTCAACAACGACTAAGAGCTATCAGCTTAATGATTATTGTTTCTCAAGTTGAAGACATAGTGAAATTTACGAAGTTTGCATTGATTTTAGCAAAGCATTTGACCGTGTTTATTATTTAGTTTTGATTTCCAAGCTCCAGCGGTTTCAAATTGCAGCATCTATATTAAAATTTCAAGGGCTTATCTCTAAAAACAAAATCAATATCGACTCCAGTGTACCATCTTCGTCCTATTCTGTTTATCATTTTTATATCAGACTTGTCGGAGTTTGTATTTGATATACTATCTTATGTAGCATAAACACCCTATTTAACATTTTTTTCATTTTTGAATTAGCATAAGATTTGAAAATTCGAAAAAAAAAATATGAAAAACCTATTTTTTGCGCGAGTATGTTTAAATCAATAGTGAAAAATTTCTATATATCTGTAGCACTTTCCTTTCCATGTATCTGTTGTACTTAGAAAAACACAAATTTTCAAATAACTTAGCAATTACTGAAATTCAGATAAAGCGTTTATGCTACACAGGGCAGTATACTCTCGGTGTTATCTTGAATGAGAAGCTTCGCTTCAACTTGCATTATGACAAAGTTATTTCCTAAGCAAATAAATGACTTGGCACGAGCCAAAGAATTACAGCACGTTACGAAATCCCTTAACACTGAGCTTGCTCGCCCTGTTGCTTGCATTAATTGGAATTTGTTTTTTAAAATTCACAGCTACATTTGTTCAAAAGCAGTTCTTATTATTCGGTTTTACAATGGAGACAGACTTCAATCGAATCTCGATTTCCGAATCGCGTTAATGCCTAGTACTATACTCTTCGCGAAATGAATTCAACGGTCAAATCTCATACAAAAGAGCTTTACTGACGAATTGAAAAGCTCTTTTTATATGGGATTTGACCAGCGATGCCAATTTGGCTTTTTTGTAGCTAGATTTAGCTACAAAATAACCGGTTTTACTATGTGTTTTCTCAAATCTAGCTACAAAAGTTTCAAAAGCTTTAAAAAAGTTGGCATCGCTGGATTTGACCGTTCAATTCGTTTCGCGAAGATTATAGGTCTAGGCATAAGCTTTTACTGTAGTGTGCTAAGCAATAGAATTTAAACACTCAAAGCTCATTGGAGTTTCGCGAAACCAGATTCGTTTCTAGTCGGACTCCAGTATAATAGATCTCTACCAGCATTTTACCGCCATAGCTATGAATCTCTATTTAGACTTCAATTTAGACTGGAAGTTACCACTTGCATCCAGAAAATTAATGTTATATTAGAAACAGACTACAATTGAATCTGGTTTCGCGAATCTCCAATATGCTTTTGAATTTAGGTGTTTCTGAATTAGGGTAAAAGCTCAAAGAGTTTTGCGAAAAGAAATCCCAAAAATGGATTGAGCACTAAATTAAATCAATCCAAAACTTCGAGGCTCAATATTTTTGCCACGCTATTTGATTGATGAAAAGAATAATAACTATAATTTCATTGAATTTTGAAGTACTCAGCATCGAACAATATAATTTAAAAATCGACTTGATAAAAAACTGAGGTGCTAAACATAAATTACTTTTATGTAAGATGAGCTGGAGCTCATAAAAAACTATCGCTAAAGTCGATAATTGAAGTATATTCAACTAGAATGGATTTGAATCATGGACTACATACGGCATAAGCCGATTTCCTACTCACCAGGCTACGCAAACTTTAATTCTAGGATTTTTTAATTTCACCATTTTTTTATTATTGTGTCGACAAACATGACCATGTAAAATTAATTCTAGCTAAAATGCTTACATTGAATGTAAGTAATGATTCTTCCTATTACTACTGGAAAATTACTCAATCGCCTTTATATTTGATTTGACGTTTTCCAAAACGTAAAACAAATAATTCGACACACTTTAATTTTAAAAATATTTCCACCTAAAATATGGAGGAGATAAATGCTTTAAAAAGTCAAGACACCGTAAAAGCAAAAAGCAATAGGTAAATGCTACGTAAGCATAAAGCATACGTAAGCTCTTCCCAAAACCATTCGTTTCGCTTGCACGAGAAAATTCTCGAGCTTCATCAGTTTCGGAATAAGGACTTCGAAGTGAAGAGCGTAAAAATGTACGGACCCGAAGAATCTTCTAAAGACTTTTCGTCGAAGAAGTGCCAACCCATTCCGTAGCGCACTTAAGGATTTACAGTTATATTTTTGTCTCGAAAAATGTTCCCTGCTCATTTGAGCATACTTTTACTTTCTTTACGGAAATGCTAAAGACAGAAGTAGAAAAAAAACGGAAAGAAAAAAAAACACCATTACCAAGGGTACGCAGTAGCGGTGTTAAACGTAAACATTAATCGTTAATGGATGAGATTTTCATTTTTTTTGCCGGGCTGCTCTTTCTTTCCAATCTGAGGTCATTTCAGAGCAAAGGATGCAAGGGTATGACAGCAAAGGGAGAACTCAGCATTCAGCCATCTACCAAAAAGTTTTATTGGACACTAGGGTTTTGCGGATTAGGGTTCCGATAATTGAAGTGACTTTTGCTAGGAAAATTAAAGCAGACGCACGCATTAATGTAGGGTGTTCTGTGATTTTCAATAAATATTCAAATTATTTTTTATGTTTCTTTTATATAATAGTTGGAATTTTTCGAGCAGCTAGTTTTAGAAGCATCTAAAGTTTCTTCTGAATGTTACAACACCGTGTGAATGACTGAAATATTTTACATTTTACTCACCATCCTGTTTACTTAGCTTGAAATGAAAAATTTATGCAAAAATTTTCGGTGGGAAAATAGCGAAAAATGAAACGGATTAGGTGGAAACGGTGATGAATAAATATTTAATGAGGTGCAAAAGGTGTTTTCATGCATAAAAAACCTTTTCAAGTATTCTTGAGTTTTTTTTCAAGCGAGACAGAATACCGTCAAGAGGAAATTCCGATTTTCATTTTCTTCTTAGGTTTTTTTCAAAAGTTCTACACTCCGAGTCGGTTATAAATTTTAGTGTCTCGTGTAACGAAACCTGATTTCGAAAATTTCATACTTGCACAAATGAATTCAGGTCGAGTGAAAATTGCAGGATAGATGATTTTCTATACAAATAAAATGCATTGAAGCAAATTGGTTCAAATGATAAAGTATTATTTGAGCTTCATTAGCACTTTTGCTCAAATAATTTGACGAGAACACTTGTTTAGCTTCTAATCAAATGTAACGAATAAATTTTATTGAATCACATTTTCCATTATTGTGCTCGTTGATTACACCATATACAAATGCACCTTATACTCCATTCTACTGCAGTATTAAATATTTAAATGCCAGTAACAATCTCAATTGGAAAATTCAATATTTGACTACTTATCTGTGTACCACCCAGCTGCTTTCAAAGCTGAGTGGCGGGTATAAGCTCTTTTAATTAGCAGACATTGAAATGCTGCTTGAAAAAAACAAAAAAAATTGCCAAATTTCATTAAATTTCAACTAGCTTCTGCTCATTATTGATTCAACCGCGGGTCAATACAGCAATATTTGGTTTCATTAGCGTGGTTTCAATAAAAATTAATACGTCCAATCAAACTGAATAGGAATATTTGATAGCGAAACCAAATATCCGAAAGTACTTCATCCGCAACTCGATTGGATTGATTAAAGTTTAATTGTCTTTTTGATTTATTATTACACAAAAACCAATACAATTTCCCGTATTTCTGAGTATTTGGCGTTTTGCGGCCATATTTTGGAATTCAATGCGAACCCACAAATATTAAAATTAATCCAGCAATCAGTAGGCAGTTTTTTTCAGTTCGATCCGTAAGCTTCAAACTTGTCGCAGTATGTTATAATGTCATGAAAATTCATTACAATTTCACATATTTTATTCATATTTTATTCGTCGAAGTGATCAAACAATGACCGGCTTCATTTTTCAATTGCTGTACATTCGATACTATGTTTAATCATTCACCGCTTGCAAAATCCTCAATTTCACACTCTAATTAATACGAACTGTTTCTATATGCTGTTGTGTATAAAATCGATTTACATATTTATTTTAGACCTAGTGCGGCAATATGAATTATCCTGGAACCGCAATGATTTGTTTGGGATGAAAAATAGTTCATCATGATTGTATATGGATATAAAATCGATTGGGATGCAAACTATCTCGAGGGAAAAATGTTATTTTGCATTTTTTCTGATATGGAAAGTTACTATTGCAACGCTGTTAGTAACCATGGGATGCTCAATTTAAAGCTATTTTAATAGCATTTACGCGAACAGTTTAAACTATTATCGTGAAAATACCTGATTTAGTGGCAGCTTTTGAGTCTCAGTTTTAATTATTCTCATGCGATTAAGATAAGTTCATGGTCAATAATTTTCATATAGTAAATAAATAGCATTGTTTGACGATTTCATAGACTATATGACAATATTACTCCAAATGGGAGAAAATATTTTATTTTAATGTTATTTAATACCAAACATTTCGCTTGTGGAGCCTTTACATATTTCTTACATATTCATGATAATAAAAAATACATATTAAAAAAAACTGAGGCAGTCTATCTGAAAGCAAACCTATGAGTTCCAATGAAAAAAGCTCAAAGTACCTCAGAAGCATTTTTAAATATATCAATACATTCTGTTTAGACTAGCTATAAACAATAAAGTGGAACCCTCTGTACAAATAATCAGAAAAATTAAGCCTAAATGGCGTTTGAAAGATTTTATTTCTGGTAAAAGCTTACCAGTAACACCTAAAGCTCAATGGAGGGAGAATAAGTCCTGAAGTCAGGATACCGGGCGTAGATGAGAAGTGGATACGCCTTAAAAATACTTTCTTTAGTACTGCTGACGCCATCTTAGGCAGTAATCGCAAAGATCGGAGCAACTGGTTTGATGATGAATGAAACTGGTATACGCAGATGATATTGACATAATTGGAAGATCAGAACTAGCTGCACAAGAATTCTTCATCCAGATCGAGCGAAAGGCACAAAAACTGGGGCTGCACATAAATGAAGGAAAGACTAAGCACATTGGTAGCAGCATCTGCAAGAAGAATACCTAGAACTGGTCAAACTTTCATGGTAGTTGAGCATGAATTTGAAGTAATACCACCCTTTAACTACCTTGGGTTGATTGTAGCAGCCGATAGCAACATGGAGGAAGAAATACGCGGACAGCTGCTCAAATCCATCAAAGTCATCTACAGTCTGTCAAAGCTCTTCAAATCCCGAAATCTCACCCGAACATCAAAACTCGTGCTGTACAAGACCATGGTTTTGCCATTACTCACGTATGGATCCAAAGGAACTCTGACCTCTTAACCGCATTCGATAGGAAAGTCTTGCGGAGAACCGTTGGCCCCATATGTGAAGAATCTAATCTATTTCCCTAGAAGCAAATATAATTACTAAGATAAAGCTCGGTAGAATCTGGTAGGCAGGACACCAAGCTCGAATGAGCGAAGAGAATCCTGTTCGAAAAACCCTTTGTGGTCGACTTTACGACAGGCGACAGTGTGGGAGGAATTGGCTGCACTGGAGGGATGGCGTTGACCAGGACGCTTGGAGTTTTGGATAGAGAATTGGAAAATAGGATGACATCGGCACGCGATTGGGACCGGTGAAAAAAATTATTGAGGGGGGCTGAGACCGGACTCTGGTATAATTATAATTAATTGTTTCATTTTTGTGTTTCTTTCCTATATATACAAGGTGAGTGGCCGCGGACCGTAAACGCGCAACATTGATGTCGAAGTGGGATATCTTTACGAAAGTGACAGTTGTGTGGACATTAGATGAATCGCGAAATTGAGGTTTGGATTAAAATTGAAATATCACTACTAGTGAACTTTAAAAATAGTAAAAAATAAAAAACATTAACGATATCAGTTTGACTGAATTAAAAGAAGAGTTGCAAAAGCGCAAAATGTCCACTGAAGATAGCAAGGCAAGCTTAATCACCCGCTTAGTCGACGCGCCCTGCTATATTCGAGTTCACAGATGTGGAGAGCTGTGCAAAAGGTTTAGATGAAGAAAAAGAGTCCGGGAATACGCCAATAAAAATGGTGATGACGATGCAGAGGAACATGGAAACGATGAAGAAACAACTCTCAACGGATCTCAGAACGTCAATAGCAGTAGACCTGAAGATGCAATCGACCGATTCGAAGGCAAAACTGGACCCACAATCAGTAGACCTGGGGAATCTTAATGAAAAGCTAGATAACCAAGTCAAATACTTTGAAGAGAAAATAAACCGCATGGGCGAAGAAGTAAAAACGGTAAGAGAAGAAGTCGAAAAAATGAAAAGACTAAGAACAAACCAGGATAATGGTAACCAGCGTACTAGCTTCGTTCGTAAATGCTTCATCAATCTAAAAGTGCCGATATTCGATGGGCAGATGACTTGGAACATCTTAAAGACCCAGTTCGAAGGCGCAGCAGGAAGCTGCATTTGGAATGAGCGGGAACGCACCATCGCTTTGATTCTGGCATTAAAAGGTTGAGCAGCTGATTTACTCCAGACTGTTCCAATTGACTGTTTCAGACAGTTCCATCATTATACCACGGTAACATCTTTGGAAATAGCTAACGATCTACATTTCAAGAAGAAGCAGGAGTCGAGCGAAACACGTGGAGTAGTGTCCGCTGTCTTGGAACCAAACCAGCTACCGCCAAAGCAATTCAGAAAAGCCTATGACCTAATCACTCAGTTTAGCGACGTTTTCACTGCAGGTCAGGATTATCAGGGTAGGACCAGCATGGTGGCTCATGTGATAGAGACACAGGACGCCAAGCCCATCCGAGAGGCTCGAACCGGCTTCTCTTGTCCAAAGAAGGAGAAGTAGGCAAAGCGATCTAGGATATGGAAAGGCAAAGAGTCATTGAGCCGTCTGTCAGTCCGTGGAAATCACGAGTAGTCCTCGTGAAGAAAAAAAAATGGGAGCACTCGCCTCTGTGTCAATTAAAAACAATTCAATGACGCCACTAAGAAAGACAGCTACCCGATTCTCCGGAGTGAAGATATAATAGACACGTTGGTTGACGCAAAGTGGTTTTCAATATTGGACCCGAAAAGCGGTTACTGACAGGTGGGAATTGACAAAAACGACCGACAGAAAACAACATTCTCGGTCAGTACAAGACTATAATTTGTGGTAATGCCTTTTGGGCTTTGCAACACTTCAGCAACTTTCGGGCGCCTGATAGAATGCATCTTGCGTGGGTTGAGCTGGAAGACATGCCTCGTATACCTAAACGACATCATTTTCATACGAAAAATTTTCGATGAGCTTCGGCAAGTTTGAAACTGAGTCCTAAGAAAAGCAAAAATTTTGACTGAAATAAGGTATGCTGATGGAAAATTATTACCAAATTCAGAATATCTCATATTTTTTTATTTGATTTAATTAAAACCGAGTTACTTGTGTATCAAAATATGGTAAGATTAAACTTTAGAGATTTATTGAAATTTTATACCCAAATTGTTGCTATATTTTCAGTTGATTAACATGCCCCATGCACTTCATCAATTCATCTTAACTATGTGGTAGGTTTAGAGACTCAAATGTTAATTGCATTCATGAGAACAACTTCTACATTTAGCATCCATATGTTCGTTAGTTGAGTTTAATTAATCTATTAAAAGTTATTCTTAAATTAAATAAATATACCTCTCAACAAGATCTAGCCGATATATTTGTCGGTGTGTAGCACAACATGACCTAACCTACACTACTAGAACAATATTAGCTAATTTTATGAACTAGTTCTTTGAATATTCAAACAAATTTTTTCATGAACTAATTTTTTTCTTTGTTCAAAAGATCAGTACCTACAGGCTACATGCTTTCAATGATTTTTTTGTTATCAAGCTTATCAAACAACTGCCTATTTACTATCAGTTTTTGCTTGTTTTACCACGAAGCAATTACTATGTTAAATATTTAGTTTTGTATTAAAATGTTCCCTAAGTAGACTAATCAACTACATGAATCGAATTATGAGTTAAGGGGACATTCACCTTTGAAATTGAAAAAAAAACACTTTTTAAAAATTTTACTATGAAAAAACTATTATATTTATTGACAAAATTTCTTTTGAATATTGTTAAACAGTCTCTAAAAAATATAAAAAAAAATTTGTTTTTCATTTTTAGTTTCCCTTGGCTGCTGTAGAGGGCGTTATCTAAAAGTTACTTTTTAAACGGTAGGACATATTGTGGACCTCCTGTAACAGATTTTTGAAAAATTCCAAATGGATTCTATTCTTGCGACTCAAAACTAAACGATAAGCCTCTAAAACTCATACTTTTCCATATTTTGAAGTTTTTGTATGTATATTTCTGAAAAATGCGAAAAAAACGGCATTTTTGGGGGGTAAGTCATCCCCGTAAAAAAAAGAGGGGAGTATTTTTTTAAACTTTTAGAGGCTTATTGTTTACTATTTTCAATAAGTAATCGAATGCTCTTTGGTTTTTTAAAATCGGTTGAGTAGATTCGGAGAAAAATGTCCTACCAGTTTGAAAAAGGTAGTTTCGAGAAAAACGCGTTTAAAGTTTTTTTTCACCATAATTTTATTGAGTAAAAGGTCGAAAACTTTTTTTTACCTTAGCTGTAACTTTTTTTCTATTACGAATTTCTCGATGAAATTTTAGGAGGCAACTTTTGCACGTATATAGAATCGAAATATGTAAAAATCTCAAAATCGATTTTTTGAATATTTCAACGTCATATATAAAAATACGTATTACTGAAATATTGCATACCGACTTAGTTTTTTTTTGGTACCCAAAGTGCTATTAATTCGTTTGTTTAAACCAGTTTAGAAGCAAAGAATGTATAATTCGCTAATATGCCGTGTTTATGGTGTTTGAAAATGTAATTTATTTATTACAGCTAATATTTTTGTGCTTATGTTATTTAACATTGTTTCCGCACAACATTATTTGTGCTTAAGTTATTTAATTTAATTAACTATTTGTGCTTACTTTCACTTTAATAAATCAATTTGAAACAACATAAAATTGCATTGAGTAACAAAGCGAAAAATTTATTTAATTCATTTTGAAATATTTAATTGTAATAAAAATGAAATTTGCGTTATTTACAGAATTTGTTATTGTTAAACTGCTATTAACAGAATTTGAAGAATTATTAGTTAGCTTAATAAAATTAATTGAAACAATATACACCTTGAAACATCGATTTTTACGAAAAAAAAAATTTGTAAAAAATAATATAATATATTGAGTAGGGTATGTGTTTAGAGATTAGTGCAAGCATGATTTGGAAGCTGTACATATATGCTGGGTATAATTTTGAACGAGTAAGCTAAAAAAAAATAAACATAACAGCTAAATAGAAAGATATTGGAAAATCATATGAACTAACAAGCCAAAATAGCATAGCCGATAAATTTTCAAATCAAATAGTTTATTCAAGTTTTAGTTAAGTTAAGAATATATAGTTTCAACTTAATAAAAAAATAAACAAGATAGCTGCAAGTTTGTCTTAAAATATGCTAAATTTGTCTTTTTTTAAGAATAAATGAAGAAAAATTGTTTATTTGCCGCCACGATATGAAAAATATGGTTTTAATTCTAGAGTGAAATATCACATTAAGAGAAAACATAGCACCATAGACCTTAATTTATGTACTTCTGGCGATATATACAGACTTGATTTTGCAATGGTAATAAAATATAGAGCATGACACAATAATGAATGGTTAAAAGTTTATACGAGTATGCAAAGTCATGTATCATAGCTCCCAATGCCATGTATCAAATTCCTAAATACGATGCATTATAGAGCTTTTTTTAGAAAATTTCCAGTTTAAGGCAATTTCTAAATGCCAACAGTTGTAGCCGATAGAAACGCCACTGAAATCCGGATTCAAACCCATTCCCCGTCCCACTAGCCTACACAAACTTGCTTAAATGCTATTGTTTTTCTTAGTTAGCTTTAGTGATATGTGCTGAAATTACGCTCATAGTAGCTGGGGCTGTGCTGCATAAAAATTCGAGCTATGTTATATAGCAGTTCAGACTATTTTCCTAAGCGAAAAAACCCAGAATGTATGGGCGTTTCGCCTTTTTAGCTATTTTGCCTTTTTAGCTATAGCTATATTTTATAGCTCAGGGTGCCATGTTCATAGCGTATGCCACCATAAATGTTACATAGGAGTATGTGCTATGCATATTGTAATATAATGGTGCTGGGAGTTATGTTTTACAGTCCAGGATACTACAGTCCCGGGCCACCGAATTAAGACCACACATAAAAATGTGGTTTTTCCGTTATTCACATTGTGATACGAAAAGCAGACTGTCCTTAAATACGAGCAGCTTACGGCAGTAGACGGACAGTTTTGTATGTACAGTAATTAGTAAATGGGTTTCGGTTTTCCCTATATTTTGCCTGCGTGTAAAGACCAAACCAAATTTTCGTCATGTACCGGTGTTATCATTAGCTGGGTATTTTTCATATAAATGGTTGTAATTTGAAATGCTACATCATTCGTATATTGAATATAAAGGAAGCTGAAGATAAGTGATCCAATTTGTAAACTTTTAAAGGTAAGGTGTTGTTCCTGTTTTTGCTGAATTTTTTTCTTTGCAGACAATCCTACAGAACCAGAAAAAAATGAAGAAAAAAAACAAGAAAATATAAACATTCAGAGTGAGAAAAAATCTTATATTTCTGGGCTTGTACTCTGTCCGAAATATAATGAGAAATGAAGAAATTGCTCATCAAACAGTTCCAATGATAGCCGAACTCATCAAAGAGAATATTTTGTGAAACTGCGACAAAGGGAAAAATTGTGGCGGAAAGTGCAATACAACTGCACGGACTGATTGTCCGATCCGTCAATGTGTTTTGGAGAACCATCATGCAACTTCAAAAAAGATCTACGAAAAGTTAAAGGAGCGCAGCATTGAAATATCAATGAAAACGTTGCGCAGACGGTTGTACGAGCCGGGCATCAAATGTTGTCGACCAAAATTGACGTCAAAAATGAAAAAGGAATGGGCTAAAGCGCATCGAAGTTTTACAACAGCGGACTGGGAAAAGGTAAAACATGAAAAAAAGTCGAGGAAACACATATTTTGTAATTTTTTTTTTGCATATTCAATATGTGAACTGTTTTTTACTTATAGAGTCATTTTCTTTAGGTACCCTCTAGTGACGAGTCTCGGTTAGAGACTGCACAGTTTTTGAGAAAAAGGCCGCACAAATGATTTAGCGAAAATTGCGTCCAAAAAACTGTCAACCATCATGCAGCAGTGATGATTTGATCGTGCATTTCGAGCGAAGGGCCGGGTCCCCTATGGACGGGTATGAACGCAAAACAGTGTCAGGATGTCCTAAAAAATTTTTTCGTGCCACAGTACAAATCGCTGAATTCCCCGAAACGCAAATTTGCCTACATACAAGATAGAGCACCGTGGCACAGGTCCAAAACCACCATCTCAGTTTGTTATCTTCAGCAAAGGTCAAAGTTCTACCATGGTGTAGCAACTGCATGCTCAAATCAATTGTTTGTTCATCGACAAATAATATCCTGGCTGATCTGAAATCCAAGATCAAAAATATTTATCAGAACGATGAGTTCGCGTTTTCATTGCACCAAAGGGTGGAAATACCACCTGTTACCTAATAATGAAATGTTTTGATATTTGTCAGTTTTTGCTGTTGGGTGTAAAAATTAAGAAAATGTCGAAAAATTGAAGTGTTCCTAAACCGTTGGCCAGGAGCTGTAGATACAAAGCGTATGCGTTGCAAATTCTACGATATATTTCGTAGAACTAAGCGCTACGCGGTTTTTTTCATTGAATTTTCAAATTAAATTAATTTAATGTGGCATATTGTCGTGAATCGCATATTATTTTCAAGATTAATTTTTTGACCATTTTGAATTTAGCAAGATATATGCCTTCATGCAGATTTAAAATGTATGACCTTGAAATGCAAGGATTTCACTCGAATCTTTGTATACTCGAGTCGTAGCCTTTCCATGTTTCGAAAATGCTTTAGAAATCTACCAACATTTATATATCTATTTAATCTTGAAATTCATTGTGTATTTTAATCATAAAACACTATGGCAGATTTTCAGTCGAGCAGTTTAAATATTGTGAATCGATGTTCTAGTAGCAGGAAAAGCATGAAAAATCCATCCAGCATTTTGCAGCAGCTCATCAGGACTGGACATCAAAGAGCATTATATTAGTTGTATTTGATGACCTGTTCTAGGACGAAATGTTTCATGAGTAATTCAGGTGCTAGCTCGAGGTTGCTCTGATTTGTGTTTTATAAGCCTGCTCTAAGTTGAACCAGAACAATTTAGAGCACGATTTTCTCTTGTGCCTTTTTTGGTAGAGCAACTGCGTTTAAGCAACCATTTGTTTGCTAATTGTCATAGAACCGACTGTTAACGAAAAATTGTAACTGAAATGGAGCTCTTTAATAGTGAAGTGACAGGTTGAAGTTCTGAGAATCAATTGACTTTGAAAATTGCTGCCTGGAAAGTGTCCAATAAGATTTCGTGCTCTCAATTGCTAGTACTTGCTCGACTTTTTTTGGCAGCTGCTCTACTCTAATTTCCCTTCAAATTCGGTGCTCTTTTTTGCGGTTATTAAACACACCTACTCAATCAGTCAAAAAAAGAATATCAGTAAAAAAATATAAAAGGATATCTGCAGTTTCATAGTTTGCATTTGTGAAAAATAATGGTTACAATAATATCAAACAACAAATGACTTGCTATTATAAGTTATTTTGCCACATCAGCTATATCCATCACTATCATACTCGTCTGAAATCATTCAGCAATCGCAAATAACGGTCATTTATGCTATACGATAAAAAGCCGCAACATTTCATTTTAATGCCAGTCTGATGAAAGTTTTACGCACATGGCTATTAATCATCCTGTGATTGCGAAAGAGTGTATAAACATACTTGCAACCTCATTCAGAACTACATTTAATGTGCTGCCCATAAAAACCGTTTAATCTGTTTTAAAGAAACTCTAGAAACTAGATTTACATATTAGAAAATATTTACTATTCAAAGCGGTGTTGAAAACACTCTGATAAGCGTCTGAGCAAATAAATATTTTTAGATTGGTCATAAAATCAGTATTTGTCGCATTCAATCCTTAATCTCCTGAGAGCTGATCCAACCAAATCGATAATCCCATCATTTTTTTTTTGTAGAGTCATTACCATATTGTCGAGGACCTAAAAATAAATTCATCCCAGACACAGGCAATGTCGCCACCGTCGTCAACCGCCAGTACGACCAGAATAGAGTGGCAAGAGTGAAACATGTCGTTAGGCATGAAAGTCAACAGGATTTCACTACGCAGAAGAAGAAAAACAAGCAATATGATGCAGACAAAGGAGTATGGCTACGAGAAAGTCAAATTGTTATGTTTATGTCGCTTAAATTAAATTATGAATGGCTGATAGGATCGGATGCTACGTCGTACGGTACGGAAGCTTGTGTCAAGATATTTGATGGGTAACTGAAGGATAAAGGCTGAGAAGTGGTTAAGGTCGTGGTTGCCGCAATTAAAGCTGTAAAGTCATTGAGGATATGGGAACAATTCAGAATCATGATGTGAAAAGTTTGATGTCTCGCACTTGAATATTGATGAGTGAGAAGAATGGAAGATAAATTTTTGATAGGGTATGCTCCATGTCTCGAACTAATTTATTAGGTGTACATATTAGAGTAATCTTGCAACTTAAATTCTAGAACTCACCTCACACTGCGGGAGCTCTTGTCCTTCCGGCCGTTTCACTTTCCATCCCAAAAGCGGTGGTATGCATATTAGTCCTGACATTATCCAGACGGCAGTTATCATGATCGCCGCTCGCGCAGGAGTCCTTGATTTTAAATACTCGACAGCCTTCGTTATACTCCAGTACCGATCCAGTGAAATCAAGCACAAATTCATAATAGATGCCGTGCACAGGAGCACATCCATTGCCGAATGTATATCACACCACCAACTACCAAATATCCAATAACCCATCAACTCATTAGCTAACGAGAAGGGCATGATAACGAGTCCTAAGAAAAAATCCGCCACTGCCAGTGAAGCGATAAACCAATTCTGGATATTCTTCAAGGACTTTTCCGTTGCTATTGCGATTATAACTAACATATTGCCCACCACGATAATAATCATTAAAATCGTAACGATAATCGATGCGATAACGATATGCGTGAGTGTGTAGCCACTTGGGTAGGTGCCATTGAAGTATGTCGTGGTGAAGTTGGTGTTGTTGCCATTGAATAGGAACAAACTGTCGTTGGAGCTGCCGGCCGCTCCAGCAGCTGTGACGGAATGGATCGTGTGCGCGATGGAGAGATTTTGCACATCCGCTGCGTTAAACAAGGCCAAGAACTCGTCATTGCTTATATTGAACCGAACCGCCGCGTTCGCGTTTGATTGCTGCTGCCCGTTATCCATTTTGCAACAGGCTTTTTAGAACTATATACTTTGTTTTCGAATTCGATTTAGCTACTTTTCTAGGTATTAGGTTCACTAGGTCAATTGAATGTTAAAAAATCTAGAATATATTGCTTATTGGATGAAACGAATTTTCCGTAGTTATCTACTCACTTGATCCTTACTCAAGTAATCGCCGAGAGCTACAATTTTTAGACAAAATCCTACCAAATTTTTTTATCTACTAAGAAGTAACAAATTTATTCTCCTGCGTGTAATCCTTTTCTTCTATTTTATTTGGTCCCATAAAATTTACAGAAGGATTCGAAATCGATTGGTTGAAGAGATTTTGCGTTGACTGGGTTTACTGTACACTGTTAGAATATCGCTTGCCTACGCCAAGAGGTTATGTATTTAATTTTTAGTTTTTCATTATAGTTGTATTTCACTTTTTTACAAAAGCCCTACACTTTTTTGTTAAACTTTCCGCCACGAAATTTCGACGAAATTTAGACAGTTGTGTTTATTTTGCTACAAACTAGTCTAACTACTTTCTAGCACTCACGCTACAATATATCAACAATGGAATGACTTTATCTGATATTTTGAATAATTTGATTTAGATATTAAATAAGAGCTAAGCGGTTTCATTTGTCACTTTAACACTAGGTTAAGCTAAGACATTATACTGTTCGTCTGAACTTGTTTTGATTATTTATTTACCCGTTTTTCCGACTGCTTTCATTTCACCAATATTATTTGGGAAATTTTGCTAACGTTGAATTGAAATAATTTCCGTCTAAGAAGAATTTACATTAAATTAGATTGCATACGTAATTTTCAGCGATTTTATTATTTACTTTAGATTCACGTCACACACTGTTTGACAGGCATTATTTCATTATTTGTTTGCGATTCTATTTAGTATTTGCGAAAAAACATTCATTTCAAAATGGGTCCCAATACGGATTATATGGCAATCCCGATCCTAAAGATGTTTCGAATATCGACACGTCCAATCGATTTCCATCATAGTAAATCTTCTACTTGACCAACTTCAGCCTTGTATTGTTTCACTTCTTCGAGCAGTGTTTACTCACTTGCCGTCTCTTGAAAAAGAGCCACTCTCCTTGAACATTATTCATGTTCAAGTTGAAGGTGCCACTTACAGTGGCCCATATTGGTTCTAAGTGTCCTTTGTATCTTTCTGTTTACTAATTCAAATTTGCTTGCAGATTGTAAATTGGACTTTCAAAGTGCTATGTTATAAAAAGCCCTCCTCTGGTTAGTTCTGTATTCAAACATCTGCCAACTTTTGCCAAAAGCAAATATGGAACTTGGCTCGAATCTGCTGCCATTTAGCGGTCACACGCGTGACGGTCTACCATTACGAAAAGGATGCTTTTAAGCGAACGAAAAAATAAAAGCAAGCTATAAACCGTACTCCTTGATTTAAGCACATCACCGACGTTCGTTTACGAAGTTCGGAACGCGCGCGTTATCACCGGTTCTATAGAGGTTTTAAGGCTCTGGGAAAATGCGACACCAACTAGGATTCTCTTCGGGAAAGATTCATTCACTTTTCAAATCCCAAGTTGCCGGTTTAGATATTTAAGACAGGTTCATTGCTTTGAAAGAGGTTTGAATACATTTATCAGAACAATTTAAAATCAAGCCACTCTGTCGCGACAACAATCAAATCCCGGACTCACTGCTATTTCACATACAGGACACAGGCGGAACATCTTCACACAGAACAACCTAAACCAGAACGCGGACGATTTAAAAGCGCATTCGCTTTGGACAAAATTCAGATCATAACTGAATTCGAAAAACCCACTGAAAACTGGGGGAAATCTTTTTGGCTAGTTTCGAGAAAATCTACAGATGATCGACCATCGAAGGAATTCACCTCATCGAAAGCAACGTGCTAGAATTTTTCGAATTCACCACAACTATCGCGTACAGCTTTCACACGTGCGCAGAGCTAACAGTACAGCCGCTAAAAGCTTTTCTTGTCTTTTGCTCACATCATCAATAGTCCGACGTGAAATCTTAAAGAATGTTTTTCTACTTTACCAGAAGTACCATAAGCACTTGAATGACTTGCGGCAAACAAATTTTTTTCGAAACTACAGACTCGTGCATACGACCGAGTGTCGAATGCTTGAAAAATTCGCATAGCATGAATAAGTATTGAATGTATAAGGTAAATTCAAATTATTTCTCCAGACTCCAATAACAGCCTTTTTGGCATACTACCCCATTTAAAGACGAAGGTCGTTCGAGAAGGAGACGAATGGATAGATACGTACAAAAGTTTTGAACATTTTTGTCCAGGTCAGTTTTACTACTAGCTAAAAGTATTTTAATGGAAGGACATGCCCAGTACTGAAATTGGTAGCCTAAGTACTCGAACGAAAATGGGAGAATATTTAAATAGTTGTGCGTATTAGGGTAGGAACTGGGTTAATAGTTGATTGGACACTTAAATAGATTACCTGTAAGAGTGAGTTGAAGATATATTGGATCAGATTGGAGAGGTGGTGGCAATTATTGAATTTTTGATTGTCGCGGTTAGAATAGTATATTTGGGACCAGTCAGGTGATGCTAAGTCAAACTAGTGGAGATTGGTAAGCTTTGAATTAAGTTTTTCATTTTTGAAATTGCTTTCAATCCCCATAAATACTTTTTGATTTCGAACTTTGTAGAATCACCACTAACAAGCAGTTAATCTAAAAAAAAGCAGGTTTTATATCGGAGTCAAAACGTACAAAAAAATCAAAAGCCAACAATACAGTTAGCAAGGTTTTAGTTTTTGATTGAATTGAAAAATAGATTACAGCGAAAATAAATAAATTTTAAGTAGATTTTAAACTGTAAAATTTAGTGTTAAGCTCTTGAAAATACTGTAATTATTTTTTTATTAAGTGCAAGTGATAGCTTTATGAATTTAATATAAAAGTTTGACCGAAAATATATTTATTTTAAAAAAATCTCTCGTTCAGAAGCGAGATATATTTCAATTTTTAGACAGACATTGATATTTTGGAAGTAGTCTGCCTTCTACTTAAATATCCACCAATCTTAAATATGCGATAATGAAAGCTAAAAAAACCTAAATCAGATTAAAGGAGGAAAAATTCTAAATGAATCATTTATTACATAATCATTTTCAAAGTTTTTTTTCCAATAACGTCTTTTTAAGCCTGTCACGTCCTTACTTTTTTCTCGAAATAACTATATTTTTAGAAGGATAAATTTCAAAAATATGGGAGGGAGATTATTTAAATTCTAATCATAAATAAAAATAAAAGTCATTGAGATAGTGCCGAGTATCATATTTACTATGATGATCAAAAAGTTATTCTCTAATTCACGTAATACTTTTTGATCACCTTATGCAGATGCCTTACTTTCTGCTTTGATTTTTAGCACAAAATGAAGAATAAGACACCACTTTAATCAAAAAAGATTTTAACATCTTTTTTGTACATGCAATATCAAAGTTAAATTCAATTTATTTGAACAACATGATGCAGCTAAACTCAGTAAAATGCAAAGTTAAGTACCGAAAAAAAAATTAACTTGTTTCGTAACAAAGGTTAAACTAGTTGTAGATAAATCTGAAGTAAAAAACTTGAAGTTATAGCTATCGCATCTAGTCTAAATGCCATTTTAACGAGTTTGATATTTGTTGTGGATAATATTAGGAATATTCACCTTATTTTACATTATTTGACTTTTTACGTGAAATTTTTGGACTTCAAAGTTCAAAAACATGTTGATATTGGTTTCGTAAAAACTATCGGAGGCTATTAGCTTCTAAAAATGATAAAGCGAGCAATGTTTGACGAGAGAATAAAACTGCGCCCAGTGTGGGCATAACCATATAAAGTAACCACAAAAATTTTTAGGAGTGTTTTTAGAAATTTTCAAACCAGGTCTAATCAAAACATTTTACTTTGAACTAAATTAAACATCAAATAGCTGTTTTGAAAAAGAAAAATTGTACATTCTTAAGCTAACTTAGGCACTATTAACTATAAAAAATATTATAATATTTTATTTTCTTACACACTTATAGTCAAACCCAGACTGTACAGTAGCAGGGGACATCATGGCAATAACTAGCTTACGCTACGAATTAGATTTAACTTATACCTAATTGCAAATAACGTAGCCTAAATAGGCCTAAGTCTTAACATAGGCCTTAAACCTAGCCGCTCTTATTCATTGAGAGGCCTATATAAGTAAATAGCGCATCCATGAGTCATCAAATGGTTTAATATTTTCAAACAATTTGTGGAATATTACATATTAGCTGCGAACCGAGACATCTTCACTTTTCTGAAGCATTTGTTTTTTAAACAATTTTAAAAGTTTTTTTAAAAAAAAACCTTTCGTAATGAATTTTAAATTTCGAATTAAACATTTTTGTCTAAATACTAATAAGATGTTAGATTATTAAGGTGTCCGCAGCGTGAAAAAGTGAATATTTTTAGTAATTTTGCTAGATTAGCTCATTTTGAAAAGCAAGTTAGATTAGCTTATTTGCATGCTAGATTAGCTCATTTTGAAAAACAAATGATATAAAGCTATTGTTTTATATCTAATTTTTTTGACAACAATTTTTTAAAAAAAATTCATTATATACCAACCTATCGCCAAATTTGTTAAACTCTACCCCACAAGTCATGCATTGTGGTGACTTCGATAACATTTCACTACTGCATCTAAAATTCATCAAATAGAACAAATCAATTAGCTTAACAGATAGTCTCGAGCATGATTGAAACTTTTATATTCTTTTTTTGAAAATGAACAAAACGGTGTGCTCTGATAATTTGGTCATCTGATTTGAAAAGAAAAACCACTGGTTTTTTTTTTTTTTTTTTATACCTCCTTCACTCCACTCTCTCCATCACTCAATATGCACGGTCCGTGTGCATCATAAAATCATCTGTAAGTAATTATTCCTAGTACTTCCCAGACAATTGGTGTATTGGTATAAGGGATAGTACCATCTTGCTTTTTATAGTTAGTACTTTAGGTCATATTGTGTACATTTCATTTGTCATCAAGACGTGCGTCCAGAGAAAAGTTTTCAAAAAACTCTGGATTTCATTAGCAGTGTGCTCTTTCGATGTAGAGCTTTAGATTTTCTTTAAACTTTACTAAGTTTTCCGAATGTTTAATCGAATTAGGCAGTGTGTTAAAAAATTGTATTGCTTCCTGTACAGGGTCGGTCTTCATTCTTTCCGTCCTTGGAGTTTGCACTGATAAATTACCCGCATTTCTTGTGGGAATATTGGTGGACTCACCAACAGTTCGAAGGATGTTTGGCCATTTAAGCCGTTTCGTTAAAATCTTATAAATCAATTTACCTCGTTCAAGCAGTATAAGTTTGTTGATATTTAGAAGCCCAGTTCTAGCATATACCGCTGAAGTTGAGGTAAGTGTGGGCATTTTATGTATTGTTTTGATAGCTTTGGTCATAAGTCTTCCAATAAGCTCAATGTTGTGTTTGGAAGTCTGGCTCCACAACAATACTCCATATGTGATTAAAGAGACAATGTACGCATGGTAAATGGTAAGCTTGGTTTGTAAAGGTATAAATTCAAACCTTTTTATTACTCCTATCATAGGTGCCACTTTGCATCTGATGTTGTTGATGTGGTTTGCCCATGTCATTTTATCATCTAGCACCAATCCTAGATATTTAATTGAATTTACATTTTCAAGCTGTACCCCGTTTATTTGGATGCGTAGGTTCACTGGACGTTTGTTCCTCTGCTGAAACACAATGTATTTAGTCTTATGGATGTTAAGAACTAGTTTACTTTGCTGAAGCCAGTTGAAATATCGTTGTAAATCTGCATTTATAGTGTTCTGTAGTGTCAATTCTTCATTCCCGGAATAAAGAAGAAGGGTATCGTCCGCAAAGAGCACAATTTTACAAGATAGCTGAATGTCCTGTATGCTGTTAACGTAAAGCAGAAAAAGAAGCGGGCCGAGGATAGATCCTTGTGGTACACCGATATTTATTCCGCATTCTCGACTAACGTAATTAGAATTTTTGGTTACTATCCGCCTATTTATTAGGTAATTTCTGACTAGTAGCTTTATTTTATCCCCAAATCCATATTTGCTTAATCGTTCTAGTAAAATTCCATGGTCGATGGTGTCGAAAGCTTTTTGTAAGTCAACGAAAATAGCTGCGGCATGATTTCCCTTATCCAGCGTAGAGTTTATAAAGTGCACTGCATCCAAGGTTGCCGCTAACGTGCTACTATGTTGTTGGAACCCATACTGAATTGGGGCCAAGATTGAATTTTCTTCTAAGAATTGTAATATTCTTGAATTTATTACCTTCTCAAATATTTTGCTCATAATACTGGTGACAGCAATGGGGCGGTAATTAGATGGATTTGCACGATCACCTCCTTTGAATACAGGAGTGATTCTTGTTAATTTAAGGCAATCAGGGAAGGAACCAGTTTTAATGTGTTCATTGATGTTGGCGGTTAATATATTTATTATGTAGCTCTTCAATAGTTTGATGTCTTCGGAAGTGATTGCATCGAGTCCTGGGGATACTCCAGCTTTTAGATTATCTATTATTTCAGATATTTCTTTGCGTGATGTAGTGCGTAAATGCATGGACGTTAAAGTATTCACTTTTATGTTGATATCTGAGCCATAGGTAGCTTGCTGCTGCTGTGTAAGATTAGTCCCGATAGTTGCGAAGTAATTATTTAGATGCTGAGTCACAAGAGAGGGATCATTTAACAGAGTTCCATTCACACATAGTTCATTTATGCATGTCATATGCATTGTATCCTTTGAAGTTGATGTCACTTCTTTAATTATTTTCCAATATTTAGCACTTTTTCCAGCTGCTTTCTCGAATTTATTAGCAAAATAACGTTTCTTTGCCTCCTGCGTAATCTTATTTGATTCTTTTTTTTTATTAGATAATCTTGTTTTTTTATAGGACAATTTTGATTTGCCATGTATCTTTTGTAAGCAGTTCTTTTGCGTTTAGCAGCATCAATAACTTTCTTAGTAATCCATGATTCCTGCCGAACTCTTACGTGTTTGGTTGATGTCGCTTTTTCTTTTGCTTTCGATATAATGTCGATTAAACCTTCGATAGTAGCAATTGGCCTCATTTTTAATTCATCAATTACATATTTCACGAATTTCCTCTTATCAGTTGAATTGATGGCTGTCATCCTGGGCTGTGCTTTTATATTTCCGCATTCAACGATCGATATTTTTATGATCTTGTGGTCTAACCCAGGCCAATCATTATCCTCGTATGATATTCGATCTAATAACTGTGCATGTTTTATTATCACATGATCTATCAAAGTCTTAGACGTTTGTGTTACTCTTGTTGGCTTGGTTGTATTTAAAATAACTCCGTTATTGGCCACAATTATATCAGAGTATGCTTTCACTACTGTTGACGTGGCTAAAAGATCGATGTTGGTATCGGCTATTGTAATTAATTTCTCATGTAGTGAGAGAAGTTCATCGATGTGGTGTAGAAAAAGGCTGTCGTCGTCATTAGGCGCTTTATAAAATGTTCCGATTTTAATTTTTTCCTTTTTTAGTTGTAGTTCCACTATAATAGAACTGTATTTCTCTGTCATCATGATCAGTCTAGACCGAATGTGAGATTTTTTTATGAATATGGCTGCGCCTCCACCACGCCCTGATTGCCTGCAGCAGACATAGCCATCGTATCCATTTGGCGTGTATAATGCCTCTTCATTTCGATATATCCATATTTCGTTTAAAATCAATATATCAATATCATTTCTGGAAGAAAGGTAGACATTTATGTCATCGATCTTGTTTCGAATGCTTCTGATGTTTGCATATACAATATTTAAGGTCTCAGCTTTATTGATGGTACTTGAACTAATAACCATAATTAGTTTTTTTTTGGTTTATCAAAATCAACTTTTTTAATTCTGGGCATTCGAAACTGTCAGCACGGTGCTGTGTATGTAGATGTTTTTTGATAGAGCAATTAACGCATTTTATTGTTGTTGCAGTGCATGTACTGGTCCGATGGTTCCCGGCACACTTCGCACATGATTCTTCCTTTGATGGGCAATTTGTTGTCTTGTGGTTGTAGCCTTGGCATTTAAAGCATCGCATGATGTTATGATCTTCATCAACATAATAGGACCCGAAGCCAATATTTATATATTGGTTTACCAATCTTTCAAAAAGCTTTCCACCTACTTCAATAAAGGCAATCCATTTTTTCGATTTTAAAGTTTGCCTTGTGTAGACAACTTCAAATCGATCATTGGTATCAATCGAATGATTAAGGGTCGATATTTCATCCATTAATTCTTGCGTGGAAAATTGTTTATCCAACCCCTTAATTATTAAGCGAGGCAATCTTTGCTTGGTCACTCGAACATCATAATCCTTTCCTAGTGTTTCATGCACGTTTTTCAATAAAATATCAGTGTTTGCCTGGGTGTCCGACTTAATAAGAATGCCTCCATCACGCAGATGTTTAGTATATTGAACTGGGGTTTTTAATTTTACTGGCTTGATGTTGGATTTAATCGCCGCCATAGTAATACTCGCGTCCTGGTTCTTCTTAGGCTTGATTATTATCCCTTTATTAAAATTCTTCTTCTCTTTAACATTGGCCGAATTAGTTTTAACAATTTCAGCATATGAAATAGGTGCAGTTTCTTTTGAGACTGTACTTGATAGCTTATCGACTTTCGTTTTTAAGTCGAGCATCAATCTCATCGCAGAATCAATTTGAGATGCGATTCGGTCGTCACGGCTTTTCTTAAAAAGTGAGTCACATTTTTTGCAAAACCATTTTACTTTACCACTTAGCATCATAATTGCCTCATACTCCTTCAGTTCAATATTGGCACACTGTGTGTGATACCATTTATCACCACAAAATCCCTCACATTGGAGACCTGGCATGGTATCAGTATCAGTTTATTATTAAAACCCTGCAATCAAATACCAGTTTTTCATGTTTTCAAGAAAACTGTATAAATTTTATTTGAATTTTTTTTAGTGATTTTGGAATAAAAGTGGTCGCCGACATTGAATATATAGTTTCGAGAAAAACTCAATTAAAGCTTTCCCCTCGATTTATAAAAGAAAATACTAATTATTTAATTATTTACACCTAGTCACCTATTTCTGGGAAACATAATAAGCTCTTCTGCCGATATGAAAGGTTCTAATATATCAATTTACTGTTTTCTACATTGCATTCTGCCTTTCCGAGTGCTATCACTAGCGCGTTTGTCTTAAGCTGTGACACGCTCAAAATTGTTTTTATTTAGAGAGATCTTCATTGATTGTAAGATATCTTGAAAACTGTTCATTGGATTTAAAAAAATTTTAAATTTAAAAATAAATTGTTTTTAAAAAATTCTAGGGATATATTATGGTTTTGTTGAGATGAATACAACGTTTTCTAACATATTTTCACCGAATAATAATTTTTTTACTTTTGAATCTGTTGTGCAGCCTGTCATTACTACAGAACATCAGTCTGGAAAACTTTACAAATTCTCATTTGCAAAAATTTAAACCTGTGCATAAAAAAGTCCTCAAAATGGCATTAAATCCATATTTTTATGTTTTTAATGAGCTTACTACGGTTTTCTTTGATAGGGAACAAATAAAAAAAATTAACACTAGATATGCGTTTGTCACGCAGCTCCAGGCTAGAGACGTAGGTGCACGACTAGTCAAGCTAGTTTAGCACATCAGGGTGCGCTAGTCACACCAGCTATATTAAGCTATTTTAAGCAGGTTTTTTTTTAAAAAAAAAACTATCAATCAATTTTAACTAATATGATGAGTAATTTAAATAACTAATGCCACAAAAATATAGTTGCGGTGTTTTAAATTTAAGCCAAATCAAATTAACGTAGAATAAATTAAACTTTATCATAATAATAAACATATTATTTTCGTCCTCATATTCAAAATATTTCATATTATTTGATTATCATTATAATATTATGAGTGATAGTTTAAGAGAAAAGATAACGTTTTTTTATTTGACGAATCAATATTTATTTATTTCTTATCACAAATCAAAACACTATTGAGCTCGTAATAAATACTAAAAATTGTAAAAAAAATATGTAGCAAGATTTAAAAAAAATATTTAAATAAAAAACCGATTTTCCTTTCGAAGCTGACTATATTTAATTTTGTGACAAATATCGATATTTCTTCAGTGCCTATCGATCTTTATAGATAGACACTGATACGATAGACACTGAAGAAGAGGGCAGATTACCCTCGAAATATCGATATTTGTCACAAAATTAAATATATCCAGCTTCGAAAGGAAAATCGGTTTTTTATTAAATTATTTTATTTTACAAGCTGGGAAAAAATTCGTACACATTAAAAACAAGGAAGAATAAAACGTTCTTCTCTAATTCACATAATATTTTTTTAAAACCTTAACCAGGCGCATTAATTTTCACTATGGTCTTACGCAAAATAATTTATGCTGAATAATGCAAAATCAAAACACAATACAACTTGTGTTGAGATGATGACAGTAAAAAAACGTTAGTGATTGTTTCCAAAAAGTTCACAAAGTGTTTCGGAGTGGCGTACGGAAGAAGACGTCAAGTGTTGATTTCAAGTCTAAAAAAATTACTTTAAGTTTTTCGGCCATAGTTTGGCAGAAACTGCCTTTACGGATTGTACACTGAAAGAAAAATCTTGGTAAAATCAACAATTTTCCTTAGTTGTTTTTGCGTCAACTACGGGCTATAGTTAAAACAACCATAAAAAAATAGTTGATTACTTTTATGCACCATGACGCGTGGTTGATAAACAACGTCCGTGGTGCAAAAAAAGTAAGCAACCACAAACAATGGTATTCCAACCATATACATAGTACGAAATATAGGCAGGGGAGGCGTGATTGCCGCAGTTGATTTTGGTGTATCACAATGCAGCGACAATGTCGCTGTTAATGCAATCAAGGCACCAACCAAATTCATTTTTTTTTCTTTTGTATTGCTAAATCCTGTTGTACGAGGATTAGGTTGGCCAGACCATTCAACCTAATTCAATCAGATTTACTTCAACCTAGTGGTGATGCCAACCTATGGTAGGTATCACCGCTAGCGGTGCGGCAAAATTAGAAATTTGGCAAATTCTGCCGCTGCCGCAAATTCGGCCGCAGCCATTGTGCGCGTTACCATACAAAATAGTGCATTCTAATTTTTTGACTGCGCTTTGCCGCAGCCCACTGTTTTGCCACAGCGGAAAACGCTGTATTCTGAACAAAATAGCGTCATGCAACGTAATATAAAGGCTTCACAGCATAACATGAATATGAATTATATCGAACAGCAAACCGAACACAATTTTGCCATGTATCATATGAAACTTCTATGATAGAATAGGAGTATGAGTATGAGGAGTATGAAAAATCAACAGTTTTCCTTAGTTTTGCCATCAACTAGGGCTATAGTTAAAACAACCATAAGAAAATGGTTGATTACTTTTATGCACCATAACGCGTGGTTGATAAACAATTTCATTCGGAGCATGAAAAACGTCCAAATGTTGAAACTATTCTACTTTGCGTAGAATAATTCCAAAGACTTTGCTCACTGAATTACGTTTGTTGAAATCAACTATTGCAAAGTAGTTTAAGTACCATAAAAACTGTTGATAATTCGAAACGTTGAAGTTTTGAGTGAATTGATTAATATTTTCTATTTATCAACTAATTTTCGTGGTTATGAAACTATTAAAACAGTTGATTTCATGAACGTTGCGATATTTTTTGTATAACCAGAGCCAACTACTTTTATATCGTTAAATTAACTATATTAACATAGTAAAAATAACTATTTTCCTTAGTTCATTTAACGATTTTGAATGAATCGTTGCAATACTATTAAAAATAGTTGAATCAACCAAGAGTTTTTCTTTCAGTGTAAGGAATTTAAATAAATTTAAATGAATTGCAATGAATTGTAATGAATTTAAATGAAACGCAATGAATCGCAATGAATCGTAATGAATTGTAATAAATGGTAATGCATTTGCAATGAAATGTAATGAATTTAAATGAAATGCAATCAAATCCAATGAATTGTAATGAATTGCAATTGATTGCTATGAATTGTAATGAATTTAAATGAATTTAATTGCTTTAACATTTTTCGTCGTTAAAGAATTCAAGAAAAATAAACGATGAACATACATGTTTTCAAAAATTTGTTTTCTTTTGTATCAGGTCTAATATCAAAAACAAATTCAGAAAAGTTGGTAAATATTAAGCCTCGTAAGCAAGAATTTTCCCGAGCTGTCAGACAGTTTTTTTTTTAGCTAAAATTGCGTTAAACGGATTTTAGTCAACAACAAATCAGGTCCTAACATTTCCTTCATGAGAAATAAATTTGGATATCTGATAGTTTTTGAATCAGTGAACACATAACGTCTATGCTAGAAATGACGAATAATCTTCTAGTAAATAAAAACCAACCTCCTTTGGTATCCCAATTATGAGCAATTTACTCTTACCACATATTGCACTTCTTCATACAAATTCCGCAAATCGACAAGAACATGCTTATATAGGGTATGCGAATACCACAGACATCAGCTCTTTAGTTCTAAATGTTAACACAACGACAACATGGCACTATCGTTTCATCCAACTACATCCATTGCAGACTAAAAAGGACATTCGTTCGATATGTGAGCGCTTGTTCCCAACAATTCGTGACAGGAATGACCAATAAACAAAAGACATGACAATAGACCAACAGGAATCTACATTTTCATTCATTTTGGTCTCGCTGTGTTGCATGGAAAAACGTTTGAACTCAGTCAGCCTGTGAAGTTAGATGCCACCAACATGGAACTCGCATTTTCCGAGCTTGGCAGGACTCTAGCTGTCATAGTTATGGCTCTTGCAAAGAGCTCCAAAGTCAGAACCAGCATTGAGATATGTAATATTTTAGAATAACTACACGAAATCATCAAAAGCCTTTGCAAAGCAGTCACGTAGCACGTTGATCTTTATGTGTCATGTGCATTTCTATCGCTATTGCACCAAAGCGATTTGTTGCTGCTGTCGTCGTCACTCGATGGATTCTTGATTTGGTTTTGCGTGTCCATAAAATCGAATTGATCCTAATTTTTTGAGCTTTGTATGAAGTGGTTGCATCAATAGGTTGGAAGCAAATCTTATGCAGATAACGATCCTGATTTCGCGTTCAAGATGATTGTATTATATTTTATATCTGATATCTGATTTTCCAAAATCGTTCACAAATATGATTTTATCAATCTTATTGAATAAAAACTGTTTTTTTTTTAAATATAAAATTCGTTGTATTATTTGAAGTTCTTTTGAGCTTATACCGTACATATCATACAGACAAAAAACAACTTAAAATATAAATGAACGAAAGGTTCAACTTTACCCAGGATACTTTTTCTTGAAAATTTTAATCCTTTCCCAAAATAGAGCCAGCAATGGTGTCGGAACAATTGGCAAAACTTTTCTCTCTCCCTCTTCATCCAATCTTTCATCATGCCAAGGAATTTTCACAATCGCATCATCCCAAATCCAAACAATTGTTTTCATAAATACCTTCTTAATCTTTTCCATAATCTCAATAGACAAGACACTTAATATTGAAGAAGTTTGTTCAACTGACTACAGAACTGTGATAATAACGTTGTTTAATTCCACCATTTATTCAAATGTACAAGACGAATAAACAATGAGACTAATCCTTGGTAATAATCCAACATTTACTTCTTCCACAGTAATTTTATTTTAGTCTAATTTAAATTGTAGACTTACTGAAAAGAAACAATTTCAACTTAATGAAATCCCTCGAAAGTGTGGCAAATCGTCTATTAATTCTCAACATTGTAGATATTCTGTATAAGATTGAAGTAGTTATTGGACTGGTTGTGTTTGTCTTTATAGTTTTCGTGGTGAATGTGAAATGGAAAAAGTTTTCAGTTAGTATGGATTGAAGTCAAAACGAATTATGGATGGTTTCTGAGCTTTGGGGAATCTTATTTGTAAGATTTCTTGTTTCAATGACTGTTCGGCAATTGTTAAAAAATATTTCATTTTATTCAAGTGAATATTCAATCCAAACTTCCATAATCAGATAAAGTTTTACTTGTGCTTCAAATTTTATTGTATATATGATAAAAAAAACGACCGACCTTGAAAAGCTAAATACAGTTTAAGAATACGGTGTTCCGTGTCTCTATATAAACCAATGCAATCCACGTTTACTGCAATCGATTGAAAAAATTATTCTGAGTGAATTCGTGATAAAAACTTGACAGTCAGATTTTTTGCTTAAATTCCTGAATAATAAGTAAATATAGATGAAACCAAAAAAAAATTATGTATGCAGACACTTAAGATTTTAATAAAACCTAAATTGGATTTTTTCTTTTTTGAATATTTTGGAAACGAATGATGGTGATGAACTTATTTTCAATTCAGTAATAATTTGACAACCATATAAGCTGATTAGTTTCTTTAAACTCAGCAAAATCAGACTATTCTATAATCGAAGTAAAATACAGCTTATGAGCATTATTATTATGAGCATTTTAGAATTAAGTCGTTTTGCCAAAAGCTTGATAATCGTTGAATCGAAAAAACAAAACAATTTCCTTTACTCTTGCACTTCCTTCCCTCTTCCGTTCCGTTTCAACCCTCAAAAGTGGCATATAAAATCAAAATTTTCTCAAAATTTTCTCAATTTATGTTGCTTAAGCCAAAAAAATATCTTCATTATAAATATCGGAAAACTGAAGGTGTTTTGCAAGCTATTGGTTTGTTCTATTCATCAAACTATAAAGGGGAGGTAAAGCTAAATATAAGAGGGAAAATATTTCTGATTTTTCGGTAAAATAAGGAGACGAAATAGCGATGGGGACATCCAAGTTACTCGGCTTTATTCTCAACATGTAACTTTAAAATCTGCCATGTTGTAAACAATGTTGACAATTGGATTTGATAAATATATAAATAGGTTTTTTTTAGCTTACACATAAAAAAACGAGTTGACTGAAGCCAGTAAGAAGAGCAAATGCTACAAATAGCAGGCTTCTTCTGTGGTGGCCAACTTGAACAGATAGGATGAGCAATAGATGAAGTCACGGTTACTGTCAAGAGAAGGCATGTTACAGTATCAGACCAGTTGCGAGAGTCTATGTCCCAAATATAATATTACCCTAGGGGTAGCACATTATTCAAGTCTGGCCTTTGGGCCATCTCTTTTTGCGCCTGAAAGTTCCAACGAATATGTTTCTGGTAGGTTATACTGATGACGTAGCAGTAGTAATTCCATACGTAACTGCCGTGTTCGACTAGCTCAAATTCTACCAGACTGCAAGAAGCAACAGACGGGGAATGACTGACCATAATCTACAGATGACATTGTCAATGACAGTCGGCTCCACAGAGGCTCAAGATAGTAAGTCAGTAAAGTGCCTGGAGTGACGCTTGACACAAAGATACTACGATGCATGCTGGACACTACTATTTAACACCAAGGATCTGAGAGCCAAGAATTCGTTGAGCAGATTGGAGACCCCTTCACATGAGAATGAGGTGGAGGTTGCTGATGATGACAACTGTACGGGACGGATATTTTGGTGGTCGTACTCCACACTAGGAAGTCTAGAGCATAGATTGTCAGCGTCCTGTGGAGAGGTGTCCTTCTTATCACCCGTAACTGCCGCATGGCATAATAAGAATTTGCGTAGGTGATATCAAGAGAAATCACGATATATTTACTAACTGAAGAAAGCAGAGAAAGGTACATCACCATGCATCACGGGCTCTGCGCTGTTTAGAATAGGAGCTCTCACACACACATGTTTAAGAACCTGCCAACTTTGGCAACAACTCTGGAGACTAAGCAATAAAAAGTGCTGGACGGATAGACTAAAAGGTCTTTTGGACCTGGAAAGGTAAATCACACGCTCTGAGCTTTTTATAACAGGAACACTAGCACTCGCACGTTTGTCAGCCCTCAAACTTTGGCAACAATTCTGGAGGTTAAGCTACAAAAGTTGCTGGACGGTGACACCGAAAGGTCTTCTGGACCCATGGGCCTGCTGTGCTCACGGAGATGTAAACTTTTATATGCGTCAATTCCTAACCAAAAATCAGGCAAAACTTTCGGTTTGCGCACTCGGCAATAATTTAGAGATGTTTTTATCCCATCTACTCCAAAAAGAAATGCAACGATAATTTGTATTAAACAAAGGAAATAAGAATATAAATACTGAAACACAATTCAGGAAGTCATACTTTATGATTCATTACACTATCTCAAAAAGTGTTTTAAACAATGCGAGGAATGTCAAAGAGGCCCAATATTTAGACGATCAAGTGTTCAAGAGGTGAATAAAAACAAGGAGTTGGTGTGTTGAAATTAAATGAGCATTTAGTTAAACGTTTCGAATCATGAACAGAGGGTAGATGCGCAACTACATCGAGTAAGTATTGGAAAGTAAAATATCAAATTCGATGACAATATTCAAGGACACGACGCATAAAAAATATATAGAAACATACACAAAAGAAAATGTGGACCAAAAGTTTGAGCACTTTAAAAATGAAGCTGTATAATCAATGTGTCACGTCATATATGATCAAATTGACGTTTTAAATAAAAAAGTACACCGAAATCTGTGAAATTATTAGCATGACTCAGGGACGAACTAAAGTTAGAGCAAGAAAACGCGAAAACAGATAGTTTATATGTATGCAACATGTCATCATGACATGACATTTTTGGCAACGTTTGAGGTAATAAAAATGACAGCCCACTAGTCGCACAAGTTATCCTGCAACTGGGAACAGTCCTCCGCTGATCTGGATATCCTGAATATTATCAGTTTACATACGGATAATTGATACCTATCTTAACGTGATACATCCTACAGGAAACAATATTATACAAAAAAAAAAAAAAACAGAATTTAAAAGAACTTTGTTGAGTTTTTTTTTGTAAAAAAAACGAACCATTTAATTACATTGATTCATTGGAAATTGAAATGAAGTCCGCTTTATTACACTTTTAATACATAGTAGATGCGTTTTTAGACTTAAGGTAGACACTAACGGTAAGCTTTATTGTACGAAGAAGTTTTGGGCTTACTCAAAGTGAGAGAGCAGTACATAAACCAATAGATGGTAAGAGAAGATCATCAAGGACGAAATGTAGTGCTCTAATGTTAACATTAAAATCATCATTGAACTCGAAAAGTGAACAAAGACAGAGAACGGAAGGTTTAAAAATATATGCAGTTTATTCCTTAATAAGATTTTAGTGAAGTTCATACTATAAAAAGTATGCTTGGATTATTCGAGTTAGCACGTTAAAAAAAACAAAAGCAGAGGGGAATTTCTTAATAAGTTTTACAACATAGGATGGTGATGCGAGATTGTGAGGTGTTTGACGCGATTGTTTCGATTGTTCAAACATCTGGAAACATCTAGATGGTTTTTCGTTGTACTCGATTGTTGACTCAATGGTGAATAAAACATCAATTAAGATTTTATCCCAAAGTCTTATTCGCGTTAACTTGCGACAAAAGCTTCATATCATTATGAAATTCACAGGATGTATTGACATAATCTCGAGGACTTTCTGACCTATTCGTCAGGGCCAATTGCTCAGAATAGTAGTTTGATAAGATGTATCTGATATGTCCTGATTTTGTCATTCAACCGGTTAGTTAAACCAACAAAAATATCCTTTAAATTAACAGACAGCAATACATTTACTGACCATCAAACTTTGAGAACTATCGGCTTCAGCTGTGAGCTACAGCATTGTGTTGGTCTTAGCTACAGAATAGGGCATGGCAATACCTATGGCACCTGCCTTCACCTTTAGCTGCACATTTTCCTTCTGCTATAAAAAGGATCTTTAACGATCGAGTACTAGCAATCGAATCCAGCAAATGAACACAGCAATCGAACACAGTAAACGAACACAGCTATCAAACACAGCAGTCGAAAGCAATAATCGAGTACAGCAAACGAAATGAAAAATGGAGTAGAATAATTGAATAAATAGAATATCGATTGCTCTCTCGATTGTTAACTCGATTGTTTCATGGCATCGATTGCAATTAAATCGACTGTTCTCTCGATTGTTTTGTAGCATCGATTGCGATTATCTCGATTGTTAAAACATCTCATAATCGCCCATCTCTAACATAGGGTAAAAATTGAATTAACAAGGAATGCAGTGGATGGAACTTTAGATATAAGATGCCATTATGTATATTGTGTTCAAACACCGCCGCTGTCAAATAAATCATTAGCCGAACGATCACGGTCTTTACGAAAAAGGGTGTGATGAGGTAAAATATAGAAAATCGACAAAACTTTCATCGACATAGTATTGATAACGCCACCTCACATTTTATACCTGGCCATTGAATTTGGTCCCTAAAGCTGATCACTTGCATTATTCAAACACAAGAGTTTTCTCATTTTTTTTATCTACGTGTCCTATTTAATCAACCTTATATGAATAAGCGATGGGCTGTTGTGCAAATGCACTT
Organism: Nemotelus pantherinus; assembly: GCA_963978885.1. Classification (NCBI taxonomy): domain Eukaryota; kingdom Metazoa; phylum Arthropoda; class Insecta; order Diptera; family Stratiomyidae; genus Nemotelus; species Nemotelus pantherinus. The sequence continues at coordinate 10,602,773 of OZ022265.1, forward strand.
CAAAACAATACAGTGTCAAATTTTTGGAATAAAAGTCAGTTTAAAAAGTGTAAATATTTTGTTTGATTCAAATGTACAGTCTAAAAAGTAAAACTTAGCAATGTTGGTAGTTTATTTAGCAAAAAAAATATTCGACCATTAGAAAAACTTTTATATAATTAAGCCAACCGACAATGTATGTGTGCCTTATAGGAAATCTCCAAAAGTTAAAGAAAAAATCTTCTTCCCTCATCGGCTTTAAAACGCTTTATTACTGCTACAAAAATTTATAAAAACTCGTACATACAACAACAAACACGAATATTTCATTAAGTCTTCTCAATATCGTATAATTTTCTAATTTGGATTCTACACCCAAAGTCAACAAAGGTCACTGGCAGGAAATCCTTTTAACGTAGCAGCCACGACCCAATATCAGTCAGCAGGTGGCAGATAGGTATGGATTAGAGAGCCCAGATGTCCACCAACCAACAACACACAACTTTGCTTGTGTTCTTTTAATCCTTCCTGCCATGAACTATGGGTGAGAGCTATCAAGTCCGTTTTCGTGTGGAAAGAAATAAAACTCAGCAACGAACCGTTATCAAGGTAAACTTTTGTAACGTTTTATAAATTCTTTTCAACATCGTTTGGGGTATTTCAACTGTATTCGCAAAAGAGTTACCAATAACATATGCTATGTGTTTTGCGAATAAGTATTTATTGTATTACAAATGCCAAATTGCTCATTTCTAAATAAACAAAAGTATTTCATTTTATATTCAAACCCAATGAAATCTTTAATACCAAGAATTGTAGTGATTACAATTAATTTTCTTACAATTTACAAACACAAACGGTTGCACAGCCTCAAGAGTATTCTCTCGCACCACTTCTCCAGTTCAACCAGTTTAAAAATTTATGTAATTTTCATTGCTTAATCCTTCCACAAAATGGCAGTCCCAGTCTTTGTTTATGTTTTCAAATAGCTTTCGCTTTCATTCGCAGCATACCTTTCAGCCTTTTTCTGTCGTCTCCCTACTCACTGCTGTCATATAGACGAACTAAAAATCCCCCATGTGTACACAATTCAAGTCGGACAAATTAAAATTAAAATCAAATTTTGTGCGATAACGGATGGGCCATTATCCTTCAAACGTAATTTTTCCTCTTCATATTATTATGTTTGCGTTCCGTAGGACTTGAAGCTGGGTCGGTTCATACTTGGTCTTGATGGCAAAAAAAGGTGACACGAGAGCAAATCCAGTGACTGAAAAACGTACAGCTACCGAAAGACGAACATGCTGGTGCGACGCTAGCTGGCCCCGACGACAATAACTGCGGTGGTTTGACGTCATTTGGCGTCGAAATTATTATGGAAAAGGACGGAAGGATTTCTACAGTGGTAGGTCGCAGGATTACGAAGAGCCGCAATAGGAGAATACAAAGGAAATGAATGGCATTTGTGCTATATCAGGAGGATTAAGGGTGATATACTTTAGAGCCGTGTAGAGTTCGAAAAATTGTTTTCCATTTCCTAGCATTGTATAACTCAGGGTGTATCTTCTCATTTCAGCCAGTGGTCCGTTTTAAAGTCATTCGATAGCGGAAAAACTTTATCCATTTTTTCTTCTTTTCGCAAAATCATTTTGGTAGTCATCAACGCTTGCTTGACATGCACATTATGTGAGCTAAATACCTATGCCGCCATGTAGAAACAATGTAACGAATTCACTCCATTCATCTCCAGTGAACCGAAAGCGTAATTTTTGTGCAAGGAAGCCAGAAACCTAAAAACAGGTCAACTGGTTTGTTGTTTTTTCCACACTAGAAGGGTTAAGCGGAAACAGGAAGGTGAAAATGGAACTCCTCTCCTCCACTGGACGTCCTTTTTTCACATCCCTTGAACTGGAAGCCTTGAATGCAGTCAAAGTTCGTTCGCTTTCGTTCCTTTGTATAGTCTGTATACAGTCGCAGATTCAGTGGTCGCAGACGGTGAAGATTGCTCACCAGTTTGCTGAAGGACAAAAGGGTCGAATCGAGAGAATGGATGTGTAAAAATTGTAGCACTTCTGTACAACTGACAACGTAGAGATCGGATAGAGAGAGAGAAAATGGCAACTTATTCAATCAAGCGCAGTTGTAGCACTAACGACTAAATGGAGGAAACTCACATTTGCACAATGACTCACTTAGCAAGTTAATGAAGAAAATGCAGTTGACTGTGTTTATGAACGTAACCCGTACCCTACGAATGATGCAAAAAGCGCGAGGAAATCGAAATGACTGAACGTTAAAAACTAATTTAATTGGATTTTATTTTCTGGTTGAAAAGCTTGGATACACATGGCTTGGGAAACGGGTCAAATGAAAACGCTTCATTGCTTTATCTTTTCAATTTCGATTGATGTAGATAAACCGCTACTGATTCCTTTTCATTGCGAATAGCAAACGTAATTGGATTAACTGTGTGATAGTTGTCAGTTGGAAATGAATATTTATTGAGGAAGAATTAAGTTTGTATTGTTTTAACTTTGGTTAATTATTTCGATTCAAAGTTTAATTTAGCGGCCAAATGTGTTGAGTTGACACTTGCGAATGTAGATAGGTTATGAATGATGTTTTTTTTTTCAATCAAATTTATTTTGGATGACGGACTAGTTTCTCGAATTAGGCTAGCTACAGATATTTAAAACCTATTATCTGGTCTTCTTTTCCGTCAAGCTCTTACAAACAGTTTATGAAAATTTCCCAGAAATATTCAATATGGTAAAATTATTTATTTATTCACCAAACAAGATACAAAATTACATATAGTGACCAAACACTCTAAAAGTCATTTTAAATAGAATAGCGCATGGATTGATGGCCATCGAAGCATAATTATTCACATGGACTACAGACTAGAAGTATTATTATTCATACAGACTTAAAATTCAATTAACACTTTAAAATTAAACTAGCAGAAAAAACACACAAACTATCATAGAAAGCTGAATGAACGTAAAGGTAAATATTGAAGAAGAGTGAAAAGAAGAACAACATATCGCCAGTTGATTCAATCCTGAACTTTTGATATTCAGTTTTGGGGATGACGATGAAAGCAGTTTTTGGCAGGCACTTAATTCGTTTTTTAGTTGATTTTTAAAAATTAAGTCTTTCGTATTTTTTTTTTATTGCTAAAGTTAAAATTTGTGAAAAAAATGTATTGAAACCAACCAAAAACTGAATTTAATATATTTATTTATCGTTCATATTTTCATTTATTATTAAATAGATGGATCGAAGAACTGAATTTAATATATTTATTTATCGTTCATATTTTCATTTATTATTAAATAGATGGATTTCATTGTTTCCAAAAGGTAAGAAGCCAAGAATAAATAGAACTGCATACTAGTTTAAGCAGGTCTCTGGTCGTGATAATTCAATCAAAACTAAATTTTCAAATTTTCATGGTTATTATACATTGGTATGTTGTGAACATTTAAAGCCATTGCGCATTATGACCATATGAGAAAAAATGTAAAAATGCATAAATTTAAATACAAAAGGTTTATAAAATTTAGTTAGATCCTGCACCGTACGGCGCACCCTTTTTTCCAACTTTCTTTTGGCCTGACCTTCAGCTAATGGTATCATTTAATGCATTTTTTGACAAAAAAACGGTCTTTAAATTAAAATATTTGATTTGGAATTGTTTTTGCGGGATGATTAAAATTGAAAAATTTTATTTATCTTGAAAATTTTTTGCAGTTTTAAAATATTTGGTATTAAGTGTCAAAGCCACAAAAATGGAATCAAAAAACATTTCAAACTTTGATTAGGTTTCCTGAAAAATAGGCGTTTTGCACTTATGTACCTTTTTCTCAGTAATAACAGTTCGATAAATGTTGATAATTCTTTTATGTTCGTATGTAAATGGACTGTAATTCTACCGGTACGTTTGGAGAAAACTTGGGCAGTGGCGTAATAAGGTTAGCTCAAAGGATTAAACAATTTCCAAAAATTGTAAAAATCATTGCATTTGACAGCATTGCGAATCAAATTTAAAAAAAAAAAAACAAGAAAGAATATTGAGTTGGGAAAAAGTTGGAAAACAAGGTTCTTAAACATAAATAGTTTTATATGGAATTTGGAGCGAGCAGCCAATGGAGATGCCGTTTAACTTCGGTAAATCAAAACGAGGAACTTTGTACTTCCTTGTAAACAACACTAGCTCCGTTTTGCTAGGATTCGCACTCAAGCCGCACTCACGACTCCAATGTGAAAGTATGTCAAGAGAGTGATATAGTCTCTCCGATGGCGCAGATAAATACTTTTCCGGCACTGCTACTACTATATCGTCCGCATAAGCAATCACTTTGCAGTCCTCACGGTCCAGCCTTATTAGGAGAGCGTTCATCGTGATGTTCCACAGCAAGGGAGAGAGGATTCCACCCTGAGGTATGCCCGTGCTCACCCCTCGTTGTACATGAGCATTCCATAAAAGCAATTAGCCGCTCATTCACATGCAGCGCCGAAAGTGCCTCAAGTGACTTGACGTTGTTGAAGGCCCCCTCGATGTCCAAGAAGGCGGCAAGCATATATTTTTTAAGAGCAAAAGATTTCTCGACTTGCTCAATGAGAACGTGAAGAACAGTTTCAACAGACTTACCTTTGGTATAAGTGTGCTGTGACTGCGAGATCAACTTAGGATCGATCTCTGAATATGGTAATCAATGATCCTCTCCAAAATCATAAGCATGATAGAGCTAAGTCATATTGGATGATAGTCTTCTGGCTAAACATGCGAAACTTGTTCTGCTTTAAGGATAAACACAACTCTAATTTCTTGCTAGTTAGTGAGAACAAACTAGAAATGCAGGCAAGCGTTATAAATCTGTCTAACGATACTTCCGGGGATGGCTGCATATCAACCGTATCAACAGCTCAAATGAGTTAACAGCTCACCGCAGTTGAAATATAAATATCCTTCTCGACGGTTTTGAGATGGCAAATTGCTTTGTTTGTCAATAATAACCCGGAAAATGTGCGTCCATGAGATCGTTTAGAGTATCTATGCTCAAACTAGTTCAAATATTCTCAAGGTACATGATTTACCCTAAAACCCTGGGTGTTGTGCTTAGAATCTTACGAAGGCGGTTTCTCTCGATAGAATTCACCAAGTTTCCACAAAAAGATCTCCACGAGGCCGTCTTTCCCTGGCGTATGGCAGACTGAAAAGCCCTCAGCTTCGTTTTATACAGCGACTAGTGATTAGATCTTTTCGAGCTATTGAGTTCCCTCCTACACTTCGCAGGGTGCTGATTTCTATATTGCACCAGGGAGATTTGGGATTGTTTCTGGCTGTGGGGGGATTACGTGCTTCCCTAAGCGTAGAGTTGGGAGAGCCTCATTCAATTCATGGTCCCAGTATTGCTCTTAGGAGCAGTTTCCAGTAATGATCGGACCAGAGATTGAAATAACTTCCAGTCCGTCCTCTTTCTGTTAATAAAGGTTACATGCCCAGCTGAGCTGCGGTCAGGAATATTAAGTGATATGTACTTATGCTCATAGAGTGAACACTCTTGTTAAACCCTCCAGTCGCGGAGAAGATACAAGTGTCGCCCACTGAGCATGGTCAGGTCAAATACCTTCCTACGGTTTGATTTAAAGCAGATTTGCCAGTCTGGGCGATGAAACGGTCGTTGGCAGTGATGAAATCAAAAAGTTCCTCATCTTGGCCATTTGTGTTGAAGTTGCCCCATACTTCATTATGAGCATTAGAGTCAGCTACCAGAATAAGAGGCACACCAATTCGCTTGGCTTCAGCCACAACACCCTAGACAATGTCGCTGGTAGTGCTAGTGCCATGATCGTGAGCCATGTAGCAAGAAACAAACCAGCATGACTTTTAATCGACTTGCACTGCAATAGCCATGTTATCCTTGTCACAGAAATTGTGCAGGACAAGGACTTTAATGGTTTTCTGGACAACAATATAGGTACGTGGCTTGTATAAGCCATCGGTTGCTATCAGTCTGTGCCCATTAGCGCGTAACCCGCAAACCCGGTTATTGGCAGCCCATGGTTCTTTGATTAGAGTTAGCTTCTCCTCTGCGAAGCAGCAGGCCAGCTGATGCTGCTTTGGGATGGTGAAGATAAGCTTGAATACCTTCAATATTATTAATTGTTGATTAGAGTTAGGTCGAGGTCCTCCCCCTCTGACGTAGAAGCTGCACCAGCACCTTCCTCTGCATCCAAAGATAGTTCGGACGCTAACTCCATCGGCCTAGAGTGATTCCACATCCGACTCTTCCTCAGATTGCAGTCGACGAGCCCCTCTTCAAGTTGCTTCCATAGCGTTTGAGCCACCTGTTTTGGGTCAGGCTTCGCAGGTACCGGATCTCCCGAACCAGAGCTCTTTGGTCTGTTGCTTCGATAAACATGCATTTTCTTTTAAATATTGTTTTAACACTTTTTTCCTTCAAATTGAATAAATATTTACTACAATATTAGTGAAACTATTAATTTAATTATATTCTTCAATTTTTTATCGAACAATTTATTGACATGTCAAACAAAATCGATTCTGAAACTCGAAGGACCTAAGTTACCTATCAAAACTTCCCAACTTCAAAGCTATATATCAAAGCTTCTCTGTACGATCAAAATATTTAAATTGAATATTTATCAGACTACAGAAAACAAATTCAGGTTGCGGGGAAAGTGTGTTTTAATAAGGCCAGCAGTTTATATAAAAGCGATAAATTTTCAACGTTTTAAAATTGATAAAATTCAAAAATTTGGAGCTTTCTTGTCAGTGTTCTGATATTAACCACTCAAGACCTAGAGGAACCTAGAGGAACCAAAAACACATGATCCCAGATTTCGGTGATTCAAACATCTCCGGCATGGGCTCATATTTTTAAATAAAATCAGCTTTGGGGTTTGTGCATATAATAAGAAAGATTGCTATTTTTAGTTTATGAGGTATTTTTAGCACTAGATAATATGTACTAAAGAAACAGACTGATAACTTAATTTTTCCCTGGAAAATACCACTGAGAAAGTATTTGTAAGTTTTTCAACACATCAACAATCGGGCGGATTAATACATTTTTCAACCACCATTTTTTCTGCTTGGTAATCATTTCTATGCAATATCTTAAAAAACGCTGCTAAAAACATACATATGTACATTCTTTCTAATATCCGTAAATATTGTACTCCATAGCTGTCTGACGATAAGATCGTGAACCATCGACAAATGGCAACAATATTTTTACGACAGCCTAAAGACATATTATCCAGTTGCAATGTTAGCTCAAAGAAAAATGATAAAAGTAATAAAACAAACATGAACATAAACTTTTGAAGTCAACGCTCTTGGGGCATTTTCAAATGTCATTAATAAATGCTGACGAATATTGACGAACGCGGTTCTGCTGGCTTTATGATGATTTCCAGAATGATTTAATACTTGAAATGTCACGTTGGCGGGAATAGCCATCAAGCTCGTAAAATGAATTATGAAACATAAGCTTTTGGAGCTGTAAAATTATTAGCACTTTAGCTAAAGTTGAAGCATTGTCTTCAAATTTAAATTACTTATCGTAATCCAGTTTTTTTGTGCTTTATTTCGCAATGGCGATTTAGTAGTGATGATTGATTTACATAGCTATCTTTTATACACACCTGTGAGACTGAATTGAAAATATTTTTATTATAAATTAGCTTAAAGTTTAATTAGCAAAGGATACTTAAAATCTAGCGGCTATACTATTTTGGTGTGCTGGTTCTTATTGATTTGTCTTTTGTATTTATTTTTTACGGCATAAAATTTGTTTCTCACACACTAATGGTATTACCCTGCCTGTACAGCAGTCGCGATGACCCTGGCAATAATTTGCTTAAATACTACCTTACACTGAAATTTCAATCAAAACTATGCTTCATTATAATTAACTTAGGCTAATTACATCTAAACCTTAACCTAGGTCTTAAATCTTACCCCTTCCTTTGGTCGCGAAGAATATAAAATAGAATAATGCAAACTGCCGCTATTATGCTATCATCACGGTGCTAATAAATGGTTCATGACAGCCACCTGAACGTCCTAGTGATCGAATCAGTCCATTCTCATGTCCATCTGTCTGTCCGTAGAATCGTTTTGTTAATTTTACAACTCGGTCCCAAACTAGCTTCAGTCCCGACTCCTGATACAGAAGAAGGTTCTTCAACCACTTTTTAGTTACCAGGTTGCAAAACCTGTCATTGCAGAAGCGCAGGATTCTTCTTTCCACCTGCGAAACTTACTTTAGGATGTGTGCATTTTGTGATTTTTTGTTTCCTTTCACGTGGTTTTGTAATAACGTGCATATTATACATATGTTTGATAATATTTTGGCTCATATAGTTCGAGGACACATTATGGATTAAGCCAAATTTATATGTCGCTTGAAATCTGGATCTGTAAGAAGTTTAAAAATAAAACTCGTCATATTACCTGCCGGAAGCTAAAATGCTAACAGCTCCACATCTCCTTAGATTCACTTTACTCATAAACGCAACGGAGAGGACAAAAAAGCTCTTTGACTAGAACGTTGCTGTTCCTGTTCCAATCGATCAAATTTTTAGGCCAAAAAAAATCAGATTTTCTTTTAGTTTCAATTATCCGCACCTTCGAATTTTCAATTCAATCAGTTTTCATTAGACCAATTTTATTTCAACGAATTCGGAATCTTTACTTGCCATAATCACGATCTCTATCAAACTGTTCTTATACCATACTCTGCTCACATAATTCAAAAAATAAAAACCCTCACTGCACATTGTGAATTTCAATCATCGTTATACTCTTTTATTGTTGACTACTCTGTAATCTGCAACAATTTCATGATACTCACCGACGCTTTCGGCGTGGAAAATGGAATTTTCTTTGTCAAGTTTATGGTTCACTGCATAATTTTCGTAGTATGATTTTACCGGCAATGCTCATTGCTGTCGTGTTTCGCGTTTGTTTGGTTATCCTCATCGTAAGAAAGCAAACTTGAGCAAGAGAAAATCAATGCTATTGTTCGTTCTGCTTTTCTTTGACGCTTTTCTTAGTAGAGTCCAACAAGTCTATTGTGAGACGGCGCTATTGAAGGGTCACTTTGTCTGTGTCTGGAGAAGTTTATTGAAAATTCATTTCAGAAAGAATGCGATATTGTTGTTTGGCAGCACGGAGTTGGTTAATATTGAGAAAATACTTTTCCTATGTTACTTTTGTGTCTGACATGGTGACACAAATTTCACCTTGGCATGTTATAATATTATTTTATTGCTGTTATTTTGTGCCAATGTTGTTTTATGTTTTGATTTTCTTGTGTGAAAAAGTCCTGAACCAGTTTTAGTTGTGGACATAATTTAAGGAGAGTTGTTAATCTGGTAGAGGAAATACCTTTTATTAAGTTTGTTGTCAAATCCGATTTATTGGAATTGTCATGAATGTTTCTCCGTTGAAATGTGCAGCGATAATCTTTCTTTTTTCTTTGTGTGTCCGATATTTCATAATTATTTATTTATCATTTGTTCACAATAATATACATATGTATATATCCAATTAGAGGCTAAACAAAGAATAAATTAAAAATTATGAAAAAAAATACAGTTGAAACTTCAAAAACAGGAAAAGAGAAAAAGAAAATTTCGAGATTCAATTAACAAAATCTCACAAAATGCAGTTGAAGATAAAATTGAATGAAATTCAAAGAAGTAATTCATAAATTTATGTCGTAAAATAGAACACCTGCTCTTAAGTTGCTTTTAACAATATGTAACGAAGGTGGAGGAGGACCAATATTTGACCAATTATGTTTTTTAGGTAAGCACAAAAGAGAGGAATAAAAATAGGCACAGGTACGAGCAAACGGTACGTTGACAGGAGAGTAGGAATTTTAAGGATGCAGGGACACATATTATATTACATATTACATCACAATAGAGAATTCAGAATTTAAGGAATAGCGAGCGAGTAAATCTGCGTTGCACAGTCTCAACAAAAACAATTCAGTAATGATAATGAGGACAAATAATTTGACAACAATGCTCGAGGACAAAACGTACGAAGGAGATATAAAGACGTACATAAGAAGAAACATCAGCAAAAAGTCTGGAAGTTCAAACACTGATACCGCACAATTGCTAGGAATTGGGTGTGACACAAAAGACGTGGACATAAAATTTAAGTTTAGTATTAAACACAACACCAAGGCCCTTAAAATTATCCACAGGACTGAAGAAGTATGGAATAAAAAATCGCGATGCGCGATAATTTACATGGATAAGACATCTACATTTATATTTATTTTCAGACCAAATAAAATGTTTACACAGAAAAACATAGCAAGTTACATGGGGGCACTACAGCCCGAATCGAGCGTTAGCCTCCTTAATTCTTCGCCTCCATTCATCTCGGTGACCGCGTCCTCCAGTTCGGTGCTCCCAGAAGTGACCTGCTGTCAGCAGCTATCGAATCACCCCAGCGCTTGCGTGGCTTACCGACTGGTCTGGCTCCGCTCGCTCGCCCCTTGAGAGACCGCTTGGGGATTCGACAATCGCTCATTCGTTCGACGTGGTCAGCCCATTGTAATTTTTGTAGTCGTATGACGGTAGAGACTTTCGGCTCGTCATATATGGTATACAGCTCGTTGATGTATCGGATTCGCCATCTATCTTCTTTCCGTATTGGACCGAGGTTCCTTCGCAATACCCGTCTCTCGAACGTATTCAAGGCTTTTTCAGACGCCTGGGTTATTGTCCAGGTTTCGCTTCTGTAGCATAGCACAGGTCTAATAATTGTTATAAATGCGAAGCTACGTATTCTTGTGTACGCATCAAGATTTCAAAGTGGGAATCACCGAAAAAGTGTCTTAGTGGCTAATTGAATCCGTCATTTGAATTCTTCAAGCTCATTCCCATCCTCCGAGAGGTTCACCCCTAGGTACACAAAGCTATCTACGTTTTCAAAGTTATAGTCTCCTATCGTTATGTTTTGTCTTATTGGCGTCCTTTTCTTTGATTGAATCATAACTTTTGTTTTCTGAATAACTTCCTTGGCGGTTTCGTCTAGAGCTACAAATACTTCCTTGGCGTCGTTGAACGAACGTGACATAATGTTGATGTCATCAGCGTAAGCTACTATTTGTGCCGACTTAAATAAAAGAGTTCCTCTCGTGTCAACGCTGATTTTTCTGATGACATACTCAAGCGCGAAGTTAAAGAGTACCGGGGCTAATGCATCCTCTTGTTTTAGCCCTGTATTCCTCGAAAACGAGTTGGTCATATTATTTTGAATCAGCACTTGTGATCTGGAGTCGGCCATGGTCATTTTCACCAGTCGTACCAACTTTGCTGTGATTCCGAACCGGATGTTATATAATGCAGTTTGGTTGATGCTGTCGTACGTTTGTTTGAAATCGACGAATATTTGATGGACATCAATGTTGAATTCCCAGCATTTTTCCAAAATTTGTTTGACCGTAAATATTTGGTCAGTTGTCGATCTTCCACGTCTGAAACCAACTTGATATTCACCAAGAATTTTCTCAGCGTGATGAGAAATCCTTAACTCTAAAATCTTTGACAAGAGCATGTACGACGCACAAAGTAGTGATATGCCCCTGTAATTTTCGCATAGTAGTTTATCTCCTTTCTTGTGAATGGGACATATGACACTTTTTCGCCACTCATTCGGCATCGTTTCTTGTTGCCATATGCCTTAAAACGGAAATCCCGCCCATCTTCCGGAGCTCCGCGGGAATCCCATCGATGCCCGGCGTTTTGTTGGGTTTCAAGCGGTCCATGGCCTGTCGGATTTCATCTAGTGTAGGAGGGTGAGATGAAGCACTGTCAAGATATGTATACCAATTAGTGATGGCGATTCGTCGGGTGCGGGGACCTCTCCGTTCAGTAATTGCTGCAAATAGAACGCCCATATTTCCTTCACCTGTTCTGAGCCACTTATGATGCTCTCATCGGCAGCTCTACATAGGCTAGTTCGTGAATTAAAGTCTTGTTTTAAGTGCCTCACTACTTTTAACGCTTATCGAGTGTTGTTAGCCATAAAGTTGTCATTCATGTTATTCAGCATGCTGTTAAAATGCTTTCGTTTCTTACGTCTAATTATTCTATTAGCTACTCTCCGAAGACCGCCAAATTTTCTTTCTTGGCTCTAGTCGGTCGTTCAATGTGGATTTTGTAGGCCGCATTCTTTTCGTCCAACGCGGTTTTTATTATCAAATTTATTATTAAACTTAGCAAAAATTTCAGAACAAGGTCTGGCCTAGTTTTTGTTCCTAAATCATGGTAATATTTCCCAGTATTCGCAGAAGATATTCTTAAACAAACAACGCTATTTTCATTTTTCTCGTTATTATCTTTCATCGCTTTCAAGCTACTTACATGCGCCCTTGAGCTAAAGCACCACCGTCCACACACAATTATACGAAAATGCGTAGTCCCGAAAATGAAAATAGATTTTCTTGGATTATCTTTTTTTCATCTAGTACACACTTAACACACGTGGAAAGTATTAACCAGTTGATTCGGCGATAAATTTCCCGAAATTATTTCCGGTCGGAATTTTCTAATGACCTCTGTTAAGCGTTTTCCGTTTTCTTGTTTCGAAATGACGGTCGATTCATTTTCGTTGTTCCTACCCAAAGATCGTTCAAAAAATTATATTGTACACGAAGCGTAGCGAGATACTTCGTCAAGTAGTATGGACGCAAAAACGTGGCAGAGGCAAAAGCTGATTCACAATTATAGCAAAAGGTCATAGCTGTGTTGTTCCTTAATAACGAAAACAAGGTGTTATAAAAGTCAAGCAGAGATAGCGAACTATCTACACACTATCGTCTAAATGGAGTTCGCAATATGCTCATCGTAATCCCTTTTCATGGTTAGCAGCACTCTCAAATAACTGTACACGAATATCTAGATATAGATGCATATTAAGTCATGGCCCTGAAACGGAATAGAAACGATGAGTTAGTTGGTGTAGTCGTTGGCTATTACGAGTCGTATTCGTTGGGGTTGTGTCGTTATATAGGATTTCATGGAAACAAGAAGCAATTAACTCGTCGCCACCCTGCACTTACAGTTCCTCCGGGCAATAAAATTGTGTTACGGTAGGTAAGATGGTGGCTATATTCGTATAGTGGCACAATATTGCAAGTGTCACAAGCTACAATCGCGATGATAGTCCTTAAAGCTTTAATATAATGTTGTGTAGGAGCATATTGTGGCAAGCGAAATGTAACTGGAAATATTGTTTGGTAAGTTTTATATGAATATTATCTAGTGGTTTTAATTTTTACTGTGCTAATTGGGTGCGTTATTTATATGAAATCTTTCGGTGGCGTGGCTATTTCAAAAAACCATGTTATGAAGCCAATTAACTTAGGGCTACTAATTAAAAAAAATTTAATTTTAATTACAAAAGAGGGCGAAAAATTATATATTCTTGTATATTTTTTATGATGAGGACACTATGGAAATTAATAAGCTTGGATTGTGACCGAATTTTCAAATGGATATTCGTTTACTTTCCGAATACATTTGTTGTATAAATAAAACCATATGAAGTAACATGTCAAATAAAAAATAACATAAGATTACTTATATTTTTGTTCAATGTCTTCACTTATAATTTTGATCAATTCCTGGAATGTTTGGTCGGATTAAATATTTCTGACATTCATTGAATTGTATATTGTTGAAGCACGCAAACTATTTAATGCTTGCAAACCAACACCACTAATTTATATTTTCTTGGCATATTTGCCCACACTGGGCGCAGAAATGTATTATGATTTAATACACGATGGATAAATAATTACTGTAAATTTTTTAACGAACTGGCAGCCAATCGAAGCAAGTAATATATTCTATTTGATTTTGTAAGTTTGTTTTTTGTAGATTTCAATAATAGACAGTCATTACATTGTTTCACAGAAATGAATGTTGCACAGAAATGAATGTAAATTCAATATTTTGAAGGCATTTCACATGCCCTGTTGAATAGTTTAAACTATGATAATAAATCTGGTCCATGTTATCACACTGCATGGTTTTAGCTCTGTAATTTAAGATAAAAAGGACCAATCAGCTAATTAAAACTAAGTGAAAGATTTTGAACGGAATTATCTTTCTTGTGGTATGTGGAAAATCAATTACGCAATTGTTTGCTCCAAAAAGTAATTTATGTCATAAGTGACAAAAATCAATTGTTATGATGTATTTCGTTGACAACTGGTTCTTCACCACAAAAAAAGGCTTCACCTACAAAATTCACGTGGGTTCAATAGTTCTTGAAACATGAGCCTGAGTTTTAACTATTTATTTGGCATGAAATTCAGTTTGATCATTTTTCAATCAGCATCGAACTATGTCAATTTTTCACCTTGGAATGCATTCAGCGTAAAAAATTTTCTAAAAAATTGGAAATAACAAATTTATTATGTCCAATTTGATTGAATAGTTCTTCAAAGCAATGGACGTAAGTGTTCCAGCAGGAAGTAATTTATTTCGAAAGAAACTGACGAGTACTAAGTCAATCGAAAATAGCTATTTCAGCATCTTGTATCTCTATTCTCATAAAATATGACACTTAATAATTTTATTTGCATCACTTTTTATCTATTTTACTTTGATCTTTTAAAATTTCCATGAATTTCCTTAGTACTATTTCAAATTCTCTATATATTTCACATTTTGATTCAGAATAGAAAAATTGTCCTCACTTACGCCCTTTATGTACAACAATTTCTTAACTGTCCCTCAAGCACTCAGTTCAAACAACTGTGGTGCGAATATTTCATTCTTATTCAAATTCACTGTCCTTTTCGTTTTAATATTACTTACTAAAGGATGAGCATATCACTAGCCTTTTAGCCCCTGAAGTCAAACAGAATCTATTTCGTGTCTATTTCAACAAAACATTTCTTATTTGTATTTTTCATCACAAAAATCTACATCCAGTCAAAGCAACGGGCAAAAACGTTGACTTACCTTTCACCTCATCTCACTAAAAGTCTAAAACATTTCTTCGAATCAATACTGCCTGTTTCGTTCTGTGACACAAACAAAAAAAATTCTTTGAATAAAGAAATGGAAAAAATTCGGAAACTTCATTTTAGTTTTTTTTCTTGTTGTTCCCGACCGATTCTGGTTTTTTTCTCTAATATTGGGCTCTTTCTTGGCCCAAGGGATAAGTCATGTTTATGTAAATTTGACCGTACAAGTAGGTTTTATATCCTTTCACATGCAAATTCGATGCTCATCGGGACTAAAAAAAAAACAGACGAGCGACAAGTATATGGATGGAATTGTAGAGAGCAACCTGTTATCGTGTAATTTCGAGTAGCCGGGAGAAAATTCAACTGGGAAAGTGTTTGCTTGAACCGGAAAAGGCTTGCGAAAATTGAAACGTGCGAATTGAGTTTTGACGAAACAGATGAACTCTATGAAAAATTTTAAAATGGTTTTTAGTTGTGATGGAAAGATATGGTGGTAGTACATGGATAAAAGATACGAACTTAGACCATTATAGATGTTTCCTGTTTTGACACCGTGAACTTAAACCGTTAAAATAGTCAATAAAGTATATGCTATATACGTATAGTGGAACGATATCCTCATAGTGGTTGTCATGATGGAAATAATTAGATAAAACAAATCCTTTATACGAGCGCAATTAGTTTTTTTTTCGGAAAAATAGTCGGAAATCATTCCTAAATTTTCAAGTGAAATTATTTCCGAAACATGTGAGGTTATCTGAAAAGTGATGAAAAATAAAAACTTGCTACATTTTTAAATAAACCAAAGCTATACTTAAATGACTTAAATGTTCAACAAAATTTAGGGTAAACAAGAAGTTAATGTAGTTTGCTTGGAATTCTGTCAAGTAGTCTACAAAGGAAGATGCGCTGAGATGAAAATTCTTCGGAAAGGTTTTCAGTTTGTTTTGGAGTTGAACGTTGTGATATTTGGTGTGTCTCTTTCTGTAACCTAGGGATGTGACATATGCCACGAGAAGGACTGGTATTGTCCAACTTCTGAAGAAACAGTATGTCGCATACCCCATTGTCTACGCATATTCTGTTGACAACTACTCTGTCCAGTCACTAAATCGAAATTATCTTATCGCCGGCCAGTAATATCAACAATTTGAAAACGTCTGGATAGGGAGCCCTTCTTCGCTTCGAATAAAACATCAGAAATTAGTTTCTGAGCAATCATGTTTTTCATCTACATTGCGATAGAGTGCTTTCCCGAGCAAGTAAATAACTTGGTTTTATTAAGCGACGGGCCAAAGAGTTTAAGAATCTTTGGGTTACTAAATCCTTATATATTTCACTCGTGCGTCCTCTTCTCGAATATGCACGCACTATCTAGAACCCGGCTTTTGAAATTCACAGCCAAAGATTTGAGTCTCTTCAGAAGCAGTTTTTACTATTCACTTTGAGAAATCTTTTCATCCCTTATGATTTCAGTAATCTACCTTCATACGAATATCGCCTTAAATGTATTAATTTGTTACCCCTTGCGTCGAGAAGATTAATGCTATCTGCCTGCTTCAGCTTCGATGTCATCAGAGACGTGGTTAATGTCGATTACTTGAAAGAAAAGTTTGTACTCAATCAGCCCTTGAGAGTCACTAGATCCCGACGATTGCTTATTGAATACCAACACAACACAACATATGCAGCAAACGAGCCAATAAATAGGTGCTGCAGGCTATTCAATAGCATGAGCGAGAACTTTTCCCCTACAATCTCTAAATCAACGTTTAAAAATAACATCATTTAGGCTCTCTCTTAATAGTCTCCCCCACCTCCCACCATACTAACATATATGTATTGTTTATTCATTTTAAATTTAAATTTGGTATTTAATTTGTTAGTCATTCATTTGTCATTTATTTATTACTTTATTTGTTGTCTGTTTATAACTAATTTTATTTATACACTATTTGTTAGTCTTGTATTTATATATAGTTTGTTTTATTTTTATTTTGTTTCTTAATTTTATGCATGTACTATTTTTTTTTATTTTTTTTATACATGTACCCCTTGCTTGGTAAATAAATAAATAAAATAAATAAAAATATTTGCTATGAACGTTGCTGAGTTTATTAGCCACATGTTTTTCCAAATACTTAAAAACTATCCTCTGTCTGAAATGAGTCCAGTTTCTTTCTTACCAACGCCGTAACTTCATTTGTATCATCATCATTTGCAAGTCCCTTTTCTTGCGAGTTGAAGACTGTGATCTTGAAATATAATGATCAACTGACAGATCAGGGGCTGATTTTCGGAAATTGAAGTCACCGATGCTTCACTGGTTCCAGCAGCATCAGCATCATTTTTTGTGAAGCTCAAAAAATTGAAGAATTATACTGATGTCTACAATTATTATTATTTTGTGACTGCAATTTTATGTAAGTACTTGAATTTCATTTTGTTTTATTTTATGTTCCTGTTTCCCGAGACTGAAGAGGAGTGGTTAGAATTTGACTCTGAATTTGAAAGAAAGCGACAAAGTTGATGGGCAACATTTTAGGATTGTGCCACCTAAAGGAAGTGGGTCCTATTATTTCAACTACAAAAAACGCACAGTGTTGTTGTTATGGCAACAACCAATGCCAATTGCGAATTTTCGTAATTTTATGTAGGCACCAACGGCAGGATGTCAGATGTTGGAGTCATAAATAATACCAAACTTTATGAAAAGCTCGTTAACAATGAGCTGAGAATTCCAAAACCCCGGTGCGTTGCAAATTCAAACCAAGTTCTAGAGCATTGCTGGTGATGAAGCATTTGCTATGCGTCTAGAGCTTCTTAGGCCGTATCGGCGAGTTAATTACCGCCTGTCAAGGGCGAGGCGGGTTGTTGAAAACACATTCGGAATTCCGGCTTCAAAATTCCGAATCTGAAACTGGATAACATTTTTTGCGCAGAATACCCTTCCTGAAAGCTTGAGTCGGGAAAATATTTCTGAACACACTGTTGAGCTAGGTGAAAGATGTGACCCCGAATGGTAACACGACCTTTAGTGTGGACTAGGAGACAAAATTTTAAACATTGCTGTCCTAGTAAGAGATAAAAACAAAGACTATTTTAACAATGAAGAGTATGTGCCTTGTCAAAATAAATTTGTTAACTTCAATAATAAACGACGTATTTAAAATATTCAAATAAATAAAGTGCTTGCATAAAGGAAAAACTTATTTATTTTTCCTACCTCTTGACGTGATGCTTAACAAATTGTAGACACTTATTCTTCATCAATGGGACTCCTGGACTTGCTTGTTGTCTCTTGGACCTCAAAAAAGTGTAATCAAAGTGTTATCAAAATACCAGAGAGATGGCTTGTGGATATCGGATTCTCCAGCATCGATGAGATTTATTTACTTTTGCTAACTCTTTTCGGTAAACACTCCTCAAAGAGTTAATTTT
Source organism: Nemotelus pantherinus (assembly GCA_963978885.1). Classification (NCBI taxonomy): domain Eukaryota; kingdom Metazoa; phylum Arthropoda; class Insecta; order Diptera; family Stratiomyidae; genus Nemotelus; species Nemotelus pantherinus. The sequence goes on from OZ022265.1 coordinate 10,621,240, forward strand.
TTTCACCACTGTTTGTCTATTTGCGGTAGCATCAACTTTTTGGAATTTATTTGTTTATGCCACCAAGTAAGGTGTACATGTACTGAAGAATAAAAATAGTACAGACATAAAATTACGAAATAAACTAAAAATAATCTTTAGATTGAAAATAAAACTAATAAATAACGCATAAAGAAATTAGTTACAAATAGATAGCAAATAAAGTAATAAATAAATGAAAAATAACTAAATGATAGTTAAATGATAGCAGTTATGAAATAAGAAAAAACTAGCAAGCAACCTTGCTTAATACACCTGTAATAAATACAATAACATGCACTATTAAATTTCAAAAACTTGGAGCATTTGTAGTGAATATAAGCATTTTCAATGCATAAATCATATTGCAGCGAACACGATTCAATGATATCAAAGCAACAGCAACCTCAATTTTGACTCCTCTTCAAAAAAACAGAGCAAATATCACCGAATACCCAAACACGACTCACGAACCTCAAAACCAACTGCATGAAGTTCTTTCATAGCAATGAACGTATTTTGCAAAGTAGCACAGAAACTTACTCAAATCAACTTCATAGACACTCGGCAAGTATCGACTCAACAGCGTAAAGGTTTTGATGGTGCGAATTAAATGCAAACTGTTGCGAATGAATTAAAAACACAGGTCTTTACTGGTGTACGGCTCGTCAACGACTAACTTTATTGATTCAAGTACATATTTGATTTCTATTTCTAACACCCCCACTGAATCAAATAAGCATTTATAAGTTAATTTAAATTTTAAGCAATCAAATTCATTTTAAGTACAAATTTAAAATAACAAACTTCAAGCATAAATTTCGAATTTCAATCTTAAACACAAATTCAAATGTAAATGTTATTCATTAAATAATCCCATTTTAGACATACAAAACATGTGTTTATCTTTAGGTAAACCTTTAGTTAATATGTCCGCGACCATAAATTCAGTGCTTTCGGGTTCTATACGTATTTTTCTTTCCAAGCACTTCTGCCGAACGAAATGATGACGAACGTCGATGTGCTTGCTTCGAGGATGGTACGCGTCAGTTTGCGTGAGACAAATGGCACTCCGATTGTCGCAATAAATCTTCGTAGGTTGTTCAGATGACCAAAATTCGTTTTCAAATTGTTGCAGCCACATGGCTTCCTGAGTTGCTGCCGATAAGCTCATATACTCCGCCTCAGTCGAAGACAGCGCAACTGTTTGTTGTCGTCGACTGTTCCATGAAATACATCCGTTACGAAGGAACACATATCCTGTACAGGAACGCCTATCATCAACTTCGCTAGCCCAGTCTGCATCCGCATAGCCAAATAAGCGAGTATTGATATCGTTACCGAACTTTAATTTTAAGCTAGCAGTCCCTTTCAAATAACGGAAAATACGTTTCACCGCACTCCAATGCGAGTTACCTGGATTTTTATTAAAACGGCTAACATTGTTAACTGCGAACGCGATGTCAGGACGAGTACCATGCGCTAGATATAGAAGACTCCCTACGGCTTCTTGGAACGGTACCTTCGACATTATCTCTACTTCTTCTCGATTTTTTGGTGACATTTTCCTAGTCAGCTTTTGGTTGGGATCAACTGGTGTCGAAACCGGATTGCAGTTCTGCATTCCAAACTTATCCAAGATTTCACGAATGTAGCGCTCTTGATCCAAGTATATTTCATGTCTGCCAGGGTCTCGCGTGATTCGAAAGCCTATGCAATTTGCTGCCGCTCCAAGGTTCTTCATTTTGAATTCCCTCATCAAAGTTGACTGTAGCTCGGAAGTTTCCCTTTCGCTGCTACTAAATATCATCAAATCATCCACGTACACAGCGACAAAAATCATCATTTTATCTTTAACTCGAAAATAGACACAAGGATCAACAGAAGATTGTTTAAACTTAGCGTTAACAAGCGCCTTATGTAACTTTTGATTCCACAGCCGACTTGCCTGCTTAAGACCATATATTGACTTATTGAGCTTACATACTCGATCAGTTCCATCGTGAAACAATACGGGCTGTTCCATGTATATGTCTGCGTCGATATCGCCTTGAAGGAAAGCAGTTACCGCATCCATGTGCAATATATCCAAATCGTATTGAGCTGCAATGGAAATAAGATAACGTATGGAAGTATGCCTTACCACCGGTGAAAATATTTCTTGGTAATCAATTCCAGCTTTCTGGGAACAGCCTTTAGCGACCAGTCTCGCTTTGAATCGAACCACGTTACCATCCCCATCAACTTTCGATTTGAATACCCATTTGCAGTTTATTGCGCGTTTGTCCTTCGGTCGTTCACACATATGCCAGGTCATGTTGTCCTTCAAGGATTCCATTTCTTCTTGCATGGCCAACAGCCAATTCGATGCTTCAGGACTGTCCATTGCCTCCTTAACGCTGCATGGATCACTATGTCTTGCTTCAATGCACATATGCGTGACCACTCCATCAAATTGTCTTGGTTTCGGATTACGATTAGATCTACGTATTGTATCAACTGACTGCTGATCAATGCTTTCGTCCGGTGCATAATCTGGATCGATACAATTACTTTCTATTTCATCATCTGCATTTTTAGAATCTTCTTTGGCTGCTGTTTCATTGTCTGCTGCTATTGGGTCATCCATTTCATTCACTTCTGACTTTTTAATAATCGCAGAATCAAGTGAAAATTTGTTGTTCGCAGTTAAATCAAATTGTACATCTGAACTATCTTTATCAACCTTTTCTAGAAAAATAACGTCTCGGCTGTAGCTCGGTTTCATAGTTGCTGGGTCAATTAGTCGATAGCCTTTCACATTGTCCCCGTAGCCAACGAAAATAATCTTCTTTGATTTTTTTTGCCATTTTATTCGCTTTGCCTGCGGAATATGCACCATAGCATCGGAACCAAAAATTCGAAAATATCCCACGCTTGGTTTTACACCAGTCCACATTTCATGTGGAGTTCTATCAACCAATGCTGAGGTGACAGAACGATTAATGATATAAACAGCCGTGTTCACTGCTTCTGCCCAAAATTTGATATCCAAATTTGCATCGAAAAGCATGCATTTAGCTTTCTCGACAACAGTCCGATTCATACGCTCTGCTGATCCATTTTGCTCAGGGGAGTATGGATTGGACTTTTGATGAATAATCCCACATCGAATTAAGAAACTGTTAAAATTACTGTTCACAAATTCAGTTCCGTTGTCGGTGCGGAGTATCTTTATTTTCCTCTCCGTCTGATTTTCAACTAAAGTCTTGAATTCTTTGAATCGGTCAAGAGCCTCGTCTTTAGTCTTCAGAAAGTATACAAAAACCATTCTGCTGTAGTCGTCAATGAAGAGAAGAAAGTACTTTGCTCCGCCGATCGATACATTTGCCATAGGGCCACAAATATCGGCGTGAACTATTTCAAGAAGGAATTTAGCTCTACTGCCATGTGATTTGAAAGACTTTCGACATTGCTTTCCTTCACAACAAACAACACAATTTCTGTCTTCTATTTTACCTTGAATATTCAATCCGTTTACAATCCCTTTCTTCATTCTATTTAAGTTAGCTTCGTTAATGTGACCAAATCTTCGATGCCATGTTTGGGCAGAAACACTTGAATTTGCTAGCATGCAGTTTTGCTTTTGAATATTCAACCGATATATATTATCTACCAAATCAGCAGTTGCAATTAATTCCGAATCACGATTGAAAATTTTGCAGCACTGTTTATCAAAAATCACTTTATTCCCGTTCTTAATTAGTTGACTCACAGAGAGCAGGTTTGTAGTCAAGTCTGGTACACATAATACATCTTTCACAATTACATTGTGTATTTTTCCATTCGCATTGGTTTCAAGTTCAATATCACCACGGCAATGTATTGGTAAGCTCATATTGTTGGCCACCTTTACTTCACTTGTATTTGCTGGTTTTCTAAATATAAACTGATCTGCATTAACCGTTAAATGCACAGAGGCACCGGAATCTATGTACCAGTCATTTTTACCGTAATCACCCGTCAAAAATACGGCACTGAAAGCATGCACATGTTTTTTGGATTTCTCATGCTTATCATCCGATTGTTTTCTTTTGTTTGGGCAACGAGGCTTTATATGCCCATGCTCACCACACTCGAAACACTTTATCAAATTTTTCTTTCTCCTGAAAGATTTCTTTGCAAAAAACGCACCTTCATGGTTATCACCAATTTCACCGTCAAGTAGTTTTGACTTGATTTCTTCTGTTGTAGTCTTAATTCCAGAGTGTTCAATCGCCATTATCATTGGCGTAAATCTGGGAGTCGGCAAACCAGCTAATAATAAAGAACCGACCCATTCGTCGTCGATTTTGAAACCCGTCGACGACAGTTTTTGAGCTGTGTCGACAACATGTGTCACGTACAGTTCAATCGACTCGAAATCATCTAACCGTGCAGAAATTAAAGTCCGCAATAATCCAATCCGCCTTGTAAAACCCGAATCTGCGAACAATTTTTCTAACGTCTGCCAGATTTCTTTTGCATCAATCGCATTTGCAATATGCACATACAAGGACGGATCTATCGCCAGCACTAATTTTGATTTCGCCTGATCTTTTTTTGCACTATCAGTCTCATTGCCGGTTAGAGAATTTTGCAAGCCGTCTAACAAAAGATAGTGCTTCATCGCAAAAGCCCACTCACGATAATTACATCGCCCTTTCAGTTTCGGCACACTCGCAATTAAATTTGCCATACTGCAAAACTAACCTCGATTATCTCGATTTCGAAAAAGCCACGAAAAATAATAATCACACCAACGCGACAGGCGAATTTACTGATAACAAAAACCAAACTGATAAGCGGACCTGGGCCCATAACCTGTTGCGAATGAATTAAAAACACAGGTCTTTACTGGTGTACGGCTCGTCAACGACTAACTTTATTGATTCAAGTACATATTTGATTTCTATTTCTAACACAAACACTTTAAAATACTGAGATCTCAAAATGGAATTTTGGCTCTGACACTTTCTTTCCAGCGTTGATGTACTCTATTTGTATGTGCCACACTGATGAAATTGACAGTTTGTCAGGAAGCTACTTAACGTTAAGTGAAATGTATCTTTTCAAACTTTACAAACAGAAACACATTCCATACAGTCATACTACTCATATGTCGGTGGTTGTTGTTTGTTTGAGGCAAAACTTTTCAAATGGCAATACACTTGCAACGATGATGAATTGCTTGGGGGGAGTTTTCAAGTATGTTTTATGTACTTACTTATTGGTTTTCAAATGTTGGGTATTGTCTGTTGCTTGAGTTTTCAAAAGACTTGAATCTCAACTTTTTGAAGTTTGTTTCCAAGTTTATTTTAACTAACTTAATACTTGAATACATTCTGCTTGCTTTAAAGTTCTGGACTGACTCTGTAATGCCTGCTCGAACAAATTACCATACTCGAATGCTCGCACGAAAGTGTATTTGATTTCGACTTGTGTCCGACATCACTTGAATCATCAACATTTTATCTGCATGGAAATGGCTCTGTATAGAAGAATCAAGAGTCAGCCACTATCGTCCCTTTTTGCTTCGAACGCACTTTTTGAAGTACTCTTCGTACTAGATCCAGCACTATTACTCATACAATCCGACCAGATCTAATAGGGATTATAGCAAACTATAGCCACTATAGACTCGTCCAACTATCACACTGTGAAAATCAAGATGGAAATTGGTAATGTACAACTGCCATCATTGCTGCTTGAGCCGCTGAAGTATCTCTAGACATGTCCATTGTCTGACCCGAATCGAATCGGATAAACCGCAAAATTGTTTTCGTTATGTATCCTCTGAGAGGTATTTTCATGCCTCTTTCATACAAGAGGTCGTTTATTCGGTCCGTTCGCCACAGTATCCCTGCTCTCTAGGCTCTATCATGATATTTTGATTGATTTCGTCGAAAGTTTAATACACAGCTAGGTATATTTGGTCCATACTGTGCACATGAATGGGTTTGCGGGAAGATTAGTTCACAAAAGAGTTGCATTTACTGCAAATTGGTTGCAAAATAGTTTTGGTAGTGTAGTGTATCATTTGTATTATGAACATTTGGATATCCTCAAACTTAGAGCTCAAAGAGATTATAATTTATTCTAGCTACAAAGCTTATGGCTTCAACATCCCGCAACTAAAAACTGCAAATAAAATGGCAATTCCATCGAAGCTACAAGTTGGCATCGGAATTGCAAAAACCAGCAAATACAACACCACGACCTCGTTAAAATTTCAATATTCCTAATAATTCTTATGCCACTATTCAACCAACTCAATATTCCAACTTCCCTCCTTCCTCTCTATTATTTCCGTGAACCCTGCACCATATCAAAATATCATCAGTTTCAAACTAACCGTTATTCCACCTTTCTATAAATCCACAGACATCCTCCTACCGTTAACAAACAGTCAGCAGAGTGCGCCACAAAGTAAATGAAATTGAAAAGAATGGAAACAATAAAGGAAAAACTTCAGAAAAGAGAATTGCGAAAACCAACAACCTAACATTGGCAGACCAACGACGTTTTTATGGTGGAAATCTGAAGTAGTACTTTTTGCGATGAAATTAGCTGCCAAAAGCAACGTCAGATTCAATATTGCAACGGAAAAGGAGCTGGTCGTGAGAATTTCAGAATTTAAAGTTTCATTAAAGATTGGCATTGTTCAATGCTGTAACTTGTTGCAAGCTTTGCACTATCGAATTGGCTAATAAATCGTTTGAAGATTAGGAAAACATTGAGATAGAGAGGATGATAAGTTTTTAAATGGATAACTTATGGTCCATAGGGGTAGTATTTGGGTAAGGAATTTAGATTACTTTAATAGTGATTAGGAATAGAACGCATTTGTTTGCGATGTGTTTCAATATCATGATTACAACTTGCTAAAGTAAAGTAATAAGAAAAATAACATTTTTTTCTCAACAAACATCAAATCTACAAAATATCTGCTATCAAAATCTGCTTTACACCATACATTTACGATCTTAAAATAAGAAACAACACAGCTCCCAATGAGCAGTAAGCCTGGAAGGAAATCATTGCTTGACCAATTCACAAATATTTTACCTTATGAACTGAAAGTGACAAAGGTATCTATTCTGAAAATGTATAGGTCAAATAATAAAAAAAGGTAAATAAAACGAAAACATCGAACAGAATGCAATAGCAGTTAACCATCCGTTCAAATACAAGATTACCGAAAAATGTTTGTTACCTTGGCACCGATGGGTATTTGGCTCTGAAATATATTATAAAAATTATACCTTTGCAGGAATAATAAAAATGAGAAAAAAAAACTCTAGCGCACCTGAACCGCTAGAAACACTAATGTTCGAAGAACAGTAGAAGAATCGTGCAGGTTTTGAGTGCATATTCCACCACATGTGCTGCTTATTACGGCCAAACTGTTTCAAATGCCACGTTTTACTTTCGTCTTAAGAATGCATTATAACTCATATGGTGCAAGGTTTCAGATATTACCACTGGCATGAATTTCAACGTTTATGAGAGCAAAACACGGGTTAATTATATTCGTTATCAGTTGCTTATTTCACATAATTTTGAAAGCAGCATCTCATATAACATCAATGAAGAAAATGCTCAGTGCCTGCAGCACTGTAACTGAAGTTGGTGTTTGGGGCTGCGATCCGAAAAATTTGCAGAACTTTGCGAATTGTAACATCGGTTATTTATTTTCATTGTAAATGTTTCCGGTATGTATACTAACTGTAAGCATTTATTGATACAAAAGTAGCACAACCGACTCGTGCTGGCAACCTTTCGCCAGTATCAAATCCAAGAATATATCAAATCTGCTTCACGTTGTTTAATTACATTCGAAGTTATAGGAGTATAAAGAAATTTAGGGTTACCTGCAGCGAGTTTTTTCAAATGATCGAAAGCTTAATATTTGCTGTTTATTGTCACTACAATATCATTACCATTTGAAAATTCTACGATAAAACCGCTTAATAAAGATATTGCAATTAAACACAAAACCAACAATAGCTGGCAACCCTATCGTGTCTTTTCAACCAAATTTGGCCTGAATAATGTTTATGACAGGTTTCATTAATTGTATGAAATTCGTATTGATTTCATGACTGCACTGGAAGTTATAGTACAAAAAGTTTTATTTTCCTGAGCGAATTTTCAAAACCAAAGACACAAAAATTACCATAGCAGGTAGCACCAATCAAATTTTTCAACCAAATTTCCACCAAACAGAGATTAGAGTTAGGTTTAGCTTCTGTGTCAATTTCATGAAAATCTGGTAACTTATTCACAATTCATAGTGCAAAAAGCAGTTTTTTTTCTTTGTAATTTTTCAAGATGGCACCACTGGCACAGAGTTGCCCACAATTCAAAATCGCTTCTATCAAATCTGGTCTTACTTAAGTCCAATGCATTCTGTAAATTTTAGCTGTATCTGATTATTGGTTCGTGAGTTTCCGTGAACAGAAGTTTTTGATGCTAAAAATATAGGTTAACTTGGAGAGGGTTACCGTTCTTGTCCGACATGAAATTTCCAAAGTTTTATTTTGAACGTGTAGATAAAACATAAGATTTATATACAGATTGGTTTTATTGTAAGAAACGGACATTTTTTTGAATATTCGATGGTTTGAATGTTTTTACTTCCAAATTTTTTTTTCAAAATGAAGACACCAAAATTATCATAGCTGGCAGCTCCAATCGAATTTTTCGACCAAATTTCTACCAAACGTGGCTTAAAGTAAGGTCCAGCAATTGTGTAAGTTTCGTCAAAATCGAACGATTCAATCAGAATTTATAGGGCTAAAAACAGTTATCTTTTTTAGTGGTTTTTCAAGATGGCACCACTGGCACAGAATTGCCCGCATTTCAAAATCACTTCTATCAGACCTGGTCCTATTTAAGGTCAATACATGCTGTGAATTTCAAATTATTCTGCCCATCGGATCGTGAGTTTCCGTGAACAGAAGTTTTTGTTGCTAAAAATATAGGTAAATTGGGCAAGGGTTGCCAGGCGTGCCCGTTATACCATATCTTTTTTTTTTTTTGGTTATGTAAACAAAGCACAAGATTTACATATGAAAGGCTTATTTTTGAAGAAACTGCATTTTTTCAAGAGAGACGATGATTTGGAGGTTTTCACTTTCAGTGCCTGCCCTAGCTACAGGGTTGCCAGCACGCTCATTAAAAGCCACATAAATCTACAACTAAATAATATCAATATGTCCTGAAAATTTGGTAATGATTGAATAGCTCTGTCAAAAGTTATCGAAATTTAAAAATTTTCAAATTTTCCCGTCCTCTTTTTAGGCACCCAGCGCACACATAGGGTTAAAATATTCCAAAGCATTATCCGATTCATATGTAAAACACGTTAGAAATTTATTTTATTAACTTTATTTTTGCGAAAATCATTTGTGCACGAAATAATAGGTATATTAAAAATATCACTTAAATGCCCGCCGGCGCGAAAAGGTTTACAATAACTGACATTTAAAGAGACCTGGACCTATTCTGCATATACACCAATGTATCCTGAAAGTTTCAGCTCAATCGAATGGCGCGTTCCCGAGATTATCTCACTGAAATTTTTTGTACATATATATATATATATATAAAGAAATATGAATTTTTGGCCGAATCGATTTTAATACTAATGTTCTTCGAACATTAGTAAAATGTTCAAATCCACACCCAGTTTAAAGTAGAAATATAATACACAGGTGCCAATGTAATGTTTGACTACCTCGGCTTTCGACTAATCCAATAAGATTCAACTAATCTGTTTTCGGTAAGCGAAAATGATAATGTGGAGTCATGCGGTTCCTTACATATTCAACATAATACCAAAATGTGGGGTTTAAGTCAAAGCCTATTTTCAAATGTGAGTTACTTTTGTGTGATTCCGGTGTTTTTTGTATAATTCTGCTAAAAAAAGCAGTTTAAAGTGATATATTCCTGACAGTTTTTAAAGCGATATTGAATCTTGCCGTTTCTTCAACGTATTTTTAAATTTGTCGAGTTTTGAATATATTTCGGATGGCAGCCTCGAGCATCGTTTAATCGCTGAAATTTTCGATGAAATCCTCGGATGAAAACGGATGAAAGTTCAAAGGATATATGTTGCCATAAAACAGTGTTTCTCATCTGTTTGCCTTGTGTAAGAAATTGTTGCTAGGCTACTATTAAAAAGTGTATTACGTCTTTAAACATTTTTAAGCCACAAAAAGTTAATTTGCTCGAAAATCAGTTTTCTAACGGTTCTAATGCGGCTGATTTTTAATTTGAATTTGTCCTTATCCACCTTAATTTTGTTTCTTATTACTTTTTCTTTCTATTCACCTTGATTTTGTATCTTATTATGTTCTTTCTATGTTCAGTAATTTGGATTTTTATCAGCTGAATATGTTAATAGATGATTTTTTGAGATTTTTTGTTTGCTGATGACACACTACTTCTGTATTCCGGTAAAAATGAATCAATTCTTCAGCAAAATATAAATGATGACCTAGGAAAATATTGGAATTGGCTCGAGCAAAGTAAATTAATTATAAACATCCAAAAAACTAAATATTTAATATTCCAACAAAAAAACAAGCAGCAAATTAATCCGTCGGTACAAATAAATGGAGTACAATTGGAAAAGGCCAACTCAATTAGATACTTAGGATTAACTTTAGACGAGAAAATGTCTTGGCTACAACATATCAATAACATCAGATATAAAGTAGCGCCTATGATAGGAATCCTAAAAAAATATGATTTTTTATCCCTCAACATCAAACTTGACATATTCAATGCTTTCATTTTGTCGAACATCTCTTATGGAGCAGTTTTGTGGAAGCAAACATCGAAACAAAATATTGATCTGATCGGAAGACTAATCACTAAGGCTATCAAGACTATATACAAAATGCCAACTTTGACTCCAAGCTTACATGTGTATCGTGAAACAGGACTACTAAGCATACAACAAATAATGTGTCTTGAACAAGGAAAGCTCATATTTAAGATACTTAACAAAAAATTCAAATGGCCATATGTTGTAAGAAATGTTGGAGAAATAACTCAGACAGCCACAAGATCGGCGAATAACCTTGCGATTAAAAAAGCTAGGACAGATCGTTTAAAAATGGATCCAGTGCAACAGTCTTTGGCTTATTATAATACCTTACCAGAAGATATAAGAAAATCAGCAAATTTGGTTAAATTTAAGGAAAGTCTAAGATCGTTCCTTACACAAAGATAACGAAGACGCCAACCAGAGTTTTTTCTAAACTTTTCTCTGGGCATAAGTCTTGACGACAAGAAATAGGCGATATCATCTGAAGACGATAGTGTATAATGAAGTACTTTCCCTTATACCAATATTTTATTGTCTGGGAAGTACGAAAGTAATAATATTGAGGAGATTCGATGCACACGGACCGTGCATTTTGATTGAGTGATGGAGAGAGTGGAAGGAAGGAGGAAAAAAAAAAAAAGATAAATGAATAAATTTTATCAAATTTTTTTTTATTATTGCGGAGCCGCTAAGAAATTTAAAAAAAAGGACAGTTTGCTTGAGAAAAATATTAAAAACGAAGAATAATACGAGCAAGCTACAGCTTTTCATGGCTGAAATACATTTGTTATTGCTGAAAAAAACTAATATCTGAACTGAACTTTTCACTTAACCTTTTATAGGCGTGTGGAATTAGCATATGTAGGGGAAACAAATTTGGTAAAGTTTAATTTTAGACAATTTTAACCAAAGCGGAATTCACTAGCAGAGTTTATAAATCTATGTTTCTGCGCTATACAAACTGATACGATATTGAATTTCAATATCAGGTACATTATTTATGACAATTTCAGCTACGTTGAGAAAAAAATCTAACAAATAATGGTAAAAGCAGGAACAACTTCTCCAGTACGATATCTCTGAAAAAAACTTCAGACCACTTTGAAAACCAGCGATTTCAAAATGACCAGACTTGGAAAATAATCAGCATAAGGTCAAGTAAAATGTGTTAGATTTAATAAGAACTGGAAACTTAACAAATTTCCAAGATAAAGATATAGACGGGTAATTTACAGTATATTGAGTTGAGGAATATGATTAAATGAAATGCGAAAATATAAGTGAAATATATTTCCTGGCATTAAAAATGTTATATTAAGTTGTGGATACACCAACTTATCTCACACTTACATTTCACTACACTCTTTATTACTTAATACAGAGATTCAAAATGTAGAAAATTAAGTAGGCTTAGAGAAAAAAGTGTTAATGCTTAAAAAAAATACTAATTGTGACTTTTGTGAGTTGGAAAATATATTTTGCACTTTCAAAACTAAATGTTTTAATTCATATTATTTTTAACACTGAAACAACCAGGATTTTATACGCAAATATTATTAATAATGATCTTATATAATGTATTATTAATTTTACGATTTAATCCTAAAACGTCTATCAAACCAAAGTCAGTCAAATCTTGTTGCGGCTGCGGTGCGGTTGCGGTGCGGTTGCGGTTGCGGTTGCGGTTGCGGTGCGGTTGCGGTGCGGTTGTGGTGCGGTTGCGGTGCGGTTGCGGTGCGGTTGCGGTGCGGCTGCGGTGCGGTTGCGGTGCGGTTGCGGTGCGGTTGCGGTGCGGTTGCGGTACGTTTGCGGTGCGGTTACGGTGCGGTTTCGGTGCGGTTGCGGTGCGGCTGCGGTGCGGTTGCGGTGCGGTTGCGGCTGCGGTGCGGTTGCGGTGCGGTTGCGGTGCGGCTGCGGTGCGGTTGCGGTGCGGTTGCGGTGCGGTTGCGGTGCGGCTGCGGTGCGGTTGCGGTGCGGTTGCGGTGCGGTTGCGGTGCGGCTGCGGTGTGGCTGCGGTGCGGCTGCGGTGCGGTTGCGGTGCGGCTGCGGTGCGGTTGCGGTGCGGTTGCGGTGCGGTTGCGGTGCGTTTGCGGCTGCGGTGCGGTTGCGGTGCGGTTGCGGTGCGGTTGCGGCTGCGGTGTGGTTGCGGTGCGGTTGCGGTGCGGTTGCGGTGCGGCTGCGGTGCGGCTGCGGTGCGGTTGCGGTGCGGTTGCGGTGCGGTTGCGGTGCGTTTGCGGCTGCGGTGCGGTAGCGGTGCGGTTGCGGTGCGGTTGCGGTGCGGTTGCGGTGCGGTTGCGGCTGCGGTGCGGTTGCGGTGCGGTTGCGGTGCGGCTGCGGTGCGGTTGCCGTGCGGTTGCGGTGCGGTTGCGGTGCGGCTGCGGTGCGGTTGTGGTGCGGCTGCGGTGCGGTTGCGGTGCGGTTGCGGTGCGGTTGCGGTGCGGTTGCGGTGCGGCTGCGGTGCGGCTGCGGTGCGGCTTCGGTGCGGTTGCGGTGCGGTTGCGGTGCGGCTGCGGTGCGGTTGCGGTGCGGCTGCGGTGCGGTTGCGGTGCGGTTGCGGTGCGGTTGCGGCTGCGGTGCGGTTGCGGTGCGGTTGTGGTGCGGCTGCGGTGCGGTTGCGGTGCGGTTGCGGCTGCGGTGCGGTTGCGGTTGCGGTGCGGTTGCGGTGCGGCTTCGGTGCGGTTGCGGTGCGGTTGCGGTGCGGTTGCGGTGCGGTTGCGGTGAGGCTGCGGTGCGGCTGCGGTGCGGCTGCGGTGCGGTTGCGGTGCGGTTGCGGTGCGGCTGCGGTGCGGTTGCGGTGCGGCTGCGGTGCGGTTGCGGTGCGGTTGCGGTGCGGTTGCGGCTGCGGTGCGGTTGCGGTGCGGTTGTGGTGCGGCTGCGGTGCGGTTGCGGTCGGTTGCGGTGCGGTTGCGGTGCGGTTGCGGTGCGGTTGCGGTGCGGTTGCGGTGCGGCTGCGGTGCGGCTGCGGTGCGGCTGCGGTGCGGTTGCGGTGCGGCTGCGGTGCGGTTGCGTTTGCGGTGCGGTTGCGGTGCGGCTGCGGTGCGGCTGCGGCTGCGGTGCGGTTGCGGTGCGGTTGCGGTTGCGGTGCGGTTGCGGTGCGGCTGCGGTGCGGCTGCGGTGCGGTTGCGGTGCGGTTGCGGTGCGGCTGCGGTGCGGCTGCGGTGCATCTGCGGTGCGGTTGCGGTGCGGTTGCGGTGCGGTTGCGGCTGCGGTGCGGTTGCGGTGCGGTTGCGGTGCGGTTGCGGTGCGGCTGCGGTGCGGTTGCGGTGCGGTTGCGGTGCGGTTGCGGTGCGGTTGCGGTGCGTTTGCGGCTGCGGTGCGGTTGCGGTGCGGTTGCGGTGCGGTTGCGGTGCGGTTGCGGCTGCGGTGTGGTTGCGGTGCGGTTGCGGTGCGGTTGCGGTGCGGCTGCGGTGCGGCTGCGGTGCGGTTGCGGTGCGGTTGCGGTGCGGTTGCGGTGCGTTTGCGGCTGCGGTGCGGTAGCGGTGCGGTTGCGGTGCGGTTGCGGTGCGGTTGCGGCTGCGGTGCGGTTGCGGTGCGGTTGCGGTGCGGCTGCGGTGCGGTTGCGGTGCGGTTGCGGTGCGGTTGCGGTGCGGCTGCGGTGTGGCTGCGGTGCGGCTGCGGTGCGGTTGCGGTGCGGTTGCGGTGCGGTTGCGGTGCGGTTGCGGTGCGGCTGCGGTGCGGTTGCGGTGCGGTTGCGGTGCGGTTGCGGTGCGGTTGCGGTGCGGTTGCGGTGCGGTTGCGGTGCGGTTGCGGTGCGGTTGCGGTTGCGGTGCGGTTGCGGTGCGGTTGCGGTGCGGCTGCGGAGCGGCTGCGGTGCGGTTGCGGTGCGGCTGCGGTGCGGTTGCGGTGCGGTGCGGTTGCGGTGCGGCTGCGGTGCGGCTGCGGTGCGGCTGCGGTGCGGCTGCGGTGCGGTTGCGGTGCGGTTGCGGTGAGGCTGCGGTGCGGCTGCGGTGCGGCTGCGGTGCGGTTGCGGTGCGGTTGCGGTGCGGCTGCGGTGCGGTTGCGGTGCGGCTGCGGTGCGGTTGCGGTGCGGTTGCGGTGCGGTTGCGGCTGCGGTGCGGTTGCGGTGCGGTTGTGGTGCGGCTGCGGTGCGGTTGCGGTCGGTTGCGGTGCGGTTGCGGTGCGGTTGCGGTGCGGTTGCGGTGCGGTTGCGGTGCGGCTGCGGTGCGGCTGCGGTGCGGCTGCGGTGCGGTTGCGGTGCGGCTGCGGTGCGGTTGCGTTTGCGGTGCGGTTGCGGTGCGGCTGCGGTGCGGCTGCGGCTGCGGTGCGGTTGCGGTGCGGTTGCGGTTGCGGTGCGGTTGCGGTTGCGGTGCGGTTGCGGTGCGGTTGCGGTGCGGCTGCGGAGCGGCTGCGGTGCGGTTGCGGTGCGGCTGCGGTGCGGTTGCGGTGCGGTGCGGTTGCGGTGCGGCTGCGGTGCGGCTGCGGTGCGGCTTCGGTGCGGTTGCGGTGCGGTTGCGGTGCGGCTGCGGCTGCGGTGCGGCTGCGGTGCGGTTGCGGTGCGGCTGCGGTGCGGTTGCGGTGCGGCTGCGGTGCGGTTGCGGTGCGGTTGCGGTGCGGTTGCGGTGCGGTTGCGGTGCGGTTGCGGTGCGGCTGCGGTGCGGTTGCGGTGCGGTTGCGGTGCGGTTGCGGTGCGGTTTCGATGCGGGTGTGGTGCGTTTGCGGTGCGGTTGCGGTGCGGTTGCGGTGCGGCTGTGGTGCGGTTTCCAAGCGGTTGCGGTCTGGTTGCGGTGCGGTTGCGGTGCGGTTGCGGTGCGGCTGCGGTGCGGTTGCGGTGTAATGAAAATAAGTAAACATTGTTTAAATTTTCTAACATCTAACAGCAAGTTACCTTAACTTTCAGGTAGCTCCTGCATATGCATATTGCTCACATTTACAGGGCAGGCTCAAAAGGAATGTCTTGGAATTGGAAGATTTAGTTGAAAATATATACGCAAATACAATGATAAGCGGGTGATGCCTTTTAAATTTAATTGCTAAAGAAAAAGTAAATAATTAGCCATTTTATAAATGGGCTCGACAAGCGTCTTTTGTACTTTTAATCATTAAAAACACGATGATCCATGAATTGGGCTTGGATTTAGCAGATTTAAAAAAAAATGTGTGAGAAATGGTCACAAACTTTTGTTTACATTCTAATTAAAAGATTATCGCAGGTTTTTCAGTGTAATAAATGGACAAGAGAAAATGATTTAAAAAAAATCACAAACGCGTTACCTACCGTAGACGCAAAATCAGTAGCAGCAGAGAATCAATTCAACCATTTTGAAGGAGATATCAGGTCGAATTCACGAATAACCATCATGGTAGCTCTACCAAAAAATTAACCACATGAGATGGTTAGCTGAATGCTTCCGACAGTTAATAAATTATAATATATTTAATAGAATGCGAACTAGCCATAATTCAAGGCAGAAGAACATTGCGCTTGCAATGGGCTTCGTAGATTTCAGTTAGTCCAAATGGTCCATCGGCTATGTACCAAAGTTCACAAACTAAAAGCTCATTGTTTCACCCTTGAAACATAGTTTGTCAATATAATTCATTTCAATATTTTTACAGTTCTTTTCAAGTCCTATATGAGCTAGATCAGTCAAAAGTACAATTGACATCAGCCTTGCGTCGATTCCGAAACTAGTCAGCTCGAGTTTTCAGCGCTATCTTAATCTATGTGGTTAACTATCTATCGTGATTAACTATCTACCTTTCCGTAAAAATTAGTAGTCTATAACGTACGCACCCCTTACAGTGCTATAAAATTTAGTACATTATAGACAACATATGAGAGATATTTTCAACATTTTACAGTTTTTCAGTCAACTCAGACAAGTTTTCAAAATCTACTGAATAGTACGATAGCACGTCTTGTCTGAGTGTTATATTTTATTTTTTGCTGCTGCAAGTTGACGTTCAAAATGAAGTTCACGAAAACTCTTTTATGGTTAAATTTGTTTTTAGTTCAAGTGCTATTAGGTACTGCGTGTCGGTCGCCAAAATTAATAGGAGTTTCCATGGTACGTAATCGGTCACCAAAACAAAAGCAAAACAACATACAATCATCTGATTTTTCTGAATTTCTAGCTTGCTCGTCATGGTAACCGTTCTCCGATCCATACGTATCCTTTAGACCCCTACAACAACTATCCATGGCCAGGAGGACTTGGAGCTCTAAGTCCAGTAAGCGATCATGTTTTTTACCACAACATAGGTACTATTGATATTCATAGCGGTATATTTTAGAAAGGTGAACAAGATATGTACGAAGCTGGACTAATACAGGCAGATCGTTATTTATCACTGTTGGTAAAAGATGAGTTCGGCAATGGTTCCTGCAGCTTAGATATTCACAAACTGCATTTACAGAGCAGTCATATCAAAAGATGTATTATGAGTGCAGAGTATTTTCTTGATTCATTTTTCGAACAGCGATTCTCGATCGAACAAATAAGAGCTCTAATTCATGTTATACCCAACGATGAAGACGAAGTAAGTTCGAGGGGATGTCAAATAAAAGTGACACACTCTTGATTGTATATTTACAGATGTTGGCTGTAAATGGGAAACCGTGTCTGAAGTACAAAGACTCATTATTCGGTGAACTAAATCCAAACGACGATGATTTGAAAAAAATAGTCGATTTACAGTCTGAGTTTGGAAAGTATCTGATGGCATACTTTCAGAGACATACTGGTTTTGTAAGAAAATATCTCAAAGCTTTGGATATCTAAGAAACATCCAATTTTTCTCAGATGAATATCAGCATCAGGAACTTAGCTACTCTGGGTGATATTTTTTTCGTTGAAAATGACAATGGGCTTAAGCTGCCCGCTTGGACAGATTCGATTTTTGACCAATATATTGTTCCCATTGCGCTGCTTTCTTATCAAAAAGCTGCCACTTCTCCGTACATGAATGTTCGGAGTGGAGTACTATTGAAAAATATGGTAGAAGAATTGCAAAATATGGTGTACGGACGTAGTGAACAAAATATTATGCTGTATTCAGCCCATGACCTCACAATAAGTGGTTTGCTTGCAAAGCTCGAAGTTGTTAATCAAACGGTATCGAAACCGGGCTATGGAGCCAGGCTTGTCATGGAACTTTATGAGAATCGCCGACTTCTCAGCGATGTTGAAATAAGGGTATAAGTATATATTTATAAGTTTAATATGAGCAAGGTAGTTTATTTTTTTATTGTTAATAGATCTACTACTCAATCAACTATGAAGTACCGGAACCACAACGCATTGAAATTCCAAACTGTAAGGCACCATGCTCGTTCACGAAGTTTGTGAAGCTAGTCAGCCCGAAGTTCACATTAAATTATGACGAAGTGTGCTCAGTTTAGCCAGAAATTTTATTGAAATACAACACGGCTGATTCGATTGAGAAAACTAAATATTCCAGCTGCTGTCATTAAAATTAACTAGCATCAAATTATATTACATTTATATCAAAATATTATTGGTTTAAGCATAAAAAGCATTAAACTAGGCATTTCCGATCATGATACCGATGATTTTCGATAGCCTTTCGTTTTATTTTAGAGCCAAAAACAAAATGCACAAAAAATATACACGCGATGGTGTAATCCGAAAAGACAAGTCAACTTATGCTTGAAGTGTAGGAAGTTCTTCAGAATGAAGAGATTAAGGGGTTAAACGTTGAAACTAGGCTAGCTTTCAGAAATTAATTTTGGAAAAACTATCAATGCAATATTGATAAATTTCGCAGTCCGACATTTCGCAGTGCGAACTTTCGCAGTGCGAATTTTCGCAGTCCGAAATTTCGCAGTCCGAAACTTCGCAGTGCGAATTTTCGCAGTCCGAAATTTCACAGTGGGAATTTTCGCAGTGCGAAATTTCGGACTGCGAAATTTTGGACTGCCAAATTTCGGACTGCGAAAATTCGCACTGCGAAATTTCGCACTGCGGGTCGTTGAGCTATCGTCGTGGATGCGATATTTCTACGCTTGGTCGTCACAACCTAGGTAAATCAATGGGGAACCGCTTACGGAGCGTAAACCAATCGTTAAGAGTATGAAGCGTAGTCGTTTTATTATGAGTGCATTTCAAGCGTTGTGCATTGCAGACTTCAAGCTCAACGACTAGTCGTTTTTGCTAGTGTGATGGAGGACGGCAACGTTCAAATAGTGAAATAGAAGAAATCCTATGGTTTCATAAAGCAAACTTACGTTTTCTTGACGACCCGTCTGCGGATATGAAACGAAGATGACGACAATCGTTTTCTTGTAAGCTTCACGCGTATTAAACGCATCTGTCACGCATCGCATGGCAAACGAACCGTGTGTGGAGTGTCTAAGAGAAAGGCAACCCATATTACGTTTACATTCAAAGGATTTAATACGTGAAGTAATGGTTTCAACGCCAATAAGCTCGAAAGCTTTGCGTTGGACTTAATCTAGTTCCGCTAAAGCAGTGTGGCCTGCCCCAGCCCATATAAGTGAGTTATACTCAAGTTTTCGTCTTATGAGAGATTTTTAGATGTGCGCTATGTCTGATGGTCTAAAGTAGTTATTGCCTTGGCATTTGATGGCATTTTTCGCAATTTGATAATTTTGGCCGGTCCAGCTTAGTTTGCTGGAAATCTTAATAAGTTTAGCGAAGGTAATTCAGACCCAACCAAATGATAAGACACATAATTGAAAAGGGATCGTATCAAAATCCCGAATCACAAAATCCTATATTCGAAAATCCCGAAACTCAAAATCTCGTGGAACGATATCCCGTATGAAACCTATTTATACAATGAAATAACAAAAACATAGTGATTTAAGTTTTTATTTAGAAATAAATTTCAACAAAGACATATTGTACGCGATTCTTCTCAAATAATCGATTTTTTTTCAGTTTCAGACCTTTTTCTAGCAGTTTTTTTAATTTTTTTGGTACCTTTCAGACGAGGAGCAAAACTACGGGATTTTTAAATCGGGACTTTGTATTACGAGATTTTGTAATACGGGATTTTATAATACAGGATTTTGTATTACGGTGTTTTGTAATACGGAATTTTGTCTTACGAGATTTGATATTACAGGATTTTCTAATCGGGATTTTGTAAACGGGATTTTGTAAACGGGATATTGTAGTACGAGATTTCGTACCCAACCCAATTGAAAACTTACAAAAACATCTGCACTAATCAACTCAACTCATTGCCCAACTCAAATTCGTATTTCTCTCCCCCAAGTCCAAAATAATTCCAATAAAAGTCTTGTTAAAGTAATGAAACTGTCAGTCCAAGTAACACACTTTCATTTCAGCAGTTTTCATTCCAAGAATGTCCGTGCTTACTTACTCCACCTTCATCTATCTGTATTTAATTTAATTTGAGGAAACATTCCGGATGAGCTGCACTCATACATTTCGTGCTCGTACTTAGACTTCAAAACTTAAAACTTTTTACTACCACAATTTCCGTCTGCCGTACAACTTTTACCTGCTGTCGGACAAACTGAGAAATTTTCTTTTTGTGTGAATCGTTCAAGTCAGTAAACTTTATCTGGTCGTAACTCACTTGTCAGGAAAATTTCCAAAATGGAAATGTTGTGTAAGGTAGAGAAAGGTGGACATTTGGTTTGAATGTGTTGAATTTGATGTGTCAAATAATTCAATTGCGGTATAACGGTTGAATGTTTTATTTTATAGCACCTTGTACTCTTCATTAGTTGGTTTGGATAATCTGTGAGTATTTGACATGGTGCTTTTCTACAGACGGAGAAATCTGTTTCATTCATGAATAAAATTCTGTTATATCTAATATCAAGTTTTCTGAAGTGGTTGAAACTATACATATTGTTTGTTTTTTGTCTTGCACTCTAAATAGAGCAGAAAAACAGAGCAAATTGAAGGCTAAAAAAATATTTAAAAAATATTTAATATTTATTTATAGAAACAAGCTCAATTCCATAATAAAATTTGCTAGGAATAATTTTCTTAAAAAGGAAATAGGAAAATTACGTGATAATCCAAGGAAGTTATGGAAAAAGATCAACGAATTAACTTCTGGTTGTATGACAAAGCAACGAATCAAACAAATGAATGACAAGCAGGGAAACGTTGTTAAAAACGAGGAAATAATTTGCAATATTCTAAACGAGCACTTTACAAATATTGGTGAAAATATTGCTTCTAGGATTATCTGTGATAATAATTCTTCCATACCGCACCAAAATGAATGCACGACTTTTATTACGAATTTACAACCTATTGATAGCTCTGAGATGCTTATGCGTATTCGAAATCTTGAAGGTAACAAGTCGTCTGGCTTTGATAAAATAAGTACAAAAATACTAAAAAATTGTGGCCAATTAATTGTTGAACCTATAACATTTATATTTAACATGGTCTTGACTAAAGGGGATTTTCCAAACAGGCTAAAACATGCAACTATTGTCCCGCTTTACAAAGAAGGGGATCCGCTAGATCCGAGTAACTATCGTCCGATTTCCCTTACTTCAAGCTTGAGTAAATTATTAGAAAGATGCATCAAAGTTCGACTCATGTGGTATTTTGAGCAAAATAATTTTTTCGCTCCTAATCAATATGAGGTATGTTCCCGTACTACGATTAATTGCAATTAATTGCAATGAAGCGTACTAAAACAGAGTTTTTTACTCCGTTTTAGTACGCTTCATTGCAATTAATTGCAATTAATCGTAGTACGGGAACAGACCTATGGTTTCAGATCAAAAATAGGTACCTCAGATGCTTTATACGAAGTTACTAAATTTATTAATAATGAAGTTGATAACAACCGACAAGCTCTAGCTATTTTTTTAGATCTCAAGAAAGCTTTTGACACAGTAAACCACGATATACTTTTATTCCAGCTTCGAAATGTAGGATTGAGAGGTAATGCTCTTTTGCTAATAAAATCTTATTTATCTGACAGAAATCAAAATGTTCGGATAGGTGAATCCATAAGTGATAATTTCGCAGTCATATGTGGAATACCTCAAGGAACTGTTTTGGGTCCAATACTTTTCCTTATATATGTGAATGAGCTATGTAAATTTGAAGAAACCATGATTAAAGGAAGAATTGTATCTTTCGCTGATGATATGGTACTTCTGTATAGTGATAATTACGAGAATAATCTTGCTTCAAATATAAATCGTGATTTGGAGCTTATTTATAGCTGGCTGTGTAAGCACAAGCTAGCCCTAAATTTAGAAAAAACAAAATACATTTGCTTTGGGAAAAATCCGTTCAACAACAGGTCACTTAATATTAGAATTAATAACATTAACTTGAGAGAAGCCAATGCCATTAAGTACTTGGGTATAACTATTGATTCTTCCTTGAAATGGGATATTCAAGTTGAAAATTTGTGCGGGAGAATAAGAAAAACTTTGTATAAATTATATAGCCTTCGATATATACTTCCACCACAACAAATGAAAATGGTATATTTTGCAATAATTCAATCATTATTGCAGTATGGAATTTTGGTGTGGGGCTAAGCATATTCCGCGACTATTAATGTTATCCAAAATTTGCAAAATAGAGTGGTAAAAATCTGTATTAAACAATCAAAGTTCTATTCTACCACTTTAGCTTTTTCTGAGTTTGATGTGCTTAATATACGTCAGTTGTTTGTTTATGAACTGCTTAAATACGTCTACTTGCATCTCAATGACTTCGAAATTCAGCACTTTTTTTATCTTACTGGTTCACAAGTCAAGAGACCTCTAGCTCTACAAAAATATAGGAAGACCAGAACGTCAAGGCATGCATGTAATTTAGGTCCAAAATTATACAATCAAGTACCGACTGAAATTAAAGAATCAATTAATGTATCAAATTACAGGAAAGTCCTAAAAAAGTATATTGTTGATAGTCCTTGTTCAGTGTTTATTATTTAAAAATTAAGTTTCATAATGCAACTCATGAGTATAAGTTATACATGGAATAATTAGATAGTTTGTATACATATTAATTATGTTCAATTGTATTATTATAAAGCTATAGCTAAAACTGTTCAAGTAACGCCGCACCCACTCACAAGTTTGCCTTATGTGGGCTGTGAGCTTTATATCTTAAAAAGGAATTCTGTATTTTTATTTAAGATAAACCTGTAGCTATAATGATTGAATAAATAAATAAATAAATAAATAAATTTATAGTCAAACAACAACAAATATTGTACACAGACTGTGCATACTAATTGAGGTAAGGGTTCGGCATGAATCGTGGATCTCTAAAAGCGTTATTGACATATCCAGTCGTAAACGGAAAGCCTATAAAATAAGGAAAGCTGATCCCAGCTGTGTGATGAAACGACAAAACTACCAGCATCTAAAAAACCAATCAAATCGAATAGTAAAGGAAGAGGAAAATAAGTTTTACGCTAAAAGATTCGAAACTTCATGCGAAAATAGCGCTAAATACTGGAAAATGGTAAATGAACTGCCTAAAACACGAAAAGGCACTTCTCGAACCACATCATGTATCAAGAAATTACAGATAGATGGATCATTGATTTCCTCTAGTGAGGCAATTGCGGAACACCTAAATAAATATTTTGCAGCGATTGGGTCAAATATCACGCAACATTTTTTGTCAGATATCTGAAAAACGCTATTTTTCAATGTCAAGTCAAATATCTAACTTACATTTGAAACCGACAAATACCTAGTGAAGTGGCTGAAATAATCGACATTTTAAAAAACGGCGTTTCACCAGGTATCGATAATATAACATCAGGTGACATCAAAACGCTTAAGCAGTAAATAACTAAGGTTTTAGTGAAAATCATCAACAGCCATTTACAAGCCGGTACATTCCCGACATGCCTTAAATTTTTGAGATTAACACCAGTTTTTAAAGGAGGCGACCCTTCGAATCCTTCGAATTATCGTCCAATAACTGTCATCAGTGTGCTAAGCGAAGTGTTTGAAAGAGTCATAAATGCTCGAATAAATGATTATCGCAAAGAAACATCAGTTTTGGCTCCACAGCAGCACTATTGCGGCTACCCTTGACGAGGTTCAGTTTATAAATCAATCACTGGATAAGAGTAATTATGTGGCAGTAATTTTCGTCGACCTAAAAAAGACTTTTGATACCATTGACCACGAGATTTTGTTTCTGCGGCTGCAAGAGTATGGGATTTGCATGAAATTCAAATCTGTTATTAAAACTACCGATTGGATAGGAGAATAGTGACAAAACAAGGAAGCTACACCAGTCAGGAATGTTTTATAAACAAAGGTACTATACAGGGATCGATTTTAGGGCCTAAACTTTCCTTATCTACGTGAAGAGTGTTCAAGATCTCAGGCTTTCTGGTAAGATAGTTTTGTTTGCTGACGATACGCTCCTGTAATATGCTGGAAAAAAATGAGTCAGCCATCCAAAGTGCAATAAATATGGATTAGGATAAATACCTGAGGTGGCTGCGTCAGAGCAAGCTCGTTATAAATGTCCACAAAACCAAATACATAATGTTCCAGCGAAAAAATAAACGCCCTATTAATCCATGTATTCAAATTGATGGAGTTCGACTGGAGAATGTCCATTCAATAAAATACCTGGGATTGATTTTGGATGAAAAGATGTCTACTGTGAAATATGGAGCAGCCCTGTGGAGCCAAACAACTTAGCCTAACATCGAGCTAATTGGGAGACTTGTAACTAAGGCGATAAAAGTTATATTTAGGTTGCCGACCTTAACACCAACGGGCGCTGTGTACGCTCAATCAGAGTTGTTGAACATCCAACAGATTATTAATCTCGAAAGAGGCAAAATAATATACCAAATAATCAACAACTGGCTAAAATGGCCAGTTATTTCCTAGACTGTCGGAAAGCTAACTAGCTGGGTAACAAGATCAGCCAGCAGCCTTTTAGTTTATAAACCAAGAACGGATAGATTAAAGATAAATCCAATACAACAGGCTATAGCTTTCTACAATACATTGCAGATCCGTTAAAGAACTCAAGCAATATATTTCATTCAAAGAAAACTTAAAATTGCACATAAAACATTAACAACGCACAATGACGATTAACACCAGAGTTTTTTGTATACTTTTCTCTGGGCACAAGTCAATGAAGACAATCATAGGTCAATAAATATGAGACTATCATATTGATAAGAATTGTGCTGTCCCTTATACCAACAAACTAGTTGTCTGAGAAGCACTATGAAAACTTACTGGAGGGTAAAGAAGGTACAAATGGACTGTGCACGCTGATAAAGTGATGGAGAGAGTGGAAGGAAGGAGGAAATAAAAAAAAAATAGAACGAAAAATTTGGAAAACAGCAAAAGAAAAACACCACTGCCAAATGTTTTCAGTTTGATTCACAATTGAATACGTATATTAGACAATTTAAGATTTAAGAAGTACAACTAGCCATAGCTTTAGTAAGTATGCGAAAGCTCTTCCGAGTATCTATGGTTCTTTATTCAACCTAGGGCAAATATTTAAAAATAATTAAAAAACAAGTTACTATAAATATAATAAACAAATAAATTTGTTTGAAAACTGTTCCAAACAATAAACCATCGTTGGAAAACTGATTGGATTATTTTTACCTTTTCCGCTCCACCTTTCACTTTTATAATAAAAATAAATGAAAAAAATGTTGCTCTAAAATAAATAATCTCACCAATCATTTCTTACTGCACACATTGCAGTGGAAATAAAATTTCGTAAAATTTTGTTCAGAAACCTTTTATTTCAGCTAACATGGCATTTACTTACATTGTTATACCTGAGATTCTTTCTTATACAAGCCTATTTTACTCATAGCTTTACTTTGGGCACCGCCAATGCACTTTTGAAAGTCAGCAACATCTTGATCCGTCTCCAGTTTTGAATTGCACTTGTAGATATCTTTGATAGTTTGCTTAAGGATACAATTTGCTTTGACAGCATCCAGAGGATCCAGTTTACTGATCTCCTGAGCAACGAGTTTCGTTACAACAAATGCACTGGCCTGTAATTTTCTCATATCGCAAAGGTTACACTTCATGGCTATGGTTTCTGTTTTTAAATATTTTTTGGGGGGAAAAAATAATTTTGTGCAAAGATGTGTGCGAAAATTTTTAGAAATTTATATCTAGAAATAGAGAAAAGAAGTGATAGTTTTGCGAAATGTCAATATTGGGTACCTACGTTGAAAATTCAACGGCTGCTTTGGTTTTATGAAACAATTTTAATTCCAATCAAGTCTTTTTTTAAAAAAATGTTTTTTTTTTCATTTATCACTGCTGCAGCTTTTCGTTAAATACAAATGTGGAAAGTGAAAACTGGTTTTTGTGGTTTTATGGTAACGGTTTCGAAATTTTTAAATCTATGTTAAATTTTCTAATTTTTATGTGGGCGCTGAATGCCTAACAGTAGACAAATTTCGATTTGTCATAGCTATTGATAGCAATATTGAATTATCAGGAGATTTACAGTAGGTATTAATTTTTATCAAAAACAGTCAAGTGCGGTTTTCAACGAATGGAGCTACAGCATGCTGTGACAAAAAAAAATTAAATCATGGTTTAACCTGAAAATTTTTCGCTGTTTGAGGAAGATGCAAACGATTCATAAATCTTATCTAATCGTAATTTGCGAAAATCCGTGTCGTACAAAAACGGTAGCCTTTCATCAAATTGACTATTTTCTGAGCACTTGTAACTACTGTTCACGAGAACTCACGAGCGGATCATCAGATCAATATGAAATAAACAGAATGTATTGGTTTTGAGTGGGAGCAGTTTTGGTAGAAATGGTTTGGCACTGTAGGCCATCTAGTAATAGTGGTGGTGGCATCACTCAAAATATAAATGCTTTATGACCTATAACTTCCAATGCATTCATTAAATGCAAACGAGATTCACGCAGTAGCTGGATCTTATTATAAAGTAAGTTTGATACGAATTTTGTTTTATAACAAATAAGTTGAAAAATTAGCAAAGAGCTGCCTTTTTTTTTGCTATTCGCCTATTAAAGTTGCATCGAATTTGAATGATAAAAGTCTTGTAGTGCCAACAAATGCTTTTGAAAATTGTGTTATTTTTATGGGTAGTAGCACTGAAATTGTTTTCACCCCTATACCTTCCAATCCAATCATCGAATTGAAATAAAATTCACAGAGTATGTTAAAGTTGGTATTTTTTTGGCTGTGCTACAAGCAACGGGTTGACAATTCCAGGCAATTTTCTTCTTTTCGAAACATAAGCTACATACAATCATTAAATTTTCACATGAGAGAATAACTAATCAGTGTTTGAATTTTCTAATTTGAAAAACTTTGCGGACTACAACCCTAAAAACTGCTCTACTCCTGTAGCTACCGATGCAATCACCGGATGCGGAAGAAATTCACAGGATAGGAGATGCTGCGATTTAGTTTTCATATGATAAACGTCCTGTCCTATACTGAAAATATATATCAAATGATTTCTTTACTGAATTTTGAAACCCTTGCTAGTGGTAACATAAATTTTGTCAGCGGCTATTTCTCGCCAAAAAATACCCAATCAGAGATTTTTTCAGAAAAAAAGAAACATTGGAAGAAACTCTTCGAGATCTTCCAAGTACTTTGGTGGCTGCTGGAGACTTCAACGTCAAAGCTTTGAAGTGGGGAATTCTATCTCAAAGATTGCGGGGAAAATTAACTATGGAGATTGTAGCTAGATTGAATATGGTGGTTCTAAATAAGGACTCAACACATACCTATACGTACAGTCAGAGTTCCACGAGTCTTTACCTGGCATAACTCTCGCCGCGGAAGCATTGTCAGCGCTGACGCGAAACTGGAACGTAACGGAGGAGTACTATGCAAGTAAGCATAACAACATCACCTTTTGGGACGGAGCTCATGTCGAAAATAACTTGGCTAGAATATCTTCAAGTTAGACAGGAAAAACCTCTTGGAGTCACTTGACGGTAGCTTTGTGGGCATGGACAGCACAGGTCAGGTAGGATTAGCGATAAACCAAGTAGGGATCGGTACGTTGGTGAAAAACTGCCCCAGAACACAAAAAACAAGAAACAAGAGATGAGAAAGACTATCAAGGGGGCAAAAAAAATATGGCAGGAGCTTTGGGATGAATTGGACAGAAGTAGGTTTCGTCACATGGGTTTTGTTCCCAGTGATGTCAACTTTTTAAAGCTTTTAAAGCTTTTGTAGCCAGATTTGAGGAAACAAATAGGAAAACCGGTTTTTTTGTAGCTAAATCTAGCTACGATATAGCTAAATTGGCATCACTGTCTGTTCCACTTATTGATGTGGATATGGATATGGAAGCACATTGTGGACTCCCTGTTTCCCTGTTTGTTCACTCTAGAGGAACCTCATGGTACGGCTATCAAAATTAAGAACCAAAAAATCTCTGGCCTCAACAGCATCACAGTGAGGGTGCTCATAGCTGTATTGGAGAATCAACCGTTAACGCAACTACGAGTGTATAATCCGTGTTTCCCCGTAATCACAATACAGCGTTTTTCGCTGCGGCCAACGCAGTGGGCTGCGGGAAGTGCTGTCAAAAAATTAGAATGCACTATTTTGTATGGTAACGCGCACAATGGCTGCGGCGGAATTTGCGGCAGCGGCGAAATTTGCCAAATTTCTAATTTTGCCGCACCGCTAGCGGTGATACCTACCATAGGTTGGCATCACCACTAGGTTGAATTAAAGCTAGAGTTACAATCAATGCAACCAACATTTGTTGCACGTCAAAATGAGTTTGAACCCATGAGAACGTATGAGAGCAGTTACAATGATGCAACACAACTTTGCTTGGCAGCAGAGTTTGCTCATATCTCAAACTTGGCATGGCAGCAACATTTTTGAAAATATCCAATTCCACCTGTTCCTATGAGAGTCCGGGAAATGGGAAATGTCATATGCAAATGACAATCAGAATTTGTATTTTTTTGTCTCATTTTTGCTTTGCATTATACTCCGCAGCTTTTAGAGGATAAAATATTCACTGATATCTCTTTCCGAGACTTTAAAGGATCCAAATTATCGAACAGCAATTTCTTTAATGTAGCCAGTGACAGATGACAGTAAATGTTGTGTTGCATTGATTGTAACTCGTTCCACCAACAAAACTTGGCAGCAAATGTTGGTTGCATTGATTGTAACTCAAGCATAAAGCTAGAGTTACAATCAATGCAACCAACATTTGTTGCACGTCAAAATGAGTTTGAACCCATGAGAACGTATGAGAGCAGTTACAATGATGCAACACAACTTTGCTTGGCAGCAGAGTTTGCTCATGTCTCAAACTTGGCATGGCAACAACATTTTTGAAAATATCCAATTCCACCTGTTCCTATGAGAGTCCGGGAAATGGGAAATGTCATATGCAAATGACAATCAGAATTTGTATTTTTTTGTCTAATTTTCGCTTTGTATTATACTCCGCAGCTTTTAGAGGATAAAATATTCACTGATATCTCTTTCCGAGACTTTAAAGGATCCAAATTATCGAACTGCAATTTCTTTAATATAGCCAGTGACAGATGACAGTAAATGTTGTGTTGCATTGATTGTAACTCGTTCCACCAACAAAACTTGGCAGCAAATGTTGGTTGCATTGATTGTAACTCTAGCATAAATGAGAAACACAACCTTTCGCTTCGGAAGCCAGAACAGAAGGGAGAGTTTATTTCATCAAAAGTACAGTACAATAAACTTTAGCACAGTTCAGTATTGTATCGATATAAGTAAGTGTTATACAGTGTATTTTAGTACTTGATGAGTATTTTGATAAGCCAACCTAATCCTCGTACAACAGGATTTAGCAATACAGAAGAAAAAAAAATGATTTTGGTTGGTGCCTTGGTTGCATTGACAGCGACATTGTCGCTGCATTGTGATTCATTAAATTCAACTGCGGCTTTCACGCCTCCCCCTGTGGAACGCTGCGTTGGCCGCAGCGAAAAACGCTGTATTGTGATTACGGCATTTGTTGGCAGCTGTTTTTCCACGAAGCTGAAAAGTGGAGCAACTTGCTACAAACTATCAACGTACAGACTTCTTTGTTTGCTTGAAATGGCGGAAAAGCTCATGAATGGCATATTAAAGCCACGACTACAGGCAGTAGTTTCTGGTCTTTCGCAAAAATAACATGGGTTCCGTAGTTGCCACGCAACAACAAGTGCCATCCACGTAGTAGTTGGTGCAGTAGAGCACGGCAACACCGCATGTAATCAAGTCAGACCGATCCAGTGAGGGACCGATCGTATTTCTAATGACGTTTGTTTTTGGAAGCACTTTTAATTTAGCGACAATGAAAAATTTTAAAGTGGCATTTGAGTAGAAAATCAAGTAAAAGATTATTTTTAAGCCATGGTTTCAGATTATTCGAAACGAATTTAACTTATATATGAGACGAACCAAAAAAATTTCCCAAAACATTTTCGAGCTGGACCAACACAAAGGTCTATTCTGGGGCCAAACCTGTAGAATCGTGGTCGAGACTAGAAAATCTGCTAAATATGACAAAGTCACTTTTGACTCGAAGCTGACTTACAGAAATCACATACGAAAAACATACGATAGGGCATTGGGGACTGTAATCTCGGTGAACAGACACATGGCGCACATCCGCAGTTTTAGCGCAATGACACACACGGCGATTCTACCGAAGTGTTTCCCGAAAGGAGAACCAAGTCGGTATAGTCGCGCATTAATTTAGCATAGTGATGACACACACCGCGGTTTGGCCGTCTCTCGGTTTTGTCATGAAAGCAGCTTATTCAATTCTGCTACATAGTGCGGAGATTTGGGTCACCGTCTTGAAATTTGAAAAGTATCGAGTCCAGATGGTAAGTGTTCAACGCAGAGGAGCACTACGGACCACAGGTAGTAACAGTACGGTATCGAAAAACGCCGTGCTGGTACGAAGAAGGGAAAAAGCGATTACAATGTAAGCATACTTTTAAAATCATTTATTTAAATTTCAATTTTTTATCGTTTCCAAATAAAACGTTTTCTTTATCTTCTTTACATTCGCTTGCAGATTATTTATGCACATGACGTAATTGATGCTGTAAATTGGTGATTGAATCAGATCTTTAAACTCTTTCTTCGTAAAGCAGTAAAGTGCTCAAACTTTCTAAAACGTTAAAGGTTGAAACGATAAAAAGTCTAAAGCTACGGTCAGACATCGCTACTTTTTGCGCTGCGCAGCACAAAAAACTGCGTTGACAGAAAGTAGCGATGTGTGATCAATGTAGAAACCTTGAAAACTGCACCTGCAGCCAGACTGCGGTTGCAACTTACAGCTTAAAAAGTAGCGATGCATGAAGAGCTTTTCAATGAGTTGCAAGTGCAGCAAAAAAATATTGATTTGGTTGAAACTTTGCGGCTGCGTCTGCAGCTTTTCGTTTTATTATTGCCGATTCAATTAGTGCCTTGAAAAGTGACAATACTGTCACTTTTGTACGGTAGTGATAGCAATTTTAATATTTTTTACGGTATGTATTTCAAAATTTGTAAATGGTAGAATATTAATTTTGTTTAACCAAATAGGATATGGCTTAATACAATTGGACGAAAGACACAGTATCTTTGATTGAAGGAAGAGCATTTTTAATTAAGAGAAGTTATGGGCAATACGGTTTATTCTAATTATAAGTCTATGTTATAGCTATTTTGCAAAATCTAACTTAAATATTAAAAATTTATAAATAAAATTTACGTAAATCATTCTATTCTAATGTTTCAAAACAAATTTGTTTAAATAATTGAAGGAAGAGAATCGTTCACTTGGGCTTATTGATTGTCTCATCCAAGTGTCTTTTTTTTATTAAAATAACTAGTTGTAGAAGTTCATCAAAATCACTACCCGATATTCTCAAAAAGTTTCTAAAATGCTTCGTCATCTAAACGCAATTCATTTAACAAACAATGCACAGCTCCATAGTGTTCTCTATTTGCGATCCACGTCCTCACCCAGCAGCTTCTGCTTTTGTTTTTCTTTTTTCGTTTATTGAAAACTATAACTAAACAAGCCGCAGCCAACACTTCTGGATCATCGAAATACATACTAACACAACTGGTTGAAACTTCATAACAAACTAAATAGTAAAATACTGCAATAGAGGTTGCGCGCAGCAAAAACTGCGAGTTATGTGTGAACACCATTGCAGTTTTCTTCGCAAGAAGTTGAAGCTATCCGGTTGCGCGCAGTAAAAGTAGCGGGTTGCACCCACTATGTGTGAACAGAGCTAGCAGTTTTTGCTACTGCAACCTAAAAACTGCGCAGTAAAAGTAGCGATGTCTGACCCAAGCTTAACGTTGTTTTAAAATAAATTTTAATAAACAAAATTAAACGCTAACTTATCCATGATTTTTTGAAAGTAAAACAATTAACGACTACATTTAATAATTTTTAATTTCACAACGCATTGTAACCCAGATTCAAGCGACAATGCACCAAATCAACATTCATCAGTACATGAATTTTTGTAATGCTTTAACAAACGAAATTAGTATTTGCAGAACTCAAACTCACTGGGCTCATAAATTTTTAGTTTATCCTTATTTAAGAAAACTAAGTGTACTCACAAAATTTGGTTCAACTTTTTATTAATTCTGTGAATTTACTTTAAGAAAGTTTCGATATTTGATTGTCTATTTAAATTAAAATCCATTAGTTTTGAAAGTTCAAATCAGTAGGTCAACCATTATTATTTATTTAATATCATTGCCATTATTTTGCTTCCTAAAAATTTCAATCTTTATGGTAGTTAAGCAAATCTTTAACCAAGTCTTTTCCTTATTTTTTCCCAGTGACTTTAAAGTCTTCAAAACCAGAAACAAAACAATAAACGTGCACCATATAAGCTGCATTTTGAAAATAGCACACGATTTAGATCCTTGGCAAATTTGACCTCCACAGTAAATTTGACCATTTGAATGTCGGTTTATTGATATTCAACCCTCCAAGAATGCTATCCGGCACAATGAGTCGTAGCACCATCAAAATACACATGCACATTTGATTGTCATGATTTACGGTCGATAAAACTCACTCGCACTATACTCACGCTAGCGGTATTGCCTTTTCCGTACGCAACAAAAGCAAAGAGAAAAGGGTTAAGCGCAAATTCAAAAAAGGACATAGCCTGAAGGGTCTTATGACCAATTTAAGGATATCAAGGTATCTTGATAGCTTTCGATGGAATATTACGAAGGACACTAGTAAAGTCGTTGTCTTTATGCGAGTCCTTTTTCTTCTACTTTTGCCCTACACAATATATGTATACATTTGACCGAGTCTAAGAGAAAAACAAATAGCTTATGCGAAAAAGATAATCCGGGCAATCTTCTATTTCGGTTTGCAGTTGATGGCCAAAAGAGAAGGAAAACCATAAAATGAACTGTACGATGAAAAGCACATTTTCAATGCGAAATTTCGGTGGCATTAGTGAGAAATCGATACAGTGTCAAGATACTCTTTATTTTGTTTCTTGCTCCGTTTGCATCTCAATCATTGTTCACATATCTAACTGTGAATTTCAATTTATCTACATTTAAAATGCATTAAGGACCATGTGCGCTATATGCTAGTATGAACTGAAGATTTCATCAGCTATTTCGCTAGCTTTGTGAGAATAAGTGTCCATTGAAAATGATCTCATCTTTGAACAACAACAGTAAGCTATTAGAATTGTGTTCCTACGAGATTTTTGCATTCAACTATTTTGATTTAGCTGTTTTCAAAAAAAAAAAAAATGAAATCATTCTGCAAAACGAGTTCTTCTATTTCTAGATGGAGTGAAAAGAATATCTTGCTATTTCAATTTGATTTTTATGGAGTGAAAAGAAAAGAAATACTAGCATGTATTGGTTAGAATTAATATATAAATAAGATAAGAACTAAAGTTAGATAATAAAAATAAAAAAATAAAAATAAAAAGATAAAAAAAAATTAAAGAAAAATATTTACATTCGCTTTTAAAATAGGCTTAGAACATACTGCTTCAGCTTCCTTTTAGTAACGAAATACGATAGGTTGTTTTTTAAATCATCAGGCATATCATTATACAACGATATAGCTGAAAGAATCGGGTCATTAAGGGCTCTATTGGTTCTGACTGGAGGCAATTTATAAGAATTCGCAGATCTTGTTTCATAGCTGTGCATTTCTCTAGTCATTGTCAAAGAAATAGAAGATTTATTCTTTCCGTGGACGATTTTCTATATTGTTATTCGTTTTTGAAATGCTAATAATTGAAAAAAAAGAAGTAATTTTCCACGTTATGAAAGGTAGCTGATTAGTGGGAGTCCGTCTTCTTAAGAAACCTACAATGGGACAAATCTTGGCTCTGATTTTTCTAATTTGATCCGACCATGTCAATTTTTCATCAATTAATATTCCTAAATATTTAGTTTTTTTTCTAGTCTATCAATGGGTTGGTTGTTAATCAAGATGTTTAAAGATTGTCTTCCTTATTTTTCTATTTGAAAATCAAGTAATGCGTTTTATTAACATTTATTTTTAATTTATTAGTAACAAGCCAATTGAAATATCTACCTAAATCATCATTGATCGTCCGCTCTAGTTCGATAGGATCTCTATGTGAGTTTAATATAAGGGTGTCATCCGCATAAATAACATATTTAGATACTAAATTAAGATTATTCAGACTCTGGACATAAAGCAAATGGTCCCAAAATGGATCCTTGAGGAATGCCTAATATTTATCACTCTCCTACCACTAGTTTCACCTTTGAACTGGGTACTTATGGTCCGGTTGGTTAAGTTATTTTTTATTAGTTCATTTCCCTTTCCTCGAACACCTAGTTCGTTTCAACTGTGTCGAATGCCTTTTTAAGGTCAACAAATATGGCATATAAACCCTTGTCTAATTGGCTGTTAATATTAAGGGCTGCACTTGTATTGCTGCCATTAAGGAAACCATATTGATTTTGATCGAAGCCTATAGTGTTGTTAATAAAGTGAACTAGCCTAGAATTGATAGCTCTCTCTAAAATCTTGCTGGATGTACTTGCTAATGAAATTGGACTATAGTTATTTGGATCATCGATATCCCCACTCTTAAAGATGGGAGTGATAAGAGAGTTTTTCTAAATATTAGGAAAGGTGCCTTCATGAATGATGTTGAATTTATTCCGTTTTTATATGGTTTTAAGATGTTTTTCAAAAATATTCAAAAACCAACGAGAACAACTCGAAAGGACTAAATTCACAGACCATGATAAAATTACCAGCTACTAAATAAAACGCATTTTTCTTTATATTTTCATGTACATGATTTTATAGCTCAAATTACAACCTATTTCATAGTGGTTACAGTGTTTTTCTCCAAAAGATCACATAAAATTCCGAATTAGGGAGAGGGAATCTTTATTGCTTGCATATTTTTAGTATCTTCAATTTTTTTACCGGCTCTACTCGTCGATTTCAAAGGCATGAGTTCCCTTAATGCTTGGTTTTTTATATTCGTTACGCATTCACTAAACTGTTTTGTATCTCTTCTTGTCTCCAATGTGACATTGCATTGATGCAGTGCCGAAGATGCTTCGCGAAGAATTTTTCTAGCCTTGCTTAATTCCTTTCCACTTTTGGCCTTTTTCGCTTCTTTCACGATTGCATCTTTAACAGCATGGCTGCTGGATATTAATTTTCGTACTGTACATCGTGAGCACCCTGGCATTGCTGATGGATTTAAAAATTTCGAAAGTTGTTCTAAATTATCGGAAATGGATTTAAATTTTTATTTATTACAATAAATTTCATTGCATAGATTGACATTTGAAATTATGCTAAGTTGACAGGTAAGTCGTAGTTTGCTCAAATAAATACAATTTCCACTAGACTAAGGAATTGGATCCAATTCTCTTTGGGCTGGAAAATATGCTACCAAAAATTTTGTTAAGTTCAACTTCATCATTTATGTAAATAAAATAAGAATAGATACAAAAAAAACTAGGACTTTTAAGCAAATTCAGTCTATTTTTGATACAGATAAGCTTGTTACCTGCATGAAAAAACTAATTTGCAGCCGTGCTTCATAATTTTGCGGGATAGTACAGTAATTGAAGCACTTGTTAATTTATATTACAGAACTTTAAAAACTGAGTGGTTTCTGGTATCTTCAACAAAAACTATCACTTTGTTCTATTCAATTTTACTGCAGTCACTTTAGCCACGATTTTTCCAAAACAATTCAAGCCGTCAAAATTCCCTTCAGTCATATAGGTATTTTCCATCAAACAAAATCCCAAAAAATATCGTCACTCAACAATCTGGATCTTTCCAATTAAATTATCAGTTTTTAACTTATTTCAACTCGAAAAAAAAAACCTAAAAACTACATCTTTTTTCGGAATGAGTCGTTTCGCCAAAAAGCCATCCAATTGTACATTGCAGAAACTGGAGTGCATTAGTCATTCGCTATTGAAAGTAGTCTCGCGAGAAGTGAAGGCTCTCGATGAATCGAAAATTCTGGCTGGGAATAAGATTTTGCAGAGTGCTCTCGTAGGAACGGAACAATGTAACACGGACTTGAGAACGAAAAAGGATCGACATGCATTTCATCAATGTTTAGCTCGGGTTCAACGCAAAGCTATACAGGATATAGTTTCTCTTAGACGTCGTAGTGAGTGATTCGGACATAGATTAAGTCTTTGATGATTAAATTATTATAAAAGTTTTTCGATAATAAAGTGACTTGAAACTTAGTGCAACTAAAATTGTCTTTCATATTTTGATTATTCCGAGAGCGTAAGCAAGAAGTTTGCGAAGTTTCGAGCTGGTTTTTCGATACATCCACATCCTTTGCTTCGCACTTGGTAGGATTCAATTTGCATGATAGATGTGGATGCAATAAATTTTGAATAATTTAACTTTGAATGCGTAACGACATTTTTAGAGGATTTTTCGGATAAGAACAGTTTTCAGTTGCAAGAAGTATAGAAAAATGTTGAATGAAAAATTTGTTTCCATAAAAAATATACTTTCCTTTATATCAGTAGACTAAATGTTGGAAGCAGAATAGATGCACATAAACCGTGCATATTGACTAATAATGAAATTGAAGGAGGTGAAACGTGGGGTTTAAATATACTCGTACGTATGCATCTTTCGTATACTTAGAGCAGCTTGAAGAAATGCGCTGTAAACAAACAGGTTTTCTTCAAATTTTTTTGAAAAAACGGACACATAAATTCAACGCGTGCGCAGTACCGAACAAAGCCAACTGCTTTCAATGCTTTACGGGTGAAAAAGAAACACAAGTCAAATTGTGATTTTGGATCAAAAATGATACTATGATCCGTATGTTGTTCTTCGTGCTGCAAAAGGCAACCAGGCACAAAGCAGTCAAATGACAAGGCTTATTGAAAAAAAACAGTTTTAGGATTAGGACACTATTAGAGCAAGAAAGTTCATGAAGTACTACTTTCAAATAAACACAGCCCCACGAAAAACCGAAAAATCTTACGGTCATCTCCGTACAATAAAATAGAGTTGAAATTAAAAGGCAGATTATTGCTAAATTAGGTATAAAAGAGGAAGCATAGGTGTTTTAGCTTTTTTAAAAAATTAACTAGGTACATTTTATTACAAATAGCTCTATGAAATATAATTTTTCATTTAATTTAATCTTCCCTTAAAATGATTGGAACACCTTCAAGCACAAAATAAACATCCTAACACAATTGAATCTCAATGAAAGCTACTTGAAAACAAATTGGTTTCAGCAGTTGCCATTATATCACTATCGACTTCAATTAGCTATCAGCGGCAGCAATTCAAAGCATTCGTTCAAGAAAACTTTGTTTCCTAACTGCCATCGTTGTATCGGAATATTTATTTCCGATTGAATAAAGTGATATTACCGAGATATTTCTTTTCTATTTTCACATCGACAAAAACGTGTCCTTACTGTGCTGGGTAGATTCCAAACATATTTTAACACTACTCGCCGTCGTTTCTGCCGATGATGTTGCTTTCGTACTGAACCAATTTTAATTTACTGCTAAACGGTTTGGCAACGTGATGAAATCTCAGCTTGAAACTGGTCCACTTCAAACAGTCCTTGTCGCCATCTTCATTTGCCATTGAGCGGTGTCATTCTTTATTGCCTTCCTGCACGTACAGAAATATCCTTTGGCGAAGGCTTTGAGCAGAACATTTTCAAATGGTGATAGCTTTACGGAGTGCGGGGCATGAAATGCTTAGAATTCTATCATTTTTTTTCTTAGATATTTTACTATTTGATGGACAGTGGAATTTTGGTCTTTTGTAGTTGAAATTTGCCCTGGTAGCAATTTATGAATGAAAGGAATTTTGAATATGCAATCTTTCCCAGGCAACTGTAAACGTCGTGCAAGTGTATACATAATTTTACTAAGCTATCAGATGTAGCACATCTTTGCGCTGAACGTCATTTGTTTTGAGAGCATTCGTATTATGCAATAATTTTAAATAAACTTTCGTCTATCCAATCGATTCATTCGAGATGTTATTTTTTTATTCAATTTATTGCGCGAATCCTTTAATCAAAAAGAAGCTAGTTGAACGTTTTTATTCAACAACAAATTATTTAACATTTCTACTCAAAAATTGATATGTCAGATAGAAAAGTTCTTTTCACTCTTTCAATTTGCAATACCACCAGGGCCGTCTTTGCGCATGGGCACACTGGGCAAGTGCCCAGGGCCCCGCGAGCTATGGGGCCCCTTATTTTCAGATCACCAACCGATAAATATATTTATTTTACGAAAAGTAAAATATAATGACCTAACTATACTTAATAATTATATATCTACTTTTATAGTAATTTCATGGACCAGGGGCCTAACACTGGCAACTCTATATGCTTACTAGTAGGTAACTTTCCGAAATTATTTGTGAATGACCTCACCTGTAACGAGTATCTTATCAGTAACAGTTGTTGTTGTATGAAGCTTTGTTCAGGTTTAGCACAAATGCAAATTTTGGGCTGTGTGTGTTTGTGCATTACTGGAATAGCCATAAACAAATCGATCTGTGTACCCCTTCAATGTGTGAGGAAAGCATTTTAATTTTTGCTGCTCCGATTCGAACAGCACGGTCGGGACTAAAAATCAAATCATTTCACTCAAAATTGAACTTGTAAACGGTGTGCTTAATTTTGTGTTCGCGATTATTTGCAGTGCAATTTACAAATAAGTATTGATTACTTTATCTATAGATACAAAATGTCAAAACGGTCATATCCTAGTGACTCAGAAAAAAAAGGAAAAAAACACATCAGAAATCAATTAATTGATAAATTACCAAAATTAACATCATTTTTACACCAGGAGCTTCTGTGAGTAGTAACCATCCACATAATAAATCATATTAACAACAGATTGCGGAAACTCAGAGAACTTCACAATCTACTTATTCTTCGCTAAGTTCTATTACTTCAGGAAAAGAGATTGAACCATATTTTACACGGTGTTTTTTTAAAGTGTCTGTCCCTATGGAAAAAAAATTCAACAACTTCACCAACAACAATTTAAATTGAGCAACAGCAATCATCCGACCCAGAAAATATTTTACATGATCCTGCTGATTATTTTAACGAAAATATCACTGAAAAAATCGTAAAATTTAGTTTCGCAAAGGGCCCACATATTTTCAAAATAAAGATTGTGACTTTCCCAAAGCGCCCATAGCCTACAAAGACAAAGAAGATGGCGAATCAGGAGTTAGGTATTTCAATTATTTAATCGTAAATTAAAGAATAAAGAAAGTGTTGAAAGAAAATGGTTGGTGTATTTGTCTTCGAAAAAATCTGCATCTTGTTTTTCTTGCTGGTTATTTAACCCTTCCGATGTAAGCCTATGCTCTCTGGGTGAATTTAATGATTGGAAACACATTAATCACATAATGTTACATCATGAAAATAGCCCTGCATAAAGATAATCTATGATGACTTATCTGGCACGAAGTAAAGCAGTTGGTAGAGTAGACACAGTCTTACTATACCAAATTTAAAAAAAGCAGATTACTGGAAAAGTGTAATAAACGGGTTGTCGCAGCTGTAAAATTTTTGGTATCAAGAGGGCTTCCGTTTCGAGGTGACAATGAAATCCTTGGATCCCTCAACAATGGGAATTATTTAAGATGTGTGGAGTTCCTTAATGATATCACTTGCATATCACTTATTAAAATTTGAGAAATCTGGAAAGGAACACATTTCTTATTTATCAGCGAATGTTGATAAATAGGTCCTAAAGGGGTCCTAAAAAAATTATAAATGAAGTTCAATTAGCTAAATATTTTTCAATAAGTGTTGATAGCACGCTCAATCTGCCTCATACTGACCAGTTAGCTTTCATAATTCGATATGTAAAATATCGTGTTTCAATTGAAAGGTTTTTGGAGTTTATACTTATTAAAGAGCATAAATCAGAATAACTAGCGGAAACCATCCTGAAATTTTTAGAGAGAAGGCAAAGCTACGACAATGCAGAGGTTAAAGCTACGACAATGTTTCAAATATATTAGGAAAGTATGCTGGTCTGCAAGCGAAAATCAAGGAGAAATGTGAATTTGCTACCTTTCTATCATGTCCGGGACATTTTTTTGATTTGGTAGGTCTTCATGCTGCTGGGTGTGTTGTCGAGAGGCAAGAAATTTTTTTCGGATTTTAGACACCTACGGAATACATGGACTTAATATTTAGGTACAAAATAAATTCTTAAACGTCTTTCTGATCCAGATGGGCTGCGCGGGCTGATGCAGTAAGCGCCGTACATCAATGTCAAAAACAAATTATAGAAGCCTTGACGTCTATCGCGGAGTATGCAAAGCAGCCACAAGAAACTAGGCACGAAGTTTTTAGTTTGTTTAGAAAGTTAGTCTTCTGGCAGAAATTTTGAACACCATATTGAAAAGAATAGACAAAACACTTATCTTCAGAAAAAAACTATAACAATGGACTGCAACTAATTCTTAAACTTTATTTGATGATTTTATTATTAACGTCAGGGGCAAATTTGATGACTTCGAATCGTGCGCCAAAGAGATAAATCTGGAGTGTGACTAAAGGGACCTATCTCAATAAATAGAATACTTGAAAATTGTTTAGAATAGTGAAAATGAAGAAACTAATAGCATTTCAGGAATATATCAACTTTTGAAAGAAGACAAAGTTGAAAACACGTTTCCAAATGTATAAATTGCATTGAGAATCTTTTTAAGCATGATGGTAACTAACTGCAGTGGGAAAAGCATTTTCTTAAAATAGAAAAGAATAAAAAGTGAATTGTGAAGTACAACGCTTGAAGAAAGATTGACCAGTTTGGTTGACCAGATGTACATAGAAAGTGATGTGCTCAAAGAGGTAAACAATTTGAAGATGTGATCAATGATTTTGCTTGTCTAAAATCTAGAAAAGTGCTCCTTCAATCAGCATAGACTTTTTAATTACTAGCCTGTGTATTATGGTTGACGAGTTAGTTTTCCGGATTATACTTACCTATTGATTTAAGGTGACTTTGATAAATAAAAATAACAGATAAATACATCTAGAATTCAGCTTAATTGCTCCTGTTCTATTCTATTAATTGTTGTTAATAACCCTCTGTCGGAGGGGCCACATTTTTCTTAAAGTGCCCAGGGCCCCAAATTGATCTAAGATGGCTCTGAATACCACTATGAAAGTTGTATCCCAAGGAAATAAAAAACACGCTAATTAGTCGTATTTGATTTATTTTTATCGATTTTTATGAAACAATAAACTTGTAGCATACTGTATGGTAACGGCTATTAATCTTTGTTCTGCCTAGTACATTTTCGAAACATGAATCACATTTCTTTCGTATTTCATTTATGTATAATCGAAATTTCCACTTTTTGCACTAAACTTCATGTCTGATGTATTTCGTTTCTCTTGCCTTGCACTTATCGTTGCCCCATGATTCCGACATATTTGTAAATCTTACGATTCTTGACACCGAAATTCATATAAGTACACACACACAAATGTGACCATACATACGACCTCACCACATCCCTTACAGAACTATAGAGCACAGTCCACAGAAAGCAAAAATATTACCGAATAATAATTCCTTCGGAAAAATATCGCTGAAGTGACAACGAAATCCTTGAAATCCCTGAGTGTGCTCGGTAAGTGCAGATATATGAATAAAAATTACTTTCGGGGATAAATGAGGATTTTCTCTTTCCGATAGAAAATTTTCTGCTTTTGTGATGGATATTGTACGTATTTACAAACGTAACGGGGTATATATAGTATATGTTTGTAAGGTACAGCGCTATAATGAACGAACTAGACATGTATGTATGACTGAAGTTACGCTGCATTTCTTCAGCGGAATACTATGAAGCATTTGTCGAGAATGTTCTTTTGTAGAATGAACGGTTTCTTTAAGGGTACATACATTCTGAATTTTCCGTTAGAATGAGCTTAATTTTCCTTGAACTTTCACGTGCCACAAGAAATATACGTATGTGAAATGGAAATGAGTGGAATGCAGTCGCTGGTTTTAGATAAGAGCAACAGTTTTTCTAGAGGAAAATTACAAGAATGCTTGTGTGATATGTTTAATGAATTTCCTGTGATGTGAAAGTTGATGAGCTGCTATTTTTGTGGAATAACAGTTAGGGTCTTTGAATGGAACGAACAAGAAATTTAAGATAATATGATTTTATAAAATATGATCTATTGTGTCTAGGCACCCACGTTGGGCGCTAATTTGTTTATAGAGTTATTTGATAATATCAGTATTTTTGAAAACTCGTTTACCAATGAAAATATTAATTTTGTGTTTCAGAGCATATATACTGTATGTGTGAGATGCAAATTGATGATTTTTGTAACTGGTATGCAATATCATCATTTCAGTTTCACTCATAAAAAATTCAATTCAATTTTTAGAGTCAGCATGCGTTATTTGAAGTCTATAAGAACTGTTGACAGAATTATCGTTCTATTATTTCATGCTACAAGTAAGGATTCACAATCACTTAATTACCTACCCCTCAGCTTAAGTACTTCTGCAAAAATTTATTATTCCTTCGTTTATCCGTTTGTAGCTTACCTGGAAAAGTAAATTGTCTATCTTAGAAAATCGTCAGCATTAGGCGTGTTTATTATTTTTAAAGTACAAAAGATGTAGCTATTTTGTGTGAAATTGCGAAAAAATAATCGTACATAACAATCAACGAAATGGAAAGAAAACGTTATTTGTCAATTGAAGAAAAAGTTCGGGCTTGTTGCGAACATGAAAAATAGAAATTTTTGAAAAAAATATAAAATTAATTTAAGCTTAGTGCAGAGTGCATTAAAAAAACCTTAAATAAACAAAAGAATAGTAATTTGAAATATTTTTTTGAATCTGGTCGTCTTAACAAGACTCTGATAATAATGATTCACTAATAATTCGAGATTTTAAAAAACATCCTACCATGATCACGAGGATAGTAAAGGAAACGTTTTTTCCAGAAGGAACAGCAATCTCAGAGAACACCATAAGAAGCAAATGGCTAGCCATTGGATTGCAAGGAAAAATTTCCAGAAAGAAACAACAGTACAGCGTAAAGCTAAATTGAAGTGTTCAAAACAAATTTATGAAAAAGGATTTTAACCTTTGAAATAAAGTGATTTTTAATGATGAATCAAAGTTCGAACTATTCGGAGGAACAGTTTGGCGTGAATTAGGCTGAAACGTGTACGATTTGCAGTACATTCAACCAAAGGTCAAGAGCAGGGGTGGCAGCGTCATGGTTTTGGCAGTGCTTCTCATGACATAGTGTTGGTCTTTTGGTAGTGATTGAAGAACGACTGAAAGCAATAAAGCATTGTAATATTGTAAATGAAAATTTCTTCAATTCTGTTAATGAAATACAAATAGGTTACGAATTTATTTTCCAACTCGGCAATGACGCCAAACATTCCAGAAGACTTACTAAAAATATTTAGAAGGAAAAGAAGTCTACATCTTGGATTGAACATCTTTGTCACTTGACTTGAATCTCAAATAAAATATTATTGGGATAGAATAGATCGGAAAACTCCGAGAGATGGCACAAAAAATAAGTTTCACCAGTGACTTTCAAAACTCTTTTTCAAAGTATGCCAAATAGATTATAAGGCCTCATTGATAATTCTGAAGGGCACACAAAATATAAGATTTTCCTACAACATAATCAAAATTATAAATATTGGCCTATCAGTTTACTTTTGCTACATCAAATTATTGAGAATTGTATATATTATATTTAATAATTTAAGTGACAAAGTCATAAATGTGATGCAGTCAAAATTTAAAAAACAACAGATTTTGTTTAAATTACTTTAATTTTTTAATCAAACATTTACTTTACATATAAAATCTTCATGGAACTATAGCTTCTTGCAGCTGCTATGGTGCCACCTTAATTTTGTACGCTAATGTCATCAGGCGTGCACAGAGAACTTCATTATTTGACTCAATAAAATGTCCTTTAATGAAGCCTGTTGCAGCCACTACGTTGGTCAATGAAAAGCATTCATTTCTCGGTTGCAACTGAAACTATTTATAAAACAAATCCTCATATTCTAATGCACCGTCGACACTGTTTGCTCCGTTAGAGAAAGGAAAGAAAATTTCACGGTATTTAAACACAAGGGAACCATACTATAGGAAACCATCCGAAATGACTGCAGAATAAAATCCTGTGAAATTTTGGCTAGGAAGCAAACTTTGCAAAACTTAATTTATTCAACCACATAAGCTGCTCGAGGAGAGATTTTAGTTCAAGTTTTGGTTTTTCTTTATATTTTATTCTGCACTGTAAATTTGGCAAATTTTCATGCCAGTAAATGTACTGCTGAATTTTCCAAGCACCAGCATCATGAAACTTCAATTTAGTGCTAAAATATGTTCGTTTTCTCAACAATTTGCCTTTGATTTTTAATTTTTTAATTTTGTTTCTATTTTATATTTTTTAATTTCACTTATAAGTTTCGTTTTTACCAGGAAATAATAAATTTTAAATTATTTCATATTTTGTTCTTTATGCAAAAAATTTCTAAGTATGCTCTTAAATTTTTATTTGGCTTAGATTTTCCTTATTTTGTGTTTCATCCGTTTTTCGACTCTGAGCTAGAGCTGAAA
Source organism: Nemotelus pantherinus (assembly GCA_963978885.1). Lineage (NCBI taxonomy): Eukaryota > Metazoa > Arthropoda > Insecta > Diptera > Stratiomyidae > Nemotelus > Nemotelus pantherinus. Next base: position 10,666,223 of record OZ022265.1, read on the forward strand.
ATTTTTGAATCTAGTTTTTGTTTTCCAGTAGGGTTAGTTTAGATAAGATTCTGCAATCAATTCATTTGTGTAGAAATATCTTGGCAAGAAAAAAATGATATTATAAAAAATAGTCACGCTTTTGATTGCTTGGAAGCAAAAAAAAAATTAGGATTCAGGTTCAGTTCTGTACTCACAGCTCCATTAAGATTTTTGAAAAAGTAGAAATTTTCCTATTTCGAAAATGTGTTTACCAGCTTTCCGGTTTTCAAACCTTTCCTTGTTCAACTAATTTGGGTAAATCGTTCAGAAAGGTGTTTTTCCTAGTGAATATCAGTAAGGATCCGTTAGCCTATCAATTCAAAATCAGTTGCTAGCATTGGGATATCCACCCCATTAATAATGCGAATTTTAAAAATGCATGAACTCTTAGACGAAATGAAGGAAAGTCTACTTGTAACACTTTCTATAAAAACAAGCAGCAAATTCACCTTTAATTTTATTCTTTTTGTAAGTTTTCAAGCGTGTAGTCAAATTTAAACGATAGTTTTTAAAGTAATAGAGGTGGCGTAAAAGAATATTCAGGACTTTTTGATTTAGGAGCTGCATAAAAGCGACAATGCAAAAAAAACCATACTCTACATGAAAAAATATAATTAAGTGTAAGACCCAACAATTTTTCTGCAAGTACTGAGTTAAAAACTAAAGCGTGCAGTTTCAGCTCTATTTTGAAACCTCTCTAGAGCTTGAAGGAGACGTTCTGCAAATCTACATACGAAAATAAAAAAACCTATCATAGCTACTTAGGAACTAAAGGAGAAGCTTGAGTTCGGCCATTTAATTATTCATCCGTACTCATCTACTTTCGGGAAAGTCAGCAAGTAGAATTAATGGATTACTCGCCGATTCAGAGTCTAATCGTGCACAGAGAGTGAATTTGTTTTTCCTTGAGCTGATGCCTCGAAAATGGACTATTTTTGGAGCGGATTGTGTCTGCTAACAAAAAGTGGATCATGCAAAAAAATGTCAGATGCCGATGATATGAGACTAATTCCGAGCAATTTCAATCTATTAATGCAGCAACTTCGACCATTTAAATCAATTTCCAAAATACTGACAAATATTTAACATAAATCTCATCACAACTCAAGTTGATTTGAAAAATCCTATATTTCGATAAAGTATTTCAAAACATTCAATAATTTTGAGTTTTCTCAAAATCTCCCAAGTAACATTCAGACATTCGATCAAAACAATGCGTATCTATTTACAATACCAGGAAGACATTTCGAAAATCACCAGGAAACAGAACCGAAGCTTATAGCTCTGGGCAATATTTCCAAGAACACAGAGAATAAAAAACAATCGTAATAACCCACCAGACAAATCATTCTCATTCCATTGCCAAATTAAAAAAAAATCCGTGAACAAAAACCGAACAAAACACGCTCTTTAACTGTACAGTATGCCCTTAAGGTACCAAACCACTGGCATGACCCTTCTTGTCTTGTTCTCCATTCCCGTCCAATATTTTCTTGTTATAATATTGTTGTAATATCTTCAGTAGTTTTTTTTTCTGGTGCCTTCAGAAAAGACAAATAATTTCGTCCTCTTCGTTTTGTTTTATGCGGATGCTGTCATGCTGTATAACCGTACTATATTACCATCTCTGATGCGATGTCAATTTGTTATAATCTGCCACGACGTGTAGATGCTGTTGACAAACACTTGAGAAAAATGAGGCATTGGCTCGAGCAAATCAATAGATAATACGATGGTATTCTGTAGGCGGGATTATTACTTGAAATATGTGCGGATAACTGGAAGATGAATGTCGACGTGTCAAATTGAAATTTATTGGTATTTGTGATCGGTTTCAATATAAACCGTAGTTCAGTTGAGGTTTTCATAAGAACTTAATGATTTCGAAACATCTTAGCACTTGAGACTCACCAAGAGTAAAGCAAATTCAGTAGAGAAAATTGTTGGAATTGTTGAACAAAAACCGGATATAATAATCCCTAATTATATTGCATAACAATTTTCACAACTAATTCAGTTTTCAATAAATCAACAGTAACAGTTTCAATAAATCACTTTTGTTCTTTTCAACTAATTATACGGACCGCAAATAATTTCTTTCACCACATACTCAAAGCCTGTTACAGTCATTTTCTCGCCGCTTTCACTAAATGCCCTAGAGAACTTTAAAAGAGAATTTCAGGCGATAGATCAAGAACTTTAACGGTTCTAATATGGCAAAAGTGAACAAACGTCTGAGCAAACGAATATTTTCATACTAATCTCAAACGAATAAAGCCCCACAAACGGAAACCGGAAGCTTATCGAATATTTGCATAATGACTGGTCATTGTTTCACGTTCCTTCCACCTTCTTCCGAGCGCTAGGTAGGATTATTGATTGCAGCAAAAAAAGCAAGCTTTAACAGAAACTTATGATCACCCAAGCACAAAAGAATTCACCGATGAGGCCGACAGAAGGACTCTTGAGATGCCGATTAAGCAAGGAATTTTTATTCAATAGGAACGGTACCGTCGCCGGCATTGTCGATCCATAAGTCCTTTTCGAGAATTTCAATTGTCTATTGACATGCTATTTAAGTCAGTTTTTTTTTATTATAAGCTGCGATACTTGTCAGAATAGACTTAATTCATGGATATTTTCGTATTTCTCTTTAGAATCGTTCTTCAACGACGATTTAATTTGTCGTTTGAATTAAAATTATGTCTTTTGATTATTTCAGATATTTCTTGATGACACTTAAGTTGTATTGGTTCCTTTAGAAGTCAATTCAGCCAGTTAATTAATTGCTGAATTATGAATATTGTTTAAATCGAACTTGCTGAGTAATCTGTTTGGGTGCAGTTAGCTATCACAATTGTCACGCATAAATTTAATGCATAGGGCGCGTAAAACTGTTACGAAGGAAGAAAATGAATTTCATTTTCGCATAGTCCCGGCACATAAACGAAAGCGATTTGTTGACAAAAAGCGACATACATAGCGAGTACCAGATACAAGATGCTATGTAGAATGCCACTGGGATATTCAAAGTATTTAACAATTTACATGAAACTTTTGTTAAGGATCCACCATGATTCACTTACTGTTTACATATATTGCCCTAAGCTATCATTTCCCCTATTTCTGTTTTCCTAAGCCTTAGTCCTAGCCAATGCATCGAAATATTTACATAGATATGATAGATGTTAAATTAACCGCTACTTCAACACAAAGCAGCGTTTTGAATTTGCATACAAACTTGTCGAGAGTCACGTCCATGCAGATTATATGCTTTAATCAGTTGTATTAAGATTCTGCATCTGGGGACACACAAAGCAGTCTTTAATTAAATTATAATGCTATTAATTATTGTTAGATATCGAATCCTTATCAAGTTTACACAGATAAGCATGGCATTTATCGGGGCTGTTTTGCTTGAATGAGTTTATAGAGTAATTATGTAAGTTAAGTCGAGAATTTAATAAAACTTGTTGAGAAAATTGCTTCGAAGAGCAATATAATTTTTAAATACATCTATGTACGAGTATGCTTTAACACCGAACGGAAAGTAACTTAAAATGATTCTCTTCAATCTGATGATGCAACGAATCCATAAGTTTTTATCTAATCTTTCTATTCATCTTTTAACGCAATAATTTTTATTTATTTTTAGATACAATATATTTTTATCTAATAACGATCATAATATTATTGAAACAAATAAGTTTATCCTGAAACTTTTATGTTCCTCTTGAAAAGATTCTTCGATCCGACTCAGAGTTCAATTATAGTCAAAGCTATTTATGTTCAAATTCATTCTTTTAAGTAAGGATGAAAATCGACTGAAACTTTAAAACAAAAAGGTTTGTGACCAACAAAACCACTTAGAAAATGTGATTTCTACCAGTTAACATTTTTTTTTAATTTAAATTGATTTTAAATGAGTAAAAAGTCACTTGCAGTATTATTCACTGCGCTTTCTTTGACAAAAAAAAGTATTTTAGTTCGATTTCTGCCAACCAAGAATGAACAACAAGCACTTTTACTTATCTCTCAAAAGTTACTGCAGAAGTAAAAATATTATCCTATCAAGAATCCAATTTTTGAATAAAATCAAAACAATACCTTTAAACCTAATGTTTGAGCTACTCAAATTTATTCAAACCACTTTTTTAATTAAAAATCTTTAAGAATGAAAAATATTTAAAAAAAAAAGCCTAGTGCATCAGAACCGCTAAAAACACTAATAATCGAAGAACAGTATCGGATTTCTACAGATTTTGAGTGTGTTTTCTACCACCACTTACTTTTCCTACTTAAAACTAATACACCCTAAGTAATAATAGAACCTAAGCTTATTTTAATTTTGGTGACTTCAGCGAAAGTTACAGCAATAGAAAGGTGTTTGGGGTTGCCATCCGAAAAATGTGCAGACCTTAGAAAATTTAAACAGTGTTTACTTGTTTTCTTTGCAAATGTTTGCCATGAAAATACTTAATGCAAGCATTTATTGGAACGAAAATAACAAAAAGGCCTAGTGGTGGCAGCCTTTGGCTAGCACCGAAGCAAAAAATATGTCGTATCTGCCTCACGTTGAAGTCAGCCTGCTCTGCGAATTTCGTATTGATCCGATGACTGCATTGGAAGTTATAGAGATGCAAAGAAATTTAGGCTTACCATTCGAAAAAGTTTTCAAATTTTCTAGATCTTAATTTTTTGTGCTTATTTTCACAATAAGATCACTACGATTTGAAAATTCTATGCAAAAATCGCTTACTAAAGGTATGCCAAAAAATACAAAAACAGCCATAGCTGGCAGCCCTATCATTATTTTGAAATTAAATTTCTACTCAATATTGCCTACAAAAAGTTTAATTTGCCATTTGAATTTCGTTATGATTCAATGACTGTACTGGAAGCTATAGGACAAAGAGCTTTATTTTCCTCAGGAATTTTCAAAATTTAAGAGACCTAAATTACCATAGCTGGCAGCTCCAACCGAATTTTTCAACAAAATTTCTAGGTTCAGCTACTGTGTGAATTTCGCCAAAATCGAATGACTGAATCAGAATTTATAGGGCCAAAAGCAGTTATTCTTCTTAGTGATTTTTCAAAATGGCACCACTGGCACAAAACTGCCCGTATTTCAAAATCACTTATATTAAACTTGGTCCTATTTGAGACCAATACATTCTGTAAATTTGAACTAATTCTGATTATCGGATCGCGAGTTTCCGTGAACAGAAGTTTTTGATGCTAAAAATATATTTAAATTTGGAAAGGGTTACCAGGCGTGGCCGTTGTAAAATTTGAAATTTTTTACTTCGGCTATGTAGACAAAGCATAAGATTTATATATGAGTGGCCTTTTTTTCCAAGAAACGACATTTTTTCAGGAGAGTCGATGATTTGAAGGTTTCCCTTTCAGTGCCTGCCCTAGCTACAGTGTTGCCAAGATGCTCATTAAAAGCTACACAAATTTACAACTAAATATTATCAGTATGTTCTGGAAATGTCATAATGATTGCATATCACTGTCAAAAATTATCGCAATAAAAAATTTCAAATTTTCCCGATCTCTTTTTAGGCACTTAGCGCACACATGGGGTTAAAAAATTCCAAAAAATTATCAAATTCACATTTAAAACACGTTCGAAATTCATTTCGCCAACATAATTTTTGCAAAAAATATTTGTGGACGGAATAGTAGGTATATTAAAAATATCACTAAAATGGCCGCCAGCGCCAAAGGGTTAAAGATATTTGACATTTAGTGAGAGCTGAACCTACTTTGCATATACACCAATGCATTTTGAAAGTTTCAGCTGAATAGTATGGCACGTTTCCGAGAAATAGTCACTGAATTTTTTTGATGAAATATATATTTATATATGTGGAAATATGAATTTTTAGCCAAATCGATTTGAATACTAATGTTCTTCGAACATTAGTAAAAATCATCGGAAACGCTACTCAAATAAAATAACAAATGATCATTTTTTGAATGTATAAAATGTATAATGTATAAAATGTTCATGTATAATACAATCAAATTCATTAAAATTCTTTCAAAATTTCAAAATTTTTTGCTGAGTTGAAGGCAATAGCCCGTTCAGGCGATTTAGATCAGCTGATAGCTTTAGAGCTAAATCTACGTGATTTACCATACATTTGTCTCGGCATCTGACAGTCGTAAGCTACCTTGATTTATTTTAAATCTAGTATAAATCAGGTACTATTGTAAATTTGGTTCCGGCTGAATTGCTCTCAGAGCGTGCTGAAATCCATCCGTGAGAGGAAGAGCGAATTTGAATGAAATGTCATTCGAATTTCGTTCTAAAATAGTGAAAATTGAACACAAAAAGAAAATGTGAGCTACACAAAATGAAAAAAAAAATGTTTTTGGCGCCATTTTCAACAGTTTTCACGCAAGAGAAATTGTGCACATAAATTCGAATGACATTTCTCGCTCCAAACCACATCGGACAGTGTGGACGCTTCACCTGATTTACTTGGCAGCTCCTAAATCTACCTGATTTAGAATGAAGTATGAGCACCATATCATTGTTGTTGGATTTAGTCAATTTATCCTGCCAGATGTACCCCGATTTTTCTTTTTTTTTGCAATAAAAAGGTCTAAAAATTCTTAAAAAATTCTAAAATTTAAGTTAAAAATTATATTATTTCAATATCATTTGAGTTAAAAGCTTATTTCAATTTCATTTGAGCGTAGCAGATCTCGTTTCAATTCACAACAGCCAATCATCTAATGATGATAAATATACGTGCTGCAGAGTCATTTATAAATCTAATAAAATTGATTAATCTACATTTGTATAATTAAATTTGTGTGAAGTTAGTTTTTAAAAAGAAAAACCTTTATTGTATCTATATGACTAATTAAATTCAGTATTATTTTGAAATCAAGTTTGAAATTAAAGTAATCTCACAACAACCACCGTCGCGAATGAAGTTTGCAGAGTCTCATTCACAGCTTATACATGAAATAATAAGATTAACATCTCACTTTACCACCTTACACATATTGTTTCAAATGACCGGATTTCATAATGGTCGGATTTTACCAAAGGACCACACATCCTAGCAACAGGTGCTCGACTCACTCAGCTACTAAAGCTTTTGTTCGGTTAATCAATTCTACTTAAATCTAATAATCACTCATAAAGCCGTTAAGATGGTAAGCGTACAAAAAGGTTTCTAATTTAGGTTGAGACTGGATTAAACATTTCATAAAGTGCTGTTCTTAATGATTTGATAAAAATCTCAGGAATACTGAATTTCTATTGCTTAATTTTCTCAATTAAATCATCAGAATTTAGCAGTAGGTGAGAAAAATAAAATTTTAACAATTTGTAGGCAACAATTGCTAATTTAACTGAACCGTAATGAAAAAAAAATTATGTCTCTAATATGCCGTGCAAAACTTAACATTTTATTCGACTCAAATGGATAAAATTTAATATATGATTAGTTTAAAGCGAACGAGTGAAATATATCAGATGTTTAATGTGCCCAAATTACAAAATTTCTTTGAGTTCCCTATTATGAAATTAAGCATCAGATATTATTTTCATGCTATTTGAAGTTCACAAAGGAGTCAAAAGTAATACCTAGATTTTTAATGTACACTAAACGCATTACACATAGCTTTAAATTTCGGTTTGAAATGATTGAAAGCAATAAATTCACATTTTTCAAAGTTTAATTACAGCCACTTTCGTGCAGTGTATTGAAAAAATCTATCAAGATTTGATTATAGGCCCCACAGTCTCTTTATCTGTTTCAATTGGTTTTTATGAGTATTTCGCGATCGTTAACAAGAAAAATAAATTCGACGTCATAAAAATGTCTACGTCTTTTAAAGATATGATAAACATAATGAGGTTCAAATGAAAGCTGTATGGAACACCATGGCTTAAAAGGATAGTTTTGAACAATTTTTTATTTAAATTTTATATGCTAATGTTCAAGCATCGGCCATTAGGTTAATCGTATTACTAGTTAAGGAACGTTTGGTGGATACCAAAGATTTTACATCGAAATTCATTGATACGCTCACGTTATTTTTCCGGTATATTACTTTGGAAGTCCCATCTTGCATCGCAAAATAGGTATATATTGAATCCTCCCCACCCAAATTATTCGCAATCACCACCCGTATTAGTACTCTTTCACATATGTGATATGTCTCCTGCTATGGAATCGTTTACTTATTCACGTAGTATTTCGTACGCATCCTTTTAATGTATTTCTCTATTTCCTGTTAGTAAATTTCATTTACATACCCATTTACAACTAATCACAATTTATTCTCGCTATTTGATACTATTGTTGACCCATGCAACTATTCGTACACCAAGTTCACGCTATCTTTATCAATGACAATTAATTACCCTCTTCTTGATTTAAATATTCGTCACACCAATATCGATCTTAGCGTATGACTTAACAGACGCATTAAACATTGAAATTTTGTACACTCTTTCGTGAACATATTTCACGATGACCATATAAGGACATGTTCAAAAGCCGTCTAAAAATAGATTGCTCGCGTCCCGAATTCGCTCGCTGATCGAGAGAGAGAGAGAGACAGAAAAAAAATACGATCAGTGTTGATCACTGGGAAATGGACAATTGAGACAGTATTTTATAGTTAGTGATCGAGCATGGTCATGAATTCAACCAATCAATCAATAAGTAAATTTGAATGTTGACTTCAATTTAAGTTTGTTTCTCACTGAAATCAGACTGGCTGACTTCTAAGTGCACACAGCCTTGCAGTGCCATAGTATTTGATTGTGTGTGTAAGGTATATTGATGTGTTTTGGTTGTGTAGAGAGGCAACCTGGATTAGTTGTAAAGCTTGCAAATTGCACTCAAGGAAAAAAATGCTTGTGTTCATTGACACGACAGAATGAAACGTTATCTACAAATGTTATCTACGATTGGCATGCTGCTATTGAATCAATATACACCTTTAAAATCCAAAGGATTTGTTCCAGTAAAAGCACTAGCTGTTTTCATAAAAAGTAGAACACATGACAAAAACCATAATATAAAATATTTTAAATAGAAAAACATTACCATTAACTGAAAAGTTTGTCTAGTTTTTTTCTTTGCAGTGACCCAGATGGATTTATCTACAAAATTTTTAAAAAATATTACCACCCTTACGCGGTGTCGTAACAGTACTATGATTGCGAACCTTTGATTTGGTTTGTGCTGTAGTGGCCCTATTGTAATGATAAATTGTATCAAAATTGTTACTAAAATTAGTGTAAGCCGCGTGCATTTACACAAAAAGCGCAAAGGATTTGTATAATGTGTAATGTACCAGAATGTGATGTACTACTTTGGTAACGTAAAAAGTTAGTTACAGGCAATTCAATTGGTAATAACAATTTTTCTTGGATACAATTATCAGTTTAAGGCTTAAGTAAAAGTCAAAGTTACAAAGCATACCATATAATACCACACTAGATTTAAATAATACATAATTCTTCAAAAACAGTTTGAAACCAATATTGCGGTTTGATAAAAAAAAACTTGTATTTAGTTTTTGCTAATCTTTAATCCAAACTTAAGCGTTTGAATCGTGTTTTTGGAAAAAATCAGCCTTTCGGCATAATTAAATATATATAAATATATATGAATAATCTATTGGATTAAAAATGTACAAATCAAGTCCTTGTTTCATTTTTAACACTCTTGTTCATCGAAAATTTCATACAGATTCAGCAAAAGAGCTTTGCATCAAAATTTGTTAATTGAGAATAGAATGTACCACATTTCAAAGAGACTTATTTTTGTAAAATAAAACACTCATAAGTGCGCGAACTGTTCGCGAAAATTCATCTGTTGCACTATAAATAATAATCAATCAGATAAAATAATGATATTGGACTACATGAAAATATATTCTAGAATGAAATATTTTTTTAATTGAAATGTAATTTTATGATGTATTTTTGACAAATATCTGCTATAAATATGATTCATAAAAAGTATGATATTGTTTAGTTTTGTCATTCACTTTGACCCCCGTTTAAAAAAATGACTGTTCTTTCAATAAATTATGGAAAGTCAAGATATAATGGCTCATTTGAAACTAGCTCTCTCGCGTGGATAGGACCAAAAAAAATTCAACAGTAAAATCGTAGTGCAAGACTAAAACAGTTAGGATTACGGTTTATATTTTGACTAGACCATTACTCACTCCTAAGCCTCTACAGTATTCTATATGTATATCAACGCAAAAAGATTTTAGCTCAGAATACAGTATTCAATTCTTTTAAGGCAGTATTCTGGTCTCGAGGCTCGATTTGACGTGATTTTTCGGATGCATTACAAAAACCATAAAAATTTTTGGTATATATTTTTTATTAGTTTTCTATTAACAATTTGAAAGTATAAAAATTTATTCAAAAAATAAAAAAAAATTGATGTAGATACAGGCTGGCAAAGTGACGGCCCAAAAAAAAATCTTGTCTCATGGTTGACATGATTCCAACCTTCCTGGTGGTTTGAAACATAAATAATTGGTGAATTCTGTAAAAAGAAGAATGTGAAAATCGTCTGACGTAGGCGATTTGAAAAAACTTTTTTTTCACAACTTTAGGAATTTTTTATATACATTAAGAATTTTTTTTTCAAAAATCTCTACGTCAGACAAAAACTAATAGTGTAAAGAGAGTTTGTGCAAAATTTCACGTAAATCGGTCCATTACAACTACAGATATCATGTCAACCGTATCCAAAAACGTAGTTTCGAGAAAAACGCGTTTAAAACTTGGAGTCCCGTTTCGAGCAGTTTGAGTCGTTTAATGGTACGTTATACTTACAAGGATTCATCACTTTAGGTCACAGCGTTTGAGTTTTTTCGCTTGCATAGCATTATAGGCCTAACAAATGCAAACTTCAGTGCACCGTCCAAACCTGTGTAGCCTGAACAAAAATTTTCGGTAAAATCGCCTCGAAAGTTGAGAATTATAGGTAAAATCGATTTTTTTATTTAATATTTTTATTTGGCTAAAATTGATATTGAGTGGTTTTCGAAGTTATGGAATCTGAATCTGGTATTATTTTGGCAATAGAATGAATACTTTACCAACCTCTCAAGCAAAAATTAGCTTTAAATATGAATGTGTTATGTCAAAATAGCAAATGCAAAAAAAACCCCATTCTCGTATATTTTATTAATTTAATTTTTATTTCTAGCCTTACATTTTTAATCTTTTTTAATATTTGAAAGTATAAAACGCATAGCATACACAATATTAGAGCGATGCCTCATTTATCTGTTCAAATTATGAATCGCAATACAAAACAAGCTCCTTTCATGCGATCTTTCTCTACGATCATCCCCTACATCTACATCTTCCCCTACGAATTTAACACTGTTTGTTAAACCACATGAAAGTTAAAATCTACTTTTGTAATACTAACTTTACTACTATGCTCAATTTCAAAAAATAAACTCATGTTTCGTCGGTCAAATTTATAGTTTCCTTTTCGGTATGTTCCTAGTATGAGCGATACGGCCATAAAACGTCGCCTGAGTTCGATTCTTTCCACATTGAACTGGGCAATAAAATCCCGAGAATTTGTAGGCGTGAAAGGATGCATTTTAATTACCTGTTTTGTCGTTTTTATTTCTGTTAAGGATATGTATATTGTTGATTTTAACATCAGCAATAATTCAGTCTGCAAATACAGTGTCATAGCAGTCCTTGAAGTTTAGTATCAGTTCAGTTTTCAGAGACAGTGGTAAAGTGCGACAGATCGAACAAGTTAAGTGGACAGTGCTAGTGATTCCATTATTCAGGTATGGAATGTAGACCAAATGGGGCTGCCATTAGAAATTCCACCCTGTCGCACATTGACTATTCGGGGAACAAAAAAAGTTATTCGAAAGCTTCAGTGCGTAAATGCTACAATGCACAGCTACACCGCTCATATTCAATGGATGAGTGAGGTGTTCTTGAACGCTATCGACGAAGATAGCCTTTTATTGATTGACTCGTGGACGGGTTACAATCAGATGCTACAAATGCCTGAAATCGCATCCAAGAAATTGCGTATAATCATATTTCCAGCAGGTTTGACGTCTAAACTGCGGCCAGCTGATGTTTATTTCAATAGGACCTTCAAGAATTGTATGCGCAAGTTTGGCAATAAAGTACGTGTGCGTGAAAAACATTCTCCATATTCTGGACATGCTTTGGTATCAATGCAAAGCAACGAGAGTTAAGAATTTTTTGAAATATTCGTGATATCGCGCTGGATACACAGATGAACATCCCCCAGAATTCGAGAAACCCGTCCATTTTTTTTTTTTTTTTGACTACAAAGGATATGTAAGTGCGAGGCTGATTTTTGCAAAAACTTTTGTTTTTTACGATGCGCTCACTGTGGATCGCATTTTTGCTTCACTCGTGTGCTAGAGCATTCTGATTAATCAATAGTATTCATTCAAAAAACATTCAAAATGTAAGGCTAGAAATAAAAATTAAATTAATAAAATATACGAGAATGGGGTTTTTTTGAATTTGCTATTTTGACATAACACATTCATATTTAAAGCTAATTTTTGCTTGAGAGGTTGGTAAAGTATTCATTCTATTGCCAAAATAATACCAGATTCAGATTCCATAACTTCGAAAACCACTCAATATCAAATTTAGCCAAATAAAAATATTAAATAAAATAATCGATTTTACCCATAATTCTCAACTTTCGAGGCGATTTTACCGAAAATTTTTGTTCAGGCTACACAGGTTTGAACGGTGCACTGAAATTTGCATTTGTTAGGCCTATAATGCTATACAAGCGAAAAAAAACTCAAACGCTGTTACCTATAGTGATGAATCCTTGTTAGATTTTTTTAATCAGAGTACCCTGTCTCATGTTATGTTCCTTCTTTAACTACAAAAGCGAAATTTTCGAGAGCTCTTTCAGCCATACGAGCAGTTCGAACTTCTTTAGAAACTTGAGAAGCTCGGAGCGGTTAATTCGTTGTTGATCGCGTTTATTGGTTTAGTTGGCGTGTCACAAAAATAGCTGTAACTCCAAAAATAGTTCGAATTTCCGAAAATCCTTTTGAAGGCTTATTCTTAAAGGTCTAAACTTTGAAAACATGCAAACAAACAAAAAATCGATTTGATCAAATTTCTAGACCAGAATACCCCTTAAATGTATGTTCAGAGCCAATAAACACCAAAAACTTATAACAAAGTTTTGACGTGATTCAAAACCACTCTTGTGATCAAAAATTCTACTTTCGATCAAGTTATATAGTGTGTTATATTTCTTATCGAACTTTTCATAGTTTAACAGGATTCTCAACACTTAAACTTCATCGAATATATATAAAAAAAATTGAAATAAATTTAGTTTTTAAGTACAAAAACCAAATACTGTTTATGTTTATTTCGTTGATTTGCTAATATGCCAACTGATATATAATCAAAATATTTTCATAACATGCTGAACATTATCTTATGCATCTTTCCATTACAATGATCTGCTCTAAAAAGTTTGGCGAACCTGATCTAAACCAAAACTTGTTCAGTCTGTAAAGTATTTTATTTTTAGTGTAAACAGTACTGTAATTGAATTTTTCCTCGTCAATAAGACTTAGCAAACAAATACTATGCAATAAAGTGACATTCAATGCATCTAAGGATAAGGCTCAACTTTTATTTCGTGTACTCATGACATGCATCTGATAGAAGAAGCGAACTATAAACGACTAAAACTCACCCATACATCGACTGACTTGCTTTCCATCAATACACTTTTGAAACTCTGTCGACCAGAATCTCTTTGCATTTCCAGCCACTGACCGATAACGACAGGCGGTCTTGACTTGAAAGTTGAATTCGAAAAAGAAACCCCAAGTAAAGTCGAATAATGAGATAAATTCCACATTCTTGCTTGACCTACAACATCACTACTCACTTTAACCCCTTGTCGTCACAGGGATTCCGTATTCAAAACCATAGAAGGCAACGTTTGCTCAAAGGAAAACTTCTATTGCCTTTCGAAAAGGGAAATCGTTTCCGTAAAAGACAAACAATAAGACCACTTAGATCCCATTTCCTTAGCCAAAGTACCGTTTTCTGTAGTCCTTAGACACATTACTTTTATTGCTACAGCTTCTCCTCCTAGCACCTCTTCGTTCGCTCTGCTGCTGAGAATGTTTAATGGCAGCGCTTTTGTGGTAAGAGTAGGCCAACGTAAAAGCTTAAACATGTATGTTTGTAAATGTGCACGTGCATGAGTGTATGGGTACACTTGTTTGTATCGCTTTCAATAAATTGATGCTGACAGGCCTGGAGTTTTTTTTTTCCAACCACAAGTTGTTTTGAGTATGATGTTGATGGTAAACGAGATACAGTTTGCAGTGAAATAGGATGAAGAAGATAGCTTTTCATCGGAAACAAAACCGATTTAGATATTTTTGTTGCATATTAAATGTTTAATAGATCATTTAAAAGTAAGGCCGAAAACATGATTGAGCTTCGAAAGCTGCACAAACATTTAAGATAAAAGAATTAAGCTGGCAGAAATCAATATTAACAAGTTGCAGGATACTAGGATCAGAATTGCGATTCGAGTATTTTGAGTTATACAAAACCGAGAACTCTATTTTAATCAATCATTTTATCTATCTCTGATAATTCAGAAAATGCATAATTTTTATTTTTTTTATTTTTTAAGTATAATTGTTTTTTGAACGTATTGTTATTGAACTCATTTTCGACCGAAAAAAGATCTTTTCTCCAATGCTTTCCATGCCATACATAATTCAATTCCACAAATATTAGAACTCCAATGTGAAAGTATTAGAAAACAAAAAATTCGCATAATCATTTCAATAGCGCACACTGTCCTAAAAATTATTTCCACATTCCCACGTTACGTAGCACGCGATGCCATTTTTCATGATACGATTTTATTTTAATATTGATGGAATTCTTCGTCGAACATTCGAAACCGTATTGAAAAATAAGATCTTGAAAAATGAGCATGCCATAAATTTCCCGCAAAAGTATATTACTTGATGGTTATAGGCAGTACTAAATTGTCGGAAAGTGGAATAGGTATCATTTTAAGTGTGAAACAATGAAAATTAAAGGAAGAGTAATTTTAATGGACGTGCAGAATTTCGATTGGATTATACTTTATTTCATCGAAATCGAAAACTGTCTTGGGGGAAGAAAATTTGAGTAGATGATTTGAAACAAATTGTGTTTTTTTTCTGACAAATCAGGCTCTGGTGAAATTAGTGACAGTGTAATCAGATAGTTGAGGATGGATTTATTGGCAGGTTGCTCAGAAATGTGGTTTAGTTATAATGGTATCTTAATTGCTTTTCGGTTGTTGTCAGATATAATATATTAACATCAAAAACACTTGCTACGAATACTGGATTAAAAATGCACAATAACATCAGATATGATAATCTTCTGACATTTTATTATGTTGATACAATACCAGTATCTTCCATTTATAATTATTTCTCGGAATGATTTCTGAATTATGATTTTTCTTGCAAATATTTTCAATGAAAGGATTTTAACTGCAAGTTGTAAAATAGAACGTATAGTACAAACAGAAAAACATAACCAAATTTCATTGCCATTTTACAGTAAAACTCGACTACGTCTCCCCCATAGCCGTTAGACAATTTTACCAACTGTGCTTTTTTTTGTATTTTGATGGTTGTGTGTTTGTTTATCATCAGTGTGTTGTCTTTTTGTGCATTTGTTGTACGTTTTTGTTAGTTATTCTTCAATTTTTGATCCCTGGTCCTCCTCTAGTGGTAGGAAGGGCAAAAACTTGAAAAATAACTAATAAGAACGTACAAAAAATACACGAAAAGACAACACACTAAATATAGACAAACAAATAAAAAGACCCTCAAAAGCAAACAGATAACCACAAAAACACAAAAAATACACAATCAGTAAAACTGTAGAGCCGGTTTAGATGAGCGATGTTGTGCTTTGCCAGGACAGAGTTTGCTGGCCGATGGTGCTCGTTGCAAGTTTTGATGAGCGATTTCTTGCTGTGCTAGCACACCGTTTTTTATATTCGTAGCAGACTACTTTCCAGCAAAAAAAATTCTGAGCGTCAAAATATTTCTAAGAAAATGACAGAAAAATCGCTGCCGTGCTCGATGGCCAACTATATCGCTCTTGCTCGTTGTTCCGTTCCGTCCTTCACTTCTCTTTCCTAAAAGCACGTGCTGGATCCAGCAAAAAACCGCTCGTCTAAACCGGCTCTATGGGGAGAACGTAGTCGAGTTTAGCCGTAACTTTTTTATAAGTCCCTTATGTCATCAAAGCCAGCGAGTGCAAATGATTTTCAGTGTATTCAGGCGAATTAAACTTAAAGGGCTACATAGGTCTTGAAGAAAAAAACATATAGCGCACCTGAACCAGTAGAAACACTAATGTTCGAAGAACAGTAGAAGAGTCGGGCAGATGTTGAGTGCATATTCTACCACACCGTGTGGTAGTTGCTATTTACGTTGGTTATTACAGCCAAACAGTTTCAAACGCCACGTTTTACTTTGGTCTCAAGAATGCATTATAACTCATATGGTGGAAAGGTTTCAGATATTACCAATGGCATGAATTTCAAAGCTTTTGAAAGCAAAACACTTGTTAATTATATTCGTTATCAGTTGCTTATTTCACAAAACTTTGAAAGCAGCATCTCATATAACATCAACGAAGAAAATGTTCAGTGCCTGCAGCACTGTAATTGAAGTTGGTATTTGGGGCTGTGATCCGAAAAATTTGCAGAACTTTTGGAATTGAAAAATTGGTTATTTATTTTCATTGCGAATACTGACTGTAAGCATTTATCGATCCAAAAAAAGTACAACCGACTCGTGCTGGCAACCTTTTGCCAGTATCAAAGCCAAAAATGTATCACTTTTGCTTCACGTTGAAATTAATCTACCTTGCGGATTTCATCTCGATCCGATGACTGTGTTCAAAGTTATAGGAGTATAAAGAAATTTAGGGTTACCAGCCGCAAAATTTTCAAATAATCGAAAACATAATATTTTTTGTTTATTGTCACTAAAATATCATTACCATTTGAAAATTTTACGATAAAATCGCTTAATTAAGATATTGCAAATAAACACAAAACCAACAATAGCTGGCAACCCTATCGTGGCTTTTCAACCAGATTCGGCATAAATAATGCCTATAATAAGCTCTATTAATTGTATGAAATTCGTATTGATATCATTACTGCACTGGAAGTTATAGGACAAAAAGCTCTATTATCCTGAGCGAAAATTCAAAACCAAAGACACAAAAATTACCATGGCTGGCAGCAGCAATCGAATTTTTCAACCAAATTTCTATCAAACATGGTTTAGAGTGAGGTTCAGCTACTGTGTCTATTTCATGAAAATCTGGTAACTGGATCAGAATTCATAGGGCAAAAAGCAGTTTTATTTCTTTGTAATTTTTCAAGATGGCACCACTGGCACATAAATGCCCACAATTAAAAATTGCTTCTATCAAACTTGGTCCTATTTAAGTCCAATTTTTTCTGTAAATTTCAACTGTATCTGATTATTGCTTCGTGAGTTCCCGTGAACAGAAGTTTTTCATGCTAAAAATATAGGTAAATTGGGAAAGGGTTACCGTTCTTGTCCGGCAAGAATTTTCCAAAGTTTTACTTTGACTCTATAGACAATGCATAAGATTTGTATACAAGTGTGTTTTCATTATAAAAAACGGACATTTTTTAGGAGATTCGATAGTTTGAACGTTTTCATTTTCAGTGTCTGCCCTAGCTACAGAGTTGCCAGCACGTTCATAAAAAAACTAAGCAAATGTGCAGCTTAACAATTTTAATATGTCCTGTTAGTTTCATATTGATCTGATGATCAAATAAAAAGCTATATATATATATATATATATATATATATATATATATATATATATATATATATATATATATATATATATATATATATAATTTTTTGATGAGATATATAAATATATATATATATATATATATATATATATATATATATATATATATATATATATATATAAATATGAATTTTTGGCCAAAGTGATTTTAATACTAATGTTCTTCTTCGAACATTAGTAAAAACAACTTTTTCAAAAAATTGTATTTTAAAAACCAAAAATCTGTTTTATTTGTAATTTTTACATAGAAAAGTTAAGCATTTCAGAAAGTTGTAAAAAAAATTTCAGCCTTTTTTTGCGGTAGACAGAATATTTCGATGCAGGTTCATCTGAAATCGAAAATTCCAAAAATTTCTTATAGTTCATACCCTTGGCTCGTGATTGAACGAAGGAATTGAAAAAAAAAATGAAAATTTAAGTTTTGAAATAAGTTTCAATGCATTTTCGTCTCATATTATTTAGCATTTTTCCGATTCTCATCGTTTTTAAAACATTTTTTTTGTATAAAACACGAACGAGTCGATCGATTGAAAATCCCTTCGTTCAATCATGAGCCAAGGGTATAAACTGTAAGAAAATTTGTGAATTTTTTATTTCAGATGAACTTGCACCGAAATATTCTGCCTACCAACAATTAATATTAACAAGCCAGTATATTATATTAGCCGCCGTTCTTAGCTGTATTGGCATGCCAATATTTAATATTAACATCCTAACATACAATATTAGCATTGTGCTTTCTTGTTGGGGTTGTTTGGTCTGTATTTTCTTTGAAATGAAACAATTTGTAAATTTATTAATTCTGGGCACAGACGAAAAACAATGACTCACGCGGACGCAAAAATTAAACCGAAGCGAACTAACAAGAGACGAGATTATTTCACAACTACGTTGCAGGTCTTTTGAGCGTGAACTTTCAACGAGCTACTTGTGGGGAAAAAGAGAGGCACTGCGTTTGAACGCTTCAATTCTGTATCTGTTTTGGTCAAAAACAATGTCACCACCCTTGGTTAATACATTTATATTGGCATAGTAGTATATTTATGTTAAGAAGTTAAAACATTTTGTCGAAATATGTTCACGGACGTTCTTAACATAAAATGTTAACAGCCTAAAAATATAAAGTTAAACTCCAAATATAATATTGTAACTTCCGAAGATAAAATATTGAGCTATTAAAATTAAGTATTAGTGACAATACTGTTACCATAACATAACATAACTGACAATACTGTTACCATAAAATGTCACTATATTTATTTCGGTCATTTCTCTGCGGGTATCTATTAGTGATGGGCGTTTCTGTTGTTTTCAAAAAAACAAAAACAATCTGTGTTTTTTTTTAAAAAACAACTGTTTTTTAAAACTGTTTGAAAAAAAACAGTTTGAATTAACGAAAAGAAACTAATTTTATGCTGTACGACAATTAGAGTTGGTTCGTACTAGGATTTTCACATACTAGGTGTAACTAGTACGAGTACGGAAAAATTCCTGTTCCAAATACCTATTCCAAAAATACCAGCAAGTATTTTTTGAAGTATGTACATATATACATACAATACAAACAATTTGCAGTGATGTAATGAAACAGTTTGAAATGAACCCCCTCCCCACTCTTCAGACACAAAGTCCCCAAGCTAGAATGGTGATGGTGCAAGATGACCTTCAAAGGATACCGAGTCATTATAGTCTGTGCAGCTTGTCCGTAATTTTCCAATGGTCGGTCATTTATTTGGCAAGTCTTTCTCCAATCAAGGGGCTATCTAAAGGTAAACGATCAAATTCAATCAAATTGATTTGTTTTTCTTTTTATTATATGCACAAAACACCTCCTGTATTCGTTCAAATGACCAAAGTGAAAATTATTACTAAGATCCTGTTGTCATCTATATGACTTTTCATCGATCGATCTCTGATACCAAACTTTTCCTGGCTAATCTAAAACAGTCGGATTTCACCTCGTCTCACTGAAGCATGAAGTTTGTCGAAAACTTTATTAAAAAATGATTAAAAAAAATGTTTCGCTTATTAAACATGCACCCACTTGGGGGCCAACCTCTTCGGTAAGGCTGGACATGAGTCCAGGGGCACCTTACCTCCCGCGATCTCGTAAATTTCACAGCTCCGGTAGGGTTGGAGACACCTTCGTGGCGACCTGCAGTTACGAGGAAGGCCTCAGCACAGCCGGAGAAGCCAACTGGTGAACCAAAAAGGATTTCAACCTTTTCCTCTTTGGCACGTTTAGTGCTACTTTCAGTTTTTTTGTAAGATTTCATTTTGAAGTATCGTCGAAACTAGGCCCGTTTTTTCCCAGACCTGTATGGAAATTTCGCCCGAAGAACTCAGAAAGGTCCCCGAATTCATGCAAGACCAAAAAAAAAAATTGGAAAATATGGACGTTTTTGTTCAATTTCCCCTATGAACAAATTTTTTTTCCCCATAAAATATCACTATTGTACTCCCCGACCACTTTCAATCATCGAAAGCGCGTAAAGGCAGTTTTTGCCAAACTATGGCCAAAAAACCCTTACTCCCCTACAAACTAGAAATTCTTGTATCACAGCAATATGTCATGGCCCGTAATGTCCCAAACTTCTCTAACCCAAAATTGGCCGATTTTGTCCGATTTCAGCTACTTTCGCCCTAAAAACTTTTTGAATATTTGAATAAAATACTTGCAGTATGAAAATACTCGATACGAAAATACTCGCAAGTACGAAAAAACTGTTTTCCACTGCCAAACAGTTCGTTTTAACAAACGGAAAACGGTTCGTTTAAAAAAAAACGAAAAACGATTCGTTTTGAAAGAACGATTCGTTTTAGAAACACGAAAAACGGTTCGTTTTATGAAAACGATTCGTTTTTGAAAAACGATTTGTTTTAGGAAAACGAAAAACGATTCGTTTTAGAAAAACGGTTCGTTTTAGAAAAATGGTTCGTTTGAGAAAAACGAAAAACGATTCGTTTTATAAAAACTGTTCGTTTGAGAAAAACGATTGGCTTTAGAAAAACTGTTCGTTTGAGAAAAATGGTCCGTTTTAGCAAAATGATAGGTTAAGAAATACTATTCTTTGTGAAAAAACGGTTCGTTTTAGAAAAAAAAATTCATATTAGAAAAACTGTTTGTTGCTATTTAGAAAAACTGTTCGATGGTTTTTTGCAGCCAAACGTATTTTTCAAATTTATTGGCGTTTTTGTGCCCATCAATAGTATCTATGTGAAAAGGATAGGGCTTTGAAACTTCCAATAATACAAAAAACTTCATCAGGTACATGCAAGTTAACCTGCAAAGCATGATCGAATTCTAAATGGAAACCGTTCAAACTGTTATACTAAGCTTACTAATTTCATTAATTTGTTACAAAACATCTAATTGTACAAACCATTCGTGAAGCATTCAAAGCCAACTCAAATAAAACCCCAATTCGGACTCAACTGGCATACTGAGTAAATTCATAATTTTCCAAATAGCAAAAGTATCCCTGGAATTCCTTAGGAAATGCCACACAATACCGAATCATTCAAAAGTTGTATACTGTTTTTCTTTGACCACTAACTTCATCCAAAACAAACTATGAAAAACAGTGCACAAACATAAGTTCAGTTTGTCACACAATTTTGGGTCACTTATTTTCATCACTAATGTGTACACGAAAAATGAGTTTTCCTTCTCTGGGAAATTTCTCGAGGAACTTTTCTCATCACCAGTCAACATTTCATACTTGCAAAACTAAACATTTCACATAATTTTTAATATATGGTCAACAGATGTATTTTATTTGGTTGAGTTCAAGAAAGTCGCATGGAAGCACGTGTACTGAAGCGTCTGCACGAAAAATATTAGTTGCAAACTTTCTACATTTCTGTCAATAGAAATATGTATGTGCATGGAGTTTAGATATGAAGTTTTATGGTCGATGTACAAGTTTGTTCTTAGTCTAACGCAAAAATAACATTTTTTTTACGTACAGGATTTCTGCCTGAAGAGAGCAAAGCTGTTTATTAAGGAACAAACCAACTTTCTGGGTATGTTACGCTCAATTAAAGCCAACAGTGCTTCCTCCTTCCTCCTATGTCCGTCAAGTCTATTCTTAAAGTTCTTTCGAAAGAAAGTTTTACAAACTTTTCATCTTTTCGCTATTATCTGACGTCAGTTTTACAGCTTAAGCTGCCGTCACGATGTCACAATATGCTCGTGTCAAAACGCCTATTGACAACAGCAGTCTTATTTCAGCGTCACTCAATCGAGGATTCGCCACCAAGAAATTTGAAGTGTCGAATCCAATTGAAAAGCAAACCAATTTAGAAACCATGAATTCACCACAAAGAGAAACGATTAACCGCCAGCGCTTCAAACTGGATTCGTGGAAAAGTCAAGTGGTATTCCATGCTAAATATTTACCATCAACTTAATTATTCCTATTTTCATTAAGAGACAGTGTGAAGTCGGCGGCGTTTGATTTGAATAGCTTGTTCGAGGTAAAGAAACTCCAGAAACAAGTCTCGCACGGTCGTCCTTAGATGTTTGGGGTAGGCAGTAGCAGAGGCAGATATGGAAAGGTACATGTAGCAGGATTCGTCACTTGTTTGGGGGCCGGTCGTATTTAAAAGCGAAAGATAAAAAGACTAATGTATCTACATATTCTACGTAGGTTTATTTATTCAAGTAGGAAATTTGTCGAAAGTATATTTGAAAGGTGGATGTTCAATATGGTTTATTGTTAATATTAGATGCGGTTATGATTTACGTCTGATTAATTTGATATTTTGCGACGGTATTTCTAAAGAAGTAAAACAAAACGGCTCTTTGAAGTTTATCATTACATTACTTTTCTGTAGAAGAAGCATTTGTTGTTGATTGAAAAATGTATGTATGTATGTATGATTCGTAGTGCTAGTGGGGAATTGCATCATTGCGGTGACTATAGGCGCTTTAATGCCATGACCGTCCCGGATAAGATATTCAATTCAAGACTTCTATCATGAGCTACATGACAAAACTATCTTCTCTATTATAGGCCTGACTCTGGTTTTCCGAACGATATTCCTAAGACTACCATTTGCACACATTTCGGACTCTTTGAGTTCACCCGAATGACTTTCAGACTATGCAATGCAGCACAATCGTTCTAACGTTTTATCCACGAAGTCCAACAAAGATTGAAATTCTGTTTCATTTACCGCGACGACATTTTGGTAGCTTCAACTGCGACGATTAAACTCTCAAATGATTTGCTGACTATAATCAGCTTGGAGAAATGCCAGTCTCATAATCAGTTTGCAGAAATGCCATTTCCTTAGTCCTTCAGTTAAATTCTTAGGTTATGAGGTTTCGTCTAAAGGCATTGAGCCATCCCCAGATCGGGCTGAGGCAATCTCTTCAGCTAAATTCCCCAAGACGGTTAAAGACCTAAGAAGTTTTTTGGGGATTGTCAACTTCTATCGTCACTTTCTTCCTCACACAGCTGAGATGCAACAACCACTCATCACCTATCTTTGTGGCTACAAGAAAGATGGTGCTAAAATAATTGAATGGTCAGCAGAAGCTAGTAAAACTTTCGACCTATTGTCCTTCCAGGACTTAAACGCTGAGCTTGGTCTGTTGGTAGACGTATTCGATACTGCTATCCGGGCTCAAATATGTCAATTCCCTTGGCAGTTTTTACTCGGCCAAACTAAGTGACGCACAAAAAAAGTGTAGTGAATACAGCCGCGAACTCTTTGCGGCTTCTCAGAACATTCGTTACTTCAGATACTTTTCGGAGGCCCTGAGTTTCGCACCATACACCGATCATAAACCACTGACTTTTGCTTTCAAGCAGAAGCCAGAAAAGACCATACTTCGTCAACTTAAACATCTAAATTATATAAGTGAGCTCACTTTTGATATTTGGCATGTTTCTGATTGCATCAACGTTGTTGCCGACACACTTTCTCGTCTTGAATAAATAATACTTCTCAGTACTTTCGACTTTGCTGCAATAGACTCGTCCCAAAAATCGGAGACAGCGTTTCAGAAGATTCTAATTGACTCAAAATGTACTCTCAAGAAACAACAAATCTTTGGCACCAACGTCGACATTTTTTTTTTAAGTGTCTGGCCCAAACATACGTTCTATATCCCTTTTACGTTCAGAAAAAAATATTTCAATTCGGAACATAATATAGCTCATTCCGGTATTCGTTCTTCACGAAAGCACATAGCAACTTAAGGGGTCAGGTACACTTGGAACGTCCAGAAAAAGCTCTTTTTCAGGATTTTTTTTTGACACACATTAAAATAATTAATAAAAAATGTTTTTTTACTTGAAAGAAATTTGTTTGTAGAAGCTATTGTAATTTTTTTAAGGCACAAGGCTGAAAATTAGTGGAAATAGAGTAAATTTTTGAGGGGTCCAAAAAAAAAAATTGTTTTGTCGTGATCACTGAGGTCAATACTGGATCATCCGAAATAAAAAAAAAATCGGGGATTATTAGTTAATGACATAGTGCTCCAGACGGACGAAGGACTTTGGCGGATTTTGATTTGTCGAAAAATGGCGGTTGTTGAAATTCAAAACTGTATTTTCGACCAAAATTTCACTCACATTTTCGGCTATTGAAAAAAGTATATCGTCCAACCAAAAAATCCTTCGTTCACCCGGAGGATAATTACATATCAAATAAGTGAGGAAAATTTCATGCTGATCGATAAAGCCGTTTTCAAGTTACAGTGATCACCGACTTCGAAAACATGGTATCGAGAAAAATGCTTTTAAAGCATGCGAAAAACGCTTTATGCAATAGAGACGACTTCATTCAAAGTTATTTATCTCCATAAACAATTGTCCGATTCGTCTGAAATTTGCAGAGAATGCTCTTGAAATATGCTACTTTTAGAAAATGCAAAGAAAATAAAATCGATTTTCTCAAAATTCTAAGTGTACCTGCCCCCTTAATTCTTCTGGCCTTCGATGAACAAGAACATTGCCACTTGGGCCCGTGAATGTCTATTTTGTCAAGTATGCAAGATAGTCAGACATGTGTACAAAACTGTATCGACCTTTTTTACGGTCTTCGAACGTTTTTAGGTCATTCGCATCGACATAGCTGGTCCCCTAATACACTCACATGGATAGACTTATTTTTAAACCATAATCGACCATTTCAATCGTGGATCTGACGCCATGCTTTATGCCAGTATTACTACCAATGGCTGTGCTTCTGCTCTATTGAGTACTTGGGTTGCTCGATTCGGACCGAATAGGGCAGACAATTTGAGTCAGCGCTCCACGCTGAACTTGGTCGATTCTTGGGCTTCGAACGCAATCGTAGCACAGCGTACCACCCTCAGGTCAAAGATTTCCTTGAAAAATGGCATCGTTACCTATACGGAGAGAACCCACGTCTTTTTGGTAAATTTCTTCATGAAAACTGCAGCCGGCTGACGCGAAACATCACACAACACCGACGACTTCTTCAGGCAACTCGACTCGTGCTTTCACGCCTTCGTTATGTAGCAGATAGATATTGGCCGAGGCCAGGCGAGCCGAAGTCAGACGAGGCTGCCAACATGTGGACGGCATTTGACAGCTCGTCACAAATCGCCTTGGCTCGTGCTCAACATCCATTCCGATTGGATGTGGCACGAGCGCCTGTGACACCTGTCAAAGTCGCTCGTCTGGACCGCCCACACACTCGGCTCGCCTGGGCTCGGCCAATATCTATTTTCCACATTAGAGTTGATTCTGTTCGTCCACCACTCCTTCTACCGTGTGACGGCCCATTTAAAGTCTAGCCCAGAGATACAAACTACTTTACTCTCGAAATAAGGTACAAATCCGTCAATATTTATATTATAGGTAATCCTCTATGGAGCCTGTCGACAAACCTCTCGATAAGCAGCAATATACACATAAAACACTTAAACGCGTTTTTCTCGGAACCCCTTTTCTCGATACGGTTGACATGATATCTCTAGTTGTAATGGACCGATTTACGTGAAGTTTCGCACAAAACCTCCTAACACTATAAGTTTTTGTCTGACGTAAGGGTTTTTCAAAATTTTATTTTCTACTATTTATTAAAAATGCCCAAAGTTGAAAAAATGAGGCAAAAAACGTATTTTTTTTGTTACATGGACGCCATATTGTGAAAAAAAAAATTTCAAATCGCCTACGTCAGACAAATTTACTATCCTTTTTTTCAGAATTCACCAAAAATTGATGTTTCAGACCACCAGGAAGGTTGGAATCATGTCAACCATGAGACAAGTTTTTTTTAGAGCCTTCCTTCGCCGGCCTGTATCTACATCAATTTTTAATTTTTTAATACATTTTTGTACTTTAAAAATGTTAGTAAAAGACTGGTAAAAACAATATATACCAAAAATGTTTATGGTTTTTTTATTGCGTCCGTAAAATCACCTCAAAATCGAACCTCTAGACCAGAATTCTGCCTTAACACATAATTACTGTCTTTTGCTTCGAGCAAAGGTCGAGCGAAGAAGGTTGTTCTGCAACATACGTATCTCTAGCTGGTAGAACCACAAAGGTGCCACTCTCCTACGTGTCGTGATGACGCGTAAAATGCTGGCAGTGGATACACTTACAGAAATACGTATCTTTCCACATACAATCCACAACTCTCCACAAACACTTTACACTTCAACACACCTAAGTAAAAAATGTCAAGGAGTTTTTCTGAAAATAAAATGTTGTTACGAGTACAATGTATTTGAAAGGGCTTAATAAATGTTCATAGAATATTTTTCCTCTATTACTCTTCAAATTAGCTATTGCTTTGAAAAGCTGAAAAAATTATCTTGAACCAGGAAATCGAATCTCGAATATCTATCAAGTTAATTAGGTTTTAATTTTTAGATATTATTACTAAAATTTCAAATCACACCAATGAAACTCTTCGCAATCCAAAACTCACGCATTTCAGTAACCTAATCTACAGAAAAGGCTATATGCACTCAAATTTTCCCACCAGCAACTGCAAGATTTGCATTTTTCTATTTTTGT
Source organism: Nemotelus pantherinus (assembly GCA_963978885.1). NCBI lineage: Eukaryota > Metazoa > Arthropoda > Insecta > Diptera > Stratiomyidae > Nemotelus > Nemotelus pantherinus. The sequence goes on from OZ022265.1 coordinate 10,693,223, forward strand.
TCTTTCTATATTTCACTTCGTTCAGTTTGAGTGCATTGATCTTTTCTATCTCTCAATCAAATTTGAATTCGATTTGTGAATAGAAATAACATTCAGAATTCAAACGAGCTTATTGGAATAATTTTGTGATCATGAATTATTCTTAGTACCCACTGAATCGATGTGATAAAGAATGTTGTCCGGATTTTGTTTATTCAGCAGTAGAGGGAGAGCAAATTTTGCTGTGTCGATTGACTAGCGATTGCAATTGAAGAGTGTTAATAAAAGCAAGCATACTGAGAGGGACAGAAAAAAATGTATGAATGAGGCGAATGCCAAAACCAAAATGCTTTTTGTTTATTTCAAGCACCAAGAAAGGATGAGTCAGCTAAGTGAGACTCTCAAAATAAATAACACACAGTAACATGCAACAAATAGCACGATAGTGCCAAATTCAATGTTTTCATGGTAATATCGATCAGATATTCTGCTATCCAAAAAAACAGCTTATTAATTCAACTTTCGTTTGAAATCTGATACAAACCTACGTATTGAAAGTCATTAATTTGTTTGAATTCACGATATAATTCATAAAAGTCGTCTTCAAAGAAATACATATATCAACATAATTGCTTAGCTAATTAAACTATGACAAATTGGTTTGTCAAACTCTAATATCTCCCATTAAAACTGTCAACAAAATTCAAGAATACATTATTTCTATTCGAACACCAAAACCTCACCACAACTCCATTTCACAAACTTCCATCTTCAGTCGGATAAGATTTTAAAGGATTCAATTCCATACTTTATAATATAAGCTGAATTTTCTCTAATATCATTTTTGTAGAAAAGATCTTCGAGAAAACTTATTTCAAATGGAAAAAATGAATTTCATGCATCAGCGAACCTTCGGAAATGTTTTTTATTGGACCGATTTCATCATCATGAAATTGCCGGTATCAACTCAGTCGGAAGCTTTCTTGAAAACGTTTTTGTAATATCTTTTCGGCTAGGTAGACAGAGATTAATTTCGATGGCATCTATTTCATAGCAGCAATGTCCATGTCGTTGTGATTGGTCGAGGTAGCTAAACAGGAAATAAGAAATGAAAATATTTTTAAGCACTGAAAGATGTGGAAGGTGTCAATTCAATGTCAGTGGAAAGATTATAGAGATTTTTTTTTCCTGGATATACATATACTGTGATGGAAGCACTTTAAATTCTAGGTTTTCTATGGAATGTGGTTGGTTAGGAATGAAGAAGATTCACTGATAATAAGTATGATTGACAAGAATTTTAGTTAGTTGCGAAAAACAATGAAAAACATTTTTTTTTGTTAAATTCACGCGCGAAGCTCATTAAAAGACCATCATCCTCATCATTAAAACTTTTTCAAAGGAAAAATTAGTTTTATATTTGGAAAAATTAGTTTTTTATTAGTTTTGACCTGCATTCCAGGTCATAACATTAGAAAAAAAAACGCTTCTTTTTCGATTGAATGCATAGAAGCTATTTTATTTCAATGGTATGCCAATATAGAAGGCGAGAGAAAGGAAATCATCCAAAAACTATATTCTGAGCGAATTCAACCTCAAAAATGAAATGTTTTCTCGAATAAGAATCGTATGGACAGTGGACATATTCAAAATAGTTAGCCATAGTTTCCCGAAATTATTTTCTGTTCGACTGAGGTACTTATCTTTTATTCTAATTTTAAATATTGCCTTTTGTATATCCTGTTCTCGTATATCATACTCTACCAAATTTGAAGTAAATACCCTATCAGAAAATCGCTTCTTCAAAACTGAGTGATTCAAGTAAAAAACCTAGCTTTTCTACTTTAACCAACTAATTCTTAAAAACTTTCCCACATTTCCCAGGACTTTCCTTTTGCTTATAATTGCCTAAAAAAAACTTTGAAGCCTAATGACTGTCCCCAGTTGAAGTACGTGTTTTTCAACCAACCCCTTCAAACCAGCTAATTATTCAACCAGAATGAAAATAAATCGTTTTTGTCCTTTGGACTTGAACCCTTCTTGCTTCCGAAAATAAACTGAAAGCATAGTTTGACTCTTTTGCAATCTAATTCCGATTTACGCAAAAGTCGAATACATTTCTCTTTGACATCAACTTTTTTCTTTGATGGCTCAAGCACTCGAAACGAGCCAAAGAATGAAGTAAGAAGAATAATGAGACGAAATTGAGGAAAGTTTGCCGCAGAAAACTTTCACCATTCCAACCAAATGCTAGTAGCGAGTATAATTTTTGTTGGTATTTATTTCGTTTTTGCCTCACATTCTCATTAATTTGAACAAATTACCGATACAGTCAAGTCACCAAACAACACAAACTTTTCACCAAGCCTCGAAATATTTTCTTCGTTTTTGTTTAATCTGAACCCTTTCGTTAAGTGATTGAGCTGATGCGAGAGACGAGGCAGTTGAACGGATCCGAAATAAGTGGAAATTGCTGGCGGAAGAAAGTTTCCGCCCGATAATCATCGGCAACTTCGATTAGGTGCTAACGAAGGAATTTTCAAAGAGGAAATGTAGACGCTTTCTTCCGAAACGTTATTTTTTTTCTCTTCCTGGAAGAAAATTAACATTCCAAGATATTTGAGTCGATTGACTTTGGTTAATTTAGAGAAACTGGTATTTGTATGGAATATTTAAGAGTGATGTTTAAATTTTTGAAGTAACATATTTGTAGAAATTTTTGTTTGCATTATATATATTTTATATTTTTATATTTATTTAGCAGTAATTCACTAAAAATAATCAAAATTAGGATGTATTATTGTAAATTGCTTTGACTTTACGTTCCAATGACATTCGTTTATTTCGAAGATACTATTTTTTCTTCTTTTCATTCACCTAGATCACGTAGTCTGACTATAATGAACTTTGCAGTGAACACTTCTTTCGTTAGCTGAAATGAAGCTGCCAAACGGACTTTTGGCTTCGTTATTTTCACTGCTATGCGATTAGCTGGTGAAGAAATAAATTTATCGGACAAGACGCCAGAGAGCTCGAATCAAAAGTTCGAAAACATACATCAAGTTCGATCCCAATGAGAAAGCCACTAGCTGAAGTTCACCCTTTGGCATTTTAGTTTGCTATTGGTACGTGATTTAGTCGAAAGTTGGGAATTCATCTTCGACCGAGGAAACTTCAATTTGTGGTAGATTTACTTGATTTCTCGCTTTTATAGTTCAATGAACACAATTCAGAAGTTTCTCGTTCGATATTCATTACTTATTTGCGACAATTTATTTGAAAATTGAGTTTCCTGCACTTGCTTGTAAATAGAAGGTTGTTTTTCAGTTTTTGGAAAAATTATAATATTGCTTACCAGTTGAAAAGCAACATTTTCACAGGTACCTAGATTTCCAAGCCCAATATGCTGTTAGAGTAAAATGCTATGCGAGGGTGAATCAAATATAAACGAAAATTTATTTTTCAAATTTTTTTATTGTAAGATATAAAATCTATAACAAATTCATATTTGTTAGCATAGTCATCTAGCTTTGTAACAAATAGTTTGCATCGAATTGGCAGCTTTTTAGTTCCGTTACCGTAGAAAGAGAGGGGTCGAATTTGAATCCAATTGCGCACAAACGCCTCCACTGCATCATCGTCAAAACTTTGTCCTCCCAATGCTTCATGAGTGGGCCAAACATGTCAAAGTTGCACGGTGAAAGGTGTGGACTATGGTGAGGGGGGACGGAAAGGCTGCTCAATAGTCTTCCAGAAGAAATTTTTTAATTTTTCTCTCGTTTGTGAAGCTGGTTGGCATTATCGAGGAGCAAAATGACACTTCTCATGGGTTGTCGTCGCCTTTTTGCTCGGTAAGTGACCTTTAGCTGATCAAAGAGCTGGCCGTAGCACTCCGCACTCCCGGTGGTCATGAAGAAAATCAATTTGAATCCCTCCTTGCGAATCGAAAAAAAACAGCTACCAAAACTTTGTGGGTGGAAAAACGCATTTTTGGTTGTTATACCATGCTGGCCTGCTTGCTCTCAGGAGTATAGTAATGGGCCCACGTATCGTCACAGCTCACAATGTAGTATAGAAAGCCTTTCCCTTCGACAGTGAATTATTGAAAGCCGGCGGCAGACATTGAGACGGACATTTTTTTGTTCATTGGTCAGAGGCCGTAGGACCAAACAAGCGGAAACTTTGCTCAATCCGAGTTAATCTGCTATAATATTTTGAACAATTCCATAGGTTACGGATTGCACAAATGCTTTCGTCCATGGAGCTCGTGCGAGGACAGTGATCATGGGTCTCATTTTTGACCTTTTCTCGCCCTTCGATATAAGCTGTATGCCAGTGGTAAACGCTGGTCTGTGAAAGTGTAGTCTCACCAAATTGGTTGTATAACGTTTGAAGAATTTCAGCCAGGCGTAGGAAAGGAAAAGTGCAATTGATGATTATTGTTTGCGCAAAGAACGAAGAGGTTACACACTGCCAAAGCTGTTTGGAGTCCAGTGCTGCTTCCCACTACCACCACCTTACCAGCTTCCAACAAACTCCGCCTTACTCTTTCACCCTAGTGCATAGCAAAGAAATTCATATTTGATGCAACCTCGTACATCAATTTTACTAAAGATAAAGTCGAAAGCAAAAATTTAACTAATGATTTTACTTAATCAATAAAGAAATTAGCGGTTGCTGCTATGAAGAACTCAAATTTTCTACAGTAATTCCACTCCCCAAAAAAAACCCCCAAAACAAAAGCATGGCCACCAATAGCCATTATGCTTAATTTTTCGATTAAATAAAATAATCACAGAAACATTCAATGTGCTTGTCACAGATGAGCGTGTGAAGCAAGACTACCACGTTGTTTGGACTGAGGCTTCAACACACACGACCAGTCCATTTAATAGACTGTCAAAACTCGGCCTAGTATTTCCCCACACACGGCCGAGACAAAAAAATGGCCCGATGGTCTGAGTCCATGAAGTTTGGTTTGATTGAAAATCCAATTTGGTTCCTTCAGTCCATGAGTCCTTTCGAGTTCTCCCACAAACGGTGAGGTTTTCGATCTGTTGAGTTTTGAAAAGTCCAATGAGTTAATTGTCAACGTCAGCTTAGGAATTAAAGAGCTTGGGACAACTTTTTTTATTAACTGCCGCTAGTTGAGTCGGTGTTTTTCATCTCTTGAAAGATAATCCAGAAAAATACATCACTTTGACCATGTCACTGTTTATGCGACAGAGCAGTGTGAATAATTTTGAGACAACTGCTACAAACAGTCGTAGTTTTTAGCAAAAAATTATCCAATCAGTTTTTGTGAATTTATAAGGGCTTTCTTGCAATTCGTACAATTATATTTGAACCCCAATTATATTTGAGCCTTTTTCAGCTTGTTTTTTTTGTAAATACGAAGTGTGCTTAAAAAATACGCGGAGTTTTCAAATATCACCAGCTTTAGAAACATATTTATCATGATTTTTTGTTGTTGTGTTGGAAGACCAGCCTCAAACATATTTTGATATTGTCAGTCATTTTGAATGATTAGTATATTGTTGGCAGTCGAAAAGGCCTCACGTGTTTTGATGAGCTCGGCGTTTTTTAGTTTGGGGCGAAAATTCAACAAAACATTTGCATCAAATTTTCCTTCAAGAAGGAAATTAAGTGCAATTTTAATAACTGAAAACGTTAAATGTTGGATTTTTTTAATAAAACAAGCATTTACAATTGTTTTAATATGAATTCATTTTTTCCTAGCTTTCAAAAAGTATTTTAATTTAAATACCTATTTTTCATTTAGAAGCAAGATACGTTTAAATTTCTTGACAGAGATCTTTATATAAAAACAACCTCGAAATTTCGATATCTGTCAAGAAATTAAAATATATCGAGCTAGATTATTAAATCATCCAGCACATCCCAATTTACGTTCATAATTTTTTCATTGATAACATAGTAATAAGCACCTTTGAAATTGTAAAAAGTATCAGCAAGGTTTTCGTTCTTATAATAATTATTAATCAATTTCACATGCAAGTCAAGTGCCGGGTGATGTGAATCCAAGGGCACTAAAGGCGAATTATTGTCCATGACTCTTTTACTATTGCAGTCAACCAGATTAGAAAACACTAAATCTAAAGTCCTGAAATTGCAATTGGCGACATTATTATGTTGAAATAGGTTAAGGTAGTCAAATGACTCAGTTATTGTAGTACTCTTTTCAGAATCAGAAACGTTTAAACATAGCTCTGGACCTCAGGAAACGTTCGTTATATTATAATCACCAAAAATCGAAAGGTGGGCAACATGGTGCATGCAACCATGATATGAAAAAGAAAAATTTTGATATTTTGTTTAATGGCTAGATTTGAAGTTCGGTTCAGTTTAGCACATGAGGCATGTTGAGGTTTTCTAAAAATCCCGCAATTAAGCAGATCGTCATTAGCATTACTCTGGCCACAAGAATAGCATGCAGTGAAGCTGATTGAAGCCATTTTAAGTTCTGTAAAGATGGTGGCGAAATGAGAACTAAACAAAAGCGAATTAAATCGATTAATACTTATCGCCAATTATCATCGCACTCAAAAAAAAGCCACGGGCAGTCAAATAAGCCCTACGTATTAACAATACTTAGTTTTATGATGAAATAGTGAGAATAATTGCTCGCAGCAAAAGTAAACAACCGCTGCCATGAAACGTCAAACGCCAACTGATCCAGCTTTAGCTCAAATCCGAAACGGCTTGTAGAAGGAAAACTTTACCTCTCACGTTGCAAGATGAATTTTTACAGTCTGACTTTGCGTTATAATATGCAAAAATGCTGAGTTTTTTTTATACTTAAGATACAATTTAAGATACGAAACGATGCATTGCTACTTAAAATCAACTAAAATACAGTACCCCAAAACACAGCTTTACTTTCAATTTTAATACACTGTTATCAACGACTTTCTATTACGTAAAATAATTCCAAATCACATAATGTTCAGCATATTGACTTTATACCAACCACAAAATACGCATACATATTACATTCAACCAGTAGAATCATACCAAGCATAGAAATACGTGCTCTCAAATTGTGACATAATACTTCATTGAACATATGGTACGAGTAATTAGCGTCAACGAAAATGAATTTATCAAAATCAAATACAGAATAACTAATATTCTCACAAAATTTGAAACCAAATCCATCCATGTGTGGAAATCATACGTTCATTCAAAGATCTCATGTGCGCATATTAATCTTATTGAAGGATCACGTTTCGCATTATATGTAAGTCGAATATTCGGTGGCGTATGTATGAAATGAATTATACTAGTGCGACAGCGGATATGTTATTGATTAACAAAAAGTTCAATACGATTGCCTGAATAGCTTAGACTACGTCAAAAGCATAAAAAAATATTGAATTACAGACTGATTAATAAAGATGTATGGCTTCTCTACATTATCTGGGATTTAAATCAAGGATATTTAGGAAATTCTTATAACTACTCTTCTGCGCCCAACGTGGGTTTAGACATAGAGTAGCAGGGACAGCATTGTTTGTTCAGTAGAAACCAAAATTGATTGATTATGTGTAGGAAAAATCTAATCTGTTTGAGCTTTCACAAACTTTATACCGAAATGTTACGGCCCAGAAAAATATCAAGCTACGATGTTTTAGACTTTGCAACAAAATTAATATTGAACAAAATATATTTTTGGGCGATCCATTTTTCTAAAAGCAACAATTTGCAATTTTACATACTACAAAAGCAAAACCAGTACAATTGCAAATTTCCAAAAACATTTTGAACATATTTCCAGTAAAGTTATTTGTTTACGAACTATTTACTTCCGTAAGCCCATTAAACAAAGCGTGTAACGTCATTTGCTTGTTCATTTCCTCAAATGTCCTATCGCTGCCATTTTGTGGCTCATGCATTCTCAGGAAAGAAGAAGCACGTATTAGAACATCGACCAGAATACAAATGACCTGCAAACAGTCTGAAACTATGTGAAATGAATTAGGTTAGGATATTTTCACGGCTAGTTGCGGTTCATCATAATTTCCGTGTTTCGAAAGTCAGACAGCAATAATAATGGTGTCGATGCGATGCGTTTAGTGAGTGTCATTTAGGTTAAATTTGTAGAAGATATTATGTAGTGTCATGCGAAACTTTAAGATTTTTGCTCTTGAACTAATTCTATCTTTGACACCAACGAGAATAATCTGGTGGAAAGTGAAGAAATAATATGGTATGTTGTAAGTTGATGTGGCGTTGTTTTTTTTTTTTCAAAGTGAGTTGTTTCTAAGATGAAAATAATGCAAGCAAAAAAAAAATAAAAATCAAAACAAAACTTTTCAAAAACTTTCGCCCAGTTGGTATCTAGAAAAACAAAGATAAGAGAACTTGCGAACCTAACCATACCTTCACAATAATAGTACGCAACACACTAACGTACAAAAATTAACAAAGAACTCATACTTAATTTTGTAAGAACTAGTTTCCATAATTTTATTTAAGCTCACATAAGCAGCTTTGCTTTTATATTCAGAACCAAAAGCAACAACGGTTCAGCAAAGAAAAACTTCTGGAAAAATACTTAGTTCTGATACAAAAGTGGTTAAAAAAAAACTTCTCGAGGAAAATTGTGCACATTAGAGCCACATTTGAGTTTTTCCGGGAAGTGGAAATCTGCTTGACAGGATGAAAATCCACAACTAATCGGATGATCTGTTGGAGTGATACTAGAATAAAACCACAATTATGCTTGGATAAACATAATGTATAAAAAAGAGGATTTGAATCAGCTTAATGATTATAAAGTGAGCAATTTTTTCGCTTAATTATAATAAAGTATGCTAAGAAGCTTATCTTTTAACGAGGAAAATTAAGAGGAGTATGCTGGTTTAAAAGTGAATTGATAGTACAAAGAATTGTTTAAAACATTGTTTATTAGCCTAGTTTAAATAAAGCATAAATACGTTATTGGATAAAAGCAATAATTGGTCGGGACTAATATTTAAAAAATATGAAAATAATTACCAACGTTGAAAATATGAAAATAATCAACAAAATTTGATCTTTGAAAATATGTTTATTTATGATTATTTTAATACGCTTACTCCGTGTGAAAATCCATGAGAGCAAGCTTGAATTTCTCAGCGCTTTGAACTCTTGCCTATTCAACTCTAACATCTAAACCGTTTATATTCTGTTTGTATTGGGCTCAGAAGTAAACATTAGGAAAGTTGAAAGTTATAATTTATCCCTTCTTTCGAATGCTTTCAACTTGCTCGCACTAAATAAAACTTCCTCTTATCGTACTAGCCTATAATCAAAAGTAGCAATCAACAGTGAAAATTGCCAGCAAATATGCTACCAGACGATAAATTTCAATGAACTCGAGACATTTAACGGAAAATCCTCTCACAAATACTTTGTGCTCGTAAACAATAAACACCTCCTGTTGTTATGTTTGTGCGCGCTGTAAACTGATGGCACCACAAATACTTTAATTGGACTTTCACTAGAAATTTACGATCTTACGGATTGGAAAACTTTTTCGCTTCGAGCTATGGAAAATTCATTTCTCTGCCGCTTCGATTTTTCCAAACGAAATAATTTCATCGTCAGATTCAAGACATTGTTGTCGATAGAGTTGCCGTTGATCGTCATCATTGACTCATTCCTGAATGAAAATATTAATTTTCATTTTCGTTTCCAGCATTGATCAACCCTTACGTCCTATTCTGATGGTACAAGTGGCGAAAGTAGATGGTAAGTTTTATTGTATGGCAGTAGAAGCAGTGGCTTGCTTTTGTTGGTCTTTATTTTATTATCGTAAAATATAGTGCGAAAAGTTGTAAAGCTATTGGGGTGATGTGAAGGTCACTAATACTGGAATCATTCTTGGTAGTTCACTCGTTCCATTTCGTTTCGCTTCCTCTTAGTAACATTATTAAACTTTCCACATTTCAAACTGACTGAGCCAATCATAAACTTGAAGCATGGCGAAATCATAACTGACACTTGCTTCTATGAAATTGCTTTGGATTTCATATAAGAGTTTTTGTCGTCGGTGGAACTTGTGTGTGTATTGATAGAGAGCATATTTGACTTTTGCAGATCTTTTTTGAAACGGTATGAAATATCGATTGAAAGTGAATGAAAAGAAACGGAAGCGAACTCACTTATATTACTACTTATGTGTTAATAGACAAAAAGTTTTCATAAATTATTTTACTTAATTAATAGACCTCGCACACTAGTTGACAATTTTTGCATTCGCAATAGCTGTGCTAAAAATAACCTACTAGTTTTTCTTATCTTTCCCATGAGCTCCTACATTCCTAGCAGAAGTTTCGAAAAATGTACGCGAGTCAATCCGACACATATGCACCTACATATAAATCGTTTCGATTTCTTTCCACATTCGTTTCGTTCGACGGTGCAGTTAATTGAAAAAGAAAGTTTTTAATTGAATCTGACTCTGACGTTAGAACACCATTAGTCTTCTTATTGCAGATAAATTTAATAAACTGAAGTTAATTTAAGTTTTCGTTTTCGATTCGACTTTTACTTAGCCGATTCGATAAAATTACTTTAAAGTGGATGAGTCCAAAAGAGCCAACATAGAATTAAACGTGAACAAGATCGCATGTATAGTACTTATCCATTGAAGACGTTTACGTGAAATTCAAACTCAAGGGGGAAAAGTAATTGGTGATGTTTTGAAGAGACTTTGAGTGGATAGGATAGCAAATTGAAGCTAAAGCAAAAAATATGTTCTAGACAGTTACAGTGGTATATTCAAAAAAACCAATCCGTTTAGTTTAAAATCCAAAATTTCGAATAAACTTGATACTCTACTTTTTTTAAAAATATTAACAGTTTAGATGATACTTCCGTCTTGAACTTAGTTCAAAAAGAAACAAGTAAAATAATGTTTCCTAATGTTTAAGATAAAAAAATACGCTTTCAAATTCAAGTATTTTCCATAAAATCTCATTCGAAAATGCTATACTTGTACTAGTACTAGCAGATGCACCAAAACAACTAAGCATTAATGAATCAATTTATGTCAACCGCGTGAACCAATTTTCGTTCATATTCGCCATTGTTACATGTGATTTTGGCTGGAAATGATAAGTGTTTCGCTAGTGGCTAATTTGTGATTTATTACAATTCTTGATCTATGTACAGTTTACTTCCAATCAGTTTATAACAGCTTCCAATTTAACTTTTTGCAGAAGTTTATGAAATGAGCTACCAAACTCATTATATTTGCCCAAACACGCTATCAATCACATATTTTCTGAGCCAAATTTCAGATAAGAATTGAGGTGCAAAATGTATATAAAACGCATATTATTTTTTTAAACATTGTGCTGTAGAATCGAACAAAAGTATCAAATTTTAATAACTTCTTTTTATGTAAGATAATTGGAAAACTCTAAAAATTTATTTTACTTTCCAGTCTTAAAATGTGGCCTGGTTTTTATTGTAAGCAAAAATGTCGTAAGAAATTATAAGGCCCTGAAAAAAAACAAACCGAAAATGTCCATCTATCAACAACGAAACAGCCTACAACATTTTTCAGGCTGATTCTCACCAGAAAAGCAAAATGATTGCATGTTGTAGCAGAAACAATTAAAAAAATTGAACTTAACTGGGTGTGAAACAGTAACATTTGATATATTGACTTGATTTTTATTAATGTTGATAACTCCGTTACAGCCATTGAATGCCCACCTGCTGCCACGCGAAATCGATCGCAGATGCTGAACCTTGCGATAACACCAACCGCCAGGTATTCACTAGCAGCAGCTGACCGTTACTATCTGCGCTTCGACCAGTGTCAGCTGGCTTATCTGGGCAATCAGGTCCGTCTTATATGTAAGTACTGTAATAACCACTTGATACACGGCAACAACTGTTCAGCTCGGTACAGCCTGTGACTCAACCTTTGCCTGTGCCTACTGGCCTACTTTTTCCGCCTGCTATTTCTGTGCAAAGTGCCAGTTCGACTTTGCATCAAGAAACACAATATCAGGTACGTTTTGCACCAACTTAAATTGCCAGTACTCGTCGTCTACAAGTCTTTGAGCATAGGTTTATATATGAAGCGAGTACAGTTGCTGTCAAGAACTACATTGAGCACAAAATGGGATATGCAACAACTCTTCTGGACTGCATCGTATTTACTATAGATAACATCGCTGGAATATTGATTAGTTCGTTCAAAATAGCCACTACTGCTGATAACAAGGAATCAGTGGACACCGGCTTTCAACCCCCGGTATACTTACCAAACCTTTCATCAGAAGACCTAGTTCCAATTTTTAACGAAAAAAGAAAGACTCTATTCCAATCTAATCTAAAAAAATTGTAAAATTTCTTTATATTATCAAAACGTACGTGGCTTGAGATCAAAGTTCCAATATTTATCCTTTTACTCTTCACTCGCGCTAGATAACACTATCTACCTAACGGAAAATTGACTTTCAGATGATATTAACAGTAGTGACGTTTTTTCTCTGTACCAGGTATTTCATGTAGATCGGAATTGTTCTAACAAATCGCATGGTTGAGGCATAATGATTGCCATACGCAACTTCTTCATGACGCAGTCCGTCGTAATTTTCATCCTTCTCCTCTTGTTGAATGTGTGATGGTTTGTACTTGTTTTTCTAACAACGTTCATTTAATAATTCTCTCTGTATATGTTCCTGTATACGAAAATTTTGTTTGCTGAGATATCTTCTTACCTTCATATTTTTTTTTCCTTTTCACCCATGGTGATTTTAATATCTCTTCCGTAGACTGGGATCCAGTTTCAAACTGCATCAGGCCTAATAATCAGCTCTTCATACTACTTTTGTCCTCCTTTTCCCCCAATTCCTTATCGCACATTAAGGTACTAGTACACTTTATAGATTTAAAAAAATCAATTTTTTTGTTATTGCATTTTTCGACTCAATATAACTTCAAAAATGACCTCGTGAAATATTTTTTCCAAATTCGAAACTTTAATACATAGATATTGACTTTGAGCGCATGCCACTTCTAATAAAGAATATGACAAAAAAAACTTTAAACACGTTTTTCTCCAAACAAGGTTTTTTAAAACGGCGGACAGATAATCTCCGGATTCACCGAATCATTTTTGAAAAACTTTATTGCGTTTCATTTGTTAGAGTATCTTACATCGTAATGTACCAGAACATGACAAAGAAAATCAAAAACAAATTTGTGGCGTTAAAGAAACTAGGAAAAAAAGGTTCGATTTTTGATATTTTTTTTCACAAGTCCGCCATTTCTTTTTTGATTTTTGGTTTTTAAAAACCGTGGTAAATTACGATGTAAGAGACCTTAGTTTTTAAAACCCTGTTGAAATTTTTTGTTTCAAACCTACCAATTCATAGATTATCTGTCCGCCGTGGAGTTACGATTTTTTTCAGAACATGATTTCAGCGCCCTTTATAAAAGGGAAAAATTAATAATCAAATAAAACAAAAATTGTTTTTGTATTTTTCAAATATCAGATAATATTATAAAAAAAAGATTAATGTTAATATTTAAGAAAATCTCTGAGAAAAAATTTCTTGAAAAATGGTCATATTTTTGCCTTCTAAAGTGTACTAGTACCTTAACACTACGCGAACTTGAATGGTCGTATTCTCGGCCTTATCCGCTCTAATATACCCTTTCCTGATATAACTGCAGTCGCTGTGTTCCATCTCAATGTTTTAGTTGACCCTTACCACCCTCATCTTGCTTTTTAATTCCCACTGACGTACTAGTACTTCTCAGAGAAAGGAATCTCAGTTGCTCTTCGGTGTATTATTTTCGAAGCTAATTACCCATGAATTGAATTGAGTTAAATTTGAAAAAGTTAGCTGGTTTTAGTTCTTCTGGTGGACTAAACATTGATCATGCACTTTCCAAATTTTATTCCTTGCGCAATGACCTTATTTCTGCCTAAACACCTACCTTTTAGCCTTGCAAATCTTCAAATCTTGGATCACTTTTTCAATCTTAGGTTTACTCTACGAGTTTTGAGGGTAATCCAACTAAATAATATTGCTCGGAAACAGTTTTGAAGATCGAATTCTGCCTCTGATCTTACGATCTTGCAATCTTGCAAGTAGGTGATGCACGATTACTTTGCTAGTTTGGAATCATCTATTTCTTCTTGCAATACTAAATCTGTTTGCTCATGCAGTCGGATTTTGAAGAAAAATACTTCCATCCTGAACTAAGTAAATTTGAATGACTCGACCTCCTCATCTGCTCAAGGTGTATATAAGTTTTTTGCACACTTCTTTTCTTCCTCTTTGAAAAGTTTTTCCTCCCTTGTACATCTCCAGATTTTCGTTCCTTTCCTCTTTCTCTTTCTCTAATCCATATTAATCCAATTGAAGTTGATAATTTATTGCTCAGCTTTGATCACCGTTCCGATGGTGGTTCTGATTGTATTCCCAATTTCTAAGCGTGGTCTATATCTTCTTCATTGTGCTTACCACTCTCTATCTTCGTCAATTTGAGCCTATTATCCGGCGTTTTTACTTCTGCCTGGAAAGTTTCTAATATTTATCCAATTTCCAAAACAGGTGATGTTTCCTTCAATTATTGTCCTATATCTCTTCTCTCTTGCTTACTCCAATTATTGTCCAATATCTCTGCTCCCTTGTTTCAATAAAATTCTTGACCAAACTGTCTTCTCTAGAATGCATCCTATGATTCTCCGGAACAGCATGGGTTTGAGAGGGGTAAGTCTACGCTGACTAGCTTCATCCTCTTCGCAAACACCGTTGCGCATGACTTTGATTATCAGGAACAAGTGGACGTAGTATACACAAATTTTTCAGTAGCCATTGAAACAGTCAACCATTGAATGTTACTGAATAAATTTGGACAGTTTGGTTGTTTCGGGTCACTGCTTTCTTGGCTTTGATCCTAACTCAGTAATCGTGAGTGCAAAGTTACTACTAACAATCTTTCCTCTTCTCCCTTTCATCCTACTTCTGGTGTTCCATAAGAGTCTACCCTTGGTCCATTCCTTTTCTTGGTTTCTATCAATGACCTTCCTTCCATTGTCAATTCCCTTGGTTATTGTATGCTGATAATTTGAAATTGTTCCAAATCATCAGGTCAGCTTATGACTGTAATATTTTATAGAATGATCTGTGTGGTCTTCTCAGTTGCTGTAGCTGCAACTCCTTGTCTTTAAATTTTAGCAAATGTAAACATATGACATGTTCTCTCAAAACATCTCCGATTCAGAGATTTGGGTCTGACTTTTGATGTATCATTGCACTGAAAGAAAAATCTTGGTATAATCAACCATTTTCCTTAGTTGTTTTTGCGTCAACTACGGGCTATGGTTAAAACAACCATAAAAAAATAGTTGATTACTTTTATGCACCATGACGCGTGGTTGATAAACAACGTCCGTGGTGCAAAAAAGTACTGGTTCAGGCGGTAACGATGTATTGGTATATTTTTCTCTAAATGCTTGTATCATTAGATTAGCATTGATAAGCCATAAACCATAGCAACATAATCCATCCAAGCCTTAAATAGAAACAGGACGTGAGACGTAAAATTGAGTTCATATGCATAGCTGCAAGCTACAGCATCTATGAAAACAATTGAAACTGCTAAACAATTTCTGGCATTGGGACAATCGTATTCGTTTTCGGGACTCCCTGTTTCATAACAGTGATCTGCAAACAGACGACTTATAATTTGTGAATAGAAGAAGGGAAATATAAAGGCTTCACAGCATAACATGAATATGAATTATATCGAACAGCAAACCGAACACACTTCTGCCATGTAGCATATGAAACTTCTATGATAGAATAGGAGTATGAGTATGAGGAGTATGAAAAATCAACAGTTTGCCTTAGTTGTTTTTGCATCAACTAGGGCTATAGTTAAAACAACCATAAGAAAATTGTTGATTACTTTTATGCACCATGACGCGTGGTTGATAAACAATTTCATTCGGAGCATGAAAAACATCCAAATGTTGAAACCATTCTACTTTGCGTAGCGTAATTCCAAAGACGTTGCTCACTGAATTACGTTTGTTGAAATCAACTATTGCGAAGTAGTTTAAGTACCATAAAAACAGTTGATAATTCGAAACGTTGAAGTTTTGAGTGAATTGATGAAAATTTTTCTATTTATCAACTAATTTTCGTGGTTATGAAACAATTAAAACAGTTAATTTCATGAACGTTGCGATATTTTTTGTACAACCAGAACCAACTACTTTTATATCGTTAAATTAACTATATTAACATAATGAAAATAACTATTTTCCGTAGTTCGTTTAACGATTTTGAATGAATCGTTGCAATACTATTAAAAATAGTTGAACCAACCAAGAGTTTTTCTTTCAGTGTGGAATATAGAAATGTGAATTTTCGGCGAAACGAGTTTAATACTAAATTTTCTTCGGAAATCAGTAAAAAATCGCAGACTAAAATAACTGTGATTCTGTCCCTTGCTATTTCGTTTGCTTTGATTTCGATCGTTGTGATTTTTGGTTTTGATTGTTTCCTGTGATTTTGACAGCTGTCACACAGCGTTTGCTGTGATTTTTTTGTGCCAAGTCAATTTGGTACCTGTATTCCAGTTGAATTTTGTGAGTGAGATTATCTGAAGAGTATTGCGCTCCAATCAAACTGAAATTTTCAGAAAATATTTATGTAAAATAAGAATATGTGTTATCGTTTGACGGCAGTGGGCATTTTAGTGAATTTTCAAGTACCTCGACATTTCTATGGAATGAAGAATTTTTTATCCAAGACGAGCGCTAAGACCTGAAAGTAAAATATGGCAGACACGTGAGAAATGTCCTTCAAATCATCTTGTCTCCGAAAAAAAACTTCCAACTCAGTGTCCGAATCAAAATGAAATTCACAAATTTAATTGCTATGACTGTGAAGCAAGTTTGACGTCCTGCTGTTAGCAAAGATCACCAAGAATATTTTGCCCATGTTTTCGTTATTGTACCAAGAGATGCTACCATTAAATTTTCATATTATGAACGCTCATGACGGAAACAAGCAGAAAATCTTTGAAATTCATTCGTATTGAAATTTGGATAGCAATTTTCATTGACTTTCTGCATCTATAGCTTCCGATACAATTTTGACCACCAAAAATTGAGAAATGCTGTCATACAATTTTCATATGATAAAAATCCGATCTTGTCGAGAGCTCAAGTAACAAGCTCAATATGGAGCAAAACCTGCGCATTTGTTCTGCTTTCCTCAAAAATCAGTCTGCTTATTAAATCCAGTGCACTAGAGTTTTCTTTGTATTAGATATGATCTAGCCTTATACTATGATATTTCCAATCTGATATATCCTAAGTTTCATATTCAGAATCAGACTTATTTTCATCATATTTTTTTCCGGTAAAAATAATGTACCCAAATCACTGCAGTGATCAAAAATCACTACTTCAAATCACAGGGTTTTTAAAAACACAGCGATGAAAATTACAATTAACGTTTCACCGGTTTTACAAAAAAATCACGACATCTTTCAACACTAGACAATATCGCCTGATTCCATCTGACAATACATGAAACAATTCAAGCGGAATTATATTGTTATAGATCTGCTAAAAAGGTTTATAAGACTGAGTTCGTTTTTCATAATTCAAATAATTGTAACTTTTCTCAATATGCTCGAATATTTTTATATGATCCTAATTCGAACTTAACGACAGCTTCATGTAACACATGAATTCAATTTTAACCCACTCTTGAGCATCAAAGATGCCATACAATTTCGCCATAAACCCGAAATAACAAAACATCTTTAACACAATCAAACTCCACAAAGTACATACTCAAAGACTCTTTTTTTCCACCTCTCCCATACACAAACACGTATGATGTAACCTGACTAGTGAGTCTCACGATAATCACACACATATTTGCCATGTTTTCGCAGTGGATTTGATTTCGTTTCAATTTACTTTCATTGAAATTTTCGGTTTTTTTCTCCTACCGAAACATACAGCATATTGAATTTGCACTCGAACTGATGTCATCAGCATCGCCAACAGGCTATACAAACTTTGAAATTGAATTCGACTTGCCTGGTTAGCATCTATTCCACCTTCGCACATATTACGCCCAGGATCAGCCCAGACCTGCCGCCGAAAATTTCACTCCCACGTACTTGCAGATTTGAATTTATGTACGATTCGCTGATATGACACCACTTCACGGTTCAAAGCAAAAGTGCATGTTGACACAGGTACACATGACTATCTTTGGAAAAGCGTTGAAATTGATACTTTTCTTTTAACGAAGGTGAATGAATCGAAAAGCGGTTCTTTGTGTGGTGGATCGAATGGCTCGTTTCGAGAATGTTCCGATTATATGCGAATTGCTACAATTCTTTAACGCTATCAATACAGCTGAGATCCTTGACAAACACTTCGAAGATATCCTTGAAGCTGTTTAGTAACTGAAATGCGTTGTGTTTCTTATAATACGTCGTACCATTATTAATGGACTCGGTTGCACTGATTAAAATAAATCCATCGCTGTGAGGGTCCAGCTACCACACTGATGAAACAACATCAATTAACCCAAGCAACCTCAATGAATTTTAGCAGCGTAGATGCTGGCGAAAATCCATCGACCCAGAATACGTTGTCTGAGATTGCGAGCAACAAAAATAGGTTAAGTTCATTCGTCCATTTTCTTTACGACCCGCATTCTAAGTCGGCACGCCACTCTCAAATGAAGATTATGCTTTCATTTTTATCCCAACCCACATAGATACAATACTATTTTCGACAATGTCTCGCAGCTTGAAGTAGCATAGGACATTAACGTTCAGCCTCGAAGCATTTTGACGTTAACGGCATCTTTTTAATGATACGGAAAATTTCCGCACAAAGCCTAAGCAGCCTTAAGAAAGTGGTCTCTATGACCCAACCGTTACAACTCGAACGCACGGGCACTTAACTCATAGAGAATACCATTTGCTGACCTTCAGATGAAATGGGTTCTAGTAGGATTCCAGGCTTTGGGATTGAATTGCTTAACAGGGCACTAAAAGAAAAAGTTATTACACGCAAATGAAGTGATGCAGTTGGCAGCTTAATAAAACTATCTGAGATAAGAAGTGCTGGTTAAAGGACTCATTTTCATGATGTTTATATCCACAGATTTGAAACTATTTCAGTTAGTTATTTACCTCTCTCTATCACCGCGTACAAATTAGATCCCACACCTAGACAGACCTGTACTATTTCGCCTACATTTAAAAAATTATTTATTATGTATGTGAAAATTATACATATATTCCCATCCACCAAAATATTTTTCCGGCCTGTTCGTTCAAATCGCTCGCATGTCAATAACCAGGCACACGTAATCGAATAAAACATGTCAAAAGTTTTGATTAAGACATCCGCTCACGCACCGTCAGTTTATTAAAATTACGTGTAAACTTCGACGGTGCCACGCTCGACAAATTTACACTTCTGTGTTCGGTGCCCGGATACGAACTTGGTATGCTTCCTTTCCACGATGTCTTGATTGGACTTTAATAGTTCTCTTGCCAAGCATTTCAACATTGCAAGCGAACCGTTCACTCACCTCGGAAAATTTATAGGAAAACATTAAGAATTTTACGTTTCGAATTTATTTTCACGTTTTTTTCTTTGGTCTCATTTCCGTTTTCGATCGCTGACTTGTTCGCCAATTCGTCTACTTGGTACTTTATCAGCGATTTGTCGAAGGTCATTTTGGTCATGTCGTTCATGACTCCTTTGGGGTAAAAGCAAATTGAAATCATGAAAATTTCCTTCGACAGAAATAGAAACATTTAGGTAAATGTTAAATTTGATATTTTGAGAAATGTGTACAGAAATCAATTTTGAATTTTAACCGACAGAAAAATAACAGGAAATTCGCAGAACTTTGACTGTTTGTGGTAAGATGTTTTACGTTTGAAAAATGTTAAATATTAATTTTCATTTTTGATAATGCAATTATTGGTTGAAATAAAAAAGTCACAGCTCGTTGATGTGGAAAATTCATCGATCCGAAAAAAACAATTTGAAGTTTTTTTTTCATTCATGTAAGTTCAGCCCAAATCAAATAACCAATATTGATTTGTTTTGCTTGATACCTAGCTTTAGTGTCTACTTATTTATTTGTTTAATATACTTCTCATTCCGGCATAAACGCAAAAAATTAAGTTAAACAAGCAGTGTTTGAAGCATTTTTTACTCAATTTTCCGAATTATTTCCATTTTCTCATTAATGGATTTGGCCAAAAATAGCCAAAACAGGAAAAATATGCTCAAAAAATATTTTTTTTTACATATTTCTTGTTTTTTCTTATCAATGCAAATTAAAAATGTATACAAAATATTTTCGGGGCAAACACAAAGAATTCTTTGAATCCGAGTTTTAAGGAACCGGCCCAATAGCAAAATACTTATTTTCAAATATCCATTATTGAAAACCATTATTATTCAAATGTCCATTATTGAAATTCAAATAATAAGAACTTCAATAGAAAGAAATTCAATAAATGATAAAGTAGATTAAACATGGGTAGTTGAGAAAAATTATACAAAATTTTGAAAAAACATAGCCACCGTATCGTGAAAGTATTGGGTTCATGAGCAAAAAATATTTAGGATAAGAGCGTTTCGACTCGATCTAAAGATTGGCCACTGTAATGAGAGAGAAAAACGTTGTGTAAATTCTATTTCATAATGGTGGGGATAACAAGAAAAATTATCTGCAATAGAGATCCTGAAAAGTATTTGAAGAGGATCCGAGAAAAAACACGCATAAATTCAATTAAATTTAGTTGTTTCATTGCAAAAACAAAAATCGTTCCATTTGCATAAAAGCAACCAACAGTTCAGTATGCTGCGTTGTTTGACTATTTGTAAATCTAAAGCAATTGTTAAATTGTACAATAAAGAAGTTCGCTTCTCTCAGTAAGTAAACTGTTCGGAACTGGATTTTGTTAAGGCTCGAGAGCCAAATTAAAGAGCATTCGATTATTCACCATTTGCAGCTTGTTTTCAGGCCAAAATTTTCCCCTACTGGCCAAATTAATTGCAAGGGGGGCAAACTAAAATTCCAGAAATTCTGACAATCATCAGCGCTCATTAGTATTTTGAACTACAACCTACTACCAAAAGAGGAGGAAAATTGTGCTAGTCATGGGTAATACTCTATATAATAGGTACACAACAAAATATGAGCCAAGTTTCACATTACACATGGAGTAAAAATTCAGGTTGTTGCTCCATGCGAGGTATTTCTGCTTAAATTAGTGTCTTACTGAAATTTGAAATAGCAGAACGTTAATTGGGATACCGTTAGATGAGCTTAATTACAAACTAATAATTGTACGGTTTAAGAAATAAAAAAACCGCAGCAAGATACATAATAGCTTTGTGTGATTTAAAATTTCGTACTGCATATTACCCACACGGGGCGCGAAAATGTATTACATTGTTTCATGCACTTTCAAGAAGAATAAATGGAAAGTTTTAAACGTTGATGTGAAATTTACAAAGTCCTGAAAGACAACCATATTTAAATTAAATAAATGCATTTTAATGTCATAAATTAAGTGTTACTATTGCATGAAACAAACATTCACCAGCCAATTTTTACTGGAACAAAACCCAAACTACCTTCGAACAGTCACTTGATGGGTTAAGTAGCATTAAAAGTAATAATTTGATTAGAAAAGAAACTCCCTATCGAGGACTAAAGAAAAAAGACTGTTAATTAAGGATTGAAATCACCAAAAAATGTATATATTGCCGAGATAAAACGCAATAATAGGTAGCTTTTCCAATAAGCTGAAAACTGCATTGAACAGGCAGGGAAAAATATGCATGGAGATTAAAATGAGCTAAATGAAATAGGAAGAATGATTTCGCGGAGACCTTAAGAAGGGATGTCTCATACTAATGTGTTGAAGAAGGAAAGCCTGAAGCCATCTGATCCAAAGTTAGATCTATGCGGTAGGTTGGGACAGGAGATGTCTTCGTAGAACTCAGAGAAGAATGATAAAAGAGCCTTGTGGGAGGCAGTCAAATACATACCAATTGAGCCCAAATGGAACATCAAAGTTCGTGATATTGACTGCCTCACAGATAAGACTGAAGTGAAAGCAGCTGTTCAGCGTGACGCGCCAGACTTAAACACAGCGAAGGTAAACTTAATCACGGCTAACGACCGAGTGAAGTAGATTGCCTTTGTAGATACAGAAAAGAAGTTTATAGAGCAACATAAGATCCAAATTGACTGGATACATTGCAGGATATGCCAAATGGCAATTAGTCAAGGTACTGCAGAGTCTTCAAAAAAGAGTTTAAAAGGTTAAATAAGTTAACCAACAGCATTCGTTAATCAAGCAAATTTTAATAGGAGTAAAACCGCCAAAGGCCGGTCCTACTAAGAGGCATCGGAAAAGAGCATCAACCTGCCACTTTGAAGTTAACAACACAGAGACAGGGAGTATTCTTCTTGGTGTTCGGACATTCTTGGTACAGTAGCTATACGGGTTCCAAATCTGAGGTAGGTGAGCCATGTGAGCCACGTTTAAGGAACTGGTTTTATGGGTAAAAAGTGGATGAATCACTGTTTTCAGTTACTTCTTCACACCAAACGAAGTGATACCAAACTTTGAAGACGAAGTCAGTGGCTTAGAGTACAAATAATGGTGATAACTGGTGACTTTTGCTACAGAGCAGTTAGATGGAGTATAAATTACTCTGAATCTCGTGATAGGTATTCATTAGCAAAAATTGGCCTTGTCAGTACAACAACTGCAATTTGGCATCCTAGTTACATCGCCTTTGCCTTGAATTGAAAAATAGAGAGTGATAATTCAAAAATAAAGAGTGCTTGCAATTTGCTCAAGCAGTGATCATCAGTAATTTACGGTATTAGAGATTACTAGCTGGATGCTGCATCGTAGACAAGGTAAATGCTGAGATATTTGCTGAATTCATAGCAGCGAGAATAGCGGCAATAGTTTGAATGAGCACGATTGAATAAGGGACCACTGAATCACCCTTCGCCTAAACTATGGAGTATATAAAGGCTTTCTGCTAGGCCTCCATGCAAACAAAATAAGATTTTTCATAAAATGTCAGCCCTTAGTATTTCTTACGTATATTATGAGTGTGTTTAAATGAAAAGAGACTGGTTGAATATTACAATTTAATTATAAAAAAACACACATTAGGTAACATAATATGTAGTTTTTGTGAAGTATGTCTTCCTCCGTTTTCTATACAAGCTTAGATCCACTTTCTGGTAATTTCCCATGAATTTTCTAGAAACTCTGTTGAAATTGCGTCCCACTCAACTTGTCTATGTCAAATCAGCTCTTGCCTATTTTTCGATCTGGGATTTGTTAAGACACCCTTCTTTAATCTGGGCCACAAACTTAAAAACAGTGGAATCACCAGTCCAATGAATCCACATAATAGAAAAGTGCTCATAAATCGCCTCATAATATACGTTTTCAAAGCTTATCTGCCGTGGCTCCATCTTGCACCAAACTCCTTTCTTCTCTGCCAAAAATTGATGGTGATTACTTAAGCATGCTGCCAAAACAAGGAGGATATTTTTTGCTTGAAATTTTCTCCATTAACAAGCATTCCTTGCTTCACAAAATTAAATCGGCTTTTTCCGCTACTGTTCACTACGCCAGCAACCAGAGTCTTTAAGCTGAATTTCGGGGTCTGTGTTACAGGAATATTTGCGGGATCGATGGTTCTTACTGTCCTATATTTTCAGTAAGGAATTGGATGAAGTTGAATTTACGACTCGTCCGTAAAAAGGATGATTGTACGCCGGGCTCTACAACGGGCATTGGCATTAACTAATGCATTGACAGGAGTTGTTCTTATTTGAAGGTTAAGGTTTGGTGCGTTGTCTGTATACATTTGTCGCCTCTAGTTAGTTGATCGAATGCATCGCTGAACGCTTCACGTCGACACTTTTTTTGCGGTCTGTTCGGAGTTGATTTGTCGTTCCGTCACTGATTGCGTTCCGTCACTCCTGCTTTATTTTCAGCCAATGTTCGAGTCTTTCTTTTAAGTTCTGCAGAAAGTACTGACAGCCGATCACTCCTTTTCATAGCGTCCACTTTTCCTTCTTTGTCGTTGCACCATTATTTCACAGTGTCCTTATCAGCCCTTAATGTTTTAATTTTGTCACTGCAGCTGGAGCTCAATGGTCGCATGCGTTGAATTGCAATACGCTTTTGAATTTGACTATCTACCATTATTATTACAAAAAAGTTGAGTGCGATCCGATGAAGATTTCCAAAGTTTTCCATGTTTTGCCAAGAGGTCGTTAAAAACAAGGTCCTCTAACTCTATACAGGAGTTACTTAACGCTATGTAGGTTTGAGAAAAATTAAAAGGAGTCTGAAAATTTTTTAAATTCTCCCGGATTTATCTTTCATGTCAAAGGGCAGTAACTTTTGCGCCACCCTATAGCTAAGCAGCATGTAATAACTATTAAATTTTAAACGCATTCAAAACAATATTTTCGATAAACCATCGGAAGAAAACCAGACAAAAACCTGAACATTTCAAACTAGCAAAGTCACATTCTACTATTTAATGATTTAAGTCAGTTGAATTTTGCAAGCCAGCTACAAAAGTAAACTTTTCTCTTTCGGCTTTACAATTAAGGTAACAGGAGCAATAATTCATGATTGTAATCAAGCAAATCAAATTCTTGAATTTTTAATGATCTAACACATTTCACTCAAATTACATGCAATTTGAGTCAAATGTGTTAGGTCATCATCTAAACAGGCATTTAACGTTAAAATTGCCGTGCTTACCGCAAACAGAACCACTAAATCACCTCAGGTTCATAATTTCCACTAGAAAGCTTCAATTTGCAACAGGCTGCCGCGAATACCGTTCAAACTATTCTACGATTCAGTCAACATGCTCAACACGTCAAATGCAATCAATTATTTTCGAAGGGAGTTGTTGTCCAGTGTCCTGTCCACTGCACAGCAGCAATGACACAGCCCATCATGATTCCAACAAAACGGAATCGAACTGAATTATACAATTTGAATGGAAGGTTGACCGGGGGGTGGTTTGATGGCAAATGTTTGTGCAAAGTCAAATACCCAGGTACGATAATTATATTCCGACACGCAACGGTAGCTTGCAGAGCGCTCCGTACAAACGACGATTATGACCTGGGTTGGAACTGGGCCGGGTTGTAACCGGGCTGGAAACACATCAAATGAACAAATGATTCTACGATTGTTTCCTGTCCGATAAGACACCTGCAGGCTGTTGCTTGGACATGACTTCATTCGTTGTATTTTTTGGATTTGATTGCCTCTGCACCGTGTTGTTTTCTTGTCGAAAATTGCTGGAAATGACTCGTTAAATAAGATGGTGCTTCCGTTCACGAATGTTATCGTTCACCGTTTAGCGAAACAACATAATTGTGCTTTCGATTAACATGACGACACGATTATCTCTATTAGTATTCCTGATAATATATGTTGCGTGCGAACGTTAAATTAGACCAACAGTGGTTTCAGACTTTAAAACGATTTTTCATAAAAGTTGACTTGTTGATGCACTATCTGAGAAATCTACTTGATCAAACACATTAGTGATTAATGAGAAATTTCATAGTATGATTCATTTTATGTTTTGGGGGTAAACCAAACTTGTTTGAAACGTTTCGAAAACGCATTTAATAAACCATTAAAATTTAACCACCAGCCCATACGTACTCGTAAATCCATATGGTTTGAGTGATACCGCAGAGGCAAATTCAAATCAAAAACCATTAGCTTAATAAATATCCACAATCGTACTTGAAATTGCCTTGCTTCAAAATCATTTTAAAATATCCGAAAATTCTTTAACAATACACGCGCTTAAAACATTAAACATTAATCTGTAACAAGTTTACGAGTATCATTTGTCGTTTTTTTTTCTTCAACCGCAAAGTGCTTGATCCAATCTTGCACAGATTAAAAACCTCTCAAGTACAAAATTTCCATAAAAGTATGACGCTAGTTACCGTTAGCCATTCAATTTATACCATACAACAGCCGCGTCGCGTCATGAACTCTCAGTTTCGTGTCCGTTCTCTTTCTATTTCTTGTATCCTGGCTGGCATTGCTTCACAAGGCATTTTCATTTCCACAAAATAACGATATTATGGCCTCGATGGCATACAGAAGGTACCATATTTATTTCATTATTCAAATGCGAAATGGTGCCGTAAAATGCTCTGCAAGTGTCAGCCAAGTTCATGTTTCAGTGCAAAGGCTACTTTGTATCTTTTATATAGAACGCGCCCTAGAATTGTGTTTGTATTCTGTCAATGGTAAATACTGGGCGTTTGTCATCATGAAATACGAGCGAGCAATGGGACGCACCGAAGCATGCACAGACCCACGGGTTCATTCAATTTTAATAAACTTTACAAACTTATTTGCACCAAATCGTGGCTTGAATTAAAAAGAAATTTGCATTGGGAATTCATCCCAGTATCTGTTGTGTAAGGACTATAGTAACAGTGGCGTTAATTTAATTTAATATAATAGAGTGTGTCGTGTTTTCAGCCCCTGAGAAGTGAATCCAATGATTGAATATGACGTATACAACGGGCAATATATTGTTATTCATCCCTGCATACTTATAAATAAGTTATATTAACACAGCTTAGGGGCATTTGATAGTCACCGTTTTTCTATCATATTGTTAACATATCTTCAAGCTTGAACCGCTAGTGCGTTATGACACATGACAGTTTGCAGTTTTGACTGCTGAACCTCATAAAAAGGCAAAAATTGTAGTAAAGCTATCCTAAGTAAAGAAATAAAGGCTTTACAATAGAAGCGCCCAGTGTGGGATACATTTTTGTATTTTATTTTTTTTTAACATTGGATTCACCTTCAAAAATATATTCATCAAGTATCAAATAGATTTGTTCGATGTTCTAACAGTATTCAAAATGCTTATTTTAGTGAAAATAGAAGTTATAGTTTCATTTTCATTTATTAAATTCGTCTAATGCAGACTATACACATACAATAAAAATTAATTGTTCTTATACAGAATTCGTTTAAGTGATGCTGTAGATAAATGAAAATCAAACTTATAATAAGCTTCGTTGAAGCATCTACTTATTGCAGTGACTGGTTCATTGCAACCATAATTGGTCCGATGTTGAGGGATCGACAAAAAGTTAACACGCCTGACACGTTTGTTATTAGTGTTAAAATTAAGTTGGCTTAATAAGTAGTTTGAGTCAACGGTGCCATCCAAAATGTTCGCGGCAAATAAGATTTTGGAATTTTGACGTCGAGAGTCCAAGGTATCTATTCGTAAAAGATTTAAGCGGTCTTGATAAGGAGGTAGATGTAAAGGGTCATACCACGGAAGACCGCGGAGGCAGAAACGTAAGAACCTGTTTTGAATTGACTCAATTTGGTCTATGTAGACTTTTTGATATGGTGCCCATACAATATTTGCATATTCGACAATAGGTCTTTCTAAGCTGCAAAAGAGTTAGGAAAATGTTAGAAAGAGTTAGAAAATTTTAGTTAGAAAAATGTCGTTGAATTCCTTCGAACGTCTTCTGGCAAAACCTAAGGCATTGCGAGCTTTCACAACGATTGAATCGATGTGATGGTCAAATGTGAAGGATTGATTCAGCAATACTCCTAAATCGAGCACTTTCGCTGATCTATTTAAAGATGTACTCAAAAGTGAGTATTCAAAGATTACAGGATTATTTTTGCGTGCGTAAGATATAATCGTACACTTGTCAGGATTAATTAGGAGATTGTTATCGAAACACCAGTTGGCAAATCTGTTTAGATCCTGCTGCAAATCATTGCAATCGTTAAGGTTTCTCACAACTTTGAAAATTTTAGCGTCATCGGCATAAAGAAGAACAGAAGATGACTGTAGAATGGAACCTACGTCATTAATAAATAAGGCGAACAGTAAAGGGCCTAGATGACTACCTTGTGGAACACCAGACGTGGTTCTAATTTCAGATGACAAGGCACCGCGAAAGGATACACGTTGGATTCGATTCGTCAAGTAAGAGTCAACCCAATTTAAAAACAAGTAAGGGAATTGAAAGGAATGAAGCTTAGCTTAAAGTATAGAGTGATCAAGCTTATCAAAGGCTTTCGTCAAGTCTGTGTAGGCGCAGTCAGTTTGGAGCCCAGCTTCAATTGAGTTGGTTATTTGGTGAGAAAATTCAAGCAGGTTGGTTGTGGTTGAACGACCTTTCATGAAACCATGCTGATACGGAGCCATAATTGATTTGCAATGAAAGGCTACAACATTCGTGACTATGGCTTCAAAAAGTTTTGCGACACAGGGAAGTTTTGCAATAGGTCTATAGTTGCAAGCGTCATTACGACTCCCTTTCTTGAATATAGGAGTGACGGTGGAGTATTTCCTCAAATGAGGAAAGATGCCTGTTTTTAAGGATGTATTGAAAATATAAGACAGCACAGGTAGTAGTGACGATACACAATATTTCAAGACCAAATTAGGTATGCCATCTGGGCTAGGTGTTATATTATTGTCAAGTTTATCAACAAATGTGACAATAGTGTCCTCGTCAATTTTTAAATCCTTCATCTCTAAAGAAGAAACTGTTGAGCTCGTCAAGTAGGGTGAAAAGTGTCTGGAGTTTGGAAAGTCCGTACAAGCTTTACGGAAAACGGAAGCAAATAAATTACTAATATCAAAGGAATCATCAAAATAAGAGTCGTCAGATTTAAATGTGAGTGGATACCCATCGTTATAAGTCTTAGAATTAACAAAATTCCAAAATCTCTTAGGTTGAGCTTGAAAATTAAATCTTAGCTGTTGCGTATGTCTATGATATGCAAATGCAACTTCTTTATGATGCAGATCTCGTAATGTGGAAAAACGTTGATAGTCAGGTTCTGAGCGAGTCAGGCGAAACTTTTTCCAGGCTTTGTTTTTGGAATTTTTCAAATGGCAAAGCTGTGGAGACATCCAAGGAAAACGAACCTTGCTTTTAGTGAAGGTAGTTGGCACGAACCGTAAAAAACAGCTAAACAACCGAATGTGGAAATAGAACGTAGCTTTATCAGGATTAGGTTCCTGCAACACGGAGGACCAATCATAGTTAGCAAGCAAGTCACGTATTTGATCGACATTAGCTCGTCTAAAATTAAATTTAAGTTCAGATGTGCTCGATAATAAGTAATTGCTAGACTTTGGCTCGAAAATAATGTTGAGTGCACAATGATGCGCAGTTTCGTCGATGAGAGATGATGTGAGGGATTTCACCACAGTAGAAGAGGCATCAGTCGAAAAAATCAGGTCCAGCATTTTTCCATTTGCGTTCCGGATGCAATTGGCTTGAAACAAACCAAGTGATATAAATTCGTTTGCAATGTTGATGTCGTGTTGTCCGCCAATAGAAGTAGAGCTCGGAACTTCGAAAGTGCCGTCCGCTGAAGGGCACCAGTTTATTCTAGGTAGGTTGAAATCACCCATTAAGACGACGTCGTCGTTATTGTCCGCAAGATCGCATATAAGCTGCATAATATGTATAAGCGAAGCATAAACATCATGCGAAGAATTTGGTGGCGTGTAGTTGACACCAAAAAATATTTTCTCGACTTGGGCACAAATAAATTCATTATTTGTATGCAGTATTTCGATTAGAGATACTTTGAATTTTTTGTGAAACGCCAGAAGAACACCACCTCCGACAGGAGCGTCAGTAAGATCTCCATGTCTATCCCGGCGGAAAATAGTATACTCCGAATTAAAAATTTCAGCATTGTGAATATTTGCACAAAGCCACGTTTCAGTGATCGCAATGACATCAAAAGCTTCAGAGTTCGACAGCTCATAGAACTTATTAAGTTTAGATCGCATTCCACTTACGTTGGTGTAAAGTGCTGAGATGAGTTCGTCCCGTTTTTTGTTGCAGCACTTGATTTACTTATTCGTTTGTTGACGAATTCATGCACAACAGAGTTCGGCAGCCAGAAATATTCTATTCTTTAAAATATTCTATCTGAGTTGTTTACTTGCTCAG
Organism: Nemotelus pantherinus; assembly: GCA_963978885.1. Classification (NCBI taxonomy): domain Eukaryota; kingdom Metazoa; phylum Arthropoda; class Insecta; order Diptera; family Stratiomyidae; genus Nemotelus; species Nemotelus pantherinus. Next base: position 10,723,321 of record OZ022265.1, read on the forward strand.
CAAAGTTTAAAGAATTTTGATCTCGTTACGAATTTATGTCCAGTGTTTTCACTTTAATCCAAATGGAAACTAAATTTCTGGGTAACTACGCTCATAAAGTAGAACTGCACTAAATTGCTATAAAAGACTAATGCTTGTAACTAATATCTGAATTTAAGTTAAAATTACGCCTTCGCCAGCGCATAAAAAGCAATCAATCAGCATGTTAGTAGTCTCATATTACCCTTTTTCGAAAGCACACCCACCGAATGCTACACGCAACGATTTCTTTCGCAGTCATAAAAACTCTCGTCTGAATTGCGTTTATATTACAATTAGTCAAAAAAGGAATCGTTATTTCTCTCGACATGCTTCAGAGAGCTGTCTGACCTGGCATTGGTCTTGAAATATGTACGGAACTAGAAGAATTACTGACCGGGCTCTATATCTAGGCAGGATTTAGAATCACCAACACGGACAATCACGTGCAGTAATTAATCACGGCATAGTGGTCCGGTCAAGCCCTAGAGAGTAATATGTGCAAAACAATTTATATTTGTTATGTTTAGGACATTCACATGCCACTCTTTAATAACGTCGAACATTAAATAAAGTGGGCTCTGAAGAAGACATTGGTCCTGTTTTCTAATATACATATATGTCCGTAAATAGTGACGTTCTCCTTGAACATGAAACGAAACATTAATGCACGCGCAGCAATAAAAATGATTTGGAAAATTAGTGTTGCACGTTCAATTTTTGATGTGTGAGTACTAAACGAGGTCAGCCGTTCGTTGTTAGGTAATCAAATTTCATTTTGTACGTAAAAACAAATTAGTTTTTTCCCATGCCGGCGCCTGTTTGCATGGACGAAATTTTTCAACATTTACTTACATACGGAGTTCATTTGATATCGCAAACCAAAAATGTATCAATCAAACAACTTCAGTAGCAAAGATATGTAAATATGCTCTCGGAATAATTTAATAGAAAGCACAAATATAACAAAGTATCATTTAACCAATGTAAAATGAGCACCAATAGTTGAGCAAGAATGTAATTAATTTCAATTCCCCATAAAATTACTGCTAATTTGCATATTCAGCTCATCTATCATTTATTGATTACTGATGTGATCGTCCAACAGTCGATAATTAATAATTGCATTTCGTCCCCATTGAATATGCCGCCACAATATCATTTACCACTTATAAATAATGATGAAATTAATTTGCAAAAGATATCATATTCCCGTCAATTAAGCAAATAAATCTCTGTAATCGATTGTAAACGTTCTCCAACAGTTTTACACAGAAAATATTCTCGTCTGATACATCACCAATATTTAAATAACCATCGAACATTAATCGGTTCAGGCATTTCATGCTGAGAACTGTCAAGTGGTTATTTACCTGTATGCACCTACAAATTTCATCCTTTCCCAAAATGACGTTGCTTGATAGTTAAATTTCCTACTCAAAACATATCATTGGGGTACACATTCATCCAAGAAGGACCATTCAGCCTCAAGTCGAAACCATAACACTTCTATCAGGAATTCAATTACTGCAGGATGCCTGGGTTGTAGTCAAATGATCATTGACAAATCAAAACAACAACCCGTTTCGTTTTCGAAATTCAAATGGTCAATATTGAAACAGAAATCGGTTCTAAATCAATTACATATGTGTGAGATAAAAGGCTGTAAGCTATTGAAAACGTAACTATTACATCAGGTTTCCTTTTTGGGGATTTGCTCCATTGTATATGTCTGGGATGCCGATTTACATTGAAAACTTTAAAAAAAAAACTGCAGCAAAAATATTATTAAGTTTCTTTGAATTGCCTTCTTTTCCCTTGTTTTATCCAAATATGTATGCATAAAGTTTGAGGGTGATCATCTACCTTCTCTTAAATTTACCAAACCATTCGTGAAACGTTATATCACTCATTAAAACTAATCTAAATTACCTAACAATAGTTCACAAAATAATTCAAAGCGTGATTCAAAATGCTAAAAAATATATAAAAAAGTGAAACTTTTCATTCTCAACTGAATTTGAAGCACAAAACACAAGCTTTCATCTGGTTTTGATATCTCATCAAAAAGCGCCCAATGTGGGCTTTACATGTTATTAATTTCCTATTGATTTTTATTATTTTTCATATTATCTCTCAATGTTTTTAAATGAATTTAAAAAAAATTCGCTTCTAAATCAAGGTTGTTTTCCACGCAAAACCGAAAAGTGAACTTTGAAATATAACAATCTTTCTTTTTCTTTTTGAAATAAATATTAAAGAAAAGTCTAAAGCAATTCAGCTTGAATTACTGAGCTGATGTTATAATTACTCATGATTTTTCAGCTGCTTTTTGACGGATAATAAGTTTAGTTAACTAACTTAAAAGTTGCTAAAAGACACAGATCACTTAAAGCGCTAAGACCAAATTTTACTTTCTAACAAAGTATTCAAATATCCAACACTTCCTGCACTTCTCCTCAAACACTATTCTGTTCAACAGAAAATCCTTTACAATTATCACATTGTGCAACATTGTCCGAACCATTTCCGAACTACGAGATTCGTTCTACTCAACGCGCTCGTTAAAAGAATGCTTACCATAAATAAACGCAACTAACTCTGACTAGCCTAGCGTGACTTCAACCACAAATGAAATGGCATTTTGAATTTGCAACCAAAAGCGACTTGAACGAAACCGTGCGTGTAACCGTCACGGGAAATGTAGTGTTCGTCATAAATTTCAATGAAACTGCTTTCGTTTTCTTCTAAACACTGAACAGTCCTAGATGGCTACGTTGATTTATGTTTTGCCATAATTCACCGAATTTTAATGGTCCGTTCAATTCACTCTTGGCGGCATCAGAAATAAGTGATGGCACGAATAGTTATAATGTTTCTTATTGTACTTGTAATGCGTCTTATTGTTGCAAAACATTTTAGTCGAAGAATGAACTGAAAATCATCAGCATCAGCAACGGACTGGTATGACTTCGAGCGTGCTGTATTCGAGTTGTCAAGAGTAAAAACACAAAACAACAAAATGAAGCATGCGAACCATGAATCTGAGCTTTTTTATTCACTCGCCAGCATCGAAGAAGTCCATTTTCCTTATGAAAATGGATGTGCAAAGTTTGCCATTTTCATTTTTCCTCCACCGCGGCAAGAAGAAGGGTGACTTGATGCCATAATGTAATTTTTCCGACACTAAAGCAACATTTTTCTTCCTCTCTGATATTTTATGGACAACATATTTTCAACTAAAGTATCCTGTCTTTCTTTGTGCTCGTGAGTTAATGGACAACTTTGCTAGAAAGTTTGGTTGTTTTACCGTCGACATCTTCCGTTGCATTTCGCATTTTCACGGTTTTTCGCCTCTTGGTAACCAGCGGATATCCTACAGTTTGTAGTTTTATGGGTACAGGAACGCAGACGTTATTTACAACAAACATATCTAACATACATAGTTTCATAGTGATTTTGTGTGACCAATGATGGCATGCATTCACAAATGGATTCTTCTCGAGGCTTTGTAATTGATATACATAGATCCTTGAGCTTACGACAAAGGGCCTGTCCATTACTTCGAATACATTCAACCTATACATCAACGAAAACCTTTTTCAGCTGTCATTGAAATTTGCCATTTCTCATCAAAGTCAAATCTATTCTTGTTCTTTGAGTGATAAACAGTCTTATATTTAATGAAATCTCTGTTATTTAGTGGCTTCATTCAACTCACTTAGGAGTCTCTGCATGTTAGTTCCAAACCAACATACAATACGTCCCTCGCAAATCAATAAGCGAAAACATATCCTACATATGCACACACACACACACACACACATACGTAGCAACACTTTTGTGAATCCGCAGCAGCATAATTCGCTCAGATTTTCGCGAAAAGATATGTGTACGCCTGGGGTGAAATATTACGGATTCCGTACAAAATCGTCGCCGTGCCTCGACAACGGATTCCGGGGATTCGGATTGTTGCGATTAATTTTAATGTAACGTAATCTAACAAAATACAGTTCATTATAAATATCCTGCGAGATGTACGGCAGTTTCCGGTGAAGAAGCGGGCCGCCTACTTATATCAGAGCTTTCGCGAAGAGGGTGCTAAATAATATATCTCATCCTAGTAAGGGTAATTTAATTTTTCGGTTTGAGCCTTTTGAAGCTGCAGTTTGGAGATAAAGCGGCAGCACGACCTCAACAAAATCATATATTTAGTTTGAAGAACAAGGATATTCGTCGAAATTGTTCATTTGACGTAAGAACGTGTGGAAGTGGATTATTTGTATATTCATTTGGAATATCTAGCTATTAGAATATGAACTTATTTTCGGATTCAAGTTTTGTAAGCGGTGTGGTTTTGTTGAGATGACTGAAGATTACAACTGAATTGGCTTCACAGTGAAATCAAAGTACATCAAAGGACAGTTTTGATGTTTGATGGATATGAAGAATAGACAAATTTTAAGCAATATGTTGCAATTTTTAAGCAATAGTTTATACTTTTTATAAAATAACATAAAAAAAAAACTCATAAGAAATAATTAAAATGATAAATTCAATTGAGAGATTCAAAAATGGTGAGTTTCGCAGCAGCTTTTGAATTGATGAATACATTTATTTGTCAACGCAAAAAGTTAAAAATATAATTAACAAGAGTGAGGTAACAAGAGGGAGACAAATCTGAGTTGTATTTATTTAATTAGGTTTAAGTTTTTATGCATTTAATTTATAGGGTAAGGCGGGTCTCAAAGGTCTAATTTCACAATTTCGAATTATATTGTGAAAACCGCGCCAACTATATCAAAATGTACAACGCTAATCAAACAAACAGTTATCTTACCGTGTTTGACTCAATTTTAGATTGAACTATCATGGTAGAAAAATGTCATTTTATAATTTGCTACACTTTGCCATCCGTCTCTTTTTGACCATAGTATGTGAGAAATCTACCGAACTTTGCATCAACTCAACAGATTTAGTTCCCAGATCAGACTTTCTTTTATAGTTATGCATACTGAAATAATAAAAATATACATTCTTAATAATCAGCAAATTAAATGGGGTAAAAAGGTCCCAGTGGACTTTCACAGCCACGTTTAAGTGTTTTTATAGGCTATAAAAAATGTACTGTTCAAATTAGCTAAAATTGTCTACTGGTTTGGCGAGATGCATAGCACTCCTTCAGCACTAGAAATGGCTTATATGCTAGTCTTTTGATATTTTGTAAACTACTATGATGTTTTCTTATACATCCACTTCTCTCCTAGCCTGCCGAGATTTTTTCCAACCTTCAATAATTCTTCCCAGACTTTTTGGATCATCTTTAGAGTCTTGATTTTCAATTTGAATTGCAGAATTTTTTTGAGAGTCAATTGCTTTTTGCTTAAGTTTTATGATATTTTCTTATTTTCTGATTTCGCCTTAGTTTCCAAGTTTTTGCCTTAGCTGCCATGATTTCCCCTCAGCTTTTATTTTTTCCCATTGCTTCCATGATTTTTGCCTAGGCTCTCTTGATTTTTTCTAAACCCTTTGCCTTTTTTCTAAGCTTTCATGATTTTTTCCACACTCCTAAGATTTTTTCTACGGTCTTTTGATTTTTTCTTTGAACCCTACAATATTTTATAGAGACCTGCTGATTTTTTCAAGGCGTCCGTAATTTGACTTTTTGATTCATTTTTTTTTCTAAGGCTCTTAAAAATTTTTCTTGATAAACCTGGTATTTTCTAATCTCTAAAGTTTTTGTAGACTTAGTTCCCATGATTTTTTACACTCATACTGTATTTTTTAAAAGCATCTACTGTAGTTGCTTGACTATGATACAAATGTTTAAAACAGGAGCGATTCATATTAAGTCTTTGACATGAGCCAACTCACGGTCAGAGTTTTCACTTCGTATCCATTTTACAGCTTTTATAAGTGTGAAAAAAAGAATACGGGAGAAAGCGGGAGAAAATATGCTGGGAGTCGAAAACCATGGAAGCTAAGAAAAAATCAAAAGGCTCCATAAAACTATAAAACTAGAAGAAAAAACCCAAGAGCCTGAACGAAAGCCAAGACAGCTTAAAGAAAATCAACAGAGCCAAATAAAACCTTGAAAATTTAAGAAAATATCAAGGGACTCTAGAAGAAATTCTCGGAGTCTGAGAAAAAATTATTAAATAGAGAAGCAGAGGAATTCCTGGAAATCTTATACTTATTCACCGACGCGCATGGTTTTCTTTTGTTTCGTAACGTATGTACTTCTGTCTTTATTAATATAAGCCTACCTCATAGTTCAGTGAACTCTGAAAGAGTGTTTTCCATTTGAGTTCCCAAAAAAAACAAACAGTTTTCTGATAGAAATGGTTGTATCTTTACTATATATGTACTTTACAGTCTAACAAGACTGCAAAGATTTGTTTGCATGAGTATTACGGGCACTTTCAGAACCACCCCAACGACCGGGCTGCAAATAGTTCTGGTACTGATGACTCTGGATTGATTCATCTTTAGAAGAGCAAGCTTAGCGGTAATACGCACTGAAAGTTGCAGCATGTAGAACGATTCAAATAGAATGTCGCAAAAGTTCCGGGCTCGTTGCTGAAGACATGGACCACATGAGCAAAATAATACATTTTGAAAGAAATTTCCAGGTCAAGAGACCCGAACATACTGGAAGAAAAAGGGAGCTATCGCCGATGGTGGCATCTGTATTAATACGGACGGTTCAAAAACGAACACAGGAGTTGACTTGGGCGGCCTTTCTACGGATTTGAACCTTCGCCTAGGGTGTAGACTGTCAGACCTTGCTACTGTCTTTCAGTCTGAGTGTATGCTATACGCATGGCAGTTGAGTCAATTAACGGAGCATAAACTAAACCAACGACGATTTGTGTCGACAGCAGGACACCGATTCTTGCTCTTGCGTCTTTCAAACGTTTTTCAAAAACTGTTAGCGCTTGCAGAGCGGTTCTCAATGAAAAGGCAAGGCATATTCCTATCCGATTTATGTGTGAGCCAGCGCATAGTGGGGTCATAACTAACGAAAAAGCCACCGAATTGTCGAAGAAAGGTTCAGGAGCTAGCATTAGCCGCTGCATCACTGCATCACTGTTAATAGCTGACACCACAAGCAAACTAGATGCAGCCATATGAGCCAAACTAAAGTCCATATTGGAAAACAGGATAGACTGCACAGTAGTCAGGATATTATGGTCATCACCTGATCTAACCAAAATCAGGAAACTGCTCAAACTCACCAGGAACTAGTTGAGAGCGACGGTCGGCCTGCTCATAGGTTACTGCCTTACCGCAACTCAAGCGAACAAAATGGGACTGACATCCAGCAATTTACGCAAGAGGTGCGACATGGAAGAGGACACCCTCGAGCACATTCTCTGCGATTGTCTGGCCTTAAATAATAAACGCCTTAAAATTGTTGGCTCTTATCACTTTCAAGAGTTAACAGAGGTGGCTAATACCGTCACGTTGAGTCAGCTGATTCAGTTTGGCGAAGCGGTCACTTGGCAGGTCTACCAAGCCAGTGGAGGGTGACAAATGGGCCCAAACTGGCCAACTGGCCGTTAAGCCGGCAACCCTCTTTACAACTTAACCTAATCTACTATTAGCATAAGATTTTGAAACAAAAATATTTTTAACTTCTGCGAAATGTAACGCATTGGATTTGTTAAAAGATGAAATCGTTTTCTTATTCAGTTTTTAATGGGTTTTAAACGTGTATCTTCAATTTCTTTATATGGTGTGGTATGAACCACAAATTTGAAGCTAATTTTCGAGACTGAAATGCTGGTTTTCCGGAAAAATTGGTTGTATAGGGTCATGCAGAGCAATCATACCTATGTATCAATTTGACTCAATTTACTGAAACTTTGGATGATTTTTTTTGAACGAATTTGGATACAATATGAAGGCTCTGAAGTGGCAGCACTGCACTCAATTCATGAACACATCTTGGCGGTTTGCATTTTCGAAGTACTATGGACCGATGACTCTATCGGCTCTACACAATAAGTATTTTTAGGTTCTTATCGCCCCAAATGCTAGAAATTTGCTTGTTGACGAAACCAATGATATTGAAGTGTATCTAATCGATTAAAATCATTTGATTTTGATGATTTGAAACTGTTGAACATAGTAAGCCTGCTTCAGTTTAACCACAGCTGGGAGATTTTCCGAGCCGGGAAAATTGTACCCTACCTGAAAATCAATGTACATAGCTAAAATTGTACAGAGCTCACAATGAAAAATATCAAAAACAAATTTTAAAAAATAGCGGTTTCATTGTGGTGCCATATGGAACAGGGGATTTGGCGCTTTTGTAATTCAACATATTCTCCAGCGATTAAAACTAAATATAGCTGTAGTTTTATGTTGTCAAGTTTTGAAAAAATTCAAAATCCATTTTGAAAACTCAACATGAAACCTATCTTGGCCCTTTGTTGGTCTTTTCGCTCAAAAATTAATTTCAAAATATTCAGGCTAATCGAAACAATTCTAGATTATTTCTGGTTACAAGACGATTTATTTGCTTTAAGTAGCTGGTTCAAAAGTGTAAATTTAAATATTGCCAAGTTTTAGCAAATGAAACGTCCAAACACCTGCTTGTTTTTGAATCTTTGTTTAATTCTGTTAATAGTTTCAACGAACTTGGAGTCATCGCTGCTTGTGCCTGCCTATTTCCCATATTTTTGTCTAGGTTCTCTCAAGTTTAACCTTCGTTAGCCTTTTCACCGGCAAATTTCCTAAATTTTCCTAAATACAATTCGAAAAATTGCATACTTTTTGCCAATTTCGTAACTTCTTTTCCTGTAAGATTTTACGCTGATAATTTTTCTGCTGATAATTTCTAGTAGAATATTTACAAGTGCCAAATAATTCCACCGCTAATTACACAAAGATCTGCGAGGATTGAAAGTTTTCCCTAAAAAACTCATTACTATGCTGGAAGCCAATTTGCCGAAAACTAAGAAAATGAAGGAACAAATTTTGGGTAAAAACTTGAAAAAAAGAGGGAAAACTGGCGTTTCAGTTTTCACTTGCCTTCAAAATGACGCTTGAGTTTTCAATTGTTTATAAACTGAAGTTTCAGTTTCGAGTTTCATCAATTATAATTAGCTGTGGGATTACTTGATACTTGGAAAAGTACGCAAAGAATCGGCAGAGAAACGTCTAGAAACTACTCATGTCTGGGAAAATTACGTATTTTTGTCTTATTTTTGTCAGTCTGCAGGTAAGTGTATCGGTTTTGTGGCCAAAGTTACTCGAAACCGGATAAGCGAACAGACTTTGGAATAGCCCTTCCATGAAAATTTATTTGATTCGAAAGTAAAAATATAAATTTCAGAACACGTTTGTTCAATCTGAATATAATCTCTTGAATCATTGACCAAAAATAATAACTATTTTATTTCCTTAAAAACTAAGCTTAATTGTATACAGTTTTGATGTCAGCCTTGTTGAGTGAAAAGTGTTTGTGGATTGTGGGTGTGTTATTATGAATTGTGTAATTATGTATTCCCACACGATTTAATATTTGAATTTAATTGTTTGTGAACTTTGAACTAAAACGTCATTGTTAACTCTTCCACTATAGGATAGACATTTTTATCATGAGGTAGCAAAGCTAGAAAATTAAGCAGTAAGCAATTCGGAAGAAAAAACTTCATGTCGAAAGATTACATTGCCATTAAATTAAAATACATGCTACAATTAATACACACAAATAAAAAACCCAGCTACATGTTCAAAGCTTGAAACACGCTAGATATATTGATTTTCTAATAAAAAAAATATATGTGCTTAAATTTTCAATTCATTACTCTGTTAAACTCGCCAGTTTTCTGAAGCAAATTCATGCGAGTCCATGCATTCACTTTCTCATGGAATTCAACTTATAATGAACATATTTCCAACAAAAAGTCCATGAAATCTTAAATGCAGTTTCATCTATCTCAAATTACCTCTTGAAATACCACTGACCATCTGGGCTATTCAAAAGCAAACTCATTACAAATGCATGATGCAAACCAAAATACTATATCAAGCCAATTTACCTTAGCCGCACTCTTCCCCAAAATCTATCTAATTAAAGTAGAACTACACTAATGAGCATACATACATCCAGGATGGTACTGTACGACGTTGTCGAGTGCCTGTAATGAGAAAATATTTCTGTTGCGAAATGAGACTAGAGGTATTATGAGCTCTGTAAAATTTATGTGTCGTACGGTTGTGGATTTGGCCTCAGGGAATTCGTGCTCAAGACTTTAGTTTCCTTCAAGTGTTTTGTAGTGTGTTTACAATAAATTTCTGGTGACTGTGCTCATATATACATACATATACTCAAAATATACACGAAACATCTTTCAGCATTTCAAATGGAATTTTCTACGTTGATAAAAGAGTTCGGTATATGTATATTGAAAGCAGGAGCATGAATATGAAATATTTACTTGGAAATATGCAAGACAAATAACTTTCCGCTCAAATTATTTTGTTCGAGAAAAACTTTCAAATTTATACACAATCAAGATAGAAATTTCAAATATTTACATTTTAATCATATACGATAGATCAAAAGTCTTAGGCATGATTAAAACCAAGAGCATCAACAACAAGTTTAAGATTGATGTATAAATTTTGTTTTAGATTGCGTTTATAAACTGTGAATGTTCCCTTTGAGTTTGATTTAAAGAGAACAAGTAGTCGGCAACAGTAGACTCCATATGACGAAAATCTACTTGAGGAAAAGTCGAATAATCTTTCACTATCTGCGTCTTTGAAAAATAAAGCGTATCTTTATTTTTCAAAGACGCAGATAGTGAAAGCTTCTGTACTTCAAAAATTCAACCAAGCACTAGCCCACATGACCTATCTGCTTTGAATGAAAGCCTATAGCAAAAAACAACGACGGATAAAAAATATTTTATCAACGGAAAAAAACTTTGATTATTGCAAGAAAGCACGAGCACTATTTAAGGCTTTGTTTTTCATACTCCAAACCATTATCGAACTCAGGAACCGGTATGAGAAATACTTAAACACAAAAATTTTTTCAACCATAACAATAGTCCATATTGCTTTGCACTTCGGCCGGCCAGTTTCGTAGCTAGTGCCTTTAAGCTACAGTTATCTTGACTAGAAGGCTCTGTGGTGGTAGGCGGCTAGAAAACAGAATATCTAGCAAACAAAAGGGTTTTGTGCAGACTAATTTTTATAATGTGGCTATGAAGTAATCGGGAGAGTGCTACTGTTTCGATTTTCTTTCGTTTCACTAACAAAAAGAAAATGCAAAGAAAAACCAACCATTCAGCTGCAAAGAAGCGAAAGAAATGTTAATGCTTAATTCAAAATCTTTGGCCTATTCAGTGAAGTAGCTTTTAATCAACATTATGGATAAGCTTTTAAACAACGCAATTGCTATGTTTGCCTTTTCCTAAAGTTTGAAAATATGACGATGGAAGGGAAAATTTTTGAAAAATTATATTGAAAAGATATTTTAGCAGTACTTAGTTCAATTTGATGAAGATTATTAAGCTTATATTTAGTATAAGTTACTCAATTTGATGCTAAAATTCAAAATATGCATTACGAAAACAAAATGTTATTAATGCAAAATTTTAATCGACTGTCGATGCTTAAAGTTTGCAGAATAGGAATAATATTTTTTTTTTGCTCTAAGCCTATAAAATATTTTATACTTTCAAAATACAAAATGGCCTCTGATGCCACCATTTTTTTTTATTTACTATTATTTTTTATACTGAATACATAATATAACAAATGTGTTTGTTTATGAAAAGAATTGTTTTCAAATTTACCGAAGTACAACTAAAATTCAGCAGTGAAAATTTAGTTAAGGGGTTGTACGCAGTTAGAATTTTCATAAAATCGATTTTTTATTTTTTGCATTTTCAGAATGCATATTTGTAATCACATCTCGGACTGTTAGAGAGTAGGCGGAGTACAGACCGAAGCGCATGGGAGTACGCGAGAGGGAAGTATCGCTCGTAGACAACATCTAATCAAAGTATTCGAAACTGCTGAGGCTACAAAGGGTACATCTTATGGCCCTAGAACAGATGACTCCATGTAACTAAAAAAAAATTATCTATGTGTTAACTTCTTCCGAAACTTTAAACGCGTTTTTCTGAAAACTACATATGTTTTCCAAGTCGGTGACCAAGATTTCTAAAAAACAACGGCTCAACCAAACGGTTTGAAATTTTAACTCAACTTTTTCAGATATATTCCTCAGGTATTAATCGAAGGAATAAAATTTCGAATAATTATTTCTATTTTTTTAAACAATTTTAAATGGCAATTTTGGTCAAAAATTCGATTTTTTTTTCCGAAGCTGCCATTTTATCAAAAATCTCAATTTCCATTATTCCTTCGATCCATACCTAGTTTTATCTATTTACTAAAAAAATCTGTTTGATTTTTTGACTTCAAATGAATTATACCGGAGAAATCGTGGTCACCGCCGAACACCTTTTTTTAGAAGACCTTCAGGAGATCGTCTGGAGAAGCGCACCAGATCAATATTTTTACAAATTATTAAAATCATTATAAACTTAGATGTTGGCACTAAATGCATATATACTTTTTGTTTTTGTAAAGTAAAATACCTTTTCACAAAAAATTAATAAAAAAACGTCTTTTTCCGGCTTTCTAACCGCGTATAACCCCTTAAACGATTGAATGTGCATAAACATGATCGCAAAAAATTTTTGTCAAATAAAACTGAAGGGTGGTGAAGTTCTAATTGCAGTACGTAAAGCTTTTGCTGGAGCACTATGTTCAAAATAATTTTTTTTGATTTCCTAATTGTATACTCTCATCAAACTGCGAAATTAAATACGCAAAAAAAAGATATTTTAAATTTTAGATATTTATGCCTCAATTAGGTAAAGTGGCTCAAATCTTGGCAACCAATTTCAAGCATTCAAGTTATTTATACTTGTAGACACATAGTCAAACGTCTACCATGACTTGTTATTTCAATCCTACTTACATACAATAGTCAATGATTTTTTTTTTTTTTGCTTGAATCAAAAGCGTTCTTATTTCACTTCGCAGACGACCAGTATCGAGTGCTTTTTACAGCCATATTCGCCCGAATTACAGGAATTTGATTAAAGCATAAAATCCTTTATACACAATCACTTAACGCCAAAAGTACGCTTTATTCGCGCGGTGAAATCTCCTGAAATGAGTCGTAACCGAAGGATATATAGGGAATAAAGCTTCCATCGTAAATTGGCGGTTCAACTGGTCCGCGTAGTTGACCAGAATACGTTCATTGGATTGAAACGACTGGGACGTGAACCGTTCGAAAAAAACACTATCTCAGATTTCCTCTTACTACAAAGACAAAAACAAATAATCGTAAAATTGATAATATACCGCCGCGAGATATTTGTACGTACATCGTAATGCGTGTACAGATGGGTCATGGAATCGAGCGAAATTATCTTTAGTTTCGTATTCAAGATGGTGTGTGCATCTAATATTTAATGATTCAGGTTGAAGAACGGTATGAGATCATTCGCATCAAGAATGTAATGCTTTAATTACTTGGTTTTCATCTTTTTCTATACCAAAGCATAAATTCCAGAGACGTGAGATAGTCACACATCATAAAAGCGATACCACGCTGGGCGCATCATTGACAGTCAACGACTTCACGAAGCTGAAACTTTTTATGACTCAATCTTAAGTTACTGTCAGTTCTGCAAACTTCTTTATTAGAATATTTAATATGATATCACTCTCATGACTCCTACTTCAACAATATGCTCTGGTTTAACCGTAGCCACTTTGTAAGCAAACTTATGTGTGATTTCGGCGAATTGAAAACGTTTCCACCTTGATTCGCACGAAAATGTGTTATTTGTCAAATTATTACTGAAAATTGTACTTTTGCGGTGAGTTGTGGTGCGACAGTATAATTTAATAGACTTTGAAAAGTTTAACGTTGTCACACGTCGAATGAAGTCAATTAAAACTTTTTCGTATCTTATGCAAACGTGTAACACTTTCAACTTTTCATACGATCGAATCGTGAATTTTTTTTCCCGTGAAAAAGAGAAAAATTGAATTTAGTTTGAAAAAATAGATTGAAGAAGAAAAGCGTAGATGTGTCTTGATTTTTTGTTGCATTGTGTAATTGTTGTTCGATGTAAATCATAAAATCGAATTCGAGAATTGTTGAATAGAAACTTTGAAATTTAATTTGACGATCCCTTAAGAGACAAAACATTGAAAAACTTTTTGAATTTGAATGACAACGTCTGAACTTGAGAATACTTTCGAAATATTTACAAATATACTGCTTCCTTCAAATCGAACGTCAAATTGCTTCATCGATTGATTTTTGCAAAATTGAATTCATTGGTATAATCTGTTTTAATTTATTATAGCTATCAAGACCAATTTTTCCTTGAAAAGCTAAATATATTTTAGTTTCTTGTCAGATTTTGACATTTTGAAGCTAATTTGTTCAATTATGCAGTGTCTATCAATCTAATCTTAGCGTAACCTTAAAACTAAAATTAAGTCCGAACTATAAATCGAAAAATTCCTACCCGAATTGATTTAGCAATTCTTAAATAACAACATGGAAGGGAGCTCGATTCCTCCAGCAATCATTCCTAGCCTCTAGTTTCGAATGCCCGCCGTTGTTTTCTTAAATTTTCACAATAACCAACTTCTTAACAATTCCCTCTTCTTGGGTACCAACTTGTCATAGCAGAAAGGCTTTTGCATCGCAATATGTCACTTCAATAGTACCTGAAAAACAGAATGAGGATTGCATCTCTGCAAATGGCAGCTAGATAGATTCTGGAAATCCACTCTACAGGAGCTGGGATTTTATAGGCTCCAACCTCATATATGACTACCTAATTTATTTATTTATTTATTTATTCATTGACCAAAACAAGGTACAAAATCACATATTAAAAAAAGGACATCAAATTAATATAAAAATAGAAAAGTAAAGTAAAGTAAAGGAAAAGTAAAAACAAACAAGTTAAATAAGTAAAAAAAAAAACAAACAAATTAAAGAAAAAAGAGTAACAAATAAATTAATAAATAGCAATCAATAAATAAACATTGACATAAAAGCTATAGCTTAAGGTTAAGGGTACGGATGGCATGGAAAAGAGAGGACTTGAAGGATGATTTGGAAATCGTAGGGGAATATAAATTGCTTATTCTGTTGAATACTCTGCAGCATCTATTTACTGGCTCATTAGCTCCATATGTGGTCGAATGAGAATATTCTTTTAGGAAACGATTGGACCTGGTGTTCCTCACAGGGATATTTATCAAAATTTTATTAGTCAGGAATTCTACATTAATAGCGCCTCTAATGACGTCGAATGTGAAGCAGGCCGATATCACCATTCTTCTGGAGGCTAGTGTGGATAGGTTTAAATGACCCAGTCGAAACTCATAAGGGGGTAGGCTATTAAAATCATAAGGGTTGTATAGCTCTCGCAAGGCGAAAAGTAAAAATTGCTTTTGTATTGACTCGAGTCTGTCACTGTGGATTTCAAAAGCAGGATTCCAGCTAATACAAGCGTATTCGAGAATAGGACGTACGAGTGAAGTGTATAAAGATCTTGTGACCCACAGACTACGAAATTCTTTGGCTCGTCTTTTGATGAAGCCAAGTTGTTTGTTTGCACGAGAAAGTATTTTATCGTAGTGTAAAGTGAAACGGAGTTTTTCATCTAAGATAACACCGAGGTCAACAATGTTATCAACTCGAGTTAGCACATTATTACCGAGGAAGTACGAATTGTGTGTGACCGTGCATTTTCTGGAAAAACTAATAACCTGGCATTTATTAATGTTGAGAGAGAGCTTATTTACATTGCACCAATGATCAAGGGAATCAAGTTTGGATTGGAGAAAGAGGGCATCCGATTTCGATTCAATGGTCAGATAAAGTTTGAGGTCGTCTGCATAGAGTAAATGAGGTACGCCTGCTAGGACGTCAGATAGATCGGAAATAAATATATTGAAGAGAAGTGGACCAAGATGGCTACCTTGGGGTACACCAGAGGTTGCACTAACGTTTTTCGATAAAAACCCTTGAAATTTGACACATTGTGTTCGATCGCAAAGGTAGGAAGTCAGCCAGCTGAGTAGAGACCCGGTAATACCGAATTTCTGTAGCTTAAGAATTAAGGTAGAATGGTCAACTGTGTCAAATGCCTTACTGAAGTCTGTGTAGACTGCGTCAATTTGGTAACCTTTTTCCATTTTGCATAGGACGTCTGAGATTAGGATTGTCAAATTCGTGGTAGTTGAGCGACCTTTTCTAAAGCCATGTTGTTGCTCGTTCAGACGGGAATCAACTAGCGGAGACAATTTGTCGTATACTATCTTTTCGAAAAGTTTCGGAATCGAAGACAAAATGGCAATGCCCCTATAGTTTTCTATACAGCGTCGATCACTATTCTTGAATATGGGTGTGACATGAGAAAGCTTCCAACTGGATGGAAAAACTCCTGACGAGAGTGATCTATTAAAAAAAATATGCAAAGGAGTTATAAGCTGCTCTACACACTTGCATAAAAAGATCGGAGGAAGAAGATCGGGCCCAGGACCTTTGTTGCAGTTGAGTTCCAAAATAGTTTTACGTATTTCATCGCGGGAGATTTCTAAATGGTTGACAAAAGCCGTTGGAGTTGAATCAGAGGAAGAAAGGTGTGAGTTTGTTAGGTCTGGTGCACTAAAAACTTTTTGGAAACTATCTGCGAATAGGTCACATATCTCTTTAGGAGAAGAAGACGTTGTATTATTCAGAAACATCGACGATGGATAGCCAGTAGTTTTTCGCTTCACATTAACAAAATCGAAGAATTTTTTCGGGTCGCGGACTATATTTTCGCCGGTTGACCTAATGTAAGTATCATAAGCCTCACGAGACTTTGCTGAAAATTGCTTAGCGACTTGATTATACTCTTCCTGAATAGCAGAACTAACGTCAGTATTTTCTCTAATCCGCTTATATAGTTTGTTTCTACGATTTCGCAAATGCCTAAGGTCTCTATCAAGCCATGGTTCAGACAATTTATTTTTTTTTTTTATCTTTGGTACATATCTTTCAACGGCGTCAAAAATTTTATTGTAAAAAGAGGAAATGGCTGTATCAAGATCCTGAGTTGAAAGAATATTCGTCCAATCAATAGTATCAAGAACGTGTTTAATGCTTTCATAATCAGCATTACGGAAGTCAAATACAATTGAATTATTGTAAGTTTTTAAGTAGGTGGAATTAGAAGTGGAAAGTTCTACTGACAGTGCTGTATGGTGTATACTGTTGCAAAAAAGATGCTCAGCGTCATTAGTTGGACTAACCACTACTTCGTCATAAGCATTCGTGAAGACTAGATCTAACCAATTTCCATTTTGGTTGGGGATGTGGGAAACCTGCTGTAAATCATTACCATAAAAAGCACTCGCAAGATTGAAATCGTTGGTGTCTACCAAGTTTACGGGGAGAAGGTAAGAGTCATTTTCATCCGGAACAAAGCAAAGATTCGGACGATTGAAATCACCCAAAACTATTATTTTATCTTTTTCGCTAAGTGATGTCGCTAGTGAAGATATTGTGTCACAAAAATTGCTGTAGATGGATTCGTCAGATCTAGGGGGGATGTAGACAACAGCGATGTAAATTGAGTTGTTATTAGAGGAGATCCGAACAATTATACATTGGAAAAAGGCATTTGGGGTGGTATCAACGAGCTCACTTGAAAATGTGTTGCTAACAGCAAGTAAGACACCACCTCCTCGCGACTGACCCGTAGAACAATAATCACGGTCGCTTCTGTAAATGGTCCAAGTACTATCAAGAATCTCCTCATTTTTATGAGAGGCATTAAGCCAAGTTTCCGTGATGGCGAGTAAATTAAAATGGCATGATTTGGCGTCAAGGTATAATTTACTTAGCTTGCCTCTCATACCACCACAGTTGTGGTAAAAAAGTTTGAGGCTTGTCTGAGTTTGGTTAGGAAAAATGCCTAACAGGGTTGACTGATCTTCGAAGAGATTCAGATGTCATATTGCTACCTATACCTATGTTTGCGGTAGCCTGATTGGAAACATTGGAGCAGATTTTATTAGCTACGTTAGCATACCTGCTTGAGTGAGAAGATGACGCGTCAAATGCTGGGGGTATAGATGCATAATTATTATTACGAGTAGATGCATTACGAGTAAAAGCATCAGTTAACGAAGAATTATATGTTGTCACTAGAGACTGAGACTGAGAAGGTGATGAGAAAGTCTTATGGGCGGAAGGAAGTTGGGCGAAGGAGTGGCTAGGGATACAATTTTTTTTTACAATTTTTTGTTTCTTATTCTTAGTTTTGTTAGTTTTGCCGGTAATGTTTCTCCAAGGGCTGAATGTCATTCCCTTCCAGTTGATGTTGCCGTTGTTTCCACTCCAGCACGTAAAAAGCCACGCATATTTTGATGGAACAAAAACTTTACACCGTCTGGAGGATTTATGTTTGGACTGGGGTAATAATTTCACTTCGTAATCTTTTATGTGAAAATCAGCTTCGAGAATCGTTCCCAACCATTTGTCGTCAGCAGAAGAAGGAATCCCTTTCACGAAGAATGCACTTTTGGTTGATGAAGTTGTTAATTTTGTGGACGTGTGTTTATTGGGAAGAGTTTCGTTGGTTTTTTTTATTTTTTGTAAACGATTCTGCCAATCATTATGGGACCAAAAAGTACCGAATTTGTAAATTGGGGTTTCACAGTCGAGATTTGAAAGTTTTTCTAGAGCAGATGGAATTGTGCTCTCAGCTAGAATCCTAATAGGTGATGTTGCTTTGTCCTTCGTTCTCATATTCTTGACCGTTGTTTTGCTATTAATCTCTAACGTTGCGTTGAGGAGCTCTTGATGGAGTGTTTTATCGTTCATTACTAAGTTTTCGTCTGCATCATTTGTTGAAGCATCGCAATGACGGTCTAAATCTTCCAATTTTCTGCTGATATCAGCTAACTTTAGTTGTTGCTCGGACAAAGCGTCTGTGAGTCTGTCGGTTTGCATTTTGAACGTTCGTGATAAATTTTCAAACTTTTCAAGCGTATCCTTGGTGTTAGATTGGCAAGCATAATTGCAATTATTATTACAAGTGGACAAATTCGAAGAAAAGGAATCCACTTTATCAGTAAGAGTATCCATTCTCTTCCCAAGAGTGTCAAAAAACTTTTCGTGGCTCATAATGTTCGATTTCGAAAAGGAGGACGCCAGACCATCGAAATGATTTGATATTTCCGCCAAGAATTCCTCGTTTGCACGCGCTTGTGCTAGCTGTTTAGATATTATATTATCTTTTTCGGAATTCAGTGTCCCAATGTAGCCAATCAAGCTGTCGTACATACTTTTTAAAAGAAGGTCAATATTTTGGCAATCCGTACAGATGAAATGGTTCTCGAGGTACGGATGGAACCAATCCCTGGGAGCACCCATGCAAGCCCCGTGTAACTTCCTGTTACAGAAAGCTTTGCATGTCACGAATTTCATCGTGTTGTCAAAGGCAAAGCAATTTTCAAGGCTGCACTTGAAGCTCATGATGATTTAAACAGGTGGATTCGATGCCCAAAAGTATCCAATCTTAAAGTGCCCAGAGGTATGCAATTGATTAATTTAGCTTTCTGTGTATATGGTGCCCAGAAGTATGCAATTGCTGAAGTTCAATTTACTATGGACGAAAACCAATCAGTTGGTAAATTAAATATTTATGCGAAGAGTCAAAAATGCCAGTTAAAAGCTCGGCGCTGTGGGAATTTGAACTCCGTCCGTCGGAATGCTAGGTGGTTGACGATGTAACGCTGCTACCAAAACTGATAAATTGTGAGATGATAAACTCAGTTTAACCTTATAACAGCTCGGCCAGTGCAGATGATTTAAAAATGTTAAGTGTGTAAATTTAATTGTAAATGTATTTTAGTTCAGAATTTTTTCAAATCGAAAGTGCAATTTATCATTTAAAATGGCATCGAAGCGATTTATTTTACAAAACCCGACGAGACTTACAAAAAGCTGTGGTACTGACGTTGAATCGAACTCGTTCTCTAGTGCTCCAGAGTTTGTAACAATGCCACTGGGCTATGACCAGTTGGGTCTGAATGAAGGAAAAACAATATAAGAGCAAAACTTGAAAGAAAGTTTAATTACTAAACAAATGTTCTGTTAACATATGTGGAATTGTATTCTTTGTTCGCACTTCCCGTTATACACTTTCACTAATGAGGAACGTGATAAAAGAGAAATATATGAATATGAAATATGTCAATAAGAATAAATTAAATGCCCTTTATTGGGTTGTACAAGGTATAGATTCAACAGAAAACCGAGTCGACCCCTCAGAGTTTTGCTGTTGACGCGATTTGGAGGACGACGCGACGTTACGCGACCTTGTTTTCTATTGGATCCTCACAGGGAGAAGAAGGGTAATATTTGTTTTGCGAATAAAGACAGAAAGCACTCACGTTAGCACCGCACACAAGATCAGTATATCGGCATAGGGTGGAGACACTCACGTATAAATAATAAAATTGAATATGGTTTGGAATTATACAAAAATTAATTTAATTTAAATGAATCCGACGGGAGCTACTACACGCACGTTTGACAGCTTCACTTCAATTGTCATGTAGGACCTGGTTGCAGAGGAAGAACACAGGTGACCATGGTGGAAGATGTCATGGCCAGCGACCTTTCAAGCTTGTTGATAGCAATTATTTTGTTGATAGCTTGTCAAGAGAAAGGCGTATACATCGTCTACTGGAGAGTCCAACTACGTTTGCGCCTGGCAAAATGATTTCATCTTTCAAATCCTTACAAAAAATTAGAAGAGTAGCACGAAAACAGATAACTCAGTCTTGTGCTAGGACGCCCACAAAAAACACAGAATGAAGGAATCTAGTGCAGTATGCAATCTGTATATCTGTGAGGGCACAAAAAGTGGGATAAATATCAGTAAAGCTGTACAGGAATATCAATGCAGCAAAAACTCTAAAACTTTGTCAAAAAACTGGCTGGAGCTTCGGAATTAACCTGGTGAAGCGAGAGAAAGGCTGACTGGCGATGCCGATGCTACCAATTTGTAGCAAAAATGTTTCGAAAGGATGGCTGGACAAAAAGCCATGTCAGCTTAACACCGTCAATCGAGTAATGCTGCCAACTTCAGGTTGAAGAAAGCTCACCATTAAGAGTTGATACTTCCGGGAGTGAAACGGTATTCAAAGATGTCACAGAAAAAATCCTCTCATCTTTCTCGTTCCCTAAAAAAGTGTTGTTATTGATATATTACTCCCCTGGAAGAGTTGGCTCAATCACTGAAATATCGGGCCAGATCTAACTTTCTGACCACCACTACTTGGTGTACTGTTTAGCTATGGATCCAATATCTGTTACAGGGAAAAAACACTGATTGAGCCGAATTCAAAGGATTTCTTTTTGACAAAGTTTGTCCTATTGGCAGGATAAAGTCACAGATGTCAACAGAATCCCACTTTGATTAGAGCCATATTAAGAAGTTATGAAGAAGCCTGTTCGATTGGAAAGAACACATTTGTTGGTAAAACCAGAAACCAAAGAAACTCAGAAAAGTACTAGAAAGATCCTCAATTGAGCTTTTAAGAGCGAAACAGAGAATGAGAGGTTGAGAGAGGTTGGTCAACAGAATCTCATTAAGAATTTATAAAAATTGGGTGCGGATCTCAAAGGGAAAATGTATCAGATCATTCTGTGGGAGTTTGGAAGGTGCAGAAAAACTTCAAAGCAGTTCAGGGTGCTAGAAAAGGATTAATCAGCTAAATTGAACCGCCCGAAATGCCCTAATATTGAGTTTACCAAGTTTTGAAATGAGCCTTTATAGACTTCACTAAATAACCACATGTCAGACGGTCCAGTGACTGAAATTTTACGAAAGTGGGGAGTCTATACCGAGAACCTAACATTATAATTGCAGGATTCTCTTTCAACAAGAGTCAGAAGATTTGTAGAGCTATGACTCGACACAACGACATTGGAGGACATTTGTATCGAAAAGGTGTAGGACAAAATTATGTTTGTCAATCCTTATTGGAAGAAGTGGATTCTGTGGAGCATATTGCATGCATCATACACAAATGCTTCAGGTACAATGTTACGTGCATGCAGAAGCTAGCTTTTAGTCACTATCAGTGATTTTGGAGCTCAATAGTAGATCCGGGAAACTCTGGCAGATTATGAATAGAAGTAAAATTGGTCTGAGATGCCAGGTTCATCTCATCCAACTAACACTGACTTAATCAGTGGCTAACAGCATAAAGACGATTTTTTATAGCCTCCACTCCAGTTATAAGCACAGCTCTAACGGAACCCAGTTTCTCCGGAAAATAGAAAGAGGAATGAGTTGCGTGGAGGAAAATGAACTACCGGTATTTCTTTTGACTACTCTAAGGCACTTAGCGTTCGCATGGGGCTACAAATTTCCAATGATTTTCTCTGCTTTTACTAATTTTCTCTAAATATATTGTTTCCACAGAAATTTGAGGGTATCTAAAAATTCACTAATATACTCGCTGCCGCTAAATTAATTTGAACCATTGTATTGATTGCACGCAGCAGATCATCGATTATCGGCTCGCGAAGCAGCCGCCGCACATATAGGTAAGTATGTACTTATACTGTGTTGCCGCGCAATCTAGTTCGGATATTGCCGCGCTCGAGCATGCAATCTTTGTCAGTTCAAGCCTTAAGCAATCCGTACATGGGTCGTTGTCCATGCGATGCGTGAGATATGCGTTTGATAATAGTCAAGCGTGCAAAAGAACGATTGTCGTCGCTCTCATTACACGTCTACACACGGATCGTTAGGCTTTCGTCAAGCTTTCATCAAGCTTTCGTCAAGCTTTCGTCAAGAAAGCGTCAGTATTCTTTCAAATTTCAGTGGATCGGTTCGAAATGTCAAGTTTTTATCAATAAAACGACCAGTCGCTCGGCTTGAAGTCTGCAATGCACAGGTTTTGAAACACACTCAATACGAAACGACAGCGCTTCTCACGATTGGCTGACGCTCCGTTAGCGGTTCCCCATTGATTTACCTAGGTTCTGACGACCAAGCGTAGAAATATCGCATCCTCGACAATATTTCATAGAGTACCTTAGCGTGTTAAATTTTATGGTGTCAAAAACTGCCATGTTGATCATGGTTGAACTGATATGAACTGATACGCAGCTTAAGAGTAACGTACAGATATTTAAATAATTACCATCATAGCATTTTGAATAACGGTAATATGTGAAATGAAAAAAATTATACAGTTACAAAAATAATACTCATCAACAATGTTCTCAAAACTCATCATCAACACAATACCCAACATATTCACCAAACAATTCAAGAAAACGAAACACAAACTTATTTTCAAACAATGACAACATCGTATTTCCTTGTCTTCTTCACTTTTCATCCTTTCGAGCTTCTGGAATGCTGCTGTCATATTTTGTGTCGTTGATTTTCGGTGGGTGTCAGTGTGCTGACATTAAGCACGAGAATAACGTCCAGATGAAAAGAAAAGTTTTCAAGTTAAGTATTAGAGTGTACATGCATTTGCACATGTTGTTGTATTTCATACTTACAGCTTACAATGTTAGGATGTATGTACTTGTATGTCTGTTTTTGAAATTTCAAATCAGAAATCCGAACTGTTGTTGCCGATGATATGCTAATGTCGGGAAAACTTTCAAAGTTTGTTCTTCAGAAGACAAGAAAATCTTTTCGATGTAGTACAGTAGATGATGATCAAATTTGGTTCTTAAAAGGATTCACCTGTTACTTTCGATTATTTGAAACTATTTTTGGTTGGATTATGTCAGTAACACCTTAAGATGCCATTGTAAATGGTGCCATTATAACATTTGCGTCTTATCAATTTATTTTATCTACTGGTGATGGTGATATTACAGCAAAACTTTTTCAATCCTTAATACAATTATGCATTTAAACAGACAGCATTTATTCATTTTGGTAGATTTCATCAAATAATATTTTTTTAAAGCCTAAATAGAATTATTTCTAGCAAGTATTGTGAAAATCAATGATGCCTAGCAAATTTTCTCTTCTACAATCTGTGCCAACACTGAATTTTCATAATCAGTCCCACATTAGCTTCTTCGAAAATCTCTCTTCCGTCCCTTCACGTCTCTGGCTCCTTAAAAGTTAAATTCAGATATATACACCTTATGTTGCCGAGCTTCATCTTTTGTTCATTCATCCTTCCATCAGTGAAGGCGGACCAAGGAGCCTGCATGCACTTTACTTCACCGCCAACAAAGTTTGTCGTACAAACGAGCTCTACTCCTCAAATGTGTAGCCAGCTTCTTGCGCGTCCGCACAAAACTACTGTTATTCAAACCCACACGGTATGCGATAATAACGGTAGGGTAGTGCTAACATACATCTGCCAGTTCAAGAATCCATGTCATATGCCTTCTGCTTGTCGTCGTCACTCTTTCGGTGGAATGTTAGCAAAGTTGTACGAGAAATTCACGTTCAGTGACAGATCTTGAAGTGAACTTGATAAGCAGAACACTTTACAATATGTTCTTACCTTGACACGAAGAATTATTGTTTGGTGCGATAGTGTACATACATACTGTAAAGAATAATAATTTGTTTCGTTGTTTGATATGTTGCCTCGAAATACTAGCAACACGCAATTGTAGTTCAACATGCCGTTATATATTGCAAAGTTGGAGGAGCATAATACACATAGGCGCGCCGTAAGGGGGGCCAGAATGGGCCGGGACAACCCCCCCCCCCCAGACCACAGACCGGCCCCTCCCAGTAATTGAAACGGTGCATGAACAGTCTAAAAGTATTGTCAAGATGAACCGATATTATTTGGAAAAGGTGATCAACTTTACGATGTGCTTCAGTTGAAATGATGAAAATGGTGCCAGAGATAACCACGAAAACTTTTTAGAATAGTGTAAATTGTCCTCGAAGCATGATTTAGATTTTGAAAAACATTTTAAAAACAAAGGTGCGAAATACTGTTGTGGCAAATCACAAAATTAGTTGATAAAAATAATTAATTCAGGTGAGATAAAAGAGTGCGGAATGAGAACCAGTCGAAGCAAGGTCCCACAAATAGGAACAGCTCTCTGTTGTTGGGAGATTTGTTAAAGGACTAACAGTCGAAAAAGGGCTATTAGGCTTTATAGATTGTCCAGGAGCTAGTGATACCTCGTCCTTAGTCGACATAATTTTGAATCTTTAAGACAGCTATGGGCTTAGCAAATTGCCTGTCGTTGGACAATGGACAAAGCGAGGTTCAATCCAAAATTAAGACAAAACACCTTGCTAAATTTGTTCGACCTTACTAGCTCAACTGGTTAGTAATGCTGGCTTTTCCAGATTCAATTATACTTGGTCGTGGTTAGAATGAAGAGTGCGTTGCAGCACTCTCTATCCCGGCAAATTATAAATAATTTTTTAGCTGTCTAAACAAAAATTTTAAGCGAAGGACAAATTTCTCCCTTTTAAGCTAAATATATTCTAATTTCATCAAAGATATCAATAATTTGAAAATAATCTATCTTCTTCGTCAGTGTCTTTCTGGCTAATAATGTAACCTCAAAATATTGACAGTTGTTAGAAAATTCAAACGAAAAAATTATCTGTTATTTCTAATTATTTTCATTCTATTCACATGCAATTCATGCAAGCGTTCATGAATGAGCGGTCATGGATAATTCATGAGTAGTTCACATGTATTCAGAGAAAGGAAGTATATATAATTATGCATTAGTAAATAGCAAATAATGCATTAACAAATATATAATGCATTAGCAATTACATAAATAGTATGAATAGCAGTATGCTTTATGAAGGAAAAAATTACCGCATATTTTGAACCTTACGTCCCCAGGCCTCTACCAGATTTTAAACCACGGTACGCCTATGATAACACTCGACATTCTGTGTTATATTGTTTTTAATATTTATTCTGACCTAAACTCTTTACTGAATTTTTCTTGCCCTACAATCTGTTACATCGGAATTTCCTTTCCATACCGTTAAATCGAATATTTGTAAGCTCTTTAATTTTCCATGAAGCTGTTTTTATTATTATTAATTGTTATTATGTAATTATATTAGATATTTCATTTATTTGTTTGATTATACAGGAATAAACACCAAACTAAAGTATGGAAAATTGCTATAGATCATAAATGGGAGATCTTTCGATGGCACAAGGGAGGAAGGGAAACTTAGGTGTGCGTGGAGGACAAATAACAGAAACTATGAAGAACCATCCATATGGGGAACCAATAATTGATGCTTTTTGGACTTCTATTTTCACGAAATCAAAACTATTTGCATGCTAGTAATAAACGTGATCTTTTATCTTGGCCCAGTCATTTTAGCATACAAAAGGGGTCAACCTCGGAATGGGAGATAATAAGCTGAATTTTTGTGTATACCTTCATTTTGGGGTCCTCAAAGGTGCCTCAAAAGTCTCATAAAATCTCGTGTCTGCGTCGAAAGTTATTCAAGGTCAAAGGTGAGAAAAAACAGGTTTTTGCGATTATCTTGGTTTCTATTGCTCCAAGGATGTTAACACATAGGGTCGAAATTGTAAAGCATAAAATTTGCGACAAATTTTATTTGAAGCATTTTTCCATGCGCTCAACCGTTTTTCCGATAGAGGCCGGTAAGCACGCAGCACTCAACCATATGTACTGTAATGCAAGGTCAACCACGAAACCTTCAATTTTGAATTATTTGTATTATTTATCAGTAAATACATTGTATTTAATAGGATTTTACCTATTTTTAATATTTTTATTTCTAAAAAACATGTTTTATTTTTACATGCATTCAGTGGATGTGATACTGTTTAAAAAAGGCAAAAAAACTTTCATAAAAGCACTTGAACAACTTGACAATTTCGACGAACTAGTTCAAGTTTTTCCAGAAGAAAACTGCCCCGTCCAACAATTATAAGATAATGGCATTCGGATCTTACTAGCGATATACAATGCTCCAAAATCTGAGGATAAAATCGATCATCTTCGATATACTCAGTTCATTAAATCTACAAAACTTAATAAACTTTTCAAAATTATCTAATCTTCCACCAACAAGTGCAGAGGCCCATCAGCATATAAACCGTATCTACTACCAAGTTCAAAAATAGTTAGGGCATGATTTAGATCTTCAGAAATGTGGTTGGGTGCTCCAAAATGAGTTCCTGGAGCCAATGACAACAATATTACCACCAGCTTCCGATGAATTACTGAATACTCTATTTTGTAATTGTAAGAATGGATGTGGTGCACGATGCTGATGTAGAAAATCGGGGCTGCAATGCATTTTAACTTGTGGCCAGTGTAATAGGCAAGCTTGCCTCAATACTGTTTCATTGCAAAGTGACTGTGAGCAAGAGAGTGCTTTCGACCATGAAATTCAGGAAGGTCTGGAAACACCAATTCAAGGCAACTAAGTTGATGACAATGATACAGAAATTGCCGAACGTCCAGAAGATGACGATGAAGAAGAAGAAAAGGAATACTTTTGTTATTTAAATTATTAAAGATTGATAGATTAAAAACATGTAAAATATTTATATTAAAATATATTAAACATATGTGAAATGTTGTTAAATACAATGTATTTACTGATAAATAATACAAATAATTCAAAACTAAGGGGTTTCACGGTTGACCTCGCATTACAGTACATATGGCTGAGTACTGCGCGCTGACCACCTTCTATCGGAAAAACGGTTGAGCGCATGAAAAAATGTTTCGAGTATAATTTGTCGCAAATTTTATGTTCTACAATTTCAATCCTATGTGTTTACATCATTGGAGCAATAGAAACCAAAATAATCGCAAAAAACTGTTTTTTCTCACCTTTGACCTTGAATAACTTTCCACGCAGACACGAGATTTCATGAGACTTTTGAGGCAACTTTAAGGAACCCAAAATGAAGGTATATACAAAAATTCAGCTTATTATCACTCATTCCGAGGTTGATTGCTAAAATGACTGGGCTATCTATGCGTGAAACGTATTCAGTGACAAATATTTTCTGATCGAGTAAACTTTCAAATCAAATCAATGAAAATATACGTACAATATTACTATTTTTTCAAATCGCTTTTGGCACTTTTCACAAAGTCAACATTCCATCCAGCAAACGTTACACTAACATTCTACTATCCTTTTTTCCACCTCAACAAACTGTCCATTGTGTTTGCTGCTATATTTCTAACGAAATTTTCGCATATAAAATGCAATTTCTATGCAAATTTTTGTTTGAATTCGAACATTGTGCATATACATGCCCATATATGCCTTTTTTGTATGCCTTTGTAAGTACACACATGGTTCGCACTCACGTAAGTGCATGCATTCAAGCGCAATGCACATAGTCCAGAAAATGGCTCCAACTAGTTTTACTCTTTGAAATTCATTCGTACGCTCATCGGCCACCAACTACAATCTACCTTCGCTACCAAATTCGAAACTATTCGATTGGAATTGAAATTTTACAAAATATTTTTACGAGCCATTTTATTACGAACGGGTTATACAGGGGCGTGCAAATATGAAAATTTTGTGGCGACAGAACAGTTTTGAGAGGATAGGAAATAGCAGTGGGTTTCATTTGAATTTTTTCATAGAAATACGTTTTGGACAAGACTTTCATAATGGTAATAGTTTTGTTTCGAAATTTGAGGGTGTTTCTAAATGGTTGGATACGAATGCTATTTTTTCAGGATACTGAAAACAATTCAATGGAAATACGTAAATTTCAGTACATTCATTAAACAGCAGAAGTTAACGCACGTGTGATGTTTTATATATTCAAATTCCAACCCTTCCAGTTCTTCTATCTTGAATATTCTAGCAATTTTAATTGTTTATCGCCATTTCACTTAATATATTATTTTATTATTATATTAGTGAAAAAATCACGAGTAAAATATCTAGGAATCTACTTAGATAGGAAACTGCCCTGGGACAATCATCTAAATAAAACGATACTGAAGAGCACTAAAGCACGGGCAAACAAATGATTGGCCGCAATTGGGGATTATCTCTAAGGCAGACAATATGGCCATACAAACATATGGTGAGACCCATCATTCTATAAGGAGCTAGAATGTGAAAAAAAACCCACACCTAAAAAGCTGTTAATAGTCTCAACAAGCTTCAAAGGATAGCCTGCCTGCTGATTACAGAAGCAATGAGATCCACTCGAACGGCAAGAATGGAGGCATTTTGAAACCTAGAGCCGGTACACCTCAAAATACAGGAGGAAGTAGCGAAACAGGCTATTAGCCTACAACAGGCCTGCAAGTATAAATCAGGAGACTTTGAAGGGCACCTCAAAACCCTGAAAATCAACAGGCCCACAATGGAAATTTTGAACTTCAACGATCAAATAAAGACCAAAGCAGCCTTCAGGAAGAGGTTCAAGGTCACAACTTCCATCGAACGACAAATGGAAGGATGGCTCAACTCCCTCGTACAAAGGAGCGCAAATGTAGCACACCGATGGTTCAAAGATGGATTGTAGAGTTGGAGCAGGAATCGTAGATCCCAAAGGCAAAATGGATTATCTGCGCCCAAAGGAGGCTAACATCTATCAAGCAGAACTATCTACCATACTTAAAGCCTCACAAATAATAGAGATACGGAATATTAAAAGGGTCAGAATTAAGATCCTATCGGATAGTCAAGCGGCTCTCAGGGCTATCAATCGCGATCAAATAAGTTCAGCTTTACTCTTAGAGGTGAGAGAGGCCCTAAATAATAGAGACACACAACAACTTCGACGTGATATGAATTCTCGGCCATGAGGGACACAAATGAAACGAGGAAGCTGATAACAAAGCCAAAGAAGGAGCTAAAATACCCTTCACAGGCCCTTCTCCGTATTGGAGCTTTACAAAGGCAGAAACGGACAAAGAAATTAAAACATGGAGCAAAAAAAGATCGAAAGCTACTGGGTTAATTTTAAGGGTTTAAAACACTGAAAAAATACCTTAGCTTCGATGCCAAAAGAAGCAGTGGTTCTCTGCAAAAGTGGCATTAGAGCCCTATGTGAAGTTCTGACAGGCTCCTTTCACTGTAAAAAAACTTCTCCACAGAATAGGCAAGGAGCGAGACGACTGCTGTCGATACTACGGGGAAACGATAGAGTGTGTAGAACATCTTCCCACACTCTGACCAGCACTAGCAAGATGAAGATTAGAGCTCCTTTGCTCTGCTCTTCCCTCCATCAGGGACATAACCAATGCCCCATCAAGGAACATATCCAGGTTCATAAGAAGCCTGGACATCCTATAGGACATAACGCGGATGAGGAACAATAGACCCAGGAGGTCGCAGTGCTAGGGGCCTTCTGGTCTCACTCCAGGCAAATACCAGGAATGATACTGGATCAGCCTTTCAAACCCTGGGAAATGCCAGAAAGAGGAGATATTAGGGAATGGGTGGAGGAATTCTCATCAAAGCACAAATATGACCAAAAACGTAGGATGAAAACCAGGACACAAGGAAACCGGATATTCTATAGCTTTTGGGCTTTAATTTGATTTTGAATAAAAAGTAACGTAGCACTCGGATCGATGGGGACTTTTGACATTTTGTTTAGCACGCCAGTATCAAGGTCACACCATAATTCAGCTTTCCCCTAATTTTTCCGAAGTTTCGCCTTTTTTATGTCGAATTTCACTGGATTATTATGCTCTCTACCAGTTGGATCTTTTACGCCTTAACACCAAGATCCTTGCGCAAAATTTTCCACAACTTCTTGCAAATCGATAAATCTAGGTTGTTAACAACACTAGTTTCCATGGCTGCGATATTCTCTTCAAAACGCACTGCTCTCAATTTTGTTGTTGGCATACAGTCCAACAACATGAAGTGGTTGCGAAAGTTTGCAATCACATGGCGAATAGAACGCACTGATGGACAGTTGAAACTCACAAAGCGATTTTTAAGTTTGCACAACTGAACACTGATTTTGGAGATAAATTACCACGATTTGCAGACGCTGCTGCGGTATAAATCTATCCATGGTAATTTGTGAAACCTTAATGAGTAAAAATGACAGTGATATAGATAGTTATCATCAACTCATTGGACAATGGTAAGTATTAAAAAGCAGCACCTGTAAAAAAAACCCTTTGTAAAGTGGACTGGTTATTTTAAAGTGTGCCTTTAGTAGTAATGAGATACATCTATAAATGAATTGAAGCCAAAAAATTTTCGAATAGTTCAGCAAAATGTTGTTTCACTGCTTTCATCTATGTATTAATCAGATTTTCATAGCTACACTAATATAAAACATACAACACAAATAAAATCAACTTACTTTTTTTCTAAAAAAACACACTTATTTCAAATTATCGATACACCACACACGGAGGAATTATTTTCCACATCGCTGTAAAGTGATATAAAATAATCTATCTATATATCTATCTGCTTTCAGATTTAAAGCTTAAAAATCCATCATCACTGCTTTCGAAATCACTAAGCCGCCCGTTCAATACTATCCATATTTTCACATACAGAACTATCCATCCAATCCAATCGAAAAGCACTCATTCAAAACACTGTTGAAAATTCGGTTTCCGCTCTGTGGCAAAAATGTCATATCAACAGTTTTAGTCAGACTACTTCCCAAAAATACAACACTCTTCCAGCTTTCTGATCATCGCCCGGTAACTCCGACCGAATTACAGTGCATTATTCCGCCACACGAACGAACGCTTCGACATTATCCACATTTGCGTACATTTGCAAGGATGGCTGCCCGAATAATGTCAGGATATTCCGTAAAGTTTACGTTATTTGTTAACAGCCACAAAACATTACTCGAACATTTTGTGTCGGATTCAACTACTGCTGTTGTTTTGTGTACTCGAATGAGCATAAATTCGGACCGACAGAACATGTAGTTCCTGCGAATTCGCTAGGATCATAAGGCCACACATCATGAGTTGTGGGATGTTAGACGATAATTGTATGGAACAAGAGCGGTGGTAGTTGAAATTTTCCACCAAATCTGATGATACAATGCAGGTTTTGGTTTAGGTCGGATTCAATACTGTCTATTTTTTCATTGAGTTGAAAGTACATCCTAAATAGACTTGATACATAAGCCAAAAAATCTACTCCTGTGACTAGCAACAATTATAGTCACATAAATCAACTAACTATAATCCTGCAAAGCCACATGTTGCATTTTCAGGCTTTTTAATATGTATAACTATAGTCCAAATCGAAACTTGAATACAAATGCAGTTCAAATTCATCTGATGCTCGACATCCAAGATGCCTTCTGATAGATATGGCCGCAGGAAATTTATAGCGCGCCAACATCCCTGCAGCCGTTACGAGAAAAGTTTCAAAAGTGCATTAAGGCTACAGATTCTTGGCGTGAGCTTTGTCTGCTCTAGTGAATGCACTTCCGATTTCTTCCTCGGCAAATCGAATGTTAGCCATCGGGAACAATGATGGTCGGCTTTGCCTGCTCTTAAATGCAAATGTACTGGTCAAAGTTTGTTTCTAATTGAAACGTGTATTCGTTGCAGATGCATTTAGTCTGGCAAACAAATCATCTGTGTTCGAGTCGTCGGAATTTCAATATGGATATTTTATGCTGAAAGTTTTCGGGATTTAGTTAGAAACATGTAAATCAATTTATCGAAATAGACTTGGGGATATTCATGTGACTGTATAGTTCGATGTTTCTACAAAACTTACGTTTTCGAGTTGATTTAACGAATTATCTAATCTTTGATGCCTGTATTTTAAATAGCATTTTCTTGATTGAATATGACCCTCATCAACTTTTTTTGCTGTATTCCAATGTCTAAAACTTTGTTTCTGATTGATGCAGCACGTTGTAAATTTTTGAGCTCTCATTCCGACCAGGACTACGCTGATTTTTCTCGTCTTCGTGCTGCTGCCAAGAATCAAATAAGGCTTGCCCTGCGCAACTATCTATCGCATATTGAATCTTCTTTGCTTTTGAATGAATCCTTCACTCCTTAAAATCCTATTCTCCTATGCCTGACTCCCTTACGTTTCATAATATCACTGCTGCTCTTCCTCAGAATGTTTGTGATCTCTTCGCAATGTTTTTCTCTTCTGTATACTCTGATTCAATGATTCCCTCTTCTTATAGCGTCCCTTTTAATCTCCCTCCTTGTCTCTCTTCACTCTCGACTAATCCTCTTGAAGTTGAATCCTTTATATGTTTTCTTGATCCTAGTTACTCTCCTGGACCTGATGGCCTTCCTAATTTTTTTGTGAAAAATCTTGGTTCTTCTTTCTGTGTCCCCCTATCAATTTTATTCCATTTAAGGCTTTGTTCTGGTAAATTTCCTTCCTCCTGGAAGTTGGCAAGCATTTTCCCTATTTTCAAATCTGGTGAATGCAATGTTGCCTCAAATTATCGTCCTATTTCTATTCTTCCCTGTTTTTAAAAAATCATTGAATGTTTTGTGTTTAACAAAATGTATGACTCTCTTAAGTATACTTTCGCACCTCAGCAACATGGTTTTATTAAAGGTCGATCCACATCTACGAATCTCATTGAATTTACTCATGTTGTGTCCTCGGCGTTAGATGGAAACTATCAAGTTGATGCTATATATACAGATTTTTCTAAGACATTTGACTCTGTCAATTTCGATCTTCTGCTACTCAAATTAAACCACTATGGCATCTATGAACCTTTACTTTCTTGGATATCTTTGTTTTTGACTAGCCGCACTTGTTTTGTCTCCCTCTCTGGCGTTACGTCCTTACCATTTTTGCCGCTTCTGGTGTACCTCAAGGTTCTATATTAGGACCGCTATTATTCAACCTCTTCATCAATGATCTTCCTATTGTTCTATCGTCATTTTCTTTGCTCTATGCAGATGACTTAAAATTATTTCGAGTAATCAATATCACAGATGATCATCTACTTCTTCAGGATGATCTGAACTCTCTTACTGATTGGTGTAACTCTAACTGCCTACCGTTAAATGTTTTAAAGTGTTTTGCCATGTCTTATTTTGTGAAGTCCCAGACTAATACCTTTCTTTACTTACTATGTGAATCCGTCTTTGTCTCTGTGGATTATTTTACTAATCTGAGAGTAACCATTGATAAACTTAAATTTGATATCCATGTTCGTAACATTACTAATAATGCCTCGCGGATTGCTGGCCTTTCTATACGTTCCTGTCGAAATTCTTTTAATATTTTTACTTGTGTTAAGATATTTGTTACCCTTGTTCGTTCCAAACTTGAATACTGCACTCAAGTTTGGTCTCCTCGTTTTGCTTATATTTCCGATGCCATTGAATCTGTTCAATGGAGGTTCAGTCACACCCTACCCTTTAAATATAATTTTCCCTACATGCCTTATGATGAACGCTTATCGCTCCTTAATCTCCCTCTCCTCGCAAAGCGCAGAGTTTACCTTGATGAATGCTTTCTTTTCAAAATTCGCCATGGCCATCTGAACTCATCTATTGCATCCTTGATTAATGAACGGCAGTGTGAGAGGCAAATTAGATCCTCCGTTGTCTTTGATGTACCATTTGCCCGTACTGAAACTTACTTTCATTCTTCTGTTTTGCGCCTATTACGTACCCATAATGGCCTCCAACTTGGTCCTATTCCACACTCTATTGCCACCTTTAAAAGAAGTGTTCGCAACACAATATTTGCTGATGTTTAATTTTATTTATCTTTTTTGTCATTCGTTTCTTGTTTTTCATATCTTAATTTTCTCAATTTTTTAGTACTAAGCTATTCTATTTGTAATTGGGCTTTTTGCCTGTTAATGGATTACTTAAATAAATAAATAACTAAATAAATCTTTAACTAGCAAAACTCGGATAGCTGAACATGTAGAAAAAAAACTCAAAGAAAGGGGAACACCCCAAAATTGGTCATTGCAGACAAGGTTTTAATCAAAGCATATGGTCCATAATCAGCAATTGCTGTGGATTTAGACAAATTCAGGATAACAAACCATTCCAAAAGCTCTCAATAATTTAAGCTGGGCCTAGAAAATGCAAATTTTTTGATAAATTTTTTGGTTAAAAAAATGTATTTAGAAAAACATTTTTTTAAAAAATAATTTGATAATAGGGCTGTCGAACTACACTACTACTACCAATCTACGAGAGTGTTTTATAATGAAAATATTTGAAAACCGAAAGCCATTTTGAGAAGAAAAAAACATTCGTTGCTGCAAATTGAATACGAACTTCCTCAAATTCATATAATTAAATCCCTCCTAAAAACAACATCTCCGATTTTCATTTGACATATTCCCATCACCAGTAAATCCAAGTCCCGACGAACCTCAATACTAATTGCTATTCATCACATAGCACAATTCAATTATTAATATAACGCAGAAAACAACACGTAGTCAATATCATTTCATCCTACCGAAATTCGACTCGAATCTGCAGATATTATAGTCTCCGGTTCCGGCAAACATCCTTATTCCTTTCGAAACGAATTGAAATTATAACCAGGCACAAATAACTTCTTGTCGACTGTACGTCGTCGTCCAAGATGCTCCTGGCTCTGTCATTCCGTTGTTTCGGCATTCCTTTTCGCCACGTCAATATGTCTAGTCGGTGGGGATCTATGCGTTGTATCTACATGACGATATGTGAACGTGAACGAAATTTTAATAGTCACAAAATATCTGGTCGGGTCCTCTTTCACTCTGCATTAGTCAGCGTTGTGCTATGCAAAGCTTTCCTATCGGTATTCTTCAAAAGCAAATATTTAAGTGGTTATGATGGAACCGATGGTTGGCTTAGAACAGTGCGCAACAGAGAGTCAGTGCTACGTACGTTACATATCAAATATTGAGAGATCATGGTGGAATGGAGGTCATCTTCTTTCGGCAGATCTCCAGGATGAATACTTTATTTCCTTTTGTGTTGTTCATTTTGTGAAAAGGCGCCAAAAGTTTATGTCCACGCATATTGTGGTCTAATTTTTGCTTCAAGAATAAGACTCTATTAAATATCGTTGAGAGACGTTTCGATATCAAATGGCACTATTATTTGGCAACCCGAAAATCATTCGGCATCTAGTTGAAGAAATTACTGATTACGTTTGGACTCTTTTCTGCAAATACTTTCAGATTCTATATCGCCCCCTCCACCATGGCATTATCCAGCCACATATTTCCATGAGATTTCGAATCTTTGTGGGAGGTTCGTTCGAAAGGTAACAATCGACCGCATTTTCGTGGAAAATAGAACAAAGTCGAAGATGAATTCAAATTTCAATATGTGTATTATATGCGTATTGGATACCATAAAAGAGGTTCAGCTGGACGAGAACTCGTTTGAACGTCAGACGATGTGAGTTAGCAATGAGGAGGAGAAAATTGAAATGTTAATATCATGAATACTCGTTTACATACTGAATTCTAGCATTCTTTTTAGAAATGGAGCGAATTGAGAACTTATGTTTCCCGTCCTTTTAACCAACATTGAAAGTTGTGGAACACTCCATGTATCGTAAATCAACAACCATTTATATCAGAACAAGAAATTCACATGAACCAGAGAGCTGTGAATTATGTTTGACTTTTATCAAAAAAATCCAGTCCCCGTTCGTAAATCTACTTTGTATTTCAGTCCCCTGAATGCTAATAAATTACGTTTCTTAATTACATAGCAAATATTTCTTGTCATGTCTCAGTCCTATTTCTCTGTGCAAAATATTCAGTGTTCAACGCATTTCAGGCAATTACGAATATCATTATTTTACAGTGAAAATACGACTGAGACGAAAATTTATTGCAGGTCAATTATCTCCTCTTAGAATGGAATTTCTTTGTGTTTGAGGTGACAGTAAAATTGCTGAGCATTTGAATATTTTACTGTCAACAATTTAATCAAAAATGTGTTTTGCTCAGCTTATTTTGGAAAAGCAATAAATATTTTTCACTTGCTTTTCAATAGTCCGTTTTAACGGCTCAGCAAATAATTTTTCTATTGGGAATTAAAGTTGGCAGTATAAGTGTTATTAAAGTTGGCAGTATAAGTGTTATTAAAGTTGGCAGTATAAGTGTTACATATCCCTTTCTTTTCCCCAGATACAGTATCCATAATATGAGAGTAAGATTACTTAAAGGTTTGACAAATTTCTACATTTATCATTCTACGACAATCATTTACTCGTAGTTTGAAATTTATCGCTTAAAGCACTTAACCATCCAAAAAAACAACGAACTGTCACTAGTGTCAACTTGGCCTATTTGATATAATCAGCTATCAATAATGTTTTGGCCGATTTTGATCCAAATGATTTCGAGAGTTTTGAATGTGAAAAATTTGAAAAAGGATTAAAATTCTTTAAAAATTAGAATTAATTTGTGTCTTCAGAGGGCTAAGTGTGGATGATGCTCTTGACAAATTTTATCCTTTCTTGTCCAACTTAATTTCCTGCAATACTCCTTCCTTCCGCTGTAAAAGAGGTTCCAATCCTCCGTGGTTCATAGTCGATGTCGCGGTTGCTCTTAGAGCCAAAGGTGCAGCGCGTAGTAAATACAAAAGGTCTGGCTCTCTCAATGACCTTTTGAAGTTTCAAATGTTACGGGCTGCTGCTAAAAAGGCAGCCAATGACGCAATGCGTGCCTACCTGGAGCATGTCGAAACTTCTATTACTTCCGACAATCCTAAGCCTTTTTGGTCTTATATCAAATCCCTTAAAACTTCCTCTGGCATTCCTTCTCTTATATATCTTCATGATAAGTCTGCGTCCTCACCTGAAGATTCCTCCGAGCTCTTCGTTCAATTTTTATCTTCTTTTATCTCCCATCTCAGAAGTTCTTTGCCATCAACAATTTTTCCCACGCCTGATCGTACCCTTTCCACTGTTTTAGCTAATCCTTTGCAAGTCGAATCATTAATGTTATCCCTCAATAGAAGTGCTAGCATCGGTGCTGACGGCATTCCAAATTTTTTCAAACATTAGCATCTCAATTTTCAAACATTAGCA
Source organism: Nemotelus pantherinus (assembly GCA_963978885.1). Lineage (NCBI taxonomy): Eukaryota > Metazoa > Arthropoda > Insecta > Diptera > Stratiomyidae > Nemotelus > Nemotelus pantherinus. The sequence goes on from OZ022265.1 coordinate 10,761,435, forward strand.
TCTCAACTGGTACCTTTCCTGCCCTCTGGAAATCCGCCAACATATTTCCCATTCATAAAGCTGATGATACTTCTTCCATCCCTAGTTACCGTGCTATATCACTTTTACCATGTTTTAGTAAGTTCCTCGAAAGAGTAGTTTACAATACAGTGTACCCTTTTATTCAGCCTTTACTGGCCAATGAACAGCATGGATTCATTAAAGGTAAGTCAACAGTTATAAACTTATTGTCTTTTACAAACACCGTTGCTTCCGCAATCGACAAGCAAAAGCAAGTAGATGTCCTATATACAGACTTTGCCAAGGCTTTCGATTCTGTGAACCATGTTATTCTTCTGTCAAAGTTAACAGGGTTTGGTCTCTCTGGTGTCCTCTTTTTTTGGTTCTCCTCCTACGTTTGTGATCGCTCTTGTGTTGTGATTGTTAATTCTTGCTCTTCTACACCCTTTTTTCCTACCTCAGGAGTTCCGCAAGGATCTATTCTTGGCCCTTTATTGTTCCTTTTGTTTGTTAACGATCTTCCTTCCCTCTTTAACTCACCCTGTCTTTTGTATGCTGATGATCTCAAAATTTTCAGCGTGATTGAATCCGCTAGTGGCTGTTTCTTATTGCAGAAAGATTTGAATACTTTGGCTACCTGGTGCGCAGCGAATTCTCTCACTTTGAATGTTTCGAAGTGTCATCAAATGTCTTTTACTCACAAATCATCCCCTCTTCTCTTCTCCTACTCTGTCCTCGGCTCCCCTCTCAATGTTATCTCAAGGACCAATGTTATTTCAATGTTAATTTCAAGGACCTTGGCGTGGTTTTCGATTCCAAGTTGAAGTTCGACTAACATATTTTACACATCATTGCCAAGGCTTCTCGTTCTTCCGGCTTCATCATCAGACCCTCTAAACGTTTTGTTGATCTTTCCACTTCTCTATATCTATTTTTTTCCTTCGTTCGTAGTGTTCTTGAATACTGTTGCCAAATTTGTTGTCCACATTACGCATACTTGATTGCTGCGGTTGAATTCGTGCAACGCAGATTCACCCCCTCATTGTTCTATAAGTTCAGTATTCTGTATTGGGATTACAGTATGCGCTTCTCCATCCTTCAAATTCCTTTCCTTGAGTCACGTAGAGTGTTCCTCGACAAGTGCCTCCTCTTTAAACTTTTCAACGGCTGTATATTGGTGGACCCCAGCATTCACCTTTCTGTTAGAGATTCGGGCCATCCTAATAGAACATTTTTTAAATTTAATGTCACATTTGCCCGTACTGACACCTATTTCTTTTCTCCCCTTTTGCGTAATAACCTTAACCTTGGTCCTCTGCCTCGGACGTTAGCTGTGTATAAAAATATTTTAAAAAATAACGTTCTGTCAGGTACATGAAATGTGTCATAATTTAGTCTTTTGTTTGTACCTTTTTTCGGTCGATTTTGCTTTTGATTATTTTTCCTTCAAAAATTTTCAAATATGATTTGGCGCCATATACGTTTCTTTTTAATTCAAATAATCTGACCTCATTTCAATAACGATGTATCAAAGTGTGTCTTGTTTGTTTTAATGTTTCGTTTTTCACTCAATGATGAAAAATTTTGATATGAAAATAAAACTTTTATGATAAAGTGGAATTCAAATAAGATTCGTTTTTTATTTATAAGTGTTTCAACTTTTGATTTAAATTTTAATCTTTTAAATGAAATTTTTCTGAGTGTAGAGAATTTTAAGAGGTCCTTTACTGAAGAACCATCCTGTGCGATTGCTAGACAATCTTGGAGTTCCATGGAAGCACATTGCACCAGGCTGCGTTAGTTTAAGACGTTATCACGAAATACAATCGTTGCGTTTATGTCATTCGGAATAAGAAACATGTTAGCTTGATTATGCATTGAAAACCCACACATTATCTCTCCTTTTTACAATCAAAATCAGTCAATTCTCAACCAAATCAGTTTTAAGTGATGACAAACAGCCTGAAACACACCCCTTGAAAGATAATTAAATGCGCCAAATGTATCGTCGAAGTGCATGAAACAACAAAATTTACAACAGATGTGCTAATCGCGTTTAACTGAGTGCTCCAAAAAACCCAATTTTCACGTGCATTGATTTTCCTTGCCAAAACTCTAATTTTGTGCATTGAAAAATATCAAATTTAAACAATGAAGCTATATTAAACATTTACTGGGCGTTCACTTCTTTTCATTGATAGAACAGCATCCGCTATCATTTACCATCATATTTTCTAATTTCATTTTCGATTCATAATTAAAAACGAACTTAACCCAAAGCGAATCTATTCCGTTATTTAAGTTCCCATACTATTGAACTAACGACATAGACTCACAACGCTTGCATATCAAGCTAAAACCAAAAATTCACTTCCAACAATCGATTCCGGCCTGTCGTCCTTGGGAATTGTACTTCAATGGCACTGCCAGTCGTATTTGTCGCATATCCTAGTTCGCACACTGTATATTTAATGTATCCATAGTTCTATCGATATTGTAGTCAAGCTGGGATGAATGCGAGGTGAATGTATGGCGGCGGGTCGACTGTAGGTGCCTTTGTCAAGTTATCAAACGACATCACGTAGGGAATTGATATATTCAGTGGATCTGATCCTTCACAAAACGAAAGGTTTTTCATTTAGTCTCCGGGTGGATTGAATGGATTTTGTTTTATATTGGAGTCAATCCATAGGTGGAAGACCAGCTTCCGAACGACGAGTCGCAGAAGATGAGTTCAGTATCGAAACGATGCATAGACATATGGTTGGATTTAGTTAAGCGAATGTATGGATACAATTTTAATTGAATTAGGCATTTGGTTGCCAAAGGATCAATTGCCACTTTCTATGAGAATGAATTCAGTTTGAAATTGTTTACGTTGCTTTAAAAATGAAATGCAATGTGTGTTTGACAACAATGAAAATATTTCAATTTAGGAAACTTCAGACAAAAAAAAACTTTAGAAAAATCGATTTTTAAACGAACCATAATTGAGAATGGATGGGAAATACACAGCATTTTTTACACCGTAAAGCCTAGTAATGTATTCGACGAACGAAATACAGCGAAAACGTCTGTGCGGAATCGAACGAAATAAAGTTCCGCACCCCGACACCGGGGGCAGTATAAATTGCCATTGATGACATTTAACAAGTGCATTACATTTGAATTCGGTGCATATAAATTTAACTAACCAGCATCAAAAATGGTAAAACAAAAACTACTGTTGCAAGGATGCATATCCAAGGATGCATATCCAAGGATGCATATTTTCAATAAAATATCCGCAAATTCGAATGAAATTATGAGTTGTCACATTTTTCGCATCAATTTAAGGTACCTGGGTCATTAAATGGCCGCGAAATTTAACTTATACATAGTGCAGCGCCATCTCAGAGCGAGTCACTGCGTTGTCTTCGAAGACAGTTATATGTCTGCGAACACATTACTAACGAGCAAAACCAAACGAAACGAAATTCCGCGCCAGGCTGATTTTGTATGGGACCTGACACTTCGTTTCGTTTCGGGTCGAATACATTTCAGGGCTTAAAAGTTGAAATTTTCAATTTCAAATCATGAAATTTAATTTAAAAACTTAGTATTGTATTTTTGTTTTATCTTCATTTTTTTTTCACATTCCCAGGAAAATTAAACCCAAAAAAATCATAACAGTTTATCTCTTCCACAAAATCAATATTAGTTTTTTTGTCAAAATACATCCAGAATTTTAAAAGCATCCTAAGTTGAATATCTGCATTTGGACCCTCACAGTTCGATTCCTGCCAAAACGTTAACCAATTTAATTTCACAATCTCAACATTACCAGCCCATCTATTAGTAATACGAATTGTTTTGCAAATCCCAATTTTTCTAAAATAAAAAAAATCAATCTATCGCCTTAAGATGACAGCATCATTGAAATTGACGAAAAGTCAATCATAAACTCCTATAGCACTTCATCTGACATCTTTCACTTACGCGCGAACAGAACATCAGATGAGGCAAGAAAAGTTTTGTTGACAAAGATAATAATTTTCAAGGTATCTTAGTGATTTTTTCGCAGCCTCTTTAGCCTTGCATCGGATGAAGGATTTAGATTTTGGCTGAGAAGATCTTTGCAAACTTTTGCACGTTCTGTGAATGATAAAATGATGGAGAGAAATATGAAAAAAAGAGTGCCGGAAATATAAAAGCGTTTTTTCTGGGTTTCGGGACTAGGGAAGAATCTTCATAGTGAGAATTAATATTTCATAGATTATGCAGGTTTTTCAATGTTGTTTTAGTTGTTGATTGAAATATGAAGACATTTTACGCTATTTGGTTTGATTTAATATTCTTTCTACATAGCATTCACTTCCTTTTCCATTTTACTTAAATGCTTAATTATTACTTACATAAATCTTCTATTTTGGTTGACCTGTATATTTTCTATTCTATTTTGGAGCTTTGGAGCTTATGGCTTTCTGCTAATTAACCACTATTTTCATGCAAACATAAAATTATAACAGCACACACAGACACTTACACACATAGGAAACAAGTTCGCCTTCCTTGGAACCAACGCCAGCCGGATGTAAAATAACATATAAAAATAATGACAAATAAATATCTAATTTAAAAGAAAAATGTCAAACAAAGTTGTTGACACAAAAATAATGCAAAAATAATAAAATACGATAATAATAGTGCTAAAAAAGGAAATTAAAAATATAAACCCAAAAACAATAAACTAAAAAACTGAATGAAAGCTTACCGACTCCGAACGTCGTTCGACCGTTTCTGGAACCGCAGACTGAAAGTTCAAGAACTTTATCTTACTATCACCACTTGTATTATCTCTACTATTATTTTGACTATTTCTTTTTTAGGAAAGAAAGCAATAATTTATAAATAAAATAAAACTTTGAACCAAGCAAATGAATTGACTTCACAGCGATTTGAATGAAAGCGAAATAGACGCAATATCTGATGATATTTTCTACACCCAAATCCACATTAGTACCGATTTCGCAGTATTCGAATGTATTTATCTTGAATTCCTTACCGTTCACAACTCCTTGGCAGCCACTATTTTCTTTCGCCCTATTCGCTACAATCATTCGACTTCGGTTTTCATAGAAAACCATCCGTAATGGAACATGGTCAAAATTAAAATATCTACATAGCTCTGACACAGCGAGAAATTACTTTGATTCCGACGATTTTCCAAACTACAACTCGCCCTTACGATCGATGAGCTTCAACTTAAATCATGCTAGTAAATGCACTGGACTTGGCTTATTTCTCAACAATCAGGACACTATTTTGCTAAAAAAAATGATCAGTATTCATCACTTGTACATTATTCTGTAGCTTTCTATTTGATTGTTTTTGCTTGAGATAGCTTCGAGTCTGTCTTACCGTTACCGACTGTTGTTGCTTTTTCTTCAGTGCTGATCCAAAAACTATTGTTTCTTTCTGACTAACAGAACAAAAATCCCTAAATTTCTTAAAACAGTGTTGTTGCAATGTTAACCTTACTGTTCTTCGGCTAGTCGCCAAAGAGAAAAATAAACTCAAAATACCCACGTTGGGCGCCATCTGATACAAGTCGCGCGAGAACCCCGCACTAACAAATTTACTAATTTAAAATTTTAGTCTAATTCAACATACGTTGCAGCTCATATATGCATCATTTTAAGTTAATTTACAAGAGTAAATTTTGATTTTTAATATTATTTATTTACCAAACATACCTTGCTTGTCCTCTAATACGAAACAAATTAGAACAAGAAAAAAAACTAAATTATTGCAATACCAAAAAAAGTAAGGTTCAAATAAATAAAGCATAAGTAAGTAAATAAATAAGTTAGAAAACGATAATAATTAAATAATAATCAAATGAATGAATAGCAGTTAAAAACAATATTAATAGACCCGGCAAGTCCAAATCTTTGCAGCTTCATGATCAACATAGAATGGTCAACTCTGTCAATAGCTTTGCTCAATTCCTCGTGGACTGTGTCAGTTTGATAAAATAGGATCATTTTTATTCAAAATAATATTTTTCTTGTCTTCTATTTCTAGAAAATATAAAAGGCAACTACTCTCGTAGTGCTCATTGAATTAGACACTGTAAAAAAGAGACATTCGTCAAGGAAAATCATTTTTAACACGAGACGCACTACTTTAAAAGTAGGAAATTCTGAATTTGAAAAAATAGTGCACATACTCGGCCACTTTAATTAAGCATAGATAATGATAACACTCAAGTTGACAACAATATTCGACAACACGGCGCACAAAAGAGATTTACAGACGAAGAAAGGAAGAAATATCAACAAAAGCTTTAGACGCTCTAAGAATCATGCCGCTTAATCGAGAGGCTTTTAATTTGACATATAATATACGGATGTCAAATTTAAGTTTTGAGACAAATAAAATTGACAGTGGATTTGGAATTATCAACAGAACTGAAAACAACATCCAGAATCAAGTACGAAAACGTAATAGAATATAGCTTACTTGTATAGGGCATTTGGCAAAATTTCTCAACATTTACAGTTATAGAACTGACAGAGTACTAGTTGCCTAATGCCCACAACTCATTCTGCAACTTAGAACAGCCTAAATATTTTCCAGCATCAGCATAACAGAGAGGGAATTACTAAAGGAAGAAAAATGGTTTATAAACAAGAGGAAAACTATAGGGCTCAAAATCGAGCCTTGCGAACGCACAAAATAAAATAGAAACAAGACAAACATCAAAATTTAACGGTTGCGAACCAAGTCCGATTACATAAATAAGAAAAATAAGAAGGTTTGAAGTCGAACTGGAACTGAAAATATATCCCAATTTGAAAGATTCGAAGGAATCGAAAACCTTCGAAAAGTTTGCATAGATTGCTAAAATTTGCCTTTGTCATTTTTCTATCGGGAATACCTTCATTCAGAATCAAATTGAAGCGCGTAGATAATGCGCTCTGTGTCTCCACTACAGATCCATGTTATTCATTTATCCATGGTAATTTTAGTAGCTAAAATTTTCTTTAAAAAAAATTGCGATATAATTAACAGGGTTTGTCTTGTTAAAAGAGCACAAAAAATACAATCCAAATGTAATCGAGCTCTGTCTCTCCAAATGTAATCTGGTTAGGCCTCTTTGAGTCTTGATTAGTTAGTCAAAGGTGGGCCGTGAGTACCACTAATTCACTTAGTTTTGGATCCCGAGTCACTGAGCGAGGTTTTGTTCAACAAAAGTCGCCACTCAGCCATGTTCTTATACCCTATCCATGTCTCAATTCAATCAATTATTCGCGACGCAGCTACTAATATTTCATGTTATTCGCACTGATCGGCCACTCACTTAATAAAGAAAAAAAGATTGATCAAATAGCATTGCACTTATGGATATCTTACTCTGGATCCAATTTTGTAGTTCTATTGACTGAAATCTAAGTCACCCACTAACAATTAACAGGAATTCTGCTAATATTGAATCATATCAATGGTAAACAGAGGCGTAAAACTAAACACACTTTGAATGCATACACATATCTAAACTTCAACCTTCACACTCGTAACAGAAGAGTCACCTTGGTGAATGCAGTGGATGTAATTTACTACGCCTTGGCAGAAAACCAAGGATACACAAATTTTAACTAAACAAAGATATAAGTAGACAGAAAAATTTATTTTTTACGTCCTTTCATTGAAAATAACATTACATTTTAAAGACTCAATTTTGTTGAGCATCTCAAATCTATCAAGTTGTAAAATATTAAAACTCCAAGCTATATATTTTTACACAGATTCCATGAAATTACTTAGTCTACTTGTTTACTAATTGAAATACAATATATAATGTAAAATACAATATATTCTCTAAAACTAAAAATAAAGCTCATATTATCATTCGCTGTCTGATTCCGACAGATCCAAATCCATGATGAGAACAGATCTGATGCACGAGCTGTTGTCAAGCTTTCTTTCATCCTTCTCCTTTTTCATATCAAAAATCGGCAGTATGCGCTTCACATTGACGATTTGAGGTGGAATCCCATGACCACTTCTAACAGTGTCATCTCTTGAAACGTTCGATCGTATTTTTTGAACGCTTGGGACAGTTGACGGTTGTGATTTGATGTCTCCTTTGCATTGAGACCTAACAGGATGTGATTTCTTTTCATCCCGCTCCTTTTTCTTGTCAAAAGTCGCCATTGTGCGCTTCGTATCGCCAATTTTGTGTGGAGTCACGTGATCACTTCTGATATTGTCCTTTTTTGAAATATCCGATCTGTTTTTTTGAACGCATATTTTCTGAACAGTTTGTGGTGATTTCCTCTCAACCCTCTCCTTTTTCATGCCAAAAGTCGGCATTATGCGCTTCACGTCGATGACTTTGGGGAGAATTCTATGATCACTTTTGACTTTGTCATTTCTTGAAACGTTCGATTGCTGTTTGATATCAGCTTTGCATTGAGAAACTTCTTGAACCGGTGCTGGTTTCCTTTCATACCTCTCTTTTTTCATATCAATAGTCGGCATCATGCGCTTCGCATTGACGATTTTGGGTGGAATATCAGTAGCGTTTTTGGCAGAGTCCTTTCTAGAAACTTTCGATGCGATAGTGCATGAAGCAGGTGAAGGATGTGATTTGATATCCGCTTTGCATTGAGATATGTTTTGAACAAGTTGTGGTTCCACTAAGCGACGCCGATCGCATTGTAAATTTTGTTGCACCTGTGGTGGTTGACGCCTGGATTGATATGCGCACATTGCACTCCAGTGCGCTTCAAAATCCCTACCGATGAAATTAAACATGGTGGCAACGGTTTTGTCTGGAACTGAATAATGATCGTTTGCGAAAGCAACTGTTTGATGCCGTTGGATGGGCTTCGAAGTGTTTGTTGAGCAAGGAAGATCCTTGGATGGAAGATCCTGTCGTCGATCGTTCTCCTTATTCTTAACCGCTGAAGAATGATCGTTTGCAAAGGCAACATTCGAATTATGTTGTTTGATGGGCTTTGGAGTAATCGTTAAGGATCGATGATTTTCAACCGGCTTTCGTTGGCTGTATTCCTGATTCTTAACCGGTAGATGTATTGGGTGTGTTGGCCGTTTCTGCTGATTGGATGAATTCCAATTACTTGGCCCCTGTGATTGCTTATTTTCGCTGATTTGTGCTTTATTCTTTGTATCTGCATCTTGTTTGGGCTCATCCATTTGAGATAATATTGAGCCAAGTATATCCTTGTTATTTTGTGGCTGATTTGCAATTTTGATTATTTTCTTTGGTGGCTTGTACTCTTCCTGAACGAATTTAACACTACCTGGTATACAGCTGGTATGATCAGTATTATGGATCTTACTAACACTCGTTGCTTTTGATGTCTGAATTGTTTCAACGTAGACTGCTCGGTTTTGTTGAGGTTCAATCAAACTATTTAAGATTTTTGCCTGTTTATCGGAGTCTGTCAATCTGTTATTCTGTTTCATAAAACTTTGTATTCGTTCTTTCAAGTCTGCTGTTGCTTTAGCAGACAGTAAGCTGCGGTTTTCAGTAGTGTTTTCTTGCAAAAAAACATTTTCTGTTCGTTGTGAATAGCTAGCGCTATAGTTTTTCGATTTTGGCTTTGGAAAAGAATCCATTATTTATTATTTTACTTTCTAAATCACTCAATTTACACTGAAATCTTTGTCGAGTAAATTTAGATACACCAAAATATTAATGAAATCAACCTTTTGCAATATAAAATATATAGCCTTGACTTTTAAGTAGCCAACACATCCAAATTGGTGATTGAAGATTCTACTGAAAAATCAGATTGTGGGCTGCTTCAACTACCTGTTATAATTTTATGGACCTTTCTTTCAAAATTTCCCTGGCTATAATGAGAAGTTAATGACTTTTCAGTTTGGAGTTGAGATTAAGTTTGGAGAATAAATTAATTTTGCAATATTTATGAACTTAATTACTCTTGAGGATAATAAATATTAAAAGTTAGTCTGAAATTTATGACATTCAAATTACATGGATTATAATTACTTGGCAAAAATACAAATTTTGAATCAAACCTTCATAACTTTTGGCTGTTAATTATACCTTGATTCTAATTGGCAAACAGGCAAGAAAGTGTTATATTCATTTCATTGTTATAAGCCATAGAAAAAAATCTAATGGATTTTAGACATTTGGTTAAATGCCGTTTTAGGTTAAAAGCGGTAGTAAGAATGAAATATGGAAAACAACAAATATATCAAAATCTTCAATAATTTCCTCAAAAACTTGTTTTCTCTTCATATTCACTCCATGTCGTGGAAAATTATTAAAAATCTAGCGAACTCTTCATCCTAATTGGTTTTCCCGAGGGAGTTACTGGTAGGTCAAACAGATTTTTCCAAAATGGGTTTGTTTAACGAAGAGGTGTCTTTTCTTTAATGATTTAAAGAATATTTCAAATGAGATAGAAGTCATGTCATACTGCTGAAGGGTATAAAAATAGGGAAGAAAAATCAACCAATCATATATGAGCTTGTTCAATTGACTGAAACTATGTTGGCACATAACGAGTGAAGTATATTACATTAAAAAATACGATGATAAATTGTAAAATAATAAAACTACTATTCCTACTTCAACCAAAGCTCTATTATTTGATATAACATTTTTTCATGTGAATATTAATAAATACATGATCACCATTTGATGAGACAACTTACTAGGAAGACAGTAGTTTTTTTTTAACGATAGCAACAATATAATTTTACGAAGAACTAACGAAGGTTGCAGTTGAGATAAAGTTTGGAAAATGAATTAACTGTGTGTTGTTTACCTGCCTAATTACACTTAAGGATATTAAATATATTAACTAAGATGGAAATGTATGACATACTAATTACCTGTTTAATGAGTACTTGGCAAAAATACAAATCTTTAAATGCACCTTAAAAGGGCAAAGGAGTGCGATAGACATATACGTTGTCATAAAAATAGTTAACTTTTGTTTATATACATGAATAAAATTTGGAAAACAACAAATAAACCAAAGTCTTCAAAATGTTCCAGAAAAACTTATTTTCTCAGAAAATATCTTCAAATTGGCACTATTTTCCGGCTTTACTTTATCTTTAGAACTACGTTGCTTGCATTTTCAGCCGTTTTAGATCCGGATATAAAAATTTTTCCAATAAGTAACTATTTTTGACCGAAAATATAATAAAATGGAATAGCATTATATGAAAATTTATTATATCAAATTTCCTACAACCATAATTTAAATTTTTCAAGGTGATTGATTTTACCGTGGGAGGTCTGGTAGATCAAAAAGATTTTTGCATTAATTATTTCAATGAATTATTCAACGAAGACGCACAATTTCAATGATTTAATTATCTGCAAATTTTTTTCATTGAGAGTTATTTGTTTTATTTTTGTTATTTCCGGTTATGGTGGTATTCCCAATATTCTGGTCATAATCCTTTCATCCTTCCTCTATGTTTTTTTAACAATCATCTTCAACATTAGTTTTGCATCTTTTTTTTAATAATACCTTTATTAAACTGTTTCCTTCGAATAAGAAGCTTCAGTTAGTTTTAAAATCTTACATGCTAAAACAAGTGATGTGCACTCGTCACAGTTGAAACATTTTGTAAACATTTTGGACCCAGGTTATTTTATTGACTTAAAGTCAGACAGCAAAGAGCAAAGCTATTATCTGTGTTATAGAATTACAATGTTCAATGTTCATGCAAAAGAGTTTGAAAAGCAATGAAAGTGGCTACGCAAGTTGTTTTTTATACGTTAGAGATGGAAGGTCCAACAGGTCAGTTCTTTTCAACCGCTGAAATTTACGATGAGTTAGTATTTTTTTTTGCAGGCTTGTTGGGATGATGAGCGAGGGCTGCAATATATTTTCCAATACGGTTCTTAATTTCTTCTGAAATCGTCTCGATTCGCAGGTCTTTATGGAGATTGGCGTTGCGGAAGTACTACGGGGCTCCGGTGATAGATCGAAGTATTCTTGATTGGGTCCTCTGGATGATGTTGATGTTTGAAGGGCGGGCTGCGCCCCATATTTGTAAGCCATATGTCCAGATTGGCTTTAGGACAGACTTATAGACGAGCACTTTAGAGTCGAGAGAAAGTTTTGACATGCCATTGAGTATCCATTTGAGGTTTATGAATTTGAGCTTCAGTTGTTGATTTTTAGCTTCAATGTGCCGTTTCCAGGTGAGCCTCCAATCAAGTTGCATTCCGAGATACTTTACTTTGTTACTTTGAGGTATAGGTACATTGTTTAGATATACTTGAGGACAAGTCAGTTTTAGCTATGTGAAGGTAACGTGTATGCATTTGGTTTCGTTCACTCTGATTCTCCATTTCGGTAGCCATTCTTCAAGAAGTGAGATGTGGCCTTGCAATGTACGGAATGCCGTAACTGGGTCTGAATCAGTGCATAGTATGGTAGCTGTCGCAAAGGTAGCTGTCGTTGTTTTGTCGCATGTTGGGAGATCAGATGTGAATATAGTGTAAAGTACCGGTCCCAAAACACTTCCTTGAGGTACACCAGCATGCACACGATGTTTAGCGGTAGAATAGCTTTTGTATCTCACCTGGAATGTGCGGTCGGTCAGGTAGGAGGAGAGTATTTTGTGGAAGCTTTTTGGAAGCATTGATTCAATTTTGAAGATCAACCCTTCGTGGCAGACTTTATCGAAGGCTTGAGTTACATCTAAAAAGATTGCTTATTATGGAAAGACGATAATATCTTCCCGATTTTCAAATCTGGTGATCCATCTGTCGTTTCTAACTATCGTCCTAAATTCACTGCTGTTTCAGTAACCTCCTTGAACGCCTTTTTAACAATAAAGTTTATCTTTCTCTACAATCATTTCTTGCTCTTGGGCACCATATTTTCACCAAGGTTCTCGCTACAATGAGCAAAATCACATTGTTTAATAATTTCGTCGCCTCTGACCTCGATTTTCATCGTTAAATAGATTTAGGGTGTAGAGAAGGGCTTTTGACTCTGTGAATTTTATGCTGCTACTCAATAGACTTGAAGCGTTCCCTTCACACCTGGCTTTCATCCTATCTTCATAGTCGTCCATGCAGAGTCACTTTAAGAAGTCCCATTATTTTTCCTATATTTCTCATATCTGGGGTTCCTCAAGGATCCACTCTAGATCAATAACTTTTAATTTTATTTTCAAATGACCCCATTTCTGTTATCAACTTCTCATGTCTTCTATACGCGGTAGACTTAAAATTATTCAGAGCAATCAAGTCTGCGGATGATAATCACCAATTGCAAGCTGATTTATTTGCCCTTATTCAGTGCTGCCAAAACAAATTATTAATATTAAACACCTTTATGTGTCAACAGATATCATTCTCTTATAAAAATGCTCCACTTGTATTTTCTCCTTTCTTGTCTGGCATTTTGGTATCTGCTTTCCAGCATTTTAAAAACCTTGATGCAGATTCTAATTCTTAATCGAAATTTTATGTGTCTGATAAGAATTGCGGAAGAAACAAATGATTAAATTTGGAGCTACGGTTAGTTTTGTTTTTTTTGAGAACCTAATTCACTACTTACTACTCGCAAGGAAATACTAATCAATTTGATTGTTAAATCAGCCATTAACTTCGATTCATACACAGCAGGTCTGCAGCAGTGAAAAGTTATGAACAAATATAGAATGGATTTATTTCCAAAGCTTTGAGTCATTCACTAACGAACTGAACTACTGAATGCTTGATTTGTACTTCTATTTCCTTTCTTAGTACAAATTTGAACGTGTTTATTTGACTACACATATATATATTCACATGCACATGAGTATATTTCCTCCTCCTCATAAATATTGCTTCAAACCATAAGTCTATTTCTCATATGTACGTCTTAATCAACAATCCGAAATTTCCATTTGAAAGAAAACATGTTTTGCATGCAGCACTTGTCTCTAGAGCAATATATAGCATACTAAGCGTCGCCACATCAAAACTATCCACTTCCCAGTACTTCCTTTCAAAATCTGCCAAATATTACTCTGGGCCACAACAAGATTATTTCCATCTCCTTATACAACGTCATTTCAACATGATTCGGTTTGCAATTTTAAAAGGGATAAAACACCAACGAGTGAGTGAGTCCCTCTTCAACTATCTTTGGATATCTTTTGGAAATTAGATTTATAAACGCTACCAGAACAACTACGTCAAACCGTGCCACGTCGTGTCATGATTCATGAAATGGATAAGTCATTGCAAGGATGTTGTACCGACGGGAAATAATTTCGGAAGGAAATTTAGAGAGAAATGATGTCCTCGTTCTAGTTGCCATTTACTGTCGTCTTTCAAGTCCTAACGACATTGTAGCTGTTTACTGGGGCGAGATTGAATGCAAAAGCGACTTTATACAGACGATTTGAAAATACTGTTCAGTTTGCCATTTCTAGTACTGCTGCCGACTGCCAGTAACTACTGTGGGCACGAAGACCATAGACATCTTGGAATCATATTCCATGTCATGGACTGAGACTCATAGAGTAATGTAATGCGTATGCACGAGATTTACGACAAGCTGGAGTTTTTTCATTCTATATATACATAGTTTGGCCATTTAAAAGCACTGTGCTCGTGCCTAAGTAAGCATTTTATCGTAGGCTTTTCTATGAATAAATTAGGTACTTCGCATCACATGTAGGAAGACCTTCAAAGAGAATGGATTAAGTAGCTGGTAGAACCAGAAAAATGAAAATCTAAAAAATGGTTTTTGCACATATAGTTGGACTCGTTAGTTAGAAGCCAGAAATTATGTCGGAATAAATTGAAAATATGAAGAGACTACTTCAACTCTTCAAGATTTTTCAATAATTTTGTTGATAACGGTGGCATCTATTGAATATCCAGAAACATTCTGATAAGTTTGCTTTAAAAGTGCTAAGTTTTTCATTACCTCATTGACTGTTAAGGTTGTCTCCGATATAATTTTATGTGCATTTTTACATTTATTTATTAATCAAAGTTACATATAGAAATCATTTGTATTCTCAAAATAGTCTTCTATTCTTCTCAATTTATAACCACAAATGCAGATAACCGTTAAACAAATGGATATACTACTCACTTCTTTGCTACTCTTATATGCTGTGTGTGCCTTATATGCTTTGAGTCTTCACAGGGTTATTTGAAAGTCATCTTTGGGTAAGAACCACACATTCTAATAACAGAGTATTTGCAAAAAACTAAATACTCCTGAATGCGCGCTCAAATCGATAGCTTTGCAGTTAGGAGTAAATGCACAAAGTAATATTTATCTTCTCTAAATTCAAAGTCATTTCCTATTAAAGACATCTCTTTTCACTGCATCTTCGATTTTAAAACTGACCCAAGATAAATGCGCCATCGTAATCAGCTTATACAGCCAAAGAAATATGTAGTTTTTCGCTATATCGATGATAACCATTTAGTGCTTTCGCATCTACCGGATAATAACAGTAAATAGAAACTATCTTTGCCCGATTCTCTACCCTAGATGCGCTTCGTGCATGAGAAGAGTTTTCGTTTGAGTGAAAAAGGCTATCAATCGTGCATTACGCT
This sequence comes from Nemotelus pantherinus, assembly GCA_963978885.1. NCBI lineage: Eukaryota > Metazoa > Arthropoda > Insecta > Diptera > Stratiomyidae > Nemotelus > Nemotelus pantherinus. The sequence continues at coordinate 10,777,021 of OZ022265.1, forward strand.
TCGCATCACAGTAAGCTAAAAGGGAAGATTATGATGGAACGATATTTTGACATCATGGTTCATTTCTCTATAGCTTCATATTGAACACAGTTACATGTGGTCTTTAGAAGATAAAGTTCTCAAAATCCATTGGTTTTACGTCAATGTTGTGAATTATATTAATCGATCGAAGCATCCAACATTTCGGGTTAGTTTTCAGTAAAATAGGGAAATGAAGGATACTTTTGTTGTTTTATTCCTTACAATGAACATATTTAAAATAATTTTGGAGATTATTCAAAATGAAAAATTTCAGGAACTTGAACTCAATGAATATTTCACCTTGTCCCATTTGTTGCCACTGTTGATGAACTGAATCTATAAATTATTGAAACAAAATGTTTAAGTGATATTTTCAAGCGTGGAAACGTTGATACACAACTACATTTTTTTCGAGCCTCCAAAGTTATAAAAATTATGCTTTTTAAAAGCAGCATAGACATTTATAAAACAATTTCTGTTTTTTTCAATTGTTTTTTAATGTATTCCACTAGAGAATTAATTCATCAATACTATTTTTGTATTATTTTTTCAACCGCATCAGAGTTAATGTTAGTGTTGTTAATGGGACAGATTCGCTAAATGGGTTTGTGAGGTTCTCAAGGCTCTCTCACTGGATTGATTCTTTACAATATATTCAGTGCTGTTTTTTCCTTTCCAGTGGGCCAGCAATAAGTTCTCTAATGAGACGCTCCCTCCTCAGGTCTTCTGATGGCACACTCCTATTCACACCGAGCCAAGAGCAGATCAAAACACCTTTGGGCGCTCATTATAATCTTCCATAAAAAAATAAAAACAAAACAATTAGAACAGTCTTCTCGGTTTTAAAAAGTATACATAATTGTGTAGTAATCAAAAATATTTCGTTTTGAGGACCAATTTTACACTTCAGCATATATTTTCTGCCTGATGTCTTTCTTACTTCGTCATCTTACACTAGACCGGTTTGGATGCACTAGCCTTCAAATTTTTATACAGTGTCCTACAATTGACAATTAAAAATAATTATTTTATTCTTAACAAAACTTTGCCGACTTGTGTATTTAATTTTAAGGTGTTTGAGGATTGTGAATGTGTAATTGTGGATTCTATAATTATGTGCTAATTTTTAGTCTTAATTTCGACGAATTGGGCACCAAACCAAATAGCAGTAAAGTTTGTGCTACACATCAGTGACTTATCTGTGCAGTCCATTTCGCGCAAATTATACGGAACACCGTGCTAAGGCTTCATGGTGCAAGCAAGATTGTGCGAATCAAGCATTTTAGATCCAAGTGATGCAATAAGCGGTTGTTGAGTAGAGAAAAACACACACACGTAAATTTAATTGAAAATTTAGAATAGGAAACCAATAGTTTGCTTAATTTCTATTGTACCATAGCGTAGGAACATTAAACTTGTCTCTGCAATTCCTCGCCTTAGGCGATAGTTTAACTTTTTCCTTTTCGTGGCGGTTTAACAAATACAACACAATGAATCCAAAGCGCAATTTGGAACTTCTAAAATTGTAACACAGTGCATCAAACAAGATTCATGTTTTACATACTTGCTCTAGTTGGCCGCCACTACTTCATATGCCATATTCTTTTTGTTTCGGTCAGCTTATTCTTTTGGTTTTATTTATGATAATTTTTTTATAAGTCAACGGTTTGAACAATTTCAAACAAACAACAAATTCTTTGATAATACACTCCCTCCTCGAATCTTCGGATGCCAGACTCCTATTCTCGTCTACAAGCACGCAAGGTAGGCTTGTAGACTTGCACGTGCCTCCAGTTTGATGTCCTTACAAACTGGTTTGCGCAAGTAAGCGCGTGATTTTACCTACATTTGGAGCAGGCCTATGTCGAGGATCGTAATCTATTCGTGGCATCACTAAGAAATTTGCCTTTTTGTTCAGAAGCTCCAAGATTACTGCCAGCTTAGGTACCTCGGTACAGATTTCCAAAATATTCGAGGTTAAATTTTTATGACCCATCCTGGATTATCTGTTCAAAGGCTGTCATGTGCCATAGGTGAAGCTATTCATCAGCTTTACAATTATATTGTTTGTTTTGCAATTATGTTACACTTTAAATAAAGTGTATAAAAATGTAACACGTATACAATTCTATTCAAAATTTGGCGAATCACTAGTGACTTTTACTCACAAATGTATTCTTTTTTCGACTCTTCTTCTTTAGTTCCACCGCCAAGTATCTTACAATCCTCTCTTGTGCATCACAAAACCATCACATATGTACCATATTTAATTTTCTTGGTTTTTATTTAGCCAGTCAACTTCTTTTGATATTAATTTGATCAGTTAATTTTTATAACTAAGCAAAGTCATTGAAGAAAGTGTTTATTTAAATATATGCAGGTAGGTAGGAAAAATAGCTAGACATAAATGTATACTTTTTGACCTGTTGCTCATACCTTTGTTAAAATTTGGAGTTGCTGAATCTTTTCTTAGCTAATTGAACTCTTGCTCAGCCTGGATTGTTTAAGAACGAATGTACAAAAAGAAACCTTTTCTTTTGGCTACGTGAACGAACTATATCATCATTTCATGTCTGACCGACTCACAATTTCATGACCGAACACACTATTATTGGAATTGTTTTTTAAAATTGAAAAATTTTTTATTTACATTGAAAATTTTATTTGACAAAGTGGTTTCGAAAGTATGCACTGATTCTCATCAGACACCAGCACACCATGATCACAATTAAAATGACCTTTACATTATTATTGTTGTGCTGGTAGGCTCTTACCATCACAGTTGGACTCAATTCGTCTAAATTCTAGGTTTTTTATCGAAGATTGTCATTTTTTCACCTGATGTACCACACGTTAGTCATTTTACCCATCTTCTCTTCAATATATTTATATCTGATCTGTCTGATAACTTTTTCAATGCACCCAAACTAATAATTTAGTGTGTTATAAAATTACTAGCTTATTCAATACTTCTTTAATTTATACGTGAATCAGTAGATCATTAGTGCTCTGTTAAAACGCTCTCGTTGAATAAAAAAATTTTTTTCTTGCGAAAGAGCAACCAAGCATCATTAAACGATGAGCCAAGGAATTGGACTTGGAAAAGAATCGGAACCACGAGATCGTTATACACATTACTGGTATGCCCTCTTCTTTGTCTAAAACCAAGCAAGACAAATTCCATAGTAACAGACAGATTCGAATTCATACAAAAAACATCCCTTGTCTTCATAAAATGTACAATCCCAACAAGAAATGTACAATCCTAACTACTTTCGCAACTTACCATCTTATGAAGGCTAGCCCATTGATATGTGCTTTATTCCCCGAACGAAAATAAACACTTAAATAATAAACAAATAATGACAAATATGCTGACTAAGAATTCCAGTTCCAATAGCTTGCTCAAAAAATGAGCCACTAAACAGATTTTGCAGGATATTTAACAGCATGTGCAAACACTTGTCCTTCACAATTTCTAAAACAGCCTTTAAACCCTCCATTCTCAAAGCCCTGTTGCGAAATCTAAATCGGCATGTTAATGACATTTAAATTGAGGTCGGGTCGTGCCCAGCCAGATGTGGGGTTTGCGGCGAACTAGCCCTGCGATAACTGTGTTGAAAGATGGGGTGGAAATTGTTTTAGGGTTGCCGGCCACGAAAATCTTAAAATTTTCGAAATTGAAACGTTTGGTTTTTATTATCACTGCTAAATCATTACTTTTATCTACAAGATTGTAGTCATTTGATAATTCAATGGTAGCATAAAAATAAAGTAGTCCCACGACAACCCTTGTAGGATCTAAGGGTTCAAATTGGTAGAGAGCATCACAAATTTACAATCAATCTCGATATGAGTGTGGAATGATTAGTTCCACGACTCACTTTACGCCTGATTAACTCAGGTTCCTATCTGGAACTAGGAAAACTCAAAGCTCGGTGCGCGTTTTTTTGCCTGAACCTAGATTCGAACAACAGAACCCAAACAAAAGAAGCCAGTGCTCTACCTATTAAGCTACTCAAGCTGTGTAATTGTAGCAACCTTAGTACAAAATCACTGAAAATTACCACAATTGGCAACCCCATCCTAATTTTTTAACTGAAATTGTGCTGAGTTTGAATCATATTAAGGCTCACATATTTGGTTTCGGTCTAATGTCAGCATCGGAAGCTAACTACCAAAAAGTCTATTTTGCTGAACAATTTTTCAGAATGGCACCACAGGTACAAAGTCGACAGCATAGTCAAGAAACTGCTGTCAGATCTGGTTCCGCTCAAGACTAATAAATCCTGCGAATTTCAATTGGATCTGATTATCGAACCTGGTATTTTCGTCAACGCAAATTTCGGGTGCTGAAAAATATGTAATTTGTTAAAAAGCTACCGCTAATGTCTGATGAAAAATTTCAAAAATGTTAGTTTGATTCTATATTAAAACCATCAAATTTATTGATAGTTTGCGTAGTTTACAAAAAAATTACAAACATTTTCCGAAGCGTCGTTCGTTTGAAGCGTTTCTGTTGATGCGATTGCCGTAACTACATGGTAACCTTCATTTCCACTAGTTTTTTACGTCTACAAATGTGTCCTGCGCATTTTGTAATGGGCTGATGACTCTATGAGAAGCTGAGTTTACATTTTTTTTGCCTGCTTTTAGATACTAAACGCCCACAGGCGGTTCCAACATACATATTATAATATCTAAGCTAGAATATATGATCGGTTTTCATATTCTAGTCTTCTTTTCTACGTACTTTGTCTCTTCTTTGTAATAAAGGAGTACATATAAATTCACTAAAACACCCCCAGCCGCCATAGGGTTCAAAATATTTTCTTATAAATTAAAGGGGCTTACAATTCATATACATCAACAACTCGTGAAAATTTCAGTTCGATCGGATAATGCAATTTAATGGTTTGATTAAAGTATTGATGTTGATTTTTTTGAGCGAGATTGGTGAATTAAATAAAATAAAAAATAAATTAATTCGTCGTCTCTTAAAAACTCTATTTCATAGCCGCGATTTCCACTTTCAAAATCTGAAAAGCACAGCACTGTTTTTTTTTCTATCGAATTTACTCGCCGTCTTCTGGGGTTTCCCATATGTTTCCTTCCGTCAGTCTTTTCTCCGAATACCCATTTGGGCATTCAACTTTCGTCCATGTGAAAAACGTGACTATAATTTCTGTAGCTAGGTTATTTTGAATATCTCCGGTTCTTCGAATGTTCTGTTTGCTGTTATATCTGCTTTACCATCAGCGTCCATCATGTTCAATTCCAAGAATTCTCTTGAGTACGTTGCTTTAGAAACTATTCAGCTTCTTCTCTGTAATATAAATAATTCGCTGCTGTAAAAGCGATAGCAAATTTTTGAATTATTTTTCCTTGCTACTGCATGTTTATCATTTCACACAGAGGTACCAACTCAACTCAATACAACCCCAAACCAATCAGCCTCATTACTTATTTTGTATCGTTCAATTTTACCGAAATCTCATGCTCACTTGCTTTGAAAATCAGTTCAATCGAATCAAATTTCATGCGAAACATCTTATCTACCATGAGGCAAAATGAAAAAACGGTTAGCCGATCAAATAACAACATTCGAAAACAGTATCACGTTCTTGAATAAAATCGAACCAACATTTCATTCCCTAGCTAGTGCAACATTTTTGCATTTTCTCTATTCTCTTTAACATTCCATCGGGTTGATCCAACCGTAGCCACCATGTCTCAGAAATAAATCCTAGAAAGCGTGGCAGAAAACGATTTATGTTTTTCATCGTGGGATATCTCGACCTCTTGGAACCGATTGAATTTCGAACGTCGAAGTAGTAAAATGCAATCGAAGAAAAATCACTCCCAGGAGTGTTTCAACAGAGAAAATGTACGAGTGCACTTTATATAGGGGTTAAATCGAAAACGTCAAAATGCATTTGAATGTGTCTTTCGTAGAATTTACTTTTATTCGAATTAACTATCGGACTTTTTAAGCTGTGATTTTAGTAATTTCTAATATGATTATTTGTGCACTTAGAGAGGGCTGGATAAATATTAGCTGAAAAGATAAATTATGCATATCCCCTTTTTTCAATCCCAACTACAAATTTATCAGTGCTTTTAAATCGAGCGATAGTACATCAGGGATAAAAACTACAACAATCGAGCAAACTCCATGCCGATGTATACCAATCTCAGCAATCAAAGAAATGGCATTTCCACATTTCAAGATACCTTCCAGGCTTGTTAAAATCATGTCCATATGAAAATCTCAAAATATCGGAAACCTATTGGGTGCACTTGCATAGGTATCACGTAGATGCATGGCAATAAAGGTTATCTGCACTGAGAGCCAGCATTCTGCCTTCGTTTCCCACTTGATCTAATTTCATTCTTCTGTAGATTCGAACGGTGCACTTGCATTAGGCGAACTTGATGGATTTCCAATTCATGTATTTTTAATAACGACCAAATGCTTCACGTTCGATTCGGACGAGTGGCCTCTTCAGTGTGAGAATCGATCAACTTGAAATGCACTATCCTTTAACGTTTTGCTCACGGCCCACAGAATGCATCCATGTTACAGGTTGCATACGTGCCAAAAAGCTAGCGTAGAAATTGAAAACGATTAACAAGGAATCTCTTCACGCCAAACATATTTCGATATTGGCACTTCGTAGAGCGTTTTCTATGGGCAATTGACGGTAATTCTTGACGTGATTGGCAATTTAGATGTCAATCCGGTAATAAACAGCTTTTCCGTAAGTTGTTTGGCAAACCGTGGGTTTATTGGAAAAAATCAGAAGCAATGCGGAATTGAATCAAAGCGATAGGAGATTCGTTTCAATTCAAATTGGTTACAGATCATTTGCAGAATTCGTTTGTAAATTCATACTCTGTCATGGTTAAAATGGCATTTTTCGTGGAAAAAAGACGTACTTAACATTTGAATATTGCTGTAATAAAATATTAACGGTGAATTTTTTCTTTTATGTTACATCTCTGTGAACATCAATCAAGATAAAGCAGATATCGAATCAAACACGAATTATAAAAGCAATGAGTATTGTTTTTTGATATTGATTTTTGAGGCGTCTTCAGCAATTGCGTCGAGTGAAATGTTTATAGAAGTAGGTCGTTCCATAAAACAGAACTTACCTCGATCTACCATTCGCTGTTTTGGCTCCTCAACCAGCCCTACTCGATGAGCTGACCAAGGGTATGTGGAAACCTACCCGTTACTAAAATAGCAATGTCGTCAGCATAGGCCGCAGCCGTTAGGTCCTTGCTTACCACCTTTCTCAGAATTGAGTTTGTAACAAGGTTCCACAAGAGAGGGGATAGAGCCCCTCCCTTCGGAGTGCCTCTGTGGACCTTTCTTGTGATTTGCACCCCCGCCCACTCCGCTGATATGAGCCTGTGCTTAAGCATGTTGTTTATGAAGCTACAAATAGCGGGATGAGTGTTGTGTGCGTGGAGGCTCTCCATAATAGCTGCTGTGTGCACGTTATTGAAGGCACCTTCAATGTCTAGAAAGGCTCCCAAAGCGTGTTCTTTGTAATGGAGTGCCCTTTCAATTCTGAGGACTACCCTATGGAGAGCCGTTTCCACAGATTTCCCTTTCATATACTCATATACGCATTTTGTGTAAGTATGAAACCGGAATTTGCCTATAGGTGGCGCTAGATGTCGATGCAGTTACCGACACATCACGTCAGCTGTGTCTTGTTATTGTTTTGATATCTGACAAAGATTTTCAACTCACAATAACACGAGTTTCATTCAGTAGCATTAGTTTATTAGAGATAAACATGTCGAGTTTTGTGCCAACAAATTACGATTTGCGGACAGCATTACTTTTTTGTTTTCGTCTGAAGAAAACCGCAGCCGAATCGTATCGAATGCTTGTGGAGGCGTTCGGTGAGCATGCTCTCGGTAAAACACAGTGTTTCGAGTGGTTCAAACGGTTCAAAAGTGGCGATTTTGACGTGAGGAACGAAGAACGTGGAACACCACCGAAAAAGTTTGAAGACACTGACCTGCAAGCCTTGTTGGACAAAGACAACGCTCAAACACAACAACAACTGGCGGATCAGTTAAAGGTGACCCGAGAAGCCATCTCCCTTCGGTTGAAAGCCATGGAAAAGATACAAAAGGTGGGGAAATGGGTTCCACATGAACTCAACGAAAGACAGCAGGAAAACCGCAAAACATCATGCGAAATGCTGCTCGCCAGGTTCAAAAGAAAGTCATTTTTACATCGAATTGTGACTGGCGATGAAAAGTGGATATATTTCGAGAATCCTAAGTGCAAAAAGTCATGGGTTACTCCGGGTGAATCATCAACATCGACGGCAAGACCAAACCGCTACGGACGAAAGACAATGCTGTGTGTTTGGTGGGATCAGAAGGGCGTAATCTACTACGAGCTGCTGAAACCTGGGAAAAATGTCAATACTCAACGCTACCGACAACAAATGACCGATTTGGATCGAGTTTTGCGTGAAAAACGACCAGAATACCAACAAAGACAACACAAGGTGATTTTGCTGCATGACAATGCACCAGCACACAAAGCAAAACAGGTCCAGGAAACGATAGAGTCGTTCCGTTGGGAGATTCTTCAGCACGCGCCTTACTCACCGGACCTTGCTCCATCCGATTACTACTTGTTTGCATCGATGGGACACGCACTTGCTGAGCAGCGCTTTACTTCTTACGAAGATGTACGAAAATGGCTCGATGACTGGTTTGCCTCAAAAGAACAACAGTTCTTTTGGCGCGGAATCCACAAATTGCCAGAAATATGGGAAAAATGTATAGATAGCGACGGACAATACTTTGAATAAGTTACTTTGTATCATATCATTACAATAAACGTGTATTTTCTGTACAACAATTCCGGTTTCATACTTACACACCTGGTAGAGTTCGAGTACCAAGTCTTTGTTTGATATGTAGATCTAGTTATCTTTCGAAAACTGTAAGGAGGAAGGAAGTCAGGCTTATTGGCCTGTAGTCCTTCGGATACGCAAGGTTGACTTTACCCGCCTTGGGTATGAATACAACCTTAGCGGTCCTCCAGGCAGCAGGCACGTGGCTTAGCACTAGGCAACATTTATAAATTTGTGTTAGCCAGGAAACGGCAAGCATATCTGTCTTTTGAAGCATGACCGGCCGAATTCCATCCGGACCAGGAGACTTGAAGAGCTTGAAGGTGTCAATTGCCCTGACAAGCCTCTGCTTGGTGACAATTTCGTCAATGCCTTCGATTTCATGCAGATCAGATGCCTGCTCCTGAGTGAAAGGGGTGGAGTCATCCAAACAGCCCGGAAAGTGAGTATCTACGAGGATCTTCAGCGTTTCCGAGCTGTTGCTTGTCCACTCCCCATCAGGCTTGCATACCAAGTAAGCCGTGACAGGGCATTTAGCCAGCAGATTTCTGAATCTTGCCGTCTCCGAGGTGGATTCAATCCTGCCGCACAGCTCGTCCCAGGAGCTTAATCTGGCTTTCCTTATTTCCGTTTTGTAGAACCTAAGCACGTCCTTGTATTCTCGCCAACATTCCCTACAGTCAGCTACTTTGGCTAACTTAAAGAGTTCTCGTACTTGTCTTCTACGACAACCTAAGTCCCTGTTCCACCAGGGTGGCTTAGGCTTACGCTTCGGACAGGCTTTGGGACAGGACCGTTCAAAAGATTTTACCAGTTTACCAGTGAGAGTGTTGACCGCAGATTCCAGGTCAGCTACAGAGCCTATGCTGGGAGGGGGGCTTAAGCCGTTGGCCACTTCCATTTTGAAGTTATCCCAAATTGTTTTCCTGGGATTGCGAAACCATCGAGAAGTGCGTACATAATATGTTTAACATAAGGTGATCTTCAATATATATATACATATATGCTGAGCTGCTAGATCACAACAAAATCATAACTCAAACACTTGTGAGAGAAATCTCAAACTCGAGTCTAGAATCATGAATAGGCCCCATTTCGTAAATAAACATACATAAATTTTGGCTTCACAATACGGTAAGCTAGAGAATTTTTATAAAATCGATGACATGTACGAGAAAAAAAAAGAAATTTTCATTCAAATTTACCGAAAAAGCTAGGACATTTAAATAAAACAACGAAATTTCCTTTCAAAATCACCAAAAAATCGAGAACGTTTTGCAGGATTTCCGTAAAAAAAATGATGCAAAACATCCTAAAAGTTTCGGTCTATTCGATGTTTTTAAAGAGGCAAAGGAAATGTTTCCATTGATAAAACTTGCAATAGAAACAGCGATGGCCTTACCGTGTGCAAAAGCTGATGTGGAACGATCATTAATCATGTTACGGAAAGTGAAAACCTGGCTCAGATCAACAATGTGCGAAGACAGTCTTACAAGTATTTTAATGATAAATTAAAGTTTTCACTATATTTATCATAATGTGTTAAAAATATTAAGACAATTTTTTGGTTTTTTTAATATTTTTTCAGGTTTATGCATGCTGAGCGTTCATCGCGATGCAGTGAAGGAAACCGAAACGATAGCAATCGAAGATGTTCTACAAAGATTTGCCTAAAAAACCAAGAAAATTCAAATTGTAATAGCTGCTCTTGATAAATGAAATGTGTAAGAAAAAAACATACAAAATAAATAAAATCTAATCTCACACACAAGCAAATAAATATGGAAAAAAATTGGTCTTCGTTTTTGTATTTTGATTGAGAAATAATTCCTGATAAACTTTTATTTATTTTTTTTGCTCCACAGCTGCTTTAATTTGTCAGGAAAATGTCCTCGATTTTTGTTTCCTGATGATCTTTGTTTTGCTCCACAAATACGATTTAATCAAAAAATGTCCTTGATTTTAGCTGAAAATATTTTAAAGCACCCCCTCTTTATTCCTAAACTTGAAATCCTACCTGCGCCGTTGCACTTAACCCATACTTATCAAAGTCAAGGAACTTAAATATATGAACCAGCAAAACTTCAAATAATTACATGGAAAGCTGCATAGTTTTCATAAAAAAAAAACTGTTTCTCATACAGTGGCTCACAGCTTATTTCAATCAGCACGTAAAAAAAAATTGTACTTCCTATAAAAACTAAACTAAAGAAGATATCAACATTACTTAAAGTCAGGTTATTAGTCTAATGTTTAAACTAATCAAAAATGACTTCTTTTATTTATTTTTATTTGTTTAGTATTCTAAAACAACGAAAAACGCAACCAAAAAGAATGCCACAGCTTATTTCAACCAAATACTTTGTAGGTGTGCAATAATCCGTTATCTTGCAATGCAGCAATTATTTCTTTGTCTACGCTTTAGTCATTATATTTGTAATGTGTTCAATTTCAGTTTTACTGAAATCTTTGAAAAGATCGTACAGAAAAATTAGTTTTTCGAAATGGGACCACGTACGACAACTGATCAGGGAGAACTTGTTCCCAATAATTTTAAAAGTGGCCATTTGCGCAGGAAACTTGGTGAGATGGTTGGACTAAGGGATTCTACAGTGCATAGCATCATATACCGATTAGTCCACGAAAATATAACGCTCGATAAAGGGAGAAATGCCCCCAACAATATTTTCAATCAAACGAACGAGCGCTTTATTGTTCGGAAAATCCGATACAACCCAAGGCTATCGGCTCCGAAAATTGTAAGTTAAGTGGAAGCTGAGTTGGGCAAGTCCTGCCACCCGGAAACTATTCGTCATGTACTGCCAGAGCATGAATTCAATGGTAGAATAGCACGTAAGAAACCATTTATAAGTGCCAAAAATCAGAAGTGCCGTTTAAAATTTGCCAAGGACCATTTGCATAAGGATTCTGGGTTTTGGAATACCGTTATATTCGCTTATGAGTCGAAATTTAATATTTTTGGCTTTGATGGAGCCTCATATGTTTGGCGTAAGCCAAATACAGAACTGCGAAACAAAATTTGAAAGCTACAGTCAAACACAGAGGTGGCAGCGTTATGGTTTGGGCCTGTATGTCCGCGGCGGGAGTTGGAAATTTGCAATTTATTAAGACTACAATGGATAAGTCCCATTATCTCGAAATTTTGAAGTCCAATTTGATTGAAAGTTCGGAATAACTGGGCATTCGCCATGGCTTCAGATTTTAGCAAGACAATGACCCGAAGCATAAGTCAGGTATCGTACAGACATGGCTGGTTTGGAATTGTCCACATGTTATGCAACCACCGGCACAGTTACCCGATATTAACGTCATCGAAAATTTGTGGGCCATTTTGGATACAAACATCCGAAAACGGAAGATATCCAACAAAAGCGATCTCAAAACAATGCCTAAGAGGCTTAAAATGGATGTTGACGAAAAAGGTGGTCATACTAAATATTAAAATATTTTTTTGTACCTTGCAACTTAATTTAAACATTGATTCTGTTACTTGGTTGAAATAAGCTGTGACATTATTTTAAGTTACTTTTTTCGTCATTAGTTGTTATGACCTATTGAAATAAAATAAAATAATAATAAACTGAATAAATGATAATTGTGATCACTAGTCTAATAATTTGCGTTTAAATAATGTTGATAACTTATTTCGTTTAGTTTACATAGGAAGTTAAAGTTTTTTTACGTGCTGGTTGAAATAAGCTGTGAGCCACTGTATACCCTAGATCATATTTCTCATCTTCACAAAGAAAATCTCATATTTTTTTAATGTAATTTTCAAGCCCAATGGGAAATCTGTTTCAATATTTTTCGAACAAGCGTAATCGCAGCTTTTTGTAACCAATCAGTACGCACTACGTCTTATAAAACTTTGAAAACAATTTAAATCCCATGTGAAAGCATTGAAAACGGCTTCAAAAAGGTTAAAATCTGAGCAAAAAAGATGGAAACGCACCAAGGATAAGCCATATCCTGTATATTCTAAACAATGACGACAAATATTCTGGTCAAGATTATCAACACAATTACATAACGTCCTTGAAGGCAAATATAGAAATAGGCAGCTTTTCTGTTCACCTTTCCGAATTCAGGGAAAATGTGGTCCAGCTACAAACCATTTCCACGATATTTTTAAATCCAAACAGAAACTTCTACATGTCGAACTTTAAATTGCAATGTAAATGAATAAGTCACTTTATATTGTTATTTTCCGATATTTCAATATTTATTATGAATTATATGACCAAGGACAAAGTAGGTAGCAACGTTTCATGGAAATGTAAGTCTGGATATTGAATAAATAGATTACAATTTTATGAACTAGACAGAGAAAGTGCACATCTTTATCCAAAATAAGCCCCAGCTGAAAAATAAGCAAATCATCATCATTGTACTTCTATCATTCCTTACATCAACTCTCATGGAAAATAGAACGAAGGTGATTTTATATTCCATAGACTTTCCTATAATTCCTAAAAATCCATACACCAAGGACTCTAGATCTTCGAGCTAAACATCAAAACTGTAAAAAAAAAACATCGATTTAAGACCAAACGACTCGTGTCCTCATACAACATTTTTTCTTCGAAATTTCCAGTTTGAAAAACCCCACCTTCTTAATAAAAAAAAATATTTCAAGGATAAAGTAACAGCTATTTCCAGCATGAAAAAGAAACCAATTTCTCATAAAATCCTTGTTTTCGCCCCCCAAAGTAATACTAAACAACAGGCTCATCGTTTATCGTCATTATCGAACGGTTGCCTGGTTACAGTCCGTGTGCATCGTTATTTCATCATTTATAATTAGCATTTTAATACATGGTCAGACCTAATGATAATTTACGGAGATTGAAGACATCACGTTGCCCTTTACACGGTCCCCATCTCAAACAAATGTATAAATTTGATTTTATGGACTCTTTCAAAACGGATCTTTACGACATTTTCGTTAAGATTCAAGTTACTTAAATGGCCGTTAGATGTTTGAAATCACCACCAAAAAAACTAAGAGATTTTTTTTTCAAGGAACTCATGAAACAACATAAATGGGGAGCAAGGAGAAGATTTTATGATGGAATTATGCAGAAAGAGTATGGAGTGTACGATTTTTTCACCGCTTTTTTATACGTTAGTCGTTCGGAGATTAAGAGTTCCGTTAGTCGAACGGTGTATGGGGATTAATTCATTTACGATTTTTCGGTATGTATATAACGGTTGGAAAAAATATCAATTTCATGATGTTCATTAATAATTTTGGTGTAGATCCTTGATGAAGCAAATATTGGAGAATGATGTAAAAATGACATTAAATAATCGAAGTATTTGGTATCTGGTTTGATGTTATGGTTTTATCTGTTTGATTTGTAGCTATATTTTCAGAAAATGCTATTAGGGTGGGTTCATAGTACCTTGTTTTACTTTATTGGATGTCGTTTGTTTTCCCAAATCATATTGATATCAAATTATTTGAACAACAACTTGTAGCTGAAAAAAAGGAACCGAAGACAGTGACGATTGCTTCTTGGAGCCGACTCGATTTTTTCGCTATAAGTGATCTCCAGACTGAGTTTGGAAACTTATCCACATCAATTTTTTTCAGCACGTCTGAGTCCCCAGAACCTATTTTATGTAGAACTGACAAATTGCAAATCAGAGACTGTTTCAGTGAAAAGTCGATGGGTTGGCAAGTTTCCCATTTAAACTAGATGCCTCCTTGTAACATCCAATGACGCATCGAACTCTTGAAAAGTAAATGACGTTTAGAATGGAGGACTTACTGGCGCTGAGTGTTGCATTTTAATGCATTTTCAAAAGTTGTTATTTATACTTCCGCAACTATTTCATGCCTATTAAACACAAAACTAGATCTCCAGTGCAAAAGCACGTAACAACACTATTATGAAATTAATTTCCAGATTACCCAAAACATCTTTAACGATCACTCTAATTTATACCCAAAACAAACCTGTGACCTAAAGTTCTCCTGAAGTTCCGTCATTGCGAATTTCAAGATATCCTCCTTTCAATTATTTAAACGTGACTGTGATAAATATTTTTACTGCTGCTGGTGGTTTTCATCATAGAACCTTTCATTTTCATTGCCTTCTCGTTATCCATCAGCAATTGCCTACACCTCTCTACTACATCCCAACAAAAACTCACCTTTCCACTATATATTTTCCTTCTTTCCGTATCCAGTACAGTCGTACTCTCAATGAATTCATATCGAGGAAAGTCTGCAACTGATGCGACCAGGACGAAGTAGGAAAATTAATTTTCCCACGATCCGACTCGAATAGAAAATATACAAGCGTTTAGGCTTTTGTTCACTTATTACAAGATGAATCGAAGTGCTGAACTTATCCACAAAGTTCTCATTCATTCTTTCTCGGTGTTCCGGTCGTTTCAAAGGAACAGTTTCTTGTTTGGGTGAGTAAGTGTGAGTGAAGCGACAAAGATATTGATACCACCCATAAAAATATGTTTTTGTTGTTTGAATCCAATTCCAAGCACGTCGTTGGCGACTTAGTCTAGGCTGTAGGTTTCGGGTATGGTCGAATACGGTTGTCGGAATCATAATCAAAATCGTGGTCCCATTGAGAAACTCAGTGGAGTTTATCAATTTTAAATCAATCCGATTAGAATACGAAAATGATTTATTATTGCTTATTCGAAAGCTTGACTTTAAGCATGCTTCTCTGAAATTCAGATCAATTTCGAGTGATGAAGAATGAATTTTAAATTTTTTTTTGAAAATCAAGGTCAAACATTCTTTTCAAATGAAATTTTTCGTAGTCTTTGAGAATGTAGCAAGTGGAAACTTCATTTAGTTTTCAACACTAACGTCAGTCAGTTTTGACCTAAGTATGTATTTTCAAGTGATGAGGTGGGGGCGAACAAGTGCGTTCTCTTGGGCACCACTCCGATAGAGTGATTTACTGGCAGTAAATCTCGCACATTGTATTGTATTAAACAAAAATAAGGTCACAAATCCAGGGCTTTATGAAATACAGTTTTAAAATAGGTACGTCTTGAAAATTATCCGGCTTCTCCCGTGTGAATCCACTTTTGCGGCTATGGTGAATATATTCTTATTCTGTTGGTTAGGTCCCTCTATGGATATATTAAAAAATTACTAAATTAAATCACTAAGTAAAATATGTTTCTAAATTTTGCAATTCATTGTAAATTTCATAACTGAGCTTGTATTGTGTTTGGTTTTTCTGTATTCATCTAGCTTCCAAACTACTTAAGCGTATACATAATGAATATGATTAATTTTTTTTGTAGCTTACAATACTAAATATTTTTAAGTTCTATTTTTTTCGAATTTGGATATATTGATCAAAAGAAATAGGCAGATTATTTTTGAAGTAAGGAAAAGATAGGAAAAATAAACTGTCTAATAGAAAAATAGGTCTCGACAATTTATTTTACTTAAAATTGCTTGGTAAATTGTATTTAATTTAAGTGGCAAACGAATTTTTTGAGATACAAGCTTATGGTGGTCGTAGCTGAACCTTTACCGGAATGACTTTTGTGCTGCGTTAAAATCAATTATGATATGTTTGGCCTACTTTCGCAGTCCAGCTGCAATAAAACTTCTGCTTGTCAGAGCCAACTTAAGCTCTTTCATCATTATGGCTATTAGTGTAGAACCTAGCAAGCATTAAATAGCTTTGAAAATAAGAAATAACTTCCGATTGCTTGTTTTTCTTTTGAAATCAGAAGAATTCAGATCAACTTTATGGCTCTGCTGCACATTAATTCGTTTCAAAGACTTAATATTTCAAGTCACAATCAATTTTGAATTTTCAATAACGGCCTATAACAAAATACTTCTCTATTGATTGTTTTTCATAATTTTGTAAAAGATCTACCAACCCAGTCTAATGAACAAATTTATAATATTAAATTTTCAAATTTAAAATGAAATGAATCTTTTTCCTAATTGTTTTCAAGCCCTTGATGAGAAGCATGCGTTTATAAGGGCACCACTTGATGGTAAGTATGTCAATTATAAACGATCGCATAGCATAGTTCTGATGGCTTTGGAAGATGTTGAAAAGAAGTTCCTTTTGATCAGCATTAGAGTCAATGCGATAAACTCAGACAGTGGTATTTTTAATCACTGTATACTCTCTTAGGCTCATCTATCGAACAATTTGAAAATACCCGAACCATGCTCTGTACAGAATTCAATGATTACTACAACTTATGTAATTGCAGTCGATCACACTTTGTTTGGAGGCGCCTCAACTGAACCGAAGTCCTGTCAAAAGCCTACAAAGCAGAGTAAAGGTGATGGCGAACCATCAAACATGTGCAGATCAACAAAAAAGAGAAAAGTTCCCCGAGAGTAGGGTACCCTATAAATTGTCGTGAAGGCCCCTCGTCCGCATAAGCAAATCACCCTTTAGTCCGCCTAGGGCAGGTCATTGAAAATGAAGTGGACTTGCTCCCAAAAAAAGAGGACGCTACAAATATTTCATCCGTGAAATGAACATATAATAGCCACAAGTTAAATGGGGAGGGACCTTGGCCGTTTTTGTTTTCTCTTATTTGTTTTTGTTTTGATTTGTGGCCAAGGTTAGAGAGCGGAGTGACCCCGCAACATTGGGGGTCATGGCCTCAACCAACAGCAGGGGCTTGAGGCTGTCTGCCTGCTAAATGCGACAGTTTCCTCCCGTTTAGGTATTTTTTCTCGCATTATTTTCAGTCCCCTTTTTCAACTGATCGCTAGCAACGTGCTTTGTTACGTCTCGGCCAGATCTGGCTTAGAGCCCATGCATGGGAGCTGCATTTGGTCCTTTTCGGACAAAAGCCCTTTCCTGTTTTGATTTGCGTCTAGTATACGTTCATTTGACCGGTGAAATATATATTTCTGGGAACAACTCCACCCCATTTTCAATGACCCACCCCAGCTGCACAGAGCTAGAAAAGCGGCCTGCAACCATCCGTCGGAGTTGGACTGAAGGGTGCTCTGTTTATGCAGACGAGGAACTTTCACGGCCATTTCTAGGGTATCCTGCTTCCGGGGCTTTTCTCTTTTTTTATATCTGCTCCTTTTGATGGTAGTCAATCACCTTTACTCAGCTTGTCAGGCTCTCTACTGGACTTCGGTTCAGTTGAGACGCCTGCAAACAACCTCCAGCTCTAGACAGACGTCATCTGCGGAATTTATGAAATACCTGTTATGCTCCCATATCGACTAAGAACACTTTTAGACTGCGAAAATAGAAAAAAATGTATTTCAGATATTTTTTTACATAATACATTCTTCATCATAAGCTGATTGTTTTAGTCTGTTTTACTATTTAGTTTTACTCTGTTGATTTTCAAAGTTTCTACAGAGTTGAGTCATTCCTTTTTAAACTTCTTTGTCTTTGTTACGATATTAAATCAAATTTCGACTAACTGCATTGATGAATATCAAAAGAAAACAATCAGCTCTAAAATGATTTAGCCATTGATGTTTTAGCATTTATTGACTAAACAAAATTGGTATTTTAGCAGTTATTCACTAATTTCTCTTATTTTTTGGAAGACGCTTTTATTTTTACATTTTAACTTCATAACGAACATATTTTGTGGTAAAGCATTAATATTTCTGACTTTTAGCGCAATAAACAGACATACTAAAAAAAATACAGTGTTTTGGATTTGTAAATGGATTTGAAATGTATACGTTTTCCAAAAAAAAGACTAACAGTTTTATAACATTCCCAACTGGTAATCAGCTAAACCAAAACTAAAATCCAATCCCAAGAAGAACTAAACTTACGGAACATTTGGTCGGCTACCATCCATAATACTTCATTCATCTTTTTTCAAATCTATTATTTTTTTACGGTTTTTGGATTTTCTCGTCTCAGCAACAACGTCAGTTATAACAGTAAGTGCGTTCGTGTTTTCTCATTGCAAACGTTGGGTTATTCTATCCTTTCGTATATTTTTTGTTATGCCGTCGTTGTTGATTGTGGGTTTTTGAGGATGACCATTAGATGATACAACGTACTGGGATTTAATTTCCCAACAATTGTTGAATTGTTAACAATAAGAAGAATGATGACATCAGACCAGACTGATGAACTAGCGAACGAATAGAACGCGGAATGGAAGATGGCTTCTGAGGGAAGATGTTGGTCAGGAATACAATATGAAAAGAGGGTTGTTAGGCTAGATGATTGCTACCAGTGCGCTTTGATGAAGGATTTAACGAGAAAAGTAAAAACCAAATGAAACACGGGACTGTGTCTAGAAATACTAAGCTGGATATGATGTGTTCACAGTTATATTCCTTATAAACAGAATATATTTGGATTAGATAAGTGGGTAAATATCTAGAGTTTTCTGTATGCGTATGTCAATTTATTCGAAATCTGGTTGGATTTGAATCGTTTTGGCAAATTTATACATTCATTTATTTTGTTATTGCTAGTTAATTTTATATTATTACATTTATTTTTAAAAGTATAAACTTTCAGTCAAACTCAAAATTATCTTAAAAGATTGTTGCATTGTTGAGATATATATTTATCAAGCAATTTTTTTTTATTCAAGTCAATCGGAATGGGAAATAAATGTATTATGATGTCAACAGGGCCTTTTTCAGGTTATTTTTGAAGGTGGATTTAAAGATACCTGAAGAATAGTGATGACTTAAGGTGTTGAATATTCGATAACATTTACTTAAGGTTCATAACCGATAGAATGTGTGGGGGGGATTCTGATTCAATTAATTTGGAAAATCACTCCAAAAAATACTTCCTGCTGGTTCCAAAATAATTGAAACCATTGTATTACCTGCCGTTTGTACTTTCAACGAGTGCATCTAAGCTTTGTTAATTTTTTAGCACGGCATTGATAGCTTGACCCGAATAACCACAAGTACCCACGATAAGAGCATGGTACATCCTATATTCATAGTTGGGGAAAAATTTGAGATTGGGACCCGTGAAGCTAATATTTGTTCTGACAGGAGAAACACGATGCCTTGGAAATCGCAGCTGGAGCATGATCTTCGCTTTGCTTCTACGTAGGCTCAAAAACTAATTTCTTCGTTTCATTCCTACTAAAAACTTGAATTGCGTTTTTCTCAAAACAATATTTTTGAAACTGATGGACACGATTTCGCAAAAACTAAAACACAAATCTTGTTGAAATTTCGGACCTTTCTTCGCAGTAAAATTGACTTGTGATTCAAAGAAAAATTTTTACAATTGCAACTAGCTATAGAAAGTAATTCATATTGCTATTTTTACCAGAAATCGTACTATTTTGCATAGATTTTTGCCAACAATTCAAATTTTTTTTTTTTTTTTTTGAGCCCTTCCATTCACGAGCTTTTCATTTCTTCTGACACAAAAATATTGGTTTTTAAGTTTTAGGTAAAATTATTATAAGTTGGTTTTGACAGCCATGAGGACATTATTTCTTGAGAGGTTTCCAGAAACCAGGTCACATCGTCTGAATCTTTCATATTTAAAAAAAAAAATCAGTTTATTTTTAAATGTTGCTCCTTAATATACTTCAAATTTTGAATTAAATATTGTTTATTAAAAAAAATATAGAGAAAATATACTCTTTTAAATTTTAAAACCCATGCAACCCGTTAATGGAAGCACTTGGAAATCGTAGAAATAGTATCTAGTATTTTAAACATATCACCAACTTGAGGCGATGACTTCATACAATTCATAATAAATAAATAAACAGTGTTCTGGAAATTAATGACATTAACAATTATTAAAACGTTTGCATTAGGGTTAAATTCAGCTAAATAATAATGCTAAGGGAAACAAACAATAATACTTTGATGCATGATAGTTCATTAAAAATCTGAAAAAACATATTGTGTTATATCAAAAGCGAGTAATTTGTACTTAAATTAAAGCTTTGCAGTTTTCATAATTAATATCAAATACATCTATATTGTCATCACCATACGAGTATTATAAACAAAGCCACATCAAGCAATCCCAGTGGCGCCTACACCTATATATTTCATTTTCGCCAAATACTGCAACCCATGTAACTACCAAAGCTCTAGCTAGCCAACAAAACCTCGCTCTCACACCACAACTTAATGAGTAATTTTAAAAGGAACAAGTAGATTTTCCAAGAAATAAATGCCGTAAGTAGCTGCAAATTGAAACTTAAGAGAAATGCACTTCTAACTTCGAGTAAAATTAGACTTTCTAATTTTTACATTTCATCCTCCAACACACAACTACTACAAGATCAATAGTCTTTGATATGATTAGATCGTTAGTAAATCAATAAACTAGCCAGTCAATGAATTGTATTTTTCTGTTTTATTTTCCAAACTCTAAAAAACAGCTAAAGACCATACAGTTTCCTTATCAAATTTTTTTTCAGTACAGACTCTGCCCACACTGGGCGCTATTTTGATCAACTCCTAAATTAGCTAATTTGATATCCTTATCTTGATGAAAATACAGGTTTTAATCAAATTAAATCAATATCAGCATAAATTGAATTATATTTCACTATAGATCAAAATTTATCATAATCTCTTTATGATTTTCCCGCACATGCAATCGCATTTCCCCCTTTAAAACCAATCTTCTGACAAAAATTCAGTACAATCATAATCTTTCATTTTCACTCTATTTTCATTCCAATTACATTGCATTGCAAGCTTCAAAGGTCACATTGAAAGACAACTATCGATAGGAAAGTATGTATTTTGCCAGGTTCCCCTTTCGAACGGATTCTGCTGCTCTACGATTGCATTACTTGTTCAGCACACCTTCCCGATTTGTTCAAACTAAGCAAATCAATTTATCGAAATCGTAACGAAAATCGATACATAACCACTTTCTGATTTCCAACACCAAGGACTATATATAGGTACATACAATCTAAACTTGTACACGTAATTTAAATAAAAAGAGTATGCACGATGAATGGACATCGAATCGTTATTGTTTCGATTTTGACACATAATGATAAGATTCCACTGGAAATGGACCTAGAATTGTGCTAGATTTCACAATCCCCACGGCACACTTACTCACCACAAATATCTCTTTTCCGTCTCCACTCTCAACGGTCATGCGCCTGATTTACCAACTTCTCGACCTCATGGCATAAAAACTAGAACACCGAAATATTAAAGGGCTACAATTCTAAAGAGTGAAGCAACACATTTTACATTTCGAAACCTAGAATATCCTTCGAGGGAAATCCTTTTAATTTACGTCTGTTTTGCTTTATGCTTATTTTTTCGTTGATTATCGAATTTTTTTTTATCGTCTTGTGGGTGTAAATTCAAGGGAGATTTTCATTTGTTTGTTTATTTTCGTTATTCACCGGCAGCTTTAAGATGATAATAGGTGCGTTTTTTTGCACACCCGAGCAGATCAAATTTTGCTAAGTATATTAAATACAACAATAATTTTGTTGTTGTATTCAATATACTTAACAAAATTTGATCTGCTCGGTCGTGCAAAAAACGCACTTAATGTCTGCTATAGAGAGAATACGTAATTATGTTGCTGTTTTCAATATGGGCGGACTACTCACTAATGATGCACTTAAAAATTAATTAAAGAAATCAATATTTCGCGTAAACCTAGACTTTTATTAGCATGAACAATAGTATTACAAGTTTTATACATAGCCCATAATTTGAATCTATCACCGAAAATACTTTTAAAAAATTATTCAATTATGAAATTAACTATAACACCAGGTTTTGCATCTAAAACACCGAGGACGATACAAAACACATACAGAAAATGCACAACTCATATACAAATACCACAAATTACTCAAAGTACAATCGTACAATTGCATAGATAATCCTCCTCATGCGATAGTTTATCATACATATCTTATCAACATTGCGGAGCAATCAGATTTCGAATCCGAAGATCAGTTTTGAGGAGCACGTAAAATTAATCACCAAAGGATTACTCTGATGTCATCAAAGAAAGCTACTCGAGATGAGCATGCAAAGCGTATAGCATATACGAGCGTTTATAAACACATGACAGTTTTGTCAGAAGTGCACCTGAAGGGATGCTTGTATTAAAGTAGATATTATGATAAATGGTTTTAGCGTTGCTAAACCACATAATTATTATATTGTGTTGTATGCTTTCGCCTTTGTTGATTCTGTTTGTGGAAATGACGATGGGTTCGGTGCATGTTTGTAGCCATGTATTTGAGTGTATGTAGGTAGTCAGCTGATGGCGAGTGAAGAGTTTTGGTTATTGTTTCTTGGAAGCAATCGAGATAGCGGTAATCAGACGATAAATTTGATAAATTAAGTTTTATTGTTTGGACATTAAACTAGAAATAATGGTTTCGGCTGTTGTGAATGAACAAATTTTTGAATATCGGGGAACATAGAAAATTAGTTTCTTAAAAACTTAAGATTGTA
This sequence comes from Nemotelus pantherinus, assembly GCA_963978885.1. Taxonomy (NCBI): domain Eukaryota; kingdom Metazoa; phylum Arthropoda; class Insecta; order Diptera; family Stratiomyidae; genus Nemotelus; species Nemotelus pantherinus. The sequence goes on from OZ022265.1 coordinate 10,800,367, forward strand.
CGATTATTTAACATTTTCTTGATGAATTTATTCTTGAATTTATTTTTAAAACAAATAGCAAGGAAATTACTCATTTGTTTTATTTTGCGTAAACGTAGTTAATATGAATATGAAGCGGAAAACAACCTGTTATCCCTCTTCTATGTGCAATAGAACCTCGACGTCTTCTTCTCTTCAAGAAATTTGTAATTTTTTCGCAGATAACTTTCAAGAGGTTTTTAGCGCTGCCAGTACTCCATCACCCTGTCACCTCCCTAGAGTATCTAGAACAATTTTTGCTGAGGTTATAACTATTTCCAGAGATGATATTTTTAAAGCTATCTTGGAGCTTGATAGTAACAAAGGCCCTGGACCCAATCTTCTTCCTCCGACTTTTCTTATTAAATGTGTCGCACAGTTAATCTCTCCTCTTCACATCATATTCAATGCATCCCTTTTTCTATTGGGCACTTTCCATCGTATTGGAAAACCTTTTACGTTACACCAATAATCAAAAATGGTGATAGAAGATCAATACAAAATTATAGAGGTATCGCCATTTTATCAACTATTCCTAAACTGTTTGAAAAAATCGTATGTAATAGGCTATCTCCTCTGGTCGATGCTCAACTTAACGAACAGCAGTATGGTTTTAGGAAAGGTCGTTCTACCACTACCAACCTAATGGTGCTGCTTTCCCATGTTCTTTGCGAAATGGAGAAAGGTGGTCAAGTTGACGCAGTTTACACTGTCTTTAGCAAAGCGTTTGATCGTGTTAGCCACTCCATTTTGATTTCCAAACTGCAGCAGCTCGGAATTGCAGGATCTTTACTAAGATGGCTTAGCTCGTACCTCCAGAACCGCTGTGAGGAACACCAGGTAAAATCGTTTCCTAAAAAAATATTCACATTCGACGACATATACAGCTAATGAGAAAATAAATAGATGCTGCAGAATATTCAACAGCATAAGTAATTTATATTCCCTTACTATTGCCAAATCATCCTTCAAATCCTCCCTTTTGCATGCCATCCATACTCCTAGACCTTAAGCTATAGCTTATATGTCAATGTTTTTATTTATTGATTGTTATTTATTAATCTATTTGTTACTTTTTTCATTTGTTTGTTACTTATTTAACTTGTTTGTTTTTACTTTTTACTTAATTTACTTTTCCATTTTATTTTTAATTTGTTATTTTATATGTGATGTTGTACCTTGTTTTGGTGAATAAATAAATATGTGAAATTCCAAGGGCTTATCTCTTAAAAAAAATCGTGTCAACTCTGGAGTACCTCAAGGTAGCCACCTTGTAGAGCACTGCACGAGTAAGTAAAAAGTAATCGGATAAATAATCGCCGAGTACACGACTGAACGATGCGAGTACATACTCGGCATCGTTTCGCCAATGCATCGCCGATTATATTTGCTTCACGATTACGAGTAATATTCGCCAGAACCGCATCGTAGCATCGTGCAGTGTTGCGAGTAGGCATCGTGAATAGTCGTCGAGCTTTTTTGGTAAGTCGGAACAGGACTTTTAGGTATCGAAATCAACAGTACATATTTAATTGAAAGAAAAAATGCTCAATATCATAAATGAAATAAAACCAATAAACTTATTTTTTTTTTTGACAGATTTGTAGTTTTTCTTTTTCGGTATTTTCATTTTATGAGGGATAGTTGAGAGTTTCTATTCCGCAGGAAAGGGTTAACAAAAAAACCAAATAAACAGTGGAAGACAAGTTATATATAATCTTTACTTATGTTTGAAATATCAAAGACCATTTCTTTTAATTCAAGACTGTACACCTTTCTTTTTATAAGCGTTATTTTGTGTAGAATAGACTGCATAGTGCATACTAGAAAATATTTTTTTTGTTATATTCTGTTTTAATCTAATAAAGTGAATTTTCTGTTTATGTCTAAAGTTCCATTTTTCACCTTCCTATGGATGTCTCGTATAATGTTATACATTCCTTAAGCATAAGCAAAATCTCGGCGATGCCGATGCCAAATACGATTACACTCGCCGATGCCGATTACTTTTGTACTCGCCGATGCCGATGCCGATGCGGAACGATGCGAGTACTGAATTGCATGGCGAGTACGAGTACACACGAGGTAATCGTGTTAATCGTGTGATGAGTATTCGTACTCGTAATCGTACGATGCTGTACGTACTCGTGCAGTGCTCTACCACCTTGGCTCTTTGCTTTTTAACATTTTTATATCAGACCTGTCGGAGGTTTTATCTGATGTACCTCATCTATTCTATGCGGACGATCTGAAAATTTTTCATGCTCAGATGCCAACTTTTTTCAACTAAAACTAAATTTCCTGGATCATTGGTGCTGCGTAAACAACCTACCTCTCAATATCGCAAAATGTCATGTGATTAGCTTCTCTTGAAAAAGTAACCTCGTACATCATACTTATCTTTTAAGCAATACGACACTTAGTAGGGTTAACAATATATTAGACCTCGGTGTGGTGCTGGATGAAAAGCTCCACTTTAATTTTCATTACGACAAAATTATCTCTCAAGCAAGTAAACGACTAGGCTTCATTAGGGAGTTTCAGAACCTTTGGGCTACAAAATCGCTACATATTGTACTCGTTCGCCCTCTTCTTGAGTATGCTTGCATTATCTGGAACCGGGTTTTCGAAATTCACAGCAACAGATTCGAATTTGGTCAAAAGCAATGCTTGCTATTCGCTCTTAGAGGTCTTTACAATCCTTGTGGTTTTAGCAATATACCGCCATATGAATCTCGCCTTAGACTTCTAAATTTGTCACCACTTGCATCCAGAAGAGTAATGTTATCAGCCTGCTTCAGTTTTGATGTCATTAGAGACGCTGTTAATGTCGACTACATACAGGAAAGATTTGTGCTTAACCAGCCGACAAATTTTAGTTGAATATAGACATAGCACCGCATATGCTGATCATGAGCCAATAAATAAATGCTGCAAGATATTTAACAGCATGAGTCAACACTATTCCCTCACAATTTCGAAAGCGTCCTTTAAAAACAGAGTTACCAAGGCTCGCTTATCCTACCTTGTCTAGTCAACCGGCCTAGTACCCTTTTCATGCCTAACAAAATATTTAATTGAATTTCCTTTTTGTTTTTAATAATTTTGTGCCCTACATGTTATATTGCTGTCATATTTATTTATAGAATATTGATTTATTTATTTGCATTGCATTCAGTGTATTTTTTACCTTTTATTCATTTGTTTAGTTTTGTTATTTTAAATTGTAATTTCAACTTATATTTTTATTTTTATCTTATTAATAAGTAATTGTATACCTTGTTTGGTGAAATAAATAAATAAATAAATAACAGATGTTATGAAGCTTGTGTGTGGGTAAATATTTGATTGCATCACCATATAATTAACTGAAAAACAATGCAAATGTGAACATCAGTGGAAAAACACATTATAATCACGCCATCCCTTCATATCATTTCAGAAATAAATTTTAAGCAAATTACAATTTCGATAAGTAGTTTTCATTTTGATTAAGTAAATGGAAATAATTCATTTCGCACCAGGAAATCTATCCACCTCTTCACACATGGTGACACCGAAGATCTTCCGTTAACTTATTGCCCTGTCGGTTAAGTATTCCTACGAGCTTTGGTGCCACGACAGACGGCGACTTATACTTTTGCTACTTGGGCGTAATAATTTCAAAAACTTTCCGTCACATTTCTACTTGTCAAGATGCACGAGCACATTCGCATATAATGAATTGAACCGAATATACATACATAGCTTACATGTATCCAAGTTACGTACACACATAATGTACGTGCAGAACGGATGTATTAAGGTACTAGGAAGTCCTGTTACACTCCTACTTATATAAATACTTGCACATTTTGCTCATATCTCAGTTCCATGAAAAATGAAATTGCGACGCGATAAGACTACACACAAATAAATCTTTAACGTTTGATTAATTGCATCGTCGTGCTGCATTGCCCGTATATGTACGTGCGAAATTGTCGTAGCCATTTCGAATTTTTCACACAATTACAGGATTCTGGTGAATCGAGATCTTTGTGTGCTTTATTTTTGCGCAGTATCTTTCTTCTGTTCTGTGAATATACTTATATGGAGTACTTTTAAATTCTTACTTCAAAAAACTGCTCCAATCGGTAATTATTGTTCGGAATTATTGTTCAAATTGACATTAAATAATAAGTAAAAATTTGGAACAAATTTTATACACTCATCACCAACAAAGCCCGTGACGGATAATCAATTACAATTCTTATTGGAAATCAACATCTTGAGAAAATCTTCGAAAAAAATGTTTAAATCTGTTTGGAACGCACAGGACCCGCACTTTTTTCAGGAGAAGATTTGTGAACGTTTCAAGTACAATGCAAGTACGATTAAAGCTTCATTTATATCATTTCACTAAAATATGAGTCATTGATTTGAATTCAGGGTGAAAGCTAGGCTATAGCTGTATTCATGGATCCCTCCCATTCACGCTCGGAATGAGAAAAGGGATGTGGTGAGGTTTTAGGCGAAGATAATTTTTGTGGCGGTTTTCGTTGCCTGTATCTTGAGCTAAATGTCAACTTGCACCAAACTTGCATTCTTCTATTTTCTTTTTACTATTCTTCACTCCGTATTTTCATTTGTTCTGCGCCATATGGATGTTTTTACTCGTCCTTTGCCCTATCTACTATTTAAGGAGTCAGGTACACCTGGGACGTCGTAAAAAAGCTCTTTTTTGCGATTTTTTTTAGACACATTAAAATAATTAATAACAAATGTTTTTTTACTTGAAAGAAATATATTTGAAGAAGCTATTGTAATTTTTTTAAGGCAAAAGGTTCAAAATTAGTCGAAATATAGTAATTTTCGAGGGGTCCAAAAAAAATTGTTTTGCCGTGATCATTGTAGCTTGTCACTGGATCATCCGAAATTAAAAAAAAAATCGGGGATTATTAGTTAATGACATAGTGCTCCGGATGAACGAAAGACTTTGGCAGATTTTGATTTTTCCAAAAATGGCGGTTATTGAAACTCGAAATTGTATTTTCGACCAAAATTTCACTCACATTTACGGCTGTTGAAAAAAGAAATATCGTCCAATAAAAAAAATCCTTCCTTCATCCGGAGGATAATTACACATAAAATAAGTTAGTAAAATTTCATGCTGATCGATAAAGCCGTTTTCAAGTTACAGTGATCACCGACTTCGAAAACATAGTTTCGAGAAAAATGCTTTTAAAGCATGCTGAACACGCTTTATGCATTAGAGACAACTTCATTCAAAGTTATTTATCTCCATAAAGAATTGGCCGGTTCGTCTGAAATTTGCAGAAAATGCTTTTGAAATATTCTACTTTTAGAAAATGCAAAGAAAATAAAATCGATTTTCTCAAAATTCTAAGTGTACCTGCCCCCTTAAGCAATGCGAAAAGTATATTTTTTGGATAGAATTACATACGGAAATTAGGTTGACTTATCCTAAATCGTATTATTCATCGTTTTCGATCGTTATTATTATAACCTTCAGTGATTCAGGATAGCTCAGCTACAGTGAAAATCACACTTCAGAAGAAACCGGTGAAAATACTTAATAAAAGTATTCAGTGAAAACTTTCAATTATCCGGCAAATAGCCTCCACCCACAATAATGGCCATTCACGAATGAATGTGTTTACTTTTTTTCTTGCTTTTCGATAGAAATTATAAAGTATTTACTTTGAGGGATAAAGTTTCATAATTCTTTTCAGAATCCGATTGTACATACCTGGCAAAGTAGACCATTGAAAAACATTTCTTTTTCAAGCCATGCATTAATTGAATACAGGTCATTTTTCCTGCAAATGAGAAAATACATATAAAGGTTTCAAAAATCTCGGCATTTGTATGAGATAAATTCAAAAAAAAATGTTTAAGAAATAAACTATTTTGAATAAAATTTGCAAACAATAATGTCTACTATGTAAGTTCTGACAGTGTAACGAAAAATTTGATCACTCCACACAAAATACCCAGTTATTTAAATCACGCCCTCTGACTATAAACCACATTAATAACAATGCTAAGAAAAATAAATGTCAAAAATTTAAATCAGCACAGCCAATATTTTCTATCAAAATAAGTCACAAGATAAAAAAGAAGAAACTGTTAGAAGGAACTACTTTTGAGTTTTCAAACAATGTGGAAAGACGTAATACACTTTTCTGTCATATCATGTCAATCATTTCTTCAAAAACCATTTGTGGACAGCATGTCCTATAACGAAAATGATGAAAATGCCCAGTGCTGTCAACACTTTTCAACAACGAAGCAGCAATAAGTCTACCATAACAAGCTCATGCTAAATTCAGCCTATCCTTTGAATGTCGTTTTCATTCAAGGATTCGATCAAAACGTTGAGCGATTAAACGATGTTCGAGGCTGCCATCCAAAAAAAATTTCAAAACTCGGAAAATTTAATCGTTGGCTCCCTATTTTTATTGTAAATGCTTTACATATGAATATATAATGGAAGCATCTGTTGGTGCATTATTTACGAAAATTTCTGGTTTCATTATGAAACTTTCAGAGCATTTTATTACTATTTAGTAGTATATGTGTGTTGCTTTAAATGAGCATGTTAGTAACCCTGTAGCAAGGGCAGGCACTGAAAGTGAAAACCTTCAAATCAACGACTCTCCTGAAAAATTATCGCTTTTTGGGAAAAAAGTCACTCATATATAAATTTTATGCTTTGTCTACATAGCCAAAGTAAAACATTTAAAATTTTACAACGGGCACGAACGGTTACCCTTTCCCAATTCACCGAAATTTTCAGCATCAAAAACTTCTGTTCACGGGAACTCACGACCCGATAATCAAATACAGTTGAAATTTACAGCATATATTGCTATTAAATAGGACCAGATTTGATAGAAATGATTTTGAAATGCAAGCAATTCTGTACCAGTGGTGCCATCGTGAAAAATCACTAAGAAAAATAACTGCTTTCAGCCCCATAATTTTGACGAAATTCACACAGTAAGTGAACCTTACTTTAAGGGGGGAGTAGGGTTTTTAAATTTTTTTTCGATTTTATTTTTTATTGTAAAGGAATGACTAATATCTCAAAAATGTTGTGTCTAAATTTGAAGTCGATGAGAGCAAAATTGACGAAGCTATGACTATTTTTATACCTGTCGGATTTTTATACCTACCTGACTCGAGCGCGCTATTGTTACCAGGCAGCTGGTTCGATTTCTATAGAATACCTTAAAAGCTACCCCTATCTTTCTTTATAGAAATTTAAAAACGAGTACAAACGTGTTAACTTTAGTCAATAATAACTTTATATTATATTATTTATAACTTTAGTCAATGTAGAGTATATAATTTAGTGTGGCAGTAAACGTTCTATCGAGCAGACGTACACGAACTTTCCGATTTTCGCATCATTTTAGCTCCATTTTCGTTCAGTTTTGTGCTTAAATATTGCTAAAATACCGAAAAAGTTTACAAGATCTGATAGAGCAACAACTAGTGCGATATTATATCGACCTAAAAAAATTGCATTAGTCTTTTCAACAATTGCAACGGTAGTGAAATGCATAAAATGTGATGGAAAAATAAATTTTCATTCGACTAAAAAAGAAGGCCGACTAAAAAACAAACAAACAAAAGAAGGCAGGATTCATCGTAGACAGGAGCAAAAAGATGCTCTAGACATTGTGGATGATAGCAACATCCTTTATGGACCTGACACTGATGATTCAGTGTGAAGTAAGCCGATAGATCTCGCTTATGAACGTTTCATCCCACATTTTTTAGTGTTCAAAACTTTAAAGCGTTTTTCCCACAGCTCACGTTTTCAAAGTCGGTGCCCATCATAACTCCAAAACTACTGCACCGATCCTTTTGAAGTTTTGAACACTATTTTTCTACATAATTTACGAGGTAACGCTGGAGAGTTTTTTTCGAATTTGTTTTAATTTTTAATTTCACTATAATAAATTAACCGATTTTTTTTGCAAAAAATCGCGCTTTTTCGTTCAAAGTGCTCCCAAAAAGTGAAAAATTGAAATTTCAAAAAACCCTCCCAGCGTTACCTGGGGAAAGCGATTATCTAAAAAAAATACGTTTGATTTTAGGATTTCAGATGATCCGGCACTGAATTATGATGGGCACCTTTTTTCCGAGACGCTCCAGAAGAATTGCTGCCATTGTCGTATTTTTTAATATTTTCTCATGAAAATTTCTCAAAATATTCTTCAAATGTTGTACTATAATGTACTATTGGTTTTAATAAATAGATTTTAGCTGTTTCATCTAAACAAAATCACAAAAATATGCCTTTTTTTACACGAATTAACCCTACTCCCCCCTTAAGCCACGTTTGATAGAAATTTGGTTGAAAAATTCAGTTGGAGCTGCCAGTTATGGTAGCTTTGGTGTCTTAAATTTTGAAAATTCACTTAGGATAATAATGCTCGTTGCCCTATAGCTTCCAGTACAGTCATGGAATCATAACGAAATTAAAATGGCAAATTAAACTTATTGTAGGCAATATTCAGTAGAAATCTAGTTGGAAAACAATTATAAGGTTGCCAGCTATGGTTGTTTTTCAATTTTTTTTTTTGCATATCTTTAGAAGCGAATTTATCATATAATTTTCAAATCGTAGTGATCTTGTAGTGAAAATCAAAACCAAATATTAAGATCTAGAAAATTTGAAAACTTTTGCGAATTATCACCCTTAATTTCTTTGTATCCCTATAACTTTCAATGCGGTGATCGGATCAATACGAAATTCGAAGAGCAGGTTAACTTCAACGTTAGGTAGATGTGAGCAAAGAGCTGCCAGCAGGAAGCGTTTTTGTTATTTTCGTAATAATTAATGCTTGCATTAAGTGTTCACATCGCGAACATTTACAATGAAAATAAGTAAAGAATATTTAAAGTTTCTTAGATCTGGACATTTTTCGGATTGCAACCCCAAACATCTTTCTATCGCTGTAACTTTCGATGAAGTCATCGAAATTAAATTGGCTTAGATTCTTTTATTAGGCGTGTTTTTTTGCTCCCCCTTTCTATAACAGAATAATGCCATAGCAGGAGCTGTTGTTGTTTCCAATGCAGCGCCTGCCCTTGCTACAGGACTGCCAACACGCTCCATAAAATTTACAACCAAATAATACCAATATGTTCTGAAAGTTTCATAATGATTGAATAGCTCTGTCAAAAGTTATAGCAATTTAAAACTTTTCAAATTTTCCCGCTCTCTTTTTAGGCACCTAGCGCACACATGGGGTTAAAAAATTCCAAAACATTATCCGATTCAAATTTAAAACATGTTCGAAATTCATTTCGTTACCTTGATTTTTGCAAAAAAATTTTGTGGAGGGAATAATAGGTATATTAAAATTATCACTAAACTGGCCGCCGGCGCCAAAGGATTAAAGATAAGGACATATTCTGCATACCACCAATGTATTCTGAAAGTTTCAGTTGAATCGAATGGCGCGTTCCCGAGAAATAGTCACTGAATTTCTTTTATCGATTTTAAAACTAATGTTCTCCGAACATTAGTAAAAAAACAGCTTATGTCTGTCAATTTTTTAAAACAAAGTCTAAATAATTTCTGAAAATTCGAGCTTATCCTTTTAAATTTATAAATCATCAGTATCTAATGTTTCGAAAAATTCTTACAACAAAACTCATGTATTTGACTTTCTGAATACTACGTAGTAAATTTCAATTAAATAATCTTGAACACATACATATGCTACTCAAAAATGTATACTGACTGACAACATTCCCCATCAAATAAGACCCTTCCTTGACACTGTAATCATGTAACTTTTCAACTTGTATACAAACAAGTATGTTTATGTTTCAACTGGTATTATCAAAATATATTCGTTTCATCACAATGGAAATATTCTGTCGGAAATTTAATAAAATCATTCACAAGAGACTTAAAGAGCAAACTTTTTAATTTCTCTCGGGACTGGAGCATTTATTTCAATTTTTAACTGGAACCTTTTCATTCGATATTATTATACGTCATCGAATTTGTACGGTATTTTGATGCGAGATTTGAAATTCGGGTGTATAGTTTGAAAAATTGTGAAGGCCAGTTTCGCACAAACGTAGCTAGACGCATATTTACGAAATATCTTCAAGCAATAGGGGTGGATTGAAGTGTTTGCTTGATTTTTATCCAAACTTTCTCGGCTCATGTAAACACTTTAGAATGGAATTTAGAATTCGAGTACACACAAAAGGCTTGGCTCAGCCTGGAAACTTTGTAAGATGATCAGGTCAACAGAAAATTTCGACACTTAACCATCAACATCAAGAGTAATTTCCAGTGGTGGGCAAATTATGCTAAGAATCTTGGAATTTCACGGCAACCATAAATATGTCCTGGTATCATTGCGTGCCTTGGTGATCTATGTGTACGTTTCGAGAATGTCCATCAAGGATGTTGATACCTCAGATAAATTACCTGAGTTGCAAAGCAAACAAAATAATGCTGTTTCAGTTAAAGGTTTCACATCATGGTGGTACTATGTGTATAGCCAGATTGTTGAAAGCTTTAATGAAATTTACATTTGCATAGCACAGCCCACTCCATAATATTTTCCATCGGACTCGAAAGATATCCGATCGATGGAAGTTTGTATAGGCTGATAAGGAGTTAAATCGGCAAAAAAGGTTCGGGATAACGATGGCCGTTATTGTACGCTCCCCATAGAATGTCCCCAGGGGCTCTTTAAGGGCGCAAACCGCATCACGAAAATTACTCCTAATGTCGACGAAACCGTGAAAGTTTCCTTCCGACACTTCGGCGCACACCCTAATCGACGCCGACGACGTGCCGTTCGAATATAAATACTTGCATACAACAGGCACGACGAAGACGTTCCGGGCAAATTCTTTACCGAGAAGCGGGAGAAACAATGAAGAGATTAAGAACCTTTTATAATGGAAAAATTGTGTTCCGCACTGATTAAGCAGACTATGTTATAAGAATGAAAACGGACGGTTTTCTGTGCGCGCGATTGTATACTTGAAAATAATTCGTTTCGACGATGAAATAAACTTCCGTTTTTCCTTTTGTTCTCAGGCTTGGCAAAAAATAAAATTAAGAGTATATTAAATGAATGCTTCAGTGAAATTTTAACACTAAAATGACTTTCCGGTCATGAATTTCCGCTGAAAATGTGTAAGTCTTGTGCTGAATAATTTTCTTTACCGGGTTTTTTCTTCGAATTGAATGTGGAAAATGGTCTGAGACTGAATATGAATTGAATTAATCTGTGAATCGAATTTAATTTTGTGGTTTTCGGAGAATGAAAATTGTTATAAGGATAATTAAGGCATCATTGCCTCTTTTCATGCAAAGCTTATAACTAGTATAGGGGCGTTACATCAATAAAATCATTACCTAAGAGCAATAAAATGCGTATCATATGAATTTAGTTCCTTTTGAAAGACTTTTTAGCCCAAAATAATTTTATACAAATGATAAAGTTAGTAGTACTTATAAGTACTTATCAGGCAAATTTAATTTCTTTGCTAAAATATCATTATTTATTTAGATCAATGTAAAATTTCTCTACTAAAAAATGTGCTTTATATTTCGAAATCACAGCACCCTTCTCAGATTTTCCTCATATTCCAAGAAAATATAAAATATGTTTCGTCTATGCACTGAATCAGGAACTAGCGATTTAAAACACATGAAATATTTAAAATTTGTGATTTAAAATACATGAAATATATCAATTTAAAATTTAGACTCTTTATTTTATTAGTAATTATGTGGTGAAAATGATGCAAGTCTTTTTTAGCATCGCCTACCAGGAATTTCGAGAAGAGCCTCGCTAATATTGCGGGTACAAATTAGTTCGGTCCATTTTTTTTTGTGGTCAAAAAATAGATTTATGTCAGAGCGAAATGCATGAATAGATTAATCAATGTATTTATTTTACATCGCTGACTGCTAGTGTTGGACCGATATATCAATTATTGATATTACTCAGTGAGTTTTTTAAATCGCTGGTAGCAGCAGCCGTTAAATACACAAAAACATAGTAAACGATATCACAGCGCGTAGAATGCCAGCCTACACAATCTCAGCAAAGGATATTACCAAAAACAAAATCACAGCAAAATATCACAGAGTCAACAAAATTACAGTGAACGAAGTCACAGACCGCGAAAACTGTGATCGAGTCCATTTTAACCGTTCTAATTTTTTGCTGCAATTTTTCTTTTGATTTTTGCTTGCGATTTTATTGATGTGACTTTTTTTTTGGTGTGATTTCAATCACAATGTTTTGGATGCCTGTGATTTAGTTCGTTATTATTCCGTTTGGTACCATTCCGCTTGCTGTGATTTCAATCGCTGTGATTTTTCCCTGACATGTGATTTTTTTCCTGACATATGATTTAGAAATTGTCTTCGAGTCAAATTATCGCAGAGATTCGTTATCTGATCGAACTGGTATTTTCAGGAACTACTCTACTTATGTATATAAGGAGTAGGTTTGAGTTTCATTTAAGTAATGATATCTTCAACCTTTTGGCTGTTAGGTTAGGTAAGGTTAGTGAAGAGGGCTGCCATTTGCCACCCTCATAGACAATCACACACATTCACACTTACAGCCATGGCACTGGCGGGATTCGAACTCGCAGGCCCCGTAGCACGCCGCTTTGCGGCCTAACGCCTTAGCGAGCAGAGCAACCAAGCCCCCTACAACCTTTTGGCTGAGGCGGATATAAATAAATGTCAATGGAAAGCGGAATTGCGCCAGCAAAAAAAACAAGTAAGCGAAGTAAGAAAAAACAAGCACGCGATATGAAAACTAATAATGTTTTATGATTGACTATGATAACGTGTTGGACATTTTTTATCCAAAGTGAGCACTGAGTGCCTAAAAGTAACAAAGAAAATTATAAAATTTCAAGTGGTGATAGCTTCTGGCATAAAGGTCAAATCGTCACAAAATTTACATGACGTATTACTGCTTGTAAACAGGTACATATGTATGTGTCATTTTCATGAAGGTCGAGGCAACCCTGTAAGTCCAGCAGATTTAAGAAAGAAGACCCTTCAAATCATCATATTTTCTGAATTTGTTTTTTTTTTAAATGGAGACAATTGATAAATCTGATGCTTTGTCTAGACATTCAGTTTAAAATATTCAAAATTCCGCAGACCACAAGAGCGGCAGCCATTCACGAAAATGTATGCTCACGAAAATTCACAACCGGATCATCTCGTCAATCTTAAGGGGACATAGCACCTTCAAATTTTTCATAAATCGATTTTTGTTTTTTGATTGAATATGTTAGAATGAAGCTTTAAAAACATGATTTTAATAATATAAAATTGAAATTATAAAAAAACAAAATTTTTATGACCATATATACCGAAGCGCACCAAGGTCATTTTTTCTATGATTTTCGTTCACTTGGCTATACCGCTACATCGACTTAGGCTAAAGTGAAAAGAAACATAAGTGAGTCAATTCCTTCAAAAGAAGCAAAAAAAGTTAGCCTCGGCAAAAAAAAAAACAAACAAAAAATTAGCTGAAAAAGATGCTTCTAAAATAAGTGTTGAAACTCCAAAAAAAGGTCCGAAAAAAGTTCAACTGACACTAAAATTAATGAAAAATTTATCAACATATTATGGCGTACTTATAATTAAAAAATATATAATTATAATTCGGTTGAAAACATGCGCAAGGAAATTTGGGCAGTATATTCCCAAAAAAATTCAACTGATGAGAACCCTCAACACTTTTATTGTCCTGTAGAAGAAAAGACTTGGTGTAACTGGCGCAAGGCGGAGGCAGCTGGTGGTAATACTTTAAAAAAATTCAAGCATCCTTTCTTCTTTAGATGATGAGGTACAAGAAATTTTAAAGCCTATTTATGAAGACTTATTATCAAAAGATTTATTAAAGCGCTGCTTGGGCAATTTTAAGCAGAATAATAACGAAAGCTATAGTTCTTGTATTTGGAATTTGGCCACTAAACATACTTTTTGTGGAAAAAATATCATAAATATGACTGCAAATATTTCAATGAAGGGTTTGTGGCAATCTTGAAAATAATGCAAGTCATGGGAATTACAATTGGCCAATGTGCGCTGGAACATGCAGAAAATAGAGATGCTGCAAGAATCAACCAGACGGAAAAACACTCCATTGAGGCATCTAAAGAGGCCAGAACTGCTCGAAGAGAGCAAAAATCTTTAGAAGAGGAAGAGTATGAACAAGATAAATGTATATTGTATGGTCCAGGCAACGCAGATTGAATTTCGGTAAGATTTATTACAAAACATGTTGAATTTTAACTTTAAACGCGATTTTCTCGAAACAACCTTTTTCAAGTTGGCGTGCATGATTAAGAAAAAGGTTTTTATGGAATTTTTACACGTTAATCTGCACATGTTAGTGCTCAAAATGAACTACAGGATGAAAAAATCGGCATTAAACTGTTTTAGCTATAACCGATTTTTGGAGGAAAAAAACCTCGATTTTCGAAAAAAACGCCGCCATTTTGTTATTTTTCAACCGAATTTTTGTTTTTTAGTTCATTTTAAGACCGCTTTGATGCTGATGAAAGCCCCGTTTTTGTTTTTTTTTCTCAGCCACCTCTGAGGGCAGTTCTCGTGCACGCCAGGTTTTTTGTCTTTTTTCAAAAAAAATTGTTGCAGACGCCAGGGGACCACAAAAAATTTTTAACAATTTTTTTTATGTAGTATAAAGCAAGTTAAGTATGTGCACAAAGTTTCATTAAGATACGTTTTTTTATTCAATTAAAACTAACCTTTCAAAAAAACAATTTTTTTTTTCAAATTGCAGGTGCTATGCAACAAAAAACAAGAAACATCTTTTTGAATTTCTTACGTATTAAAATTTTCACACGCGCCAGTTTTTCTGCTCCTATAGTTTTCGTTGCAGTCATAATGCTGTCTTTAAATTTTCATCTGGTCGTGTGTACAAGAAGCTGACTTATTAAAAATTTTAAGCATAGATAATATGCGAGGTGTGATCAAAAAATACTGTGAATAAATTTTCATAGCAGCAACTATTAACGCTACATATATTTCAATTAGTATGCCTGATAGCCTCATAAGTTGAGACAGGCAGCAACAAGTTTGAAAACGTTCTGGCTTTTCAGTCAGCTTCTAGAGCCATTACAGTGAGGTTATGTTGGTCGTATCTGTAGTGAAACATCTTGATCAACGCGTCTTGTACTACGCGTTAACATTAACTGTTGTTTCAATTTGTAATAACGTGCCCAAGAAGGTGGTAACATGTTAATATCTGTGTATGGTGATAAGGTGGTAACTTTGAAGACTGTTTGGCATGAGTAATACAACAGTGGAAATGAGTCGGTTAAGGACAAGGAATGGTTCGGACGTCCTTCGATCTTAACAAAAGATGAAAATGAGCAAAATGTGGCGAAACTTATTCGTTCAAACATGTGAATGACTATTCGAGAGCTTACTGAAGCTTACTTAACATCTCGAACGGGTTTGTGCAACGGGTTTGCAAATGAGACCAGTGAGTGCCAAAATTTGTTCCCAGACTTTTGACTGATGAACAAAAAGAAAATCTTGTTGCAATTTGCACGGAATGTAGATCAGAACTTCATGGCCAAAATTGTAACTGGAGATGCAAGCTTGACTCATTGCTATGAACCTCAGACAATAATCCAGAGTTCTCAATGCGAAATCAGAAACTCAACTCATCCTAAAAAGGCACGTTTACGAAACGATGTCTGAAAAAAAGAGACCCAAAAAAATCGGCCAATGGCTTTCTTTTTCATCACGACAACGCGCCGTGCCACAAGTCGCTTTTGATTTGTGAGGTTTTGGCCGCAAGAAATCTTCCTGTCTGTTCAAATCCACCTTACTCATCAGATTTAGCACCATTCAGCTTCTAGCTCATTTCAAAAATAATAAACAATTCAACAAATAAGCCAAATAATATTTTGAAACAAGTCTGGAGACGATATTTATCAAATCTGTCTAAAAGATATCTGTCGAATTAGAACGATATTTTCTTAAAGCTATCAAACAAGATTGAATGCAATTTTTATTATATATAAAAATAAAGTAAATTTAATCTATCCGTCCATAAAATTCATTTTGAATATTTTCTTTATTTAGAATTTTATTTAAAAATATTTTGTTAACCATCTCAACTATTTTTTAACTCCAAAAATACGTTCGCCAACGGGAAAGCTGATTTAAAAAATCATGCAGTTGTTTCAGCAACAACATAATAAATGTAGCGTTTTACACAAAATTTCCGAACCACTATAAATTATCACGTGAGCATGAACTCCATCAGCTTTTTGGTGTCCTACACTAACTCGTAATTTGGTTGAGGTTTTTCCGATACTTCCAATTCTTCCGCTTCGAACGTTGCATCTGGCCCGAAGCGTCGAAATTCAACCATCCTGGCCCTTTTCAGAGCAGACTGCACTTGCGAATCGACACACAATCGATACCTGATTCGTTTATTCGTTGCTTTGAAATTATCCATGCAACGGTTCAACCCTTTTCTCGTACTCGCCATTATCCGCTCTCGTTCGCTTTGAAAGAATGGTTTTTCCATGGTTATATTCAGACGTTCAGCAAGTGTCGACATAATGTTTTGAAACATTGGTGGAGTCGAAGGTGTTGTTTCGATTTCTAGCAAATCACTCGGAGCTGCAGTCAATGATTCCGATGCAGGAGTTTCAGTTGGTACAGGTGCTGCTATTGGATCGAAATCTTGACCCTGTAAAAATGTTTACCATAATGCTTTAAGAAACGGATCGATTCGTTTAGGGATGTAATAAAATGCAAATTGGATGTATGAAATGCGAAAAGCTCTTGGTTGCAGTTTCTATTCAATATCAATTCAATTCTCAGTGGATTTGTAAGTGATGTGAACAAATTTTACATCCAGAAAATTTGAGCTCAATATATTTTATCGTATTTTGCAAAATAAATAACGAATGGACTATTTCAACAAATAGTCAGCAAAGGATGAAATTTGAATTTGATAACAGCTTCATACATGATAAAAATACACGTGTTCAAAACCAACTCTAAATATTTCAAACGAAAAATAAAGCTTACTTAAGGGGACATTCTGGTCTAGAAATTTGATCAAATCGATTTTTGTTTGTTTACATATTTTCAAAGTTTAGTAGACCTTTAAGAATAAGTTCTTAAAAGGATTTTCGGAAATCCGAATTGTTTTTTGAGTTACAGTTATTTTTGTGACACGCCAACTAAACCAACAATCGCGATCAACAACGAATTAACCGCTCCGAGCTACGGGTTTCTCAAGCTTCTAACGAAGTTCGAACTGCTCGTATGGCTGAAAGAGCTCCCGAAAATCTCGCTTTTGGATTTGAAGAAGGCACATTGCATGAGACGGGGATCTCAGATTAAAAAAAAAAACGAAGTATAACATACCATTAAACGAGTCAGACTGCCCGAAACGAGCCAAGCTTTAAACGCATTTTTCTCGAAACTACTTTTTTTCGATACGGTTGACATGATATCTCTAGTTGAAATGGACTGATTTACGTGAAATTACGCACAAACCCTCTCAACACTATTAGATTTGGTCTGACGAAGGGATTTTGAAAACTTTTTTTTTCTACTATTTATAAAAAATTCCCAAAGTTAAAAAAAATTGGTAAAGAACGACTTTTTTTCTACATGGACGCCATTTTGTGAAAAAAAAAGTTTTTTCAAATCACCTACGTCAGACTAGTTTTACATTCTTCTTATTGCAGAATTCACCAAAAATGTATGTTTCAGATCACCAGGAATGTTGGAATGATGTCAACCATGAGAAAAGTTTTTTTTTTGCCTTCACTTCGCCAGCCTGTATCTACATCAATTTCTATTTTTTTTTATTTTTTGAATACATTTTTATACTGTCAAAATGTTAATAAAAAACTGATAAAAAAATATGTACCAAAATACTTCTGGTTTTTTTTATCGCGTCCGTAAAATCACCTCAAAATCGAGCCTCTAGACCAGAATAATGCCTTAAGCCAAAAAAAAAAAATTGGGCGATGATGCGATATTTTCATCTAATGCATATGTTTCAATATAATTTCACCGATCTTGAAATGTCTCTACCCTATCTCCATTCCTTTTTTCCTCCCTCACTGTTTCTGCTCAGCAAACAAAGAAATAAAGAAAAAATCCATCTAAATGCACAAATATTGAAAACAAATTAATAAACCTGTTAAAAACTAGAGCTATCTATGCATTCCGAAGAGTTTTAAAAGCTTTTGTTTGACTACTTAGAACTTTAAAGTGGTGGCGGCGAGAAATTGTTTTTTCCCTCACACTAAAAATGGTAGAACAAAGTTAGATGGAATTAGAATAATCTAACACTAAATATGATGAGTGCACTTAGCAGCGATACAGTAAACAATTCGCTATGCCTAACAATACACTCGTTGAGATGGACGTGCTCTAGGAGAAAATTCGAATCATAACGGAAATTTTTATTGGTCGGAATTGAAAATCTCAAGAGAGTCGCAAAAGCTATAAAGTGATTTTTTACAGAAAGAACAGTGAAATACATTGAATTATTGATTATTGTAGTCAGTTGAGATTAGATGTTGATTTCATGATACTACGTGGTTAAACTGAGCATTTTCGGTGAAATTTATAGTCAGAATCCCATGTTATGATGCAGAGCTCCATATTTCATTAATAAACAAGTGAAGAAAAGAAAATTCACATGCATTTTTCTACATATTTTCCGAAACATTTAACTGACAAAATCAACTAGTTATTCATTTTTGCAAAACTTCATATTAAGTTACCTTCACTGTCAACACTACCATCCAGAATATGGCAGGAAGCAGAATTTTCGGCATATTGACTTGACAATTCTCTAACTGACTTAATAATTCTCTAAATTTCACAACACCAAACGCTTTCACTAGCTGCACTGCAACAAACAATCTAAGCGAAACTTGTAACTTTTCTAAAAACTTTCGCATTTAATCAAATAAATCGCTTTGAGTTGTTTTATATATGCACCAGGCGTATTTCAAAGAAATGTCTCATTTCTAACAATTTTATTGCACATTCAATATTTAATTCCGTGGCAGAGGTGATCACCCTACGTTCTGACACTTTGTCTCGTTTTTAACTATTCATGATACATAAGAGGTTTAATTTATAAGCTGTTGTTTGTTTCAGTTTTAGCTTGTGCTTAGAAACTAAGCGCAAGCAATGGCACCGTTGGTATTTGAAATGGTATTATAATACTACTATTCGTTGTTGTGGTAAACTTGAAGTAAATAGAAAAAGTCAAAGGCAATTACAAATCAGACTGAGAGTATGCAAACAAAAACAATGAATCATATCTCATATATTTAAAATTTATTTGATGACAATCGTTTATTCTTTTATTTAATGTTATTAAATGAAAGTTGAATAGAGAATTGAATTGAACAGAGAAATTAGGAAGAAAAAAATTAATAAAAAAAATCCTTTTTTTAATTATTGAGTTATTAGGTATCTTCACTTTTTTTTATAGTTGAGATGGTTAAATTGATTCAATTATTCTTCTTGGCAGTTAAAATGAAAAAGTTTTGTAGAGATGCCAGAAAATATTTAAAGTTCTACCAAAATTTTATTTTATTTGATATTTTTTCTGAATTTTATTATTACCAGTGCTAAAGCATGTTTGTCATTTTCGGCAAATAACTTATTTTCTTCGCCTGACTATAATTTCGGCTATGCAATCAAGTAACAGCAAGCAAGTCAAAAGAATTCCCTCACTTCATAAATCTGACTGTAAATACAATTTCGAATGCAAAGTTTAATTTTTTTTTAGTACTCACTGGATATATTTCATGAAATTCGAATTCATGGCCTAATTGTTTACTCTGTGATAATATGGTTTGATTAAGCATGAACTTATTCTAAATAAAATGACGATAGCTATCATTAAGTTTTTATCATTGATTCAAAGCATATATTTTCATATAGTCCTTGCAAAATAGCACCCAAGCCAAGCTGAATATTTTTTATTTATTAAAAATTTAATAAAATTAGGGGTTTTACCAAATGTCAAAAAAGAGGAACTATTATTTGATAAATGATTCATTTAGCATCATAATCAAACACAAGTTCCTACAAAGGTACATATTTCGCGCTCAGTAAATTATTTTTTAATGTTTAACATAAAAAAACCATAGGCAAGAGTGGGTCTCGATATGCTCGTTTGTAGAATGATGCAAGATGAAAACGAATTTAATTTTTAAATTTAATTTTAACTTGTTATGTAATAGTATGGCATATATTTTTTGACAGCCAATAAGAATTCAAATTTTAACCATATAGTAATATACAATTATATAGCTTGTACAACTTGCTTAAAATTTATTTCTAGATCACTGAAAATATGAAAGACACTTCTCACAAATTCCGCATGATTTTGGTCTCCATAAACATCAAAAACTTTAAGTTAAAAACTTGAAAATTAACATTCCACTAAAATTCAACGTCGACATTCTCTTCTAAGCCCAACCTTCAAAATCGAAGCCTGCAGATTATGCAAATTACCATGCTTCCTTGGACTGGGTTTAAGAAAATCACATATCATCATCATATGATGAACTTGAAAAAAAAGATCAGGGAAACATATTTAAAAAACTTACTATTAAATATTAAGACTTTTCAGATTTTTTTTTTTAATTTCGTATTATATAATACGGTCTGTTCCCATACTTTCAGTCACTGAATTTTCCTGAATTATGTGGTGGGCAAAATTCATGAAAAATAAGAAAACGCTCTCAATTGATTTCCTGAAAATTGACAACCAAAAATGTCAGTTTTCTGTTTTTGGGAGAACAATAGTGATTGTAAAGTCATCCTAAGCGGTGATAAATTATCGCCACAAATATATTCGTCCTTCATAGCAAACATTACGCAAAAAATATGTTGCTTGCCGCGCATATTTGAAAATATTTACTTGCGCCACACCGTTCGACACATTTCAGTATTTTTCACTAGTTCAGACCCTACTGAAATTTCATCGTATTTACTGAGAGAGGGGAAATTTCCAGTTTTCAATAAAATGGCATACGAGAACGGCTTTTTTGCAATTAATTGCAATTAATTGCAACTAATTGTAGAACAGGAACAGATCTATAAACAGGGGGTCTAATTCTCTGCTTGCGAACGCCACCTCAAGTCATTGGTTGTTATTTTCTGTGTAAAAAATTTTGTTACTTTGTGGACTAGTTATTTTAACCTTCCAAATTTAGACCGAAACCCGAGAAAAGACACTTGTAAACGTAATGGTCAGCTTGCAAAGAAGCAAGGTAAGCTAGAATTACCAGTGACAGCACTTTCGTTCACGTTAGTGGAATTTGTTTTATTCTACATCCAAGAGATACTAGTCTGCCATTTCATAAGGTATAATTGATTGCCCTGGGTTGTTCGAAAATAGTGTAGACTTGCTCCTTAGAAAAAGAATACTAATCTTTTCATCTATCAACGAATAAAAATATTAACCCCATTATTCCCCACAAACACGTTGCGTAAAGGAGGACCTTAACCTGCACAAAACCTTCTTATTGTAGGTATCCTAAAACAATAGAGCGTAAAAAGTCTGTGTATGGTAGGTCCACTCACCAATAGAGGCCGAAAAGCAAAACTTCAATCGTCCTACACGTAACGATCTCTTAAAGTACCATTCCAATGACGAAACAAGATTTCGTCAATACGCCAATTTAACACAATCCCATTTTAGATTAACCATGACTCGACAATCCACCACATGGAGAGCGCCAAAAAGAATTAACATTTGAGTAACTTCCACACAAAAAGGAGCATGAACTCTTTGGATGACTCGAACTTATGAGAGATAGTAAAGACCAAGTAGGTCCTGAGTTACTCTCCAGGTTGTTCCAACAACCAGTCAATCACAAGAAAAGTATTAAAAGTATTAAATAAAAGTACTTTTTAAGTAAGTAAAAAGTAAGTAAGTAAGTAAAAGTAAGAAACTTAATAGGGTTTTTCGCATGGAAAATGATCCAAGGACATGCAATTAGAACTGAACTTAGATATTGTACGCAAAATCTGATACTAAGTTAATCGTGAAGCTAAATTTTGACATGTTTCCATTATGTGGTCATTCTTTCGAGGGAAAATTTTGACAAAACAGAAAAGCGGAGACAGATAAAATGTCAACAATTTCAATTTCCGATCAATTTTCTCATTAAACAACAAATGTCACTTATTAGCTCGAAAGAATGAACTGCACATATGTACTAAATTGGCGTAAAATGATTGGAGATATGTGTCAATGCCATCTGCATTTTCAAAGCGAAAGCAGCTTCTAAGCAATTTTTCACGCTAAAAACTGAGTACAACTCTTGCTTGTTTTCATGCTAAATTTTCGCCGAAACAAGAAGACATTACTATGCTTAAAGCGTTGAAATCACGATCCAATGCTCATGAAATTCAATATATTACTTGAATGGGGCTATCCAAAATAAAATTTAGCATCCCACGTTGGGCGCACGTAGAAGGAAAAGTTTTTGTGAGGAAAGACAGGAGAACGCAGTTTCAAATGTAACCCCAAGAAAAACCTAACACATCAGAGCCGCAAGAAACACTAAAGTTCGATGAGCAGTAGAGGAATCGTGCTGATTTTGGGTGTATGTTCTATCAGCCCTATTACAGCCAGCTCGTTTCGAGGGCTATGTACCACTTTGATCACAAGAACGCATTGAAATTGCATGAATTTCAAAATTGAGTAGTCTAACATTTCTACTTATATTCGATGTCAGTTGCTTATGATACAAAACTTTTTAAAACATCATATCTTGTAACATAGATGAAGAAAATGCTCAGTACTTGCAGCACTTTGCCAGCACTGCAACTAAAAGTCTATCACTACTGCTTCATGTTAAAATCAGACTACCCTAAGAATATAGTTTTCATCCAGTGACTTCAAAGAATGATGTTTGAGGTTGCCACCCGAAAAATTTCCAGAGCTTGGAAAATTAAAACATTTTCGTAATATGAATATTTAACGTTAACGTTTATGCGCACGGAAATGACAAAAAACGCTTTGTCTTCGAAAATTTTATGATAAAATCTCCTACTAAAGATACGGTAAAAAATACAAAAACAACCATAGCTGGTAATACTATCATTGTTTTTCAACCAGATTTCTACTGAATATTGCCTACAATAAGGTCCATTTATCATATTAATTTTGTTTTGATTGCATGACTGCAATGAAAGTTATAGGACAAAAAGCTTTATTTTCCTGAGCGAATTTTTGACACCAAAATTACCGCAAATTCAACCAAATTTCTACCAAATTTGTCTTAAAGTCACCTCCACCTACTGTGTAAATTTCGTCAAAATTCAAAATGAATCAAAATTTATAGGGCATTAAGCAATTTTTGTTCTAAGTGATTTTTCAGCATGGCCCAGCTGCCACAGTGTTTCCCACATTTCCGTTCTTGTCCGATATGAAATATCACAAGTCTTATTTTGACTGTATAGGCAAAGCTTAGGATTTACATATAAAGTACTTTTTTTCTAAAAAAAAATCAAAAAATTTTTAGGAGACTTGATGATTTGAAGTTTTTACTTCCAAAGCATGCCGTAAGTACAGGGTTAAAAGCACGCTCATTAAAAAATTACAGAAGTCTGCAACTTAATTTTTAGCATGAATACATTTTCAACACCGAAATTAAATATGGCGTACCTGCTTGGATTATTACTTATTACTACCACATCAGACTAAAATTATTTTTAAATTTCACATTTATAAATCACAAAGTGTAAGGTGAATGAAGGCACAATAAACAATTGAGCTCATTAACAGTTTATAGCGAAATTTATAGCGAAAAAATTTTATGATTTTGTAAATGTGAAGCGAAAAACTACTGGTTATCCATCGTCGATGTTCTTTAATAATATCACTTCTTCCTCTCCCAATGAGATTTGTGATTTATTTGCAGATAGTTTTCAGACTGTTGCATCAGACCCACCAAACTCACACATTTCTTACTTTCATTCCGCTCCAACAGCTTTGGTCAGCCATTTAGAAATTTCACGTGATGAAATAAATAAAGCTATTTCGGAACTCGACTGCAACAAAGGCCCTGGACCCGATCTAATTTCTCCAACTTTCTTGCGAAAGTGTGTAGAGCAGCTTGTAACTCCTTTGCATATTTTTTTCACCAGATCACTTTCGTCTGGAGTTTTTCCATCCTATTGGAAACTTTCGTATGTCACATCCATCTTCAAAAATGGTGATAGACGCTGTATCGAAAATTATAGGGGCATTGCCATCTTATCTTCAATTCCGAAACTTTTTGAAAAGATTGTCTACGATAAAATTTCTCCACTTGTTGACTCCCGTCTGAACGAGCAGCAACATGGTTTTAGAAAAGGTCGCTCAACTACCACGAATTTGACAGTCCAAATCTCAGACGTTCTGTGTAAAATGGAGAAAGGATACCAAATTGACGCAGTCTATACAGACTTCAGTAAAGCTTTTGACAGAGTTGACCACCTTATCTTAATTTCAAAGCTTTTGAAATTCGGACTTGCCGGATCTTTGCATAGCTGGCTGACTTCGTACCTTCGAAATCGAACGCAATTGGTGAAATTTCAAGGAGTTTTATCGAAAAATATATCTGTAACCTCCGGTGTACCACAAGGTAGCCATCTTGGTCCACTCCTTTTTAATATATTTATTTCTGACCTATCTGACGTCTTAGCAAATATACCTCATCTACTTTACGCCGACGATCTCAAAGTGTATCACATCATTAAATCTAAATCCGATGCAATCTTTCTCCAATCAAAACTCAATTCACTTGGTCATTGGTGCAATGAAAATAAGCTCTCTCTCAACATTGCTAAGTGCCAGGTTATTAGTTTTTCCCGAAAATGCACGGTCTCACATAGCACATACTTCCTTGGCAATAATTTGTTAGGCCGAGTTGAAAACGTTGTTGACCTTGGTATTATCTTGGATGAGAAACTCCGCTTCACCTTGCACTATGATAAAATAATTTCCCGTGCAAACAAACAGCTAGGATTCATCAAAAGACGTTCCAAGTAATTTCGTAACCTGTGGGTCACAAGATCCTTATACATCTCACTTGTACGCCCCATTCTCGAATATGCCTCTATCTGCTGGAATCCGGCTTTTGAGACCCACAGTAGCAGACTCGAGTCCATACAAAAACAGTTCTTGCTTTTCGCATTGAGAGAACTATACAATCCTTACGATTTTAATACCCTTCCTCCTTATGAGTTTCGACTGGGTCATCTAAACTTATTAACACTTGCATCTAGAAGAAAGATGATTTCGGCCTGCTTCACATTCGACGTCATTAGAGGCGTTATCAAAGTTGAATTCCTGAATAGTAAAATGGTATTAAATAACCCTGTAAGGAACACCAGGTCCTCTGGTTTACTTAAAGAATATCCACATTCCACTACTTACGCAGCTAATGAGCCGGTAAATAGATGCTGCAGAATATTTAACAGTATAAGATTTCTGTATTCTCCAACGATCTCCAAATTCTCCTTCAAATCCTCCCTTTTCCAAGCCATCCATAACCCCTTATCTTAAGCTATATGTCAATGTTTTATTTTTTTGTTATTTATCAATTGTTATTGATTTATTTATTAATTATTTAATTTATTTAATTTTTTTTCGTTTACTCATATTTATTTCATATTGTTTATACCTTGTTTGGTCAATAAATAAAATAAAAATTTCTATGATATTGTGTTTTTTTTTTAATCAACCTTTCGCACTTTTTTCTTCTTTACTTATATTATTATAATGCTGTAGCTTTTCATTTACTTATTTTCCATACCATCTCTTTGATATAGGTTGGTTTATTTCGATAGAAAATGACTCGTCCTAGTCAAGGTTACTTTTTTAAGTTACACACTTCTTGATTTATTATTCGTTTGTTGATTAAATATTGCTTATTGAAAAAACAAGCTGTTATTTCATTTTTTGCTCGAATTCTCGAGTATGACAAGGAAATAAAAAGTTAGGCTAAGAATTTATTTTTCAAAAACTCTAGTACATAGGAACCTCTAGAAACACTGATTTTTGAAGAAAAATAGAGAAATCGTACGGATCTTGAATGCTTATTTTACCACACGTGCTCCTTGTTACTAACAAAATGTTTCGAATGTTATGGTACATAATATTCGAAACAAACATATCCGAAGACTGCATTTCCTTTGAAACTTGAAAATTTCTAACATTGGTTACTTATTTTCATACTAGATGTTTGCCATATAAAAATAACGAAAATGCCTGGCGCAAAAGTAGTTGAGGTCAACCTACCCTGTGAATTTCGCTTTGATCCGATGGCCGCGTTATAAGTTAAAGAGGTTAAAAAAATTAGAGTTACCACCCGTAAAATTTGTCAAACTATTGAAATCCATATATTTGTTTTTCATTGTCACGACAATATTATGACAATTAGGAAATTCAATTATCGCATCGTTAGTAAAAAAATGACAAGTAATTACAAAAATTAACATACCTGACAGCCCTATCTTAATTTTTCAACTAAGCTCGTACTAAACTTGACATAACATAAGGTTCATTCACCGTATGAATTTCATTCTGATTTCGCGACTACATCAGAAGTTATAGAGGAAGATTCAAGACCTGTCAGGTCCATCCCAATTTTTTAACCAAACTTCTATCAAATTTGGCTTAAACTAAGGTCCACCTACTGCGTGAATTTCATTTCAGTCTAGTGACTGGATCAGAACTTATACGGCAAAAAGCAGATTTTTTTCTTAATAATTTTTCAAATTGCACCACTGCCATTGGATTGCCAATATTTGAAAATCACTTCTATCAGACGTGATCCTGTCAATGTCATGTTAATCTTATTATCGATTCGTGATTTTTTATGAACACAGATTTAAGGTGCTAAAACTAGAAGCAAATTGGTCAAGGGTTGCCATCATTGTGCAAAGAGAATTCTCCAAATTTTAATTTGGCTCTGCAGACATAGCATGAAATTTATCAGACATTTTCTTTTTTTTTCTAATAAGTAAATATTTACATGAGGGTTGTTGATTCGAAAGTTTTTTAATTACGTATCTGCTGTAACTGGAATGTCAAACGCACATTCATTTCAAATCACACATGCATATTTCTTGTGCTCATCAATGTGTCTTGTGGTTTTCGTAGTGATCTGAAAGAATCGAACTTTCACAAATTTTGTTCGCCTACTTTTAGGGCATGGGGTTGGAAATTTCCAAAACATTGTCATAGCCCAGCTAAAAACATAATTAATTTTCCTTTCCTATACTTATTTTTTTCCAGATATTTGTTTTCCACAATTATAAAGGGTAACTATATAGCCCAGTGAAATCCGACATAAAAAAGGCGAAACTTCGGAAAAATTAGGGGAAAGCTGAATTTTCGTGTGAACCTTGGTACTGGCGTGTTGAACAAAATGTCAAAAGTCCCCATCGATCCGAGTGCTGCGTCACTTTTTATACGGGGTCAAAGGTCACCAAAAGTGACCTTTCCTAAATATCTCAGTAACGGTCACGTCTTGAGAAAAACAATGTATGACAAATTTGTAGCTTAGCAAATTTCCAACAAAAAAGATTTGATAGCTTCTTCCTGTAACCATAACCGTTTTTGAGATATATTGATCTAAAAATATGTTACTAACAGCACCCTCATTCTCATCGGCATGTTGATATTATCCGATTTTGATTACGACTTGGCATGTTTGTGAGTTTGTTTTTCTAAGTTTAAGAAGCGCATAAAAAAAAACATGTATACAAACTTATCTACCAGACTCCAGGGTAGGTGGAAAAGTGTACTCCGAAAAGTTACCACCACCCCCCGCCCCCCCTTTGCCATAAAACTTGTAGGGACATCTGTTCGCTACTCTCTTCTCCGAAAAAAAACTGTATTGCGGCATCATTTATGGGATATTCCACGAAAGAGCAGGCAAAACAACCAAATTGCAGGTGGAAATAGGTTTTGTAACATATCATGGGCCTACGAGCATGAAAAAGCAAGATAATATCATGGCATAATTCTGTAAACGCTCATTCCTGACATTATAGGAGCTCAATCCGATGCAGATAATCCCCGAATAATCAGTTTTTTTACCAATTCAGTGATGGCTGCATAACGCCCAAGGGATATGACACGTCTCGACACCAATTTGCACCTGAGATTACGTGACCTTGCCCTGATCGTTCATGGGATAAGACGGAATGGAAAAAAAACTAAAAAACAGGGTATTTCGGGGTGGTTCGTTTGCGGGAGTGGGTGTGGGAAGGGTTCGGATGTAGGGCTGGTCGTGCGATGTCAAGAATAGGCAATTAATAGGATAAAAAGTGATCCTACCTTGTTTAACAGTGGGCAAAAAGTAGGCAACGAGCTCATTTATGAAGATTTGGGATGGATGCTAAGGGAAACCGTTTTATGGCAAAGAGGGAGGGGGGAACTTTTCGGAGCACACTTTTCCACCTACCCTGGAGTCTGGTAGATAAGTTTGTTTATATGTTTTTTCCATGCGCCTCTTAAATATAGAAGAACAAACTCACAAACATGCCAAGTCGTAATCAAAATCGGATAATATTAACATGCCGTGAGAAAGAGGATGCTGTTAGTAACAAATTTTTAGATCAATATGTCTCAAAAACGGTTATGGTTAAATTTGCCAACCTACAAATTCGTCATACATTATTTTTCTAAAGACGTAACCGTTACTGAGATATTTAGGAAAGGTCACTTTTGGTGACCTTTGACCCCGTATAAAGAGCGACGCAGCACTCGGATCGATGGGAACTTTTGACATTTTGTTCAACACGCCAGTACCAAGGTTCACACCAAAATTCAGCTTTCCCCTAATTTTTCTGAAGCACCATGTTAGATTTCCCCGGACTATATAAATTGACAAAAAATGCCGATATCGCTAGAAAGTTGAAGATATTTTCTCATAAAAAAAACTTACAGCTTATCACCACCAGCATATTCTGAAAATTTCACCTCCATCGGATTATGCAATCCGGAGAAAAACCCACTGAAAATCCTATAAATGCATATATATATATATATATATATATATATATATATATATATATCCATAAAAATATGAATTTATGACAAGGTAATTCTACTGCAAATGTTTTTCGAAAATCAGTAATAAGAGAAAGAGACTATCACAATCGAATTATTTATGTTAGATACTTTCACGGTAAGATAATCACTCACAACGTGAGCATCGATAAATCAATACAAGTGAAATTCCACTTAATAGAGACGTAAAAATCCAACCAAAATCCAAATTCAATTTAAACAAAATTCGGTTGAGTATCAGCATGCAAACTTTTAACATATCCGTCACCACGACTATTTTCATATAACATCCCCCAACACAGTAAAATCTCGAAGAATTTGACACACCAACTAGTAGCTGCATAAGCTCGAACTAGCAGCTGTATCGTGTTTTCAGTATCCGGGAAAATCTCCTGTCCCGTCATGTTACGTACTACCCGACGACGACGTACAGAAAAAACTTTTTGCCATTCACTGGTCGTACAACTATTGCAGAAATTCAATTTTCTTCATTGACAAGACTAAGCGTAACTTCGTGCTAGGATGTAGAGAGTATTTTGTATCTTTCGTATAGCTAGATGCTGCCACTCGTTTTGATGATGAAGGAGATTCGAACATAGAGTTGCGGTTTGTCCACTTGCTAGGAATCTCGCTTTTCACAGAAATGAGATAAATTATGTTGCACGTACTTCAAATTATCCGTGATATTGGTGTAATTTTTACTGAAAATTTCATTTGTCAAGTTATCATGATAGATAAAAAATTGAGTAATTTCTTAAATTGCTGTAGGTTTGTATGTACACAAAATAGTTGTAAATTATTAACTGAATTGAAGGATTTGCTATCCTTGGCTTAAATTTTGTGCTCGCATGTACATAAGTACATTGTATCCTAGCTTTGAAGGGCGCAAGAATGTGGTCAAAATACATTTTAAGACACAGTATGAGCAAAAGATAATGAAGCCGCCTGGGAAGATAAACGAGCCATGCTAGCAAGAAGGCTTTGATATTCAGAATGCTGCTGGAAGCACAGAGGTCCTACAGCAATGAAGCAAATTTGAACAATGCATCGGTGCTCTCCTTTGGTAGCAAATCGACTATCGCAGTATGGGTTGAATTCGAGACTAACTTTCCTGAAGCCCTCATAGAGTACACTCATACTTTACAGAAAAGCACGCAAGTCATACTCTGCATAATTTCACATTTAGAGCGAAATGCATTTGGGACATATCCTTTGCACTGAAATCCTGGTTAATTGATTTCTTTTTGATTTTGGGAATGGACTCGAATGTTAACGGTATGAAAACATCCTGAAAAGGCAGAAAAGATTTCAGCAACATACATCCTGTAATGTACCTCACTTCAATTCTTAAAAGCTCAGGATATTATATACTATGTCCTCTAAAAACTAAAGTTTTTCATATCGAAATAAGTGCTTAATGAAAGAAAAATATTTGCCGAGCTACGAACCATAGCTTCAAACTCAAACCAATTTCATTTCATCCCAATATTTTTCTGATCCCGTCCAACACTATGGATTGTCCTTAGATCTCATGATTTCACCATTCAGAGTTTCACTCGAACATATTTTTGTAAAGAATCATTCTTTTATACAGTAGAATGCTCTTCGATTCAATTTTCGCTAGTCTTATTCCGCATCCTCCGGCTCATTTCCACTGTACAAACTGCTAGCGACTTGGAACGAAAAAAAGGACATCCTAATCACATACTCGTTGAGTTTTTCCGATGGATACACATAAAATCACCCTTTATTCGTTCCAATTTAATACCATAATTTCGAAAATAATCCCGAGCAAAAATAAACATAAAGCTTGTTATCTTTTCAAATGTAATAACGTTACTCTGCTGCTGTTATATCCGACCTCTTCCAGCTGAATGCGATGGCGAAGAGTTTTTGTTGTTTTCTGTGTTTCGGGGCTTTTTTCCCATTTCAGCCATTTTGGTCGTACTACGTCGTTGAAAAGGTGGAAAACGAATAAATGAAAGTGTACAAATAAAATGCCAAGAATGACTTCCATTTCCAGTGTAAACAATTTAAGCACTTCGGGGGTCGTATAATGCAATAATTTTAGGAAGATGTAATTAAATTTTAGATTAAGGGATTGACTTGCAGGTATGTGCGTACGTGGAATATGGGTTGTCAGCAAAAGGTGAGTGGGTAATGCGAAAAAATGTATATAAAACATTTTATTTTATACTGTATTTTTCATTGGAAATTGATGAAAATCCTTTAAGAAACATTACAGGGGAAAAAGTAAGATACTGTTTTTCGCCACTTTTAAATGCATAGATTTTATGGAATAAACATTTATTGATTCAAAATGAGTACCAAGGAACATAAAAGAAACTAGTCAAATTCTTGTCAGAAAATCGCAAAATATAAGACCTTAGGCACCTGATTTGATTTTCGATCAAAGTTCGAACAAATAAAATCAAAAATAAAATATTTTCAAGAAGAAGAGACCATGATGCAAAATAAAATCTGTGAATTATTTTTTCGTGTGTAAAGCAGTACGATGAGAACTGTACGGTTTTTACTGAGAAAATACACTTCATTATATTCTCCTGGTGGATTGAAACATTGAAACAACGCTTTTAACGAATCCTATGACCGTCCCCATTGAAATTTGAAAACAATAATTCAAGATCAGGTAAAATTTTAAACCCTTACGTTTACTTGGTTAAAATTTAACATACGAATTTCCCCGAGATTTGAAGGAATCGAGCAAACATCCAAAAAATGATAAACTCCAGTAGAAGAGAGATGAAAAATATAATCCCCTATTATAAGCAGTTTATTAAACCTTTTCATCTTGTATATATTTTTTTTCTTTCTGCAACCTTTCACTCGATCTGATCCCTTTCTGGGGATGATTTCTAATTCAATCTAGAAAAATATTTTAAATTGTAACTTAAGCATACAAAAGTCAATTTGAAAGCAGATAATGTAAACGAAAAGCAGAATTATGAAATGTTTTTCTTTGAGTGGTAGGTGTCATAATTCTTATTTTCTTTCCATGTTCGGAGATACGAGAAAAAATGTTGATATGAATAAAATATGAAAATTAATTTTTAACTTTAGTATGATGATGTCTTAGAAATTCCCAACCCCATGTGGGCGCCAAGTGCCTAAAAATAATAAAGGAAAATCCTTAAAATCTCGAATTGCGATAAGTTCACACAGAGTTATCAGATCATTACGTAATCTTCAGAACAGAACGATGTCAAAAAATATGTTTATGTCATTTTTGATGAATGTGTAACTCTTTAGCTACCACAGGTACGTAAACAGAAAATCTTCAAATCAACGAATCTCCTAAAAAAATGTGGTTTCTAGGACAAAATGTAAATATTTTATTAAATTTCATGGTTTGTTTGCAGAACCGAGTTAAAGTTTCTGACATTCTTCTTTTCGTCAGATAGGTAATCATTCAACACATAATATCATTCAACAAATGAACTCTATTTTCAACACCCAAGTTTTGTGTTCACGAGAACTCACGACCCAATAGTCAGATCAATACGAAATTCACAGAATGTATTGGCCGTAAATTGGACCAGATCTTATAGAATTGATTGTCGAGTGGGTGCAATCCTGTGGTAGAGCTGCTGTCTTGGAAAATCATCCTGAAAGAAACGATTTTTTGCCCTATAAGCTCTGTTCCATTCCATAATTCACGCAGTAGCTGGAATCGGTTCTTAGCCAAGTTTGGTATAAGATTGATTAAAAAATAGAATAAAGCTGCCAGCTGTGTTGTTTCTTGAATTTTGAACATTCGCTCAGAAAAATAAAACTTTTTTGAACCACAGCTTCCGGTGCAGTCTTCAAATCAAAACGAAATTCATATAGTAGATGAAACTCACGGTAAGTAAAATTTGGTATGAATTTGATTGACCAGCTATGGCAATTTTGAAAATTTTTTGTCATTTCTTTACTAAGCGATGCTATCGTTAAATTTTTAAATGGAAATGATCTTGTAGTATCAACTTCCAGCGCTAAAGTCCAGCGAGTACTAAAACATTTACGCTTAACGTAGTCAAACAAAAATGATACCAATTTTTTGACAATCAATGCAAAGTAGAATAAAAAAAATGTTTTATAGAATAAAAAAATTGAAACTACTTTTGAAGTTATCAAAGTGTTAAGATAAAGTTGCCAGTATCAAATCGCGGACAATTTCGCAAATGACTGACCTGTTTTTAATTAAAAACAATAATATATTTATTTCTTTCGGTGTCTTGCCAGCTTCCGTAGTTAAAAACGCTAGATGAAAGTTTGATACTTTTAAAAATCATTAATTGCATTTGAGTTAAACGTTCAATCAATAAATATATCATGTTTTTCAAACAAAAATGTCGTCAGTCCTTTCCCGAACAAACAAATACCATACCTAGGGTTGCCAACTCAGTGGATCGGAAATCCGGGAGGAAAATAAAAAAATAAGTTAAAAACAATTTTATTTATTTAAAATTATATATCTTTACACAACGAGTTGCTTGTAATGTCTTTTTATTTGCAAGGATAAAGTTGTAGAATTCTTTACATGTGTAATTAAAATTTGTGCATACCTGAATTTCTGATGTTAAATGTGTTTCATTAAGCCGATTACGATTTTTTCACCAGAGTGGATATATAATACCAGTTCTGGAGCACTTAAGAGGAGCAAAAGAAGAGTAAATATGAGGAGCAAAGAGGAGCAATAAGGACATGGTGCCTGCCATTGTCGGCACGCGCACCCCACGCATGACGTAAGCGATAATCTCGAACTGATAAACAGCCCAGTTGAGCTGATAAACAGCCTAACTGAACTGATAAACAACCCAGTTGAGCTAATAAAGAACCTTGTTGAGCTGACAGCACAGTTGGGCTGATAAATAGGGTGTAGTTGAACTGATAAACAACCCTGTTAAGCTAAAAGCCCAGTTGAGCTGTTTATTAGTTCAAAGATCATCGCTTACGTCATGCGCGGGCCGATAATCGAAAGCACCATGTTCTTATTGCTCCTCTTATTTGCACCCCTTTTGCTCCTCTTAAGTGCGCCAGAACTGGTATTTTCGTTCGTTTACTACGCTGAAAACACAATCAGCGGCAACATTTGCGATAGGGATCGATAGAGCGTATGTAACAAGTTTTTTTATTGCTTTGCCCGATTCTTCTTTACATTTTTCACAAAAAATTAACCCAACGCAAGTCTTCCCTCTTTGTTTTACTTGCGACAAGGTCATGCACTTCTCGCAGCAAACAGTAATTGTTGTACAATTTATCGTCATTTATTGGCTCATATAGAGAAGCAGTCAGATCTTTTATTTAATCAATTGTACTAATCTAGTGCAATTTACGATTTTTAATCATTAATATTCTATTATTTACAAGCATATAAAAGCGAGCATAAAATATAAATAAAAATATAAATATTCCGTAAAAGAAATTTTTGTTAAATTTCCGAGAGAAATTAACTGCATTCCGGGAGCCGGGAGATTTTTTAAGTGAACTGTGTTTTTCCGGGAGAATCCCGGAATTCCGGGTGAGTTGGCAACCCTAACCATACCCCTTAAAACTCATCCTTGCCAAGCCCAATCTTCATTTTCAAACCCGTTCACAGCAGCACACCTACGCATCTACCAAGCCAATTGATAAAAAAATTCTATCACAAGAACCGTCTTCACAGATGGTTGCATTTTAACTCCTAATTCCAACCAATCGTCGCCAACCAGCATCCAGTGGCTAGTCTGTTGTCGTCAGCCAGTTATCTGAACCGAATGCCGCTTTCCAGTCACCTCACTGAAAATCAGCAAGATCTCAAAAAAATCTAATTTGTAGGGGGAGAGAGTTGACTGATTGTAATTAGAATTGTTTCTCCCTTATTAGAAAAGTCATTTGACCATAGATAGCCATTTGACCAAGATACAGTGGCTATAGATCCTTTGAAGACCGCTACATATCCAATCTAAATAGCTCTTGATGATGATAAAAAGCTTCCAATGTTCAAAACTATTAGCCCTATTCAAATAGCAAAGTCAAAAAAGGATACATTATTAACTCTTACATTTATCAGATTTCAAGGCAATCGCAAACCTATAGCATGGTGTCCAAAATGCTTTAACAGTTCTTTATTTATTGATTTTCTCTGATCAAAGGCAAATTTGGACTTGTATATTGCCGGAGCGTTAAAAACTCTTGTTTGATTGATTCTAGGTCGAAAAAATGATCCAACCAATCGAAAAAATCTTGTAGTTTTACGCGTTTAGGCTGAATGCCATTCAGCATGTTCAATAAAAGCAGCTTAAGAAAAATACAGGGCATAATGTAAGACGTTTTCTCTTTTTTTCGGCTGCATAATGGATTTTGTTCTCAATCAATTGCGCCTACCATAAATTGTGCCCAAGCTCAAAGATTTTACTTGGACTTTTGTGATTTTTGGCCCTCTTGGCTCTAGACTCTGAAATCTCAAAAGATTATTCCAGTAAGTTTAGATAGAGATAAAAATTAATAAACCATTCAAATGTCAGATAAAATAAGACATCGCCATCAAAACAGCCAATGCTCTTCCATAGAAATTGATGTACTTGATTAAAATCATTTATAAGATGGCATCCTCGAGAATACTTCAGATCTAACAGATTTTCCTTCATGACCTGGCTGCCACCTACGAGGGTTGATCCTAAAGTAATGATAATCAATATAAACCAAGGTGATCAGAATTAAGAAAATATTTATTTTTCAGCATGGTTTCCTAACAATCTTATACATATAGTCCATTTTTTTCCGCACCCAGGATAACCTTAGAAATTTTTATTTGTCTTTACTCTGCTAAAATGCCCCAAAAGCGGCCATCACTTCGCTATCATCTTCAAATTTCTTGCACCCAAGGTGTTTTCTGAGCCGATGAAAGAGATAGAAGTCATTGGGAGCTAGATCTGGTAAATAGGGTGGATTTTCAAGTAGATCAAATCCTGTTTCTTGAGCTGCATCCATCGTAACTGCAGCCCAGTGAACCGACCGGTGCGTTGTCTTGATGAAACAGCATTGCGGCTCGCAGATTGCAGCATCTTTTTTCCTCAGTAGCCTCCCGCAATCTTCTTATTTGGTCTGCGTAGTAAAAACCTGATATAGTTGCTTCCTTTTCCAAATATTCCACCATAATAGTTCCTTCAGCGTCCCAAAAAAATGGATGCATAATCTGCACTTCCGAACTCTGCACTTTGAATTCCTTCGGTTTGGTGAAGAGGGTCGCTTCCAGGTCATCGATTGCTGTTAGGTTTCTGAATGAAAACAGTGGATCCAGATCTGGTTCATGGTTACGAAACGTGACAAAAACTTCTTCAGATCTGGTTGGAACTTTTCGAGATTCACCGTCGAAATGCCGACTTGTTTCTCCTTTTGCTCGTCGGTTATTGTTCTCGGCACCCAACGCGCAGAGACCTTCTTCAGATGGAATTCATTGGCAACGATTCATTGAAACCTGCCATGCGAGATTGTTTTGACTTTAGCAATATGCCTGATGGTCATTCTTCGACTTTTTTCACGTTGTCGTCAGTGAGGGACGTGGATAGACGTCCATCGCGATATTCATCTTCAGTGGATGTTTTTCCCAGCTTTAACTCCTTAGCCCAACATGCAACGGTGGAATATGAAGCAGCAGAGTCCCCTTGTGTTTCATTTCATTTCATTTTTTCATTTCATTTATTAAATTCGTCTAATGCAGACTATACACATACAATAAAAATTAATTATTCTTATACAGAATTCGTTTAAGTGATGCTGTAGATAAATGAAAATCAAACTTATAATAAGCTTCGTTAAAGCATCTACTTATTGCAGTGACTGCTTCATTGCTACCATAATTGGTCCGATGTTGAGGGATCGACAAAAAGTTAACACGCCTGACACGTTTGTTATTAGTGTTAAAATTAAGTTGGCTTAATAAGTAGTTTGAGTCAACGGTGCCATCCAAAATTTTCGCGGCAAATAAGATTTTGGAATTTTGACGTCGAGAGTCCAAGGTATCCATTCGTAAAAGATTTAAGCGGTTTTGATAAGGAGGTAGATGTAAAGGGTCATACCACGGAAGACCGCGGAGGCAGAAACGTAAGGACCTCTTTTGAATTGACTCAATTTGGTCTATGTAGACTTTTTGATATGGTGACCATACAATACTTGCATATTCGACAATAGGTCTTACTAAGCTACAAAAGAGGGTCTTAGTTAGAAAAATGTCGTTGAATTCCTTCGAACGTCTTCTGACAAAACCTAAGGCATTGCTAGCTTTCACAACGATTGAATCGATGTGATCGTCAAATGTGAAGGATTGATTCAGCAATACTCCTAAATCGAGTACTTTCGCTGATCTATTTAAAGATGTACTCAAAAGTGAGTATTCATAGATTACAGGATTATTTTTGCGTGTGTAAGATATAATCGTACACTTGTCAGGATTAATTAGGAGATTGTTATCGGAACACCATTTGGCAAATCTGTTTAGATCCTGCTGCAAATCATTGCAATCGTTAAGGTTTCTCACAACTTTGAAAATTTTAGCGTCATCGGCATAGAGAAGAACAGAAGATGACTGTAGAATGGAACCTACGTCATTAATAAATAAGGCGAACAGTAAAGGGCCTAGATGACTACCTTGTGGAACACCAGACGTGGTTTTAATTTCAGATGACAAGGCACCGCGAAAGGATACATGTTGAGTTCGATTCGTCAAGTAAGAGTCAACCCAATTTAAAAACACGTAAGGGAATTGAAAGGAATGAAGCTTAGCTAACAGTATAGAGTGATCAAGCTTATCAAAGGCTTTCGTCAAGTCTGTGTAGGCGCAGTCAGTTTGCAGCCCAGCTTCAATTGAGTTGGTTATTTGGTGAGAAAATTCAAGCAGGTTGGTTGTGGTTGAACGACCTTTAATGAAACCATGCTGATACGGAGCCATAATTGATTTGCAATGAAAGGCTACAACATTCGTGACTATGGCTTCAAAAAGTTTTGCGACACAGGGAAGTTTTGCAATAGGTCTATAGTTGCAAGCGTCATTACGACTCCTTTTCTTGAATATAGGAGTGACGGTGGAGTATTTCCACAAATGAGGAAAGATGCCTGTTTTTAAGGATGTATTGAAAATATAAGACAGCACAGGTAGTAGTGACGACACACAATATTTCAAGACCAAATTAGGTATGCCATCTGGGCTAGGTGTTATATTATTGTCAAGTTTATTAACAAATGTGATAATAGTGTCCTCGTCAATTTTTAAATCCTTCATCTCCAAAGAAGAAACTGTTGAGTTCGTCAAGTAGGGTAAAAAGTGTCTGGAGTTAAGAAAGTCCGTACGATAGGCTTTACGGAAAACGGAAGCAAATAAATTACTAATATCAAAGGGATCATCAAAATAAGAGTCGTCAGATTTAAATGTGAGTGGATACCCATCGTTATAAGTCTTAGAATTAACAAAATTCCAAAATCTCTTAGGTTGAGCTTGAAAATTAAATTTAAGCTGTTGCGTATGTCTATGATATGCAAATGCAACTTCATTATGATGCAGATCTCGTAATGTGGAAAAACGTTGATAGTCAGGTTCTGAGCGAGTCAGGCGAAACTTTTTCCAGGCTTTGTTTTTGGAATTTTTTAAATGGCAAAGCTGTGGAGACATCCAAGGAAAACGAACCTTGCTTTTAGTGAAGGTAGTTGGCACGCACCGTAAAAAACAGCTAAATAACCGAATGTGGAAATAGAACGTAGCTTTATCAGGATTAGGTTCCTGCAACACGGAGGACCAATCATAGTTAACAAGCAAGTCACGTATTTGATCGACATTAGCTCGTCTAAAATTAAATTTAAGTTCAGATGTGCTCGATGATAAGTAATTACTAGACTTTGGCTCGAAAATAATGTTGAGTGCACAATGATGCGCGGTTTCGTCGATGAGAGATGATGTGAGGGGTTTCACCACAGTAGAAGAGGCATCAGTCGAAAAAATCAGGTCCAGCATTTTTCCATTTGCGTTCCGGATGCAATTGGCTTGAAACAAACCAAGTGATATAAATTCGTTTGCAATGTTGATGTCGTGTTGTCCGCCAATAGAAGTAGAGCTCGGAACTTCGAAAGTGCCGTCCGCTGAAGGGCACCAGTTTATTCTAGGTAGGTTGAAATCACCCATTAAGACGACGTCGTCGTTATTGTCCGCAAGATCGCATATGAGCTGCATAATATGTATAAGCGAAGCATAAACATCATACGAAGAATTTGGTGGCGTGTAGTTGACACCGAAAAATATTTTCTTTGACGTCAGTTCGACTTGGGCACAAATAAATTCATTATTTGTATGCGGTATTTCGATTAGAGATACTTTGAATTCTTTGTAAAACGCCAGAAATGTTTCCACCAAGTCACGGTTTATGTCTTTGGAAGATATTTTTTCTCAAACACAGATACTCGATGCGCACTCTAATTTTGTTTTTCTCCATTTTGATGTTCTCTCTTCGACTTTTCGTATTCAAATGAATGCACCTCCCTGGAATCGTGGCCTATTCATATGTTTTTTTATGCTGACTTAGTGGGTAGTTAAGCCGGTAAATAAAATTTTTTTTATATTAAATGAACTGAAAATAACTGATTATCACTCCTTTTGAATCAGCCCTCGTACACTGAAGTTAGTGCTCATAATATTTTAGAATAACCATTTGGAGTTTTTTAACACTTCTCACCTAGTAAATTGTTGGCTGCCTTTCCTCAAACGCAGTAAAAAGGTATAAAGCTAAAATACATTCCACACACACTTGTAAATTCTTCTTGAATATTTATCAGATTTTCGCAAAAAAAATACATAGGTATCAAAAATCCAACATATATTTAAGCATTGCTTACCACGTTTACACACCTGCATTCAGGGAAAAAATTATGCAATGTAAATTACTTACAAACATCGCATCCACATTAGCAACCAAATATTGTAATCAGCCTCAAACTCGTTTTATATCCATTCTAGCGAAATCCGGAAAACATAGGCGCCATGAGAATCAAAAAAACTTTTCCTTGACATAATAACACCAGAATGCACGTAGTAGATTCACTAAACCAAGAACTCAACCTACTGAGTTTTTCAGTTACTCAAGAGTTTTTCACTTTTATCTTTTACGTTCTACTTGCTGAACTTGAATAAAGGAATGACGACAGTCGCGCGACGAAGACGACAACGACAACGGTGAAGATGACAGCTATGTACCCAAGCAACCAACGTTACTGTACGTGAAAAAAGAAATACAAACGAAGATGATGAAGAAAAGAATGTATTTTCCCTTGAAGAATAATAACGGAAAGTATTCAAAGGACATTTGTACGCGAAATACTAGATTAGGACACATGTCTCCAGAGAGTTTGTAGTTTTTATTCATGAAAAGTCTTGTAAGAATACGGTGTGTCAGAATGAAATGAATGTTTTCAAGTTAATAAGCTACGCCGAAAGAAGCATGGTTTCCATTAAGTCATAGATATGAATGAATGTAAGGTGATGTAATGAAAAGTTGTGCCGCTTTTAGAAATATTAGTAGCTTGTGAATTGGTTTTGGTAATATTTTTATTATGAATGTGAATATTTTTGTAGTGGGTTGAAATATGATATGAGAGATGGAAATATTTTAGTTCAGGATGAGTATGAAAAATTTGGTCACATACAGCGAATAGACCTACCTAAAATGGTATTCGAAAGAATAGTTGAGGCTTGTGGGACTCTTTCGATGAAGACTACGCATCACTGCTCACATTTTGAAACTAAAGGAAGTAGTTGCTGGACCGAAACAATTGGAAGCGTCTTCTGCAAGAAGCCAAAGTCCGACGAAGAACCCAAGTAAGACTACGGCAAAAAGTGGCCCATATACGGAAAAGCGGAAAAATTACAAACATGTTCGATATATTTGAGATCAACATTTAAAAAAATTATCACTTCAGTTATAATGGTCGTCACTTCAATAAATTTGGATTTCGTCCGAAACTATTCGATCTATATTCTCTGTTTTTTCATTACTTTTGCACAATACTTATAAGTCTCAAAAACACGTTAGTATTTATTGCTTTAGAGATAATTTGTCAGTTTTTATCACCATACTATCATAAAATAGGATGCAACCCACCATCAAATCTAACATGACATTTTCCCACACTGGGCGCCATTACGTATTTGGCTATTGGGTCATACAATACCTAAAAACTTCCACGCGGTAAATAAAAATGGATAGTCAACTTCATTATAAATATCTTTTTACGTCATTTAATGAAGTCTCCACCCAAAAAATTCAACCGAGAATGCAAAATTATAAACTTTTCATAGTTCTGAAGAAATTAATGAAAAAAACCAGCTAAACGTTTTCAAGTATTTTTACGTATTGTTGCGGCTGACTTAGCTTTTTTGTGCCATTTCTTAGCGTTAAATGTCCTGCGTGTCTTTTTCGACTAGCGTGGGAATTTATGACGGATGATTTTTTTCGTGCTACGGCGCGCAGACGACACAACACATGAACAGTCGCACAAGTTTGGAAGATAAGGATAGGAAGATTCCGTGCAAGAATCATTATTCAAAAATTTTGATTTATTCCTGTATATTCCCTCTATTTATAATTTCCGAAAACGAAAATGCAATGTAATAACAAAAAAATTAATTGAAACAGATTCTTACTCTTCACAACAAACTACCGAATTCTAAAAATTAAATGAAAAAATTAGTGTGGATATTTCTATACCCCAACCCTGGCCAGAATCAGTTCACTTCGATCATACAATAAATAAATTCAAATAAAATAATAATAATAATTAAGTATTAGATGAATAAATATAAGTCGAGAAATGTCTAATAAATATATAAAAGAAACAAATATTTTCTGAGAGATAATAATTCAAAAATAAATAGTTGCAAATAAATCTGTAAATAAGATAAATGAATTTTCAAATCTAGCTTTACAGCTTCACATAATTGTTTAATAAACTATTTAGATATGGAAACATTCTTTCTCTCAAAAAACAAAGACAACGTTAGATTACGGAAGATTTTTGTTAATAATTCATGTAGCAAAAGTGTTGCAGCTGTATGAGCATTAATTTTTCAATCTAAATGAGTTAATTTCATGAGTATTTGGGCATTTTAATCCAAAAATATTTACATAAATTTTAATCACGTCCTTTTAACATTACCACGCCTAACTGAATGACCGCTTTTCCGTCCAGTTTTTCCATTTGACCTCACAACTTTTCACGATCCCCAAAAACCGGTTGTCGGAAATTAAGCCGTCTGTAAAAAAAAATTAGATGCCATCCCGAAATTCCTTGATCCAGTTCAGGAATAATGCCAGCGAATCGACGAACCGGCATTTTTCACCCCTTTTCCATACTTGTTTCCATACTTGTTTTTATTTCATTCATTAAGTAATAACTCGAAGCTTTTCTCGTTTTTTATACCATAAAATATAATAGCATTCTATCCATGGCACCCCTATAATGCGATGTTTATTATTGTGTGGGAACGTTCTCGTCTAGCTGTGTTTCAGATTTTAAAATGTTTCGATTTTAACGGTTTAGATTTTAAAATCGATACCTTTAGTCAAAACTCTCCCATTAGTCATTTTAATAAATGACCTCG
Organism: Nemotelus pantherinus; assembly: GCA_963978885.1. NCBI lineage: Eukaryota > Metazoa > Arthropoda > Insecta > Diptera > Stratiomyidae > Nemotelus > Nemotelus pantherinus. Next base: position 10,843,159 of record OZ022265.1, read on the forward strand.
ATACGCACAGCACACTCGCTAAACGTACATATATTTGAAATTACAACAATTAAGAATGACGTTTGTGAGCAGCACTGAGATAGTAGAAATGGAGTGGACATGCCCATAAGATTTCGCCTTGGAGCGGATGGCGGTAAAATTTCATCTCTTCACTGTCAAATCCAAGCATTCCCCTTCAAATTTCATTCGGATTTCATTTCTAACAGATTTACTTTAACGTGTTTTCTGGCCGAGAGAATCGAGGGGACTTTTGGTGGAAAGTTGTACCGTCAATATCCACTCCACTTCTACTACCACATCGGTGAGCAGAACGAGCTCATGACACTTGAATGTTCAGGATAGAGATTGTTTCTAGGCGATCATATTCTAATTATCAGCTAACATCCTTCCACAGCTGGCATCGGTTCAAAGCTGACATAAGTCCACAGCTGTTACAGTATATCATTATAATGATCGTTGTTTAAATAATTTTGAATTTTATATTAGCTATCTAGATTTTAGCTCAGCTAAATTAAGAAATTTTTAACAGCTTTTTTATAATAATTTAAAGTCTCACAATGCTATTGACACTTTTAGTGTTCAGGATTACTTATAGGAGTTTACTTATCATAAAAAGGACGATATCCATCACTTAGTATAGACTCGGATGATAAAAAAAATTTTTTTGGTTGTCACAAACAATGAACTCGCTTAAAGTTCACTTAGAAGCCAACAAATTCAATCTGACTGATCCTTCCAAACATTAAAGATGTTATTAGCAGCTATCTGCTGACATTTCGCTTTTGAATTCGCTGACACTTCAGAAAGGATTCATAAAGCTGAGGCTATAATAAAAAAATATTGTAGCCTAACCTAGCACTAGTTCGTGGCATGTGGGGTCCCTGGTTCGAATCCAGGCATGGACGGAAAACTGTACACCCAATTTTGAGTTGACCTAGCTCTAAGTAGGTCCTTGAGTTAAATCAGGAACAAAGTTAGACATGAAACTAATAATTTGACACTCGTAAAAGTATCGATTATGAAAATTGAGTATCTAGCATCTCCATTCCCCAAGGTCATAAATTGATTGTAATGGGATAATATTATTAAGCGTTTTAAAGCTGCACAAACCGAAGTTCAAGAACGCGGTAGCAGCTGCTTTTGACTAACCCTGCTTAAAAAATGTTGTTGAATTAATTTTTGACCTTTTATATTTTTATGAAAGAATATTGAATGTTAAGCCTCTCAAGATCAGACAAGGAAAAGGATATGTCCCAAAATAAATATTTGTAGACAACATACTATCAGTGATACTCCCATACCTATTGTTACTTCTACGATTTTACATCCGATAAGTGGTATCCTTGTAAAGGACGTTATTAAACAGACAAAATTGCCTTTTCATTTCGACTGCATGCTTCTAGGTCTAGATATTATGAGATACATAAAATCGGGGATAAATCATTTTGATTTTACGGCCAATGTCACAAAAAGTCATTTGGTTCAGCAAACACATAAGTCCTTGTCATATCCTGCCACATTCGCGGGTAATATTTACTGGTTTATAAGAATTCCTATACACATATGTATCTATCCAAACCTATCAACTAGCATAGACAAGACCAATGTTAAAATACACTAAATGAAATATTGATCCAGGGTTCGAATGGCATTCGAATGATAGATAGCAGCTTCGATTGCATTGATGTATGTGTGTACTGTTCGAATTGTCCCGATTCGTACGAGTACTTGCCATCTCTGGTTATTAGTATGCGAAAGACGATACAAATACTTGTTCATAATGAGCAATTCAATGATTTGATTTATTTGATAGGATGATATCAAATTGGAAATAAATTCTTGTATTCCGACGTTTTTATTGTTGCGTGTACGTTGGTTTTGTGATGAAAGGAAAATTGCACTTTAATGTGTAAGTGGATTGCGGAAATTATTTTGAAATATAATCATTTTCATGTCAAACTCGTCAGAATTATGTGGATTACATTTGTAAAATTTTAAGTTAAACACATACTTTCTAGGTGAAACATACGAAAGAGCTCATATCGAATTATGATCGACATAAAAATATATTCACTTTTATCAAAGGCAATACAATTTACAAATTAAGATAGGCTTTGAAACTAGAATTTAAATATTTAGCTCTCGAATCAAAGCTCCTACGTTATTGTAAATTTACACTTTCACCATTTATAATTTATTTAATTATTTTTATTACATATATATATATTTATTTATTTTCAATTTTACAGACTGGAGCCTAATTTCAATAACAGGATGAGTTAGAAAAAACGAGCAAAGATAATAAATATTTCATAGATTTCAAAATTTCGGAACTCTTAATTGAAAAAAAGGTGAAAAAAGATAGTTAGTGCACAGTAATAAAGCATTAAAAATTCAATGTTATTATTAATTCAATAACATTATTCAATATTCAAAATGTTCAATAATATTATTATAACAGAAGGCGAAGCAATAAACAATAAAGTATAGAAGCTGAATGAAAGTTAGTAACATTTGAAAAATGTTTTGAAACTTCAATAATTAAGGCTTTAATTTGACATCAAAATCGAAAAAAGTTAACAGTAAAAGACTAAGTTGCAATTCATTGTATCTACTGGGGTAGGCAATAACGGCTAGTAAAAATAAACGGTTATTCGCGAAAAAGTACAACAAAGATATATTTAAACGATAACCTCAAATAATAAAGACTTTTGATCCAGGTCAGATAGTATAGAACAATGAAGAAACCTAAAAAGCAGCCACGCATCAAAGAACACTCAACACTCACTCGTCGAGACTTAAATAAGGACATTTTTAGTAAGGAAAAACGATCGCTATATTCAAAATAAGGAATATAAAAGTTATATAATAATGAGCGTGTAAATTTAGGCTGAACGCATTCTACAGCATCATGCAAATAGTTAAGGTGGGCAGACCAGACTTGACAACAGTATTCAAGGATGCTACGGACAAAAGGAAAGAATATACATTAAATAATACACCGATTAAACTACTCTGAATATTTTAAAGTTATCAGCAAATTGTAGGCAAGGAAAATGGACAAAAGTAGAATACCAAGAATAATACAGGACCTAGCATCGAACCTTGAGGAACTCCAAAATGAGGGCAATATGAGAAAAAGGTACAAGAATTCACACCACCAGGACAAGAGCCCATAACCTTTGAGTTTTACAAGAAAAATGTTGTAGTGAACAGAGTCAAAAGCCTTTGGTAAATCTGTGTCTACTACATCAACTTGCTTTTGCTATTCTAAGGCACAGGCTACCAAGTTAGTGAAGGTTAAGAGGTTAAAAGTAGAAAATTTGCCTCTTATAAAACCATATTTCTCAGAAGCAAGAAAGTGATGAAGGATAAGAAATAGTCTGTTGTAAAAAAAAGCTCTTCAAGTGCTTTTCTGAAACAAGGAAGAGAGAGGATAATTGGAAATACAACTTTGGTCAGGAGGACGGAAAAGAGCCAAATAAGAAGCTAGTGTTGAAAATAATAGCGAGAAAAAAGTATTTTGCTAAAAATTAATGTGAAAAAAAAAAATAAAATCTCCTATTGATTAGAAGCAATGCCACTTTTAGGGTACATAGAATCGGAGAAACGGTAAGAACTTTCCAGGGAGTGGACATAACACCAAAACGGTTTGTGTTGATGCTATTGAAGTAATCACTTATAGCTTATTTGACGGGTATTTTGGCCGCTGATCGGTGCTTCCAGAATTCAAGATCATCGTCGTCGTAAAACTACAGTCCCTCAAGGGCTTTGGGGTCTTGCATGAAACACCTCCAATTGACTCGGTCCAATGACCACGACCTCTATTTTAGAAACTTAAGCAGCGATACACAGTCTACGGCAACAGATTTGGATCAATGTTTCCTGAGTTTTCTACTGCCTTTCGACCACAGCTTTTCCGTCGAATATCTTTTTAGGTATAAGTAGTGGTCCCCATCACAATTTGCCCCACACAATGTACGGCCATCAAGTATGATAGAGGTCCATCTTCGCTAAATAAAGACCTGGTAAATTTGATTGAAGGTATTGCCATCTGGTGATGCCCATGTTCTTTTGTGGATTTTCCCATGTGGAAAGCATGTCGAGCTTATGACTATATCTCTACTATATGCAAAGTCTATCATGCGCTGGCAGTTATGAATATTTTTTATCGTAAAGACTGTTCCCTTCTATCGTCTCCCGATGTATTTACTAAATACTATTTTCACGCCATTTGAAGGCAATGAGTCGAATAGTCTTTGTATGTGAAAAATCGTCTTTTTTCCTATTGGGACGTGGACGTTAATGAGGCATATAAATTTAGCTCTGATGCAGATTGCAGACATTCGTCCACCGAGTCCATCACTTGTAGTTTGCAGTCCCTATCAGCGATGAAAGCCACCACACATTCGCGGCTCCTGCAGGCTTCCCACTTTTGAGTATTGTATGCGATCTCATCGCTTCTACCTCGCGCTACCGCTCCATTATGCTTCCTGAATTGCCAGCACATTTAGTTTATACTTGCTGACCTGTTGCAGTAATGTCTAAACAGCGCGTGGCTTAAATTGAGCAGTCTAACATTCCAGAATCCAAGTGAGTAATCCATATTCTGTTTGCAGGGTCGTTTATGTTCAACCATATCCGAGGGCTTTCCTGAAGTTCCCAAACGGTTTACCGGACTCTCTACCACTCAGTTTCTTTCTCTTCCATCGGAGGTCTCACATCACGAGATATCGTCACCTGATCAGCGATCAAGATCAATAACACCACCGCAGTAAAGCGAGCAAAAAGGGTGAAGAAGATATGTGAGAGAGGTCATTTCTAAAGAAAAAATCGACCAAGTAGTTGCACGTCACCTTTCACACGTTTAGGTGTTGAAAAGTCAAAGTTGTCAATAAGATAGACCAAAGTTCGATAATCAGCATGAACTGCATCTTTTGCATTAAGATTTGATGCCACATTATGCCGAAACCTAGGAGCATCATTGAATTTGCAAGCGATGAAGCGATAGGTGAGACCGAAAATGAAATTATGAATTCTCTCTTAAATTTACTTTTTAAAGAGAATCTTGCACGAAATACTGCCGCAACTACATCTCAAGAAGCAAATTCTAAAGTTCCAATTGCCCACCAGTTTTCGAAGCAAGTAAGGTCGTATATCGTCAATGACGCGAGTTATGTTGACTTCTAAAGCATTGATCGCCACTGATTTTTCAGCGTAGACCAACAGCTTCATGTATTATCCCAAAATTACACGCTCGGCAAATGTTGGCGAGCTGAGAGTGTAAATGGTCACCCCGTCCATTCTCCCCTGTTTTTTTGTACATGCCAAAACATGGAGGGAACTAATTTTACAAGTTGCTCGACGAAACGTTCGCGGAGAGTGTAGCTGCAGCTATATATAAATCAAAATACACGATCTCGATGGCCAATAGGTAAGTCCAGTTCTCCGGACATAGCTATATCCGAATTTCATCTGCAATAATTCGCTGATTGCGGTCGCTGTGCGGCACGTAGCACCAAATTTTGAACACAAACTGGTTTATCATCGCTCTGTATCTGTCGCCATTGAATAATGCGCTCGCCGTGTTCATCTTTAAAGAAGAATGACGCAATGATTTGGTATGGTATGGTTTGCACCATACAAATCATTCTTGTGGATGTTTCAATGACTTGGTGGGGATTTTTCTTCCTCCAGGTGTAACAATTTTGCTTATTGACGTAGCCAAATGAGCCTCGTCACTGAACAAAATTTTCCCGTGAAACAAAGTTCAAGTTCCAGTTTATTTTCGGTCCCTTCTCCGAACGTTCGACACATCTGATCGTCATACGGTTTCAATTCTTGCACCTATTGGATTTTTTACTTACTTTTTTACTGACAAATCTGGGCTGCCAGCAACACTAGCAGCTACGGCCGCGATGGTTTCTTGGAAATGCACTGTTCTCAGCGTTGTTGTTGGCTTATACGCTTAACGTTACGAAAATTTGCAATCTTATGACAAATAACACGTATTGATGGACGATTATGTAGTTCATAAAACTGAGTTTGCCCAACTAAACACTGATTTTGCAAATAAATTGCCACCATTGGCAGACCCTGCTGTGGTGTAAATCTATCTATACCAATATGTCAGAATTTACTGAGCAAAAATAACAGTGGCATTGAGTGCTGTCATCAGCTCATTTGACAGTATGTGAGTTTCAAGTTTTGCTCATGCACTTATTTGCACTCTATGCTACTATTCTGCAATTATTGCCACACAATTAATTGTGCTCATCCCCATTGCCCGTCAAGATGCTAGTTTTTATTCTTAATTCTTCATTTCATTAATTTATGTGTTAGTTGATTGATTGATTTCAGTTAGCTGAACATTGTTTTTAAATAACGCTCATTAACAAAATTATCGGAAAATCAAAATTTTATTAATTTGATATTTTCCCACATTGGGCGCTATTAGCTATCAAGCTTTTAGGGCACACTGTATCTAAGAACGTCTATGCGCTTAATAAAAATTGACAGTTATCTAATTTTTGATAAAGTTTCATTGATTTTGAATACTTTTAAATGTCATTTAAAGATGCGTTGTCCCAAAAAAGTCAATCAAAATTAGAAACATTTCATAGTTCTGAGGAAATTTCTAAAAAAAAAACTTTACATCTACAAAAAACTACGAAGCACAGCCTCACTTTAATATTCATTGTTGAATATCCGTAAGTATTCACTACATTCCCGTATGAATCACAGGATATAAGAGCAGAAAGCCTATGCAATTAATCCTTCATTACTAAACCAAGCCCCAAAACCACAATAGTCTGGGAATAGATTCGATAGTGCTGTTACTTTGCCATTTATTGGGATGGTCAAGTCTTAAATATTTACATCCGCATGCATACTGTATTCAGTTTATCCCTGGAGATTTCCGCAAATATATATGTTGCTTTATTACAATAATTAACTGAATCATGTTGGACTAAACCATATAGTAAGCAACAAGAAAATTTAGTAGAACCATGAAGCTTTAATATTTTGTAGGACTTTAACGAAGCTGTTGCCGAGTATAATTGAAATTGTAAATAGTTTGGAAATTCGTTATTCGTATGTGCTATCTAGCATAATTTCCGGTAAATTATTAATGGAAAGATCTCCTACTGCTCTGCTATTAACATACTACTCATTTGTGGCTTTTCAACGAGTTCTTTCCTTAAAACCGCTCATGTATCTTCTTGATTTCCCTTTCATCTTTCAGCTGAAATTCTTAACTCTACTCAAGTAACATTCGAAATAGCAAATGGGTTTGAAGAATGTGTATTACTCACGGCAAAACACAACCAAGTCATGACTTAAAGGAAAGGGGCAATGACGTGAATATCAGAAGCTATGTAGCTGATTTTCCAAGGCATCTAGCAGATATTCCATGAGCATTAGTTGGTGCTATGAATGGTAGTGCTCTCGTCTTAGACCCGATACCAAATTTCATTTGCACATAATTGAAATCTACGAGATGATATGAAATGAAGATTAATCGCATGAACGAAAATAGGTTGGGGGTACTACGGTTGGTTGTGAAGTAATATTGAAACGGATTTATGGAATGCGAGATGTAAGTAAAAGAATAAGTTCAATGAGTGAAATGAAAAACTTTTTCGGATGTTTTTTTTTTATAAGTAGTGTATCTAAAATTTTATTGGGTGTTATTTTATTATAATTTTCCGTGCATTTTTGTAGCTCATTTCAGTTTATAGCAATCAATGCTATGATATTCAAATTTGCAAAAATTATTTTGTGCTAAATCAATTACAGGGTGGAGCGCCACAAATACATGGAATTGAGAGTGGAGGCATTCCTCTTGTAGCATACTTGCGTGGTGGGGAGTGGGTGTAGCGAGTGGGGAGGATGGGAGGTTTATGTTGTGTCCCCACTCAGTCGTCAGCATGGAGTGGTCTGTGCAACAGCGTACAGTCCCTGGCCAAAAAATTATGAACACTTGCAAATTTCATCATTTTGCTGCATTGTCTTAAGTCTTTCTTAGTTAAAACGCATGTGGCGTTTAATTGCTGAATGTTCGGGATTACCTGATTAGTTTACCGTGAATTTATCATGGTTTGATCCTTTTTTCAGGTCAAAAAGTATAAATGCCTGGCAAAAGGTGTGAAAATTGCCAGTTTTTCAAGTGTACAAGAATCAGTGAGTGTGTTGTTTTCGTATTGTTTTCTGTGAATATTTTGTTAGTTGCGTTTGAAATTTCATATTTTAGTGAAATAAACATTAAATACTTACGTAAGTAATGCAATTGGTGATACTTGAAATTTTAGTTTAGCCAAAAAGGGACACAATTTACGAATATTTATTTATTTATGAAAATTTAGTATGGGACGTAAAGCAGATATCACTGCAGAGAAAAAATCTGCCATATCTGCACTCCTGAGATCGGGAAACCATTCCTTAAGAAAAATAGCTCGCTTGGAGGGTGTTTCGCCGGGTACTGTTAAGCACATTCAAAATAAAATGACAGAAAATCTGTCTCCCATTGGTTCGAATCGAGCAAATTGTGGGAGAAAAAAAAAGACTACGCCCAGGGGTGATCGGAAAATTATTTCCATTGCTGCTGGACACCGCAGGGCACCTTTACGTGACCTCAATAAAATGATTTCCGAGGCGGGCGTGGATATATCGGAGCGAACTTTACGAAGAAGGTTGAAAGAAGCAAGCTTCCGATGCAGGCGACCAGCAAAAAAGCCTCGTTGAAATGAAAATCAAAAAAACAAGAGACTTTTGTTTGCTAATGAGTATGCACAAAAATCCGATGAATTCTGGAAAAAGGTATTTTTCATTGCTCTTTAAATATTTCTTCAATTTAAAACCAATTTTTTAATTTTTTTAATTTTGCAATATTTTTCAGATAGTCTTCACTGACGAATCGACCTTCCAATGCCTGACAGAAGCCAGTCAATTCGTCAGACGGCGTCCAGGAGAGAAATATGACTCGTCCTGTATTACACAGACTGTAAAACATCCACCTTCTGTTATGGTATGGGGAGCCATAACAGCCGACGGACCGGGACCCCTGTATTTTGTCGAGGGAACGATGCGACAAGACCAATATTTAAAGGTTTTGGAGACGGTCGCTATGCCTTACTTTGCTGAAATCGGGTTTTGGACAGTTCCATACACTTTCATGCAAGATGGTGCTCCATGTCACACAGCCAAAAGTGTAAAAAGGTTCATGTCCGACAAAAATATCCCTGTTTTACCTTGGCCAGGAAACTCACCGGACTTGAACCCAATTGAAAACGTGTGGCATGAGCTAAAGCGGCTTGTTTATAAAGAAAAGAATACCAGCCGTCCAATTTTAATTGAAAACATAAAAAAATATGGCATGAGGCACCCGAAATCAAAGAGTGCATCAAAGCTTGCATAGAAAGTATGCCGAGGAGAATCGAAGCGGTTAAATCGGCTAAGGGTGGCAACACTAAATATTAATTAAGTGTTAGTTATAAAAAAGTGAATTTACTTCAAACATATTTTTCTATAATCTCTGTAAACGATTTTAAGATAAAATAAAGATTAAACGTTGAGAAATGCACTCAAATCCAAAAATTGTGAATATTTTTAGGTGTTCATAATTTTTTGGCCAGGGACTGTATGTTTTGTGTAAAAGACTATTATGAAAAAGCCCATTCAATCATCCGCGTACAGCGTGCCTTTCGTTTGAGGTTCGATATTGCCCCCCGCGGCCGTGTTTCCCATCGAAATCGAATTGTTTCTTGGGTGAATGAGCTTTATCAGATGCCTCTGCACTCCAACAGGCTTTCAGTATGGTGTACGCTTTCAAGAAATGGGATCATCGGCACTTACTTTTTTGAAAAAGACAACCGAGCCGTTTTGGTCAACTCAGCTTGTTACATGACCATGATCCAGGATTTTTTCTTGCCTGAACTGGAGTTTGAACTGGAAGACGTCTGGTTTCAGTAGGATGAAGCCGCAACCCACACAGCAAGGATTGTCATGGACTTTTTGACAACAAGGTTCCCCGGACGCCGCATTTCTTTAAGAAGAGATTTGAACTAGCCAGCGCGCTCTCCTGATTTGGCCCCTTGCGATTTTTTCCTGTGAGGAAACTTCAAATTTAAAGTCTATAATGACCACTCTAGGACCCTGGAAGCCCTCAAGAACAATATCCGGACCAATATCGCAAAAATTCCTGTCAGAATGCTTCAAAGAGTGCACAAATACTTCAGAAAAAGGCTGTTACAGTGTATACGGGGGGAAGGAGCACATTTGAGTGATACACTATTTAAAACTTTGTAAATTTAAATTTCCATTGTTATAAAATAGAGGAAAAATAAAAAACCTGAAAAATGTTCAGTAGTTTGTGATTTATTCAATTTTGCCATCCATCTGTCTGTGGCGTTCCACCCTGTAGCAATAGGAGCTATATCAGCCAGTGATGACTGATGTTGCAATAATGAAAATACATCCCTACAGCATAACCAAAATATATTTCTTCTGCAATCGTTTCAATTTCCTCTTCTATTATTAAAACAACGTAAAACCATCTCATGAAAGCATAACATTTTCGGAAATATTATTTTCACGCTCACCTAATTAGCTTGGTATTTGCATAACAGTTTCACAAGATTTCGTATTGATAATCCAATTTCATTTATAGCATTGAATTTTATTTTTATGATGATTACAGTCAACGCCACCTATTCGGTAAGTATCATAGATAAAAATTAGATAATAAGATAGTCCCACACATATTTTACGATTTCTCGCTGGGGGCATATTTTATTGGCATGGTTATCGGAACATCGACTACCGTCGTCAAAAATTTTAGGAGCATAATAGCAGAAAATGTAGGTATTGTGGAAATGCACAAACTCATACACACCAAATGCGAATTTAATTAGCCACGGCTATACGAAACGAGATTGGTAGATCTATTTCGGCTCATTAATTCGTTTATTCGAAGTTGATGATTCTTTCAGTTGATGATTCTCGCACTATCCCTGCTTTGTATCACTAACCGCTTAATCAGTATGGCGTTTATGGTGATCCCTAAAGCTATCTCCATCAATATTTGAGCTATTTACCTATTATTAGTCCTATGGTTTTCTGGCGTAATTAATGTGCTTCTTATGGCTTATGGTGGTTTCCTACGAATTATGGCATGAATTATTTTCGACTGTCGGTAAAGGATATGAAAAGGGTGAGTGTAATTGGCAGAAAATATCCAATTGGGGGAACGTGAATGCGGCAATTAGCTGAAATTCATTATTAAGGTACTGACTTGTTGCTTTCATCATATGTAGCCTTTGAACTGATAAACATGTGCTTCCTACAATTGCTGAAACTCTGACGTATAAAATTTTGGCAAACCTAAAATGCTTCCCAATTTTAATTAAGAACAACTTTCATGTGAATAACCAACTATGTAAACATGTAAATCTGACATCATGGTAGTAAATTATTTGAAAATCTCACAAATTTTTCATATCGACTGACGACATAAAAAAAAATTTGTCTCAATTCAACATACATGCATAAATTGCTATAAATCTCTACAAAATCCTTTCTTTTGCGTCAATATAAATTTCATTGCTCGAAAGCTGCCACGTTTCAGAAATCTTCTTCAATTCACTCATACCAACAAATTCATCCTTCCATCCATCTCGCCCTCGTACACTTTCTTTGCACTCTAACGCCTTTGAATATAAATACTCCGAAATAACTACATACTCCACATATCGATTCAACTTGTCGTGCGATGAAGCATATAAAGCGATTGCCTTAAAAGCTTTTTTCTCAATAATTTTATTTCCTGCGAATTCTATCGTATTTACATAGTCGTATCTAAAGTAGTAGATTTAGCAGAAAATGAAGTATAGATCTTCTTGGGATGATACAGTACTACACATATTGATAGTCAGTCGCCTTGTTTTAGGAAGTGAAAATTCGCTAAGGACATAAGCATCCATATGGCAACTGCTTTGGAATTTTTATCGCAATTTTTTTCTTAGTATTCGTATTTCGCTTGTTTGCTTCGTTTGACATTTTCTCACTGTCCTGAATCGTAGGATAATCCGATGTTCAAGACATTTACAGGCAACGTTATGTGTTCTAAGGTGTTTAGCGATTTAAATGGGATGAGTTTAAGGAACTGAAATGCGATTGTCAGTTGCAGAACATGAAGCATTTCGTATTGTTATTGAAAAGATTTTGTAAGAAAGTAAGGTTTTAATTGGTATTTCCATGTTGAAACAGTTTCAAAAGCCAAATGCTAGTAAGTGAAACGGGTGGGTTTAAGGACGAGTAATGGATAAAACCACCCTTGCCAACATACCGAACAGAGCTCAGCATTCTGTATTGCAAGTAAAGTTGAGTAATTTTGTAATTTGTCATTTGTAATTAATTCAAAATAATTCATTTCACAGGCAAGATGCCTAGTTACAAAATGAATAAAAATAAAAATATTATAAAGAATTAATATATAAATTCAAATTAAAAATAAAAAACACAAGTAAAATTAGGTAAATATAGAGAATAAAAGGACTATGGATATAATAATTAAACAGCAAAATACAAAAATACAGGATAAGAATAGAAGTAAAAAATTTGAATAGTAAAAATAAAGTAAGTAAAAATAAGGAAAAAAAGGATGTGTAAATAAAATGATTAATTAGGCGAAAAAAGTGCACTACGAGCTAAACTTTTGAAAATTGTAATTGACTGAGGGAGAGAACCAAGCTGAAGATTATTATGCGTCCTCAGTAAACGCAAAACAGGCGAATGAAAAAAAACGTCAGTACGTGCAAAAGGTACATTGAACATTGAGGTTGCCCTGCTAGGTCTGTCATGATGGCGTGGCGTAAAAAAACACGTCAAAGATGAAGATAAATAGCCGCAATAAACTTTAAAAAGAAAACATTCTTCGAGGTAAATTCTGCGCTGGTCAAGTCGAGGAATATTAAGGGCTGATAAACGTTCACTGTAAGAACAATATGGTAGGTTGTACTTGAAAATAAGGCAGCGAGTAAACCTTCGCTGGATAGATTCAACTGCCTCAGACAAATAACAGAAACGAGGACCCCACACTACAGAACAATACTCAAGGATTGAACGAACAAGGGAAAGAAAAAGACGCACACAAGTGGAAATGTTGAAGGAATTGTGGCATACACGTATAACAAAACCAGCGATCCGGGACGCCTTACGAGTGATGGTACGAATATGAATAGTAGTTTCGTCCTATCTCTTAAAGGTGGGATTAATATATTCGTTGAGATATTAGTGATATTATTATATATTAGTCGCACCTCTAATTAGAAGTGCTTTACTATGACTCCTTCGTCTGCGTTCCACTGCCTCCGCTCGACTTCTTGAAGCCTGACGATAGACACTGCTGCTAAAGAATCTGCTTAAAGAATCAAAGCACTATGAGCCAAGAGCATTTAGCTTCAGCAGTATTGGGCAGGGGCTTGTAAGCTGCGCGGACTGCTAGCCCCCCCCCCCCCCCCCCCTTCACTTCAATCACAGGATATCAAGTGACCATGAGAGGTTTGGTAAGAATGAGAGGTTTGACATGGTGTTTTTTGAAGAGACATAGAACTTTAAGTTGACAACACTTTTTAATGCTACGTATGGTGTGACAGCTGTCATGCGTTTTATGGTTAGTTTGGTTTGCCATTTTATCATGATAAGGTTGACGCCTGAACAACGTCTGCAAATTCTGCAGATTTATTTCGAAAAAAAAACGGTTTTCGAAAAAACGACAAAAACGGAAATTTCGTTTAGCAATGAGGCTCATTCCTGGTTGAATGGCTACGTCAATAAACAAAATTGCCACATTTGGAGCTATGATTGTTGAAACACCGTTACATCCGGAGAAAGTCACTGTTTGGTGTGCTTTATGGACCAGTGGAATAATTGGTCCATATGTCTTCAGGAATAACATTACAGTCAATGGTGACCGCTATAGAGACATGATCAATGACTTTCTCGTCCCAGAATTGACTCGCCGTAATGCAGGGGACTTCTGGTTTCAATTGGATGGTGCGACATTCCATACAGCTCGTGCAATCATCGACTTATTGAAAGAAGCATTTGATGAGCACATAATTTCTCGTTTTGGACCTGTGAACTTGCCTGCAAGATATTGTGATTGAACACCGCTGGACTATTTCTTGTGGGGATACGTCAAATCACTCATCTACGCCGACAAGTCCGAGACGTTTGATCATTTGGAAGGCAACGTTCGCCGCGTTATAGGCGGGGTACGGCCCCAACAACGGGCCCCAACTATTATTAGTTAGAATAGTCGAAAATTGGACCTCTCGTTTGGACTTCCTCCGCGCCAATCGTGGTGCTCACATGCCCGAAATCATATTCAAATAAAAATTTCATGGCAATCAAAACAATTTATTCGTATTCATTTCAAAGTTCTATAAACACCCTATGCAGAGATGGCTCAAAAATAGCTGCTGGAGTAGAAGAGCATACTCTGCAGACCTCGAACTGAAAAAAAAATCAGGTCTCCAAATGAATGTAATATTTTCAAAACGGAGGTATTTGCGATAAAAAAAAAGCCCCAGAGCTGATACACGTCAAAGATACTACAATTTCTAAAATAAACATTTTCATTGACAGTCAAGCCGTGGTAAATGCACTGATATCTCACACATAAATCCAAGTGTATACTAATGTTCGGCCGATGCATCAACCACCAATATTTTTTACAGTGAATAAAAAATCGCTGGTTGCATGCTGTGATTACATATTCAAAATCACAGTTTACAAAATCTCAGTGAAGGAAATTACAAAAAGCATTCGGTGTGATTCCGATCGCTGTGATTTTTCATTGTTGTTTTGATAGCAGTGATTTTGCTCGCTATCATTCCGCTTGTTGTGATTTTTTCCTGACATGTTAATTTAGAACTTATGGCCGAGTAGAATTTTGAGAGTGAGATTATCTCAAAAGTGCGTGATCCAATCAAACTGAATTTTTCAGCAAATATCAATGTACATATGGAATAGATTTGTGTTAAGTTGAAACTAGGATTCGTATAATCCCTTGTCGGCAGCGCGCATTTTAATGAATTTTCATATATTTCTAGGGCAAGAAAAATTTCAGAAAAAGCAAGAACGCGAAATGAAAATTGATAGCGCTTTGAAATTTTTTTTCATTCAGAGCCGAGTTCCAAAACTGAGTGCCTAAAAGTAACCTGTGATAGCTTCGGTCAGAAACACCAGATACTTATGAAATTCACGAAACGTATTACTGTTTATAAAAAATTGATTTAAGTGAAACCCGGGCAACTCTATAGGCATGGCAGGTACGTAAAAAAAAGCCTTGTTTGAAAAAAAAATCTTAACAATTGATGAATCTGATGCTTTTTCTACACAATCATCTTTTCAAAATTCCTCAGGTCGAAAGAACGGTAGCTCTTCTCCAAATTACATATTTTAATCACCCGAAATTTGTGTTGCCGAGAACTCACGTCCAGATTAGCAGATCCGAATAAAATTCGCAAGATGATTGGTCTTGAGTAGTTAGTCTAACAAAACTGAATTAAAAATGTAGGCAAGTCTGTAGATGTGGTACCATCTTGAAACTTCGTCAATAAAAAAAACACTTTCTTCCCCTATTACGCTCGATATAGTCATCAGACCAAAACGTTGTAGGCTGATTTTAGTGTAGTGCACTCGATAGGACTCCGCACGAAGCAGTGCATTGTAGCTGTTAGAGAGTAATGTTCGTCCGTCTATTGAGCCCACAGACCAATGTGACAGATTTGTGGTTGCGAAATGAGGATAGAACTGCCAGCTACGACAATTTTGGCTATTTTTGCACAAAAAGATGCTACTAATGAATTTTCAAACTGTAAGCAGACTAGAATATACATAAGTAAATTATGTTTTGATTTTGTAAATTTTTATCTCTATAAATTTTTTCTAAAAGTTTTCTCTAAATTTTCTCCCTCGTTTAACTAATGATGCAGCCATCGAATTGAAACGAAATTTACAGAGCTTTGATCTAGACACAAAACAAGTAAAAACGGTTGCTAGAAAATTTTGTACGTGTTTTTTGTTATTGTACGAAGCGATGCTGCTATTAAATTTTCATATGTTATATATCTGGTCTTTGATTCAACAAACATCTCAATTCTATTCAATATGGAGCGAAATCAGAGCATTTCTTTTGCTTTCTTCGAAAATCAGTTTTTTCTAAAGTGCTGACTCAGAATGACATGACCAACCCGTTTTCGACGAATAAAGGGCTAAAACAAGGTGATAGGTTAGCTCCTGTACTGTTTAACTTAGCACTTGATTATGATACTAGAGGAATCCTTATATTTAAGTCGACACAGCTAGTAGCTTACGCTAATGACATCAATACTACGTCATGTTGGTTCAACGACGCCAAGGCAGTATTTGCAACACTAGACGAAACCGCCAAAGAAGTTGGTTTTCAAATTAACGAGCAAAACAAAAATTATGACCCAATCAAGCAAAAGGACGCCAGTAAGACAAAACAGAACGATAGAGGACTATAACCTTGAAAACGTAGACAAATTCGTGTACCTAGGGACGAGCCTCTCGAAGGATGGGAATGGGCTTGACGAAATCAAAAGACCGATTCAACTAGTCAATAAGACAATCTTTTCGGTGCTTTCCACTCTGAAATCTCGATGCATACGCAGGCAAATGAAGCTTCCCATCTACAAGACAATCTGCAAACCTAGTTATGCTACGGAAGCTAAACCTGGACACTGGCCCAGGTATCTAAAAAAAAGCTTTACATACGTTCGAAAGAAGGCTATTGCAAAGAATCCTTGGTCCAATACGGAAAGAAGATGGATGGCGAGTCCGATACAACAACGAGCTGTATAATCTATATGACGAGCCGGAAGTCTCTACCATAGTAAAATTACAAAAATTAGAATGGGCTGGCCACGTCGAACGAGTGAGCGACAATCGAATCCCCAAACGGTCTTTCGAGGGGCGAGCGAGCGGAGCCAGTCCAATTGGTAAGTCAAGCTAGCGTCGGGAGGGTTCGATAGATGCTGACAGCAGATTGCTTTTGGGAGCATCGAATTGGAGGACGCGGTCACAGAACCGAGACGACTGGAGGCGTAGCATTAAGGAGGCTAAGGCTCGATACGGGCTTTTGCGTCAGGATGAATGACGATTACTCCTTTTTGCCAAAAAGATGGATTTGACCACCGAAGCTAAATCCATTTGCTATCAAGATAACAAATATTTCTAAAAAAAAACCCATAAAAGCCAACAGGCCAGCAACAAATGTAAGCTAACTATGCAAAAAACTTTACCTAACTAAAAATACCAAAAATTATTATTACTAAAAATTATTACTAAAAATACCAAAAACTCTTTGAGTTTGAGTAAGCTTGAGTAGCCTAGTGGGTAGAGCACTGGCTTCTTGCGTGTGGGGTCCCTGGTTCGAATCCAGGTTTGGACGAGGGTCCGCGCACCAAGCTTTGAGTTCACCTAGTTCTGATTAGGTACCTGATTTAAATCAGGGGCAAAGTGAGTCATGGAACTAATCAGACCACACTCGTATCCACAATGATTAAAAAAATTGTAATGAAGCTCTCTACCAGCTTCAACCCCTAGACCCGTACGAGGGTTGTCGTGGGATTGCTTTACTTTACTTTGAGTTTGGCGAAATTGAAAACAATAAATTAGAGCTCTTTTTAGTTAATGAAGTTTAACAATAGATGCAACTTATTTTTAGCATTATTAGTACTTTGTTTAACTCCATTGTTACTTCAAGAACACAGTTACCGTAAAAACGGAAACTACTTAAGATACAAACTGATAAAAATAACAAATTTATTACACCCTTAATCCTTAAAATACAACTGAAATCAAACATGTTTATAGACTCTCTAGAAACTTTCCAATCATATATATCCACTCACTATTGTATAATGTAACATAAACCAAAAACCTTCAAATCCACATAACCACGATAAATTACACAGCATCTACAAAGAATTACGATACAAAGTTCCAACTTCCAACATAGCCTGTTGCAATGCACCAGAAATACATGAGAAGAATACCGGTTCCGGTGTACCATAGTCAACACAAGAGTTCAGAATAACTGACGATTCCTCGAGGATCTGCAGTCCGTCATTGTAGAAGTCCGGCCGCAGAGCGTTCACTCGCCGATGGATGATATTTAAACAGTTTTGTGCGATTTCATTCCGATTGATTGGTTCCTTTTGTGGCGGCTCCTGCGGAAGAATCTGAACGGAATCGATTTGTGATTTTTTTACTCGTATTGTATACTAATCAACCAGTTCACTTACCGCACTACAAAACATCGAACAAAAAACCACTAAAACTACACACGTCAAATACGAGCATATATTCATTTTACAAAGAGTTTTATCGTAATGTTTTCTATCTTTAACGCAAAATAATCGGTCGAAATGAAACGAATGACCTGAGAGTGAACGTCTTTTATATTGAATAATGATGTCGAGCTCTAGCACTTTAGTTGAAAATCTGGATAATTCATCAGTACACAATGTTTGCTGGCAAATTAAAATGCGTTTCGTTTTGGTCAGGAGGTCGAATTCATTTTTGTAAATACCTAATTAGACAAGCATCACTTGGTTTTTTTCGGAATAAGAACCAGAATTGTATGTGTAGCCTTCTGTAAATATATCTTGCTAAAAGTTAATAGCAGGTATGTAGAGTGAAATACCTACTAATAACTTGTAGCTGTGCTATGATGTACAGAACTAAAATGCTACTGGCTTTAATATACTTAATTCGTAATCGCATGTAATATATTATCAATGTAGAACAGTGAAACTGACAGTCTTTTCAATTTTATTTTGTCAGAAGTGTGCCATTGCCAGGTGGGAAATGAATGAGACTTAAATTTGACTGAGGAAGAGTTTTCTCGGATAAATACAGCAGTAAAAACATTATAAATGTAATTTATGTAAATTTAATTTTTTAACTATTTTTGTGATAATTTGATTTCAGCTCTATTTTGTGGATTTAAGTATTAAATGTTTCTGCTTTTACCAATCTGGCTTAGAAGAGAAAAATATTTGTGAGCATTTATTACTCTCATATTGACTGATAGATAATGATTAATAGATGATGTGCACCATATTTTGCCAGCAGGTTTTGCGAAAAGCTTCGAAATGTATTTAAAATACTGCTTCATGTCCGAAAAGTATTCGGGCTAGTGTCTGAAAAATCCACATAGCCAATATAAAATGTATTCGCGAATTTACACAAAAAAAAACACGCATAATAAATATGTGCCTACTGATGAATCCGTAGCAACTTTGTTGCCTAAAACCAAGTTATTTAAATCATTTATTAAAACTTTACGGCAGAAATACACAGCTACCGACTCGTAAATGCTACAATCTGCTAGAAAGTTCGATTAAATACCGAAAATATCAGGAGACTAGACTCAAAGCTTCGCTGTACGCTAGCGTCTCGTATAAAGGCTGCGGCGAAATATGAGTGTAGCAATTATTCGAACAGCATAAGCCGCGATCAGTACCCACTAATAGTACAGTGAGAGTCCAAACTCCTAAGAGCTTTATAATATTAAAGTTTGATTCATTCAAGTCAATACTTTAAACTATAAAAATATGACTGAAATAAAGTGTTTAATTTTTTGAAAATTTAAATTAAAGCAACAATGTGCTATGCCAAAATTTATCAAAGGCACGTTTCAAGTCAACTTTCGAGAATGAATAACATGATCAACGAATTTTCAATGCATTGCAAAATTTAAAAAAAAAAAACAAAAAGAAAATGAAATTTAGCTCCGAGTAACGGTAAAAAAAATTAGTTTAAGACACATAAAAGCTGTCCATTTTTCTAGACTTATGAAAATTAAAGCCAATTATTTACAATGTTCTGGCATGTTTTAGCAGGAAAAGCTACCAAATTGATGCATTTTTAACTTAAACCTGCAACCGAACTTATATTATGAATGAAGCAGTCTAACTTTTCCTCTTCAACCTGTCAAAAATGTTTTGAATATTTGTCAATGAAGCCTGCAGAGTGAATTATTTGAATGAATGAATGCATGGTGCTGGTGTAGATGCTGACCTGTTGGATCTATCGTGCCTCCTCAGTGTTATGTCCCTATGAACTTAGCTTTCTTATGACTTGATAGAAGAAGATCGACCTGAGATGGAAGGAAGAGTCGAGCCAAGCAGCTCTAATTTTCGTCTCGCGAGTGGTGGACAGTTTGCAAGAAGATGTTCTACACTCTCTGTCACTTCTCTTTCTGCAGTGTCTACAGCAGTCGTTTTGCTCCCTGCTTATCTTATGAAGGTACTTTTTGCATGAAAAATAGCCTGTTAGATCTCTCCATTGGGCTCTTATGCTGGAGAGCCACTGCTTCCTTTATTTGAGAACCACTACTTCGAAGCTGACGTAGTCTTTTGAGTGTTTCGAACCCTCTAAATTAAACCAGTATCTATCGATCTTTCTTCTTGTGCATGTTTTGATTTTTTGCCGCATCAGCCTTAGAAAAGCCACAACAAGGAGTAGGACCAATGCAGGGCAACTTCGGCCCTTATTCGGCATTAGTATGAATTTTCACGTTTCCTTGATTTCCTTTATGGCCAGGAGCCCATATAAGCTTGACTGCAACTAGTACCGCTATTTCATTTAGAGCTTCTCTCGCATCTGACAGTATAGCTGAGTTTATTTGATCGCGTTTGATAGCCTTGAGGATGGGTTAGCTGTCCAATAGAATCTTAATACTAATCCTTTTAGTTTTCCTTATATTTATTATATGCGTGGCTTTAAGTATAGTAGATAATTTTGTTTGATAGATAGTGGCCTCCTTAGGGAGGGGGAAATGCATTTTGCACCAGGATCCTACGATTCTTACTCCCACTCCACCATCCCTCTTTGAGCCGCCCGTGTTTCACATTTGCGCCCCTTTCTGCGAGATGGTATGATGATATTGTGACCCTGACAATTTTATCGAAAGTGACTTTAGTCTTTATTTGATCGAGAAGCTCAGCATTTCCATGAATGTGATGGACCTGATACTGAGACGATTTTTCAGGTCTTCGGACTTGTACCTACAGGACTGTTGTAGGCTTATCGCCTCTTTTGCAGCTTCCTTTTGGATTTTAAGATGTATATGTTCAAGGTTTATCCTTGTCGCTAGGGTTGAGTCTCAATGAGACCAATTAGCTTAGCAATCCAGCGTCCTTTAGCACTTTCATTCCAACGTTGTTGCCAGAGTTGGAGGGTAAGCGTACGCGCGTGCATCAGATCCTCAGTTTGCGTTCTTGCGCTAGTAGGTCAATCGAGATTACTCCCGATAACGCCATTACCGCCTCTTCTGAGACCGTGCCGCAGCGCTGGACACTGGCAATGCGCTTCCGGAACTTCTCTGTTTGGAGCGCATCTCTCCAGATTTTGGCTCCATATTACACGATGGAACCAATCGTTACCATCAGTAGCTTCCGTCGCGTCTCACTGGGTCCACCGACGTTGGCCATTGAGCCTACTCAGCGAAGTGACGGCTACTAGAGCACTGTCACATGCCCTGCGGATATGATTTCAATACGTCAGCTTGGTGTCCAGGGTCACTCCCAGATACCTGACCGACTTGCTAGTCTGGACCTCGACGGAGCCAACTGTCATGGGTATGACAGTTGGTATCCTCCGCTTCGTCAGCATAATAATTTCTGTTTTAGAGACTGCCAGCTGGAGGCCGTGTTCGGTCATTCACCGATTCACCCTCTTCATGACTTGGTTAAGTCTGATTTGAGCGAATTCGGCAGATCTGGAAGTGATTACCGCCGCGACATCATCAGCGTAACCTACCAGAAACATATCCGCAGGCATTTCCAGGCGCACCTGAGGTGACAGGTTTCCTTTTGACTCCTTCGTCAGTGTCGTAGAGCAACCAGCGGTTCCTAAGATAGTCCCGCATTATGGCTAGCAAGTAGCCTGAGATACGGAACGTCTACTCAAGTGCCCGGAGGATATCCGTCCACCTCGCCGAGTTGAAAGCGTTTTGTTCATCCAGTGTTACCAGCAGGACAACCGGTCCTGTTTGATGGCATGCCTCTTCCGCTCTTGCTACTGCCCCAACAACCTCTGAGATGGCATCGATTGTTGAATGCCCTTTTCGGAAGCCGTGCTGCCTGCAAGAAAGATCACCAGCAGATCTCACTGCTGACAGCAGTCGTGGCTTAAGCAACCCTTTGAGAAGCTTCCCAGCAGTGTCCAGCATGCACAGTGGGCTGTATGCTGATAGATTGCCCAGATTACCCTTCCCCTTGTCTACAAGTACCAGTCGAGCAACTTTCCACCGCGACGGGAAGACCCCCGCGACTAAACATGAATTTTACAAATCCAATAATAGACACGGTTGGCTCTCCGCCACGACTTTAACCGCCTCGACCGGCACCCCATCAGGCCCCGGAGCCTTTGGGTTCTTCATCCTGGACACTGCACTGTTCAGCTCCTCGTCCGTAAAGGGAGGAACATCCGCCTGGTTCACAATAATGAGATCATCAGTTCTTGGCGGATGCACCCGGAACAGCGAACCAATAATATGCTCCATGGATATCGTATCCATGAGAGTGCTAGGCCGCATGCAGCCAAGTCTATGAGTTATCAATTTGTAGCCATCTCCCCAGTGGTCTGAGTTGACCTCCTCACAAAGAGCCTGCCATTTGGCACGTTTGCTCCTCGTGATGGCTCTGGTCAGCTCCCTCTTTGCTGCAATGTGGGCAGCAGATAGCTCAGCCACACTCGGCCTATTCCTGGCTCGCTGTGCCCTGCCCAGTGCTAACACTATTTCTTTGGTGAGTGGCAAGACTTCTGATATTTTACACGACTTGCTGTAGAGTTCATCGAAAAGCACTATGTTGGCTAAAACAGTAATGATTATAAAACCTAGCTCATTTTCATCAATTGAAAAAATAAGCGGAAACGTTGTTCATCGTTTCTAGCTACAATATTTATTATAATTTTGCTGGAAAAATTTATTGGAAACTCAAGTGTATTTCATATTAATGCTATTTATTGTCAGTATAACTTTCAAAAGTATTTTTTTCATATACGAATGATACTCATGATTGTTGATGGAATAAAATGTTAATACCTATGACAATTAATCACGAAAGTGAACGTGCTATTACTTTACTGCTACTAGTACAGGGTATCTGCAATGATCATTAAATTAATATTCATGAATATTTTTTTTTAAACTAAACTCACCAAAACGACGTCCTCCAAAGTCGTTGACATTGTTGTATGTGCGACCGAATCTATCAACGTTGTAGTCATTTACATCTCCTCTGTACCCATAGATATCTCGATCTTCACCTCCAATCAATCTATTCCAGAAGAAATTTCTACGACCATAAACATCACTGTCGGCATCATTGTAGCCTCTGTAACCGTAACCGTAACCGTACGTGTTTTTTGGGCCATAAGAATTGCTGCCTACATAGCGGTTTACATTGTATCCACCTTGGTTGATGTCATCATTATTTACGTCATCGTCGTTGATTATTCCATAAATGATTCGGTACCAACCGACGTTGCCTTGATCGGTATTATCACTTTTGTTGTCATCTTTGTCGTCACCTTTCGAACTTCTGACGAAACGACCATATGTCCGGTCCGCATTCCAATCATTTCCCCCACCACCGACACGGCCAAATCCTACTTGGTTACCAAACCGATCGGCACCACCTGCTCCTGCTCCTGCTCCTGCTCCGCGTCCCCAGTAGTCACTACGACCTACACCACCTAGTCCACGTCCATAGCCGAAACCACGTCCGTAGAAATCACCGCGACCATAGTCATCACCGCGACCATAGACATCATCGCGAAGACCACCAAATCCTCGTCCATATCCATAGGCATCTCCACGATCGATTCCTCCAAAACCACGACCATAACTGTCTCCACGTCCTAGGACATCACCACGACTTGATCCACCTACCCCACGTCCGTAGATATCGCCACGGTCAACACCTCCAACACCGCGTCCGTAGTAACCCCGATCAACACCAACCCCACGATTCAATCCACCGCCAAGAACATTGTTCAGATAGCTCAAGTCACGAGTGTAAATATCACGTTCGCCTCCATACGTTCCCAAAACACCCCTGACTCCAAGGAGATTGTAAACGTTGTCGCGCCAGTCAAGTTTGTTGTACGTATTGAAGTTAACATCGCGAATGAATGTATCGCATTGCTTGAAACGATTCACCAAGTTGTCCAAATCGACGCCATCGTTCCACAAGTTGTTGCGATCGAAGAAGTCGAATTGTCCCAGACTCATGCCCATCAAGTTTCCAATGCACATACGATATTGGCTTACATCTTTGTTGACATTGTAATCATCCTTGCAGATGCTGAAGCAACGATCAATGTTCACCAAAACGTCATCGATGTAATGGCGTTTTGTCAGATCAATATTGATGGTACTGAGCCGCTGATGAATCTTCAATTTGTTAGCATCACCGAGATTGAGGACAGCGCTATCTTTGTAGAGTAAGTCGTTAGCTGAGTCTTTGTCCTTGATGGTTTTATCCTGTGAAATAATGCGAAATTTACTAATGAAATATTAAAATATTTTGAGAAATTTGAAAACTCGCAGGATGTTGAATTTTTAGATATTTTCAGTTTTCCCAAACACAATTCCCCCCCGGGGAATTGCATAGTCAAGAATTTAAAATACAACTTTCTTCGAGCTTCCAACAATTTCAACCCTTATTCCCTAATTTAATCGATCAGCATATTTACTCACCTTAGATAGGACACCAACGACCAGTAAACAAAGCAGAAATAGCTTCATATTGGAATCTGGAAAGAGAATGCCAAATAACAATCCCGTTAAACGTTTTCAGATTACACGAAAAACTGTCATCAGTTTTCAATGAATTGTGTCCGTTACCATCATCGACGACCAAATCGCACCCATTTTGCAGACGCGTCCTTTGCTCAACTGCTCAGAGACATTTGAATTAGTACAAGCTCAAATGTAGCGACAGGCAAAGTGTGTTCTGAAAATTGCTTTTCCATTATTCGTATGGAATTGATTCCGATAAGTCCGACAACTTCGACAATAAATTCGTTCGTCCTGAATATTCATCTTGTTCCGAGCGACAACTACGACAGTAACAAAGATAGTCGCGTCGTGATTCACTCGAAAGAAGGACGACAGGTATCCTGGGATAGAATGGGTGGGTCGTCGATGTGGGCTCGTCATCGTCAAGGATACTTACCGACGAAGAAGTGTCCGATTGATTGAATAACTCTCGATGAAATGTTCACTTCAGTGATTGATTATCGATTGACTGTGCCTGCTAATTAACTTTTTTCCGTTTATATAGCAAGTTTTCATCCGGCCCCGATTGTATTGCATCACTCGTGCGATGGACGCGGACGATGGATTCGTATGAGGAATAATAACAACCACATTCAAACAAGACTATCAAAAAATTGGAATCGAGAGCAAAACACGAAAATCGGTTCATCAATTTTGTACAAAATATGCTTGTGAGGTGACTGTTATTCTGACCAATGATGACTGGCTATCTCTAGCAGCATCTCATCCGTTGAAAGGTTAATGGTTTCAGGCATTGTTTTAACTGACGATGATGCTCAACCCCATGCATCATATTATTTCGAGCATATCTTCGCACTGCACTAGTATTTTTGCCTTTCATGCAGATACTGATTAATAGTCTACGTTAATGCAAATTGTAGGAAAAGTAATCTGTGAAAGTTTACGAGGATGACCTCTTCGAAAAAAATCATCTCATTTGCATAATATTTTTTCCTCTCGGACAATTTTAATAATCACTCGAACGCATGAAATGATGTGGAAAAAAATATGATGGCAGATAACATACATATTTGTAAAGATTACGCTTTAAGGTGATTGGCGAATTTTTTTTCGTTATCACAACGGTGATAGCACCGGTCAGCTTTTGACTTGAATTATTCTTCAATAAAATGGTAAATTAGTTCAATTATCAGAATTGTTTATTTAAAATAAGTTTCCATGCAAATTCAGATTGAAACCACGCTAATAAAAATATTCTGATCATGTCCTTAAAGCAACTTAGTTGCATTTGAAAATAACAATATGTCATGGTGTAGTCAATAGGTTATATGTTTTCGTAATATTCCATTTGAAAATTATTTTTTTCCTATTTTGTGTTATAATTCACTTTTGTGTCTCAATATTTATTTCTATTTTTAAAATACATATTTGAAAAGTATGAACGAATAGATAAGAAAAAGTTTGATAGGTATTGAATCGAGGTCGACAAAATTATGAAATACATAGTAAAAATATATTAACAAATGAGAATAATTACAATGTAATAATAATATTTAAAATAAGTATTAATAAAGAATACAGCATACTGATATCAAAACAGAAAGTTATAATTGCACAACACTGAATACATGCAAAATAAGAAGCAAGACAATATGTTATACGTTAAAAAAGAAATAAATTCGCGTTCATTGTTAGAATAAATCATTTAATTCAAAATATATAATTAATAAAACCTGGTATCTGAAGATTTCAACAGCCGATTATTATTAGGGCTAGTTTGCCTTTGGAAAAAGTAAAAATATCGATGTACTACCAAAATGTTAGGGGTTTGAGTACCAAGCTGCTTGATTCGCGACAAGTGGCAAATGAATACGACATTAATTGTATTTCAGAAATATAGCTAAAATTAGATTTTCTGAGCTCCGAACTACTTTTTTCACACAAAATTTATCGCTGTGATCGTGACTCAATCATTGTTTTTAAATCCTTTGGTGGTGGCCGAAAATTCAATTTCTTCTGAGCTTATAGTAGCCTCCTTAAATAGTTCAGTTAACCCGCAACAATCCGTTGTGGTTATTGAAAGTAATTTTACTAGAGAGATCTTCAATGATTACCGCACCACTAATAATATCAAATGTAAGGCAAGCGCTGAGCAGAGTTCTTCTAGAAGAAAGAGACATTAAATTTAGAAGACTCAGTCTGAATTTGTAAGATGGCAGATGTTGAAAATCTCGTGGGTCATAGAGATTTCTCAAAGCGAAAAGTACAAATTGTTTCTGAACAGACTCAACTCTATCGCTATGTAGCTCGAAAGCAGGGTTCCATATAATGCAAGCATATTCTAATAAAGGACGCACTAGGGTGGTATATAATGATTTGGTAACCCATATATTTTTAAACTCTTTAGCGCGTCTCTTTATGAATCCAAGCTGTTTATTAGCTCTGGCAAGGATTTTGTCATAGTGCAAATTGAAGCGCATCTTGTTATCCAATACTACGCCAAGGTCTATAATATGATCAACCCTATTCAATTTGAAGTCGTTAAGATAGTAGGAATACATCGTGGTTGCATACCTACGAGAAAAACTTATCACATGGCACTTATTGATGTTAAGATTGAATTTATTCACATCGCACCACTGTTCGAGGGATTGAAGATTGGATTGTAGAAAGGTTGCATCAGACTGCGAGTTTATGATGTGATAGATTTTTAAGTCGTCTGCATAGAAGAGATGCGGTATACCAAGCAGTATCTCAGACACATAAGAAATGAAGATATTAAAAAGCAGGGGGCCTAAATGACTGCCTTGTGGTACTCCAGAAGATGCCAAAACTTTTTTGCATAAGTGGCCTTGAAATTTTACGAATTGGGTTCGATCGCAGAGGTAAGACTGGAGCCAGTTAAGAAGAGAACCGGAAATACCAAAGTTGCGAAGTTTTTGAACCAGAGTTTGATGGTCAACTCGGTCGAAGCCCTTACTAAAGTCCGTATAGACCGCGTCAATTTGGTTCCCTTTTTCCATTTCACAGAGCACAGTAGAAACTAGTATCATGAGGTTGGTGGAAGTCGATCCACCCCTACGAAATCCATGTTGTTCCTCATTAAGAAGGGGGTCGATAATGCGAGTAAGATTATCACAAATTAACTTCTTGAAGAGTTTGGGGATAACAGATAAGATAGCAATTCCTCGATAGTTATTGACTGAACGTTTATCACCACTTTTGAAAATAGGTGTGAGGTATGAGGATTTCCTGAAAGACGGGAAGATACCAAGAGACAGGGATTTATTGAAAACCATGTGCAAAGGGGTGATTAATTGGTCTGCACATTGGAACACGAAGAAAGGAGATACTAGGTCCGGGCCAGGTCCTTTGCCAATCTTTAGTTGCAGAATAGCATTAGTAATAGCCTGCCGTGTAAGGACAAACCCTTCGTTAAGAGATCTGGCAGCGTGTCTAGTAGTGAAAGTAGGGATCTTCGGAGAGCAGTAAGTGTTTTGAAAATGGTCGCCGAATAAGCTACAAATGACTTGTGGACAAGACGAAACCGTGTTACCACGAAACATAGAACAAGGATAGCCAGTGGTTTTACGTTTTAAATTGACGAAATCAAAGAACTTTTTCGGGTCAGTGAGAATTTTTTCCCCCATTGAATTAACATAGAGCTCATACGCCTCGCGAGATTTGATGGAAAATTCTTTGGATAGCTCATCATATAATCTTATTTGATCCTCCTGGAGAGAGCCTCCATTTTTGATTGCTTTATATAATTTGTTTCTATGGTTTCTGAGCCGCCTTAAATAATTGTCAAGCCAAGGTTCGGAGAGTTTTTTCTTCTTCTTCAGCTTTGGTACAAATTTGTGGATGGCGTTAAAGATTATTTTGTAAAAAGAAGACAACATTTCGTCTAAATCTGATGCCGATAGAGCACTTGTCCAGTCAATTGTGTCCAAATAGTTTTTAATGCTTAAGTAGTCAGCATTTAGAAAATCAAATACAATTTCATTATTGTATGACTGGGTGAAAGAAATATATGTAGTGGATAGCTCAATTGTAAAAACGGAGTGATGCAGGGTGTTAGAGAAAAGATACTCGGCGTCAATAGTTGGACTAACCACCACTTCGTCATAAACATCTGAGAAGATAAGGTCTAACCAATTGCCATTTTGGTTAGGGATAGGGATAATTTGTTGTAAATCATTGCCATAAAACGTACTTATGAGGTTAAAGTCAATTGAATCACTAAGGTTAATTGGAAGAAGGCGGTTATCAGTTTCGTCAGGAATAAAACTGATTTTCGGACGATTAAAATAACCAAAAACAATTATTTTGCCTTCTTCGTGCAAGGAAGCTGTTACGGAAGATATCACTTCGCATACGTCATTGTAAGTAGTTTCATCGGAGTGAGGGGGGACATAAAAGATAGCAATGTAGAGGTAATGCTTATCGAATAAAACTCTGACGAATTTATGTTCGAAAGATTTATGAGAACTGGTCGCAACGAGTTCGCTGGGGAGGGTATTGTGAATTGCAATAAGAACACCACCACCTCTTGAAACGCCTGTAAAAAGGTAGTCGCGATCAGCTCTATAGATGGTCCAATTACTGTCAAGAATTTCTTCGTTAGCGTGTGAGTCGTTCAACCACGTTTCGGGGATCGTTATTATATTAAAATGGCAAGATTTCGCGTCAATAAAAAGTTTATTTAATTTGCTTCTCATACCACCGCAATTGTGGTAAAGAAACCTTGGGTAACTAATAGTAGCTTTCATGTTAGGAGAAATATTTTTTCTGGTCATTGCGAGATTTTTGTAAGAGCGAAATATGTTAAGAATTAACATAAGAGCGATAAGTCAAAAGATCACGTTTAACCTGATCCGGAGACATTCCGAGTTCTTCGTGGTAGCGGTTAAAAATAAGGCGTAAAGAGTCAAGGTCGGTGGGAAGACCCTCCTGTTGAATCATAACTTTAAGGTTAGTCTTCGTTTTCCCTTCGAAGCAAGTGGCATCATGTGCATCATGCATGTATGCGAGAAAAAGACGGACATTGTCATAAATTTTATGATCTCTGAAACGAGACAAGAGGTACCTGCCCTCTAATTCTTCATTAGCTTTACGACAGGAGGAACAAGTGGGTCGAGAAATTTTGGTGAAGACTGGAGACTGACAGGAGTTTCTGGTATAATGACTGCGATGGTATCAGATCCTCTCCACGGACAAAATTAGAATATTTGGATGACGGCCTGCCTTCAGGAGCACTTGCTTGCATTAACGCTCCATTGTGTGCGGAATCCACTGCTTGTAAAGAATTAGCCGGCTGCACACTGATAGAGGATTGATTTTCCGTTGAAACAGTAGAAGGTAACGCCTTAGCCTCACTGTTTTTAGTGTGGTTATTTGAATTCGGAGGCGATTTAAAAGATAGTGAAGCTGGGGAAGTAAAGGAGAGTGATTACGGGAGCTACAAATGGGAGAATAGCCTAAATACGTATTATTTTTTTGGCGATTATATTGTTAAGTTGGTTGTTTGGGATCTCGTTTGTTGCATCTGTCAATCCAATGCATTATAATGCATTGTAATGCATTACATATAATGCATGTAGACTACTTTCATTGCTCAACGAGATTTAAAAATCCCTTTGAACTCAGAATCCCTACATTTTCTTATAAGAAATAAAGCATTCGCACGGTTCAGCGCCATTTTGAAATCAAGAACTGTCGAAATATTGCCAGGCAGATTGCCAAACCAATTGCATACCATATTGCCTACCATTTATGGCAGACCATAAAATATTGCATACCATAGGCTGCCTCCACTGGCAATTTCAAATGTTATGCCATGGGAAAATAATATTTTATCGCTAATAAGCTTAAAAGCTTTGCGTTGGACTTTGTCTAGTTCCGCTAAAGCAGTGCGGCCTGCTCCAGCCCATATATGGGAGTTATACTCAATACTTGGTCTAGATGTGTGCTATGTCTGATGGTTTAAGTATTTCTTGCCACTCTGAAGGAATCTTAAGCATTTCATGGCATTTTTCGCAATTCGAAAAATATGGCTGGTCCAACTTAGTTTGCTGGAGATGTTGAAAGGTGAAAGGTGATTCGGAAATACTCACACCATAAACGGAAATAGTATGGCTTGTAGGAGGAGGGTAAGGCTTGAGCGAAAGACGACAGCATTGCGTTTTGGACGCATTAAACACAACACGGTTCGTTGAGCCCCAAGCGATAATGTTTAATAAGTCCCCATTTAGCGATGCGAACATGCGATCTCTACTAACAGAAGTAGCATTTCCACGAGAGTCGGCTACTTTATCAAAATAGTATGCGTAGTCAAGGGTGCTGTCATCGGCAAAACTATGAATCGGATTGAAAGTGTAGGAAAGAAGGTCATTTATAAATAAAAGAAAGAGAGTTGGTGAAAGAACAGTACCTTGTGGAACCCCGGCATTGGTAGTGTGGACACAAGCTTTGTGTTCATCCAGAACAACTTTAAAGGAACGATCTACGAGGAAACTTTCAATCCATTTGACAAGGACCCGGTGAAGACCAAATGCACGAAGCTTGGCTAATAGGACAGGGTACCAGACTCTGTCAAAGGCCTTCGAACCAAAATTATGGCGACAACGGTTCCATTTCTCAGTAAGAAATGTAAGTAAGTCCCCAGTGGAGCGCCGAGAACGGAAACTATACTGGCGGCAAGCAATTACCGATTGTAGTTGGTAGGATTTATTCCGGTTTGAAAACCACCAAGTTTCATTCGAATATGTTGAAATGTTTTGAAAATCGATTCATTCGTTCGGCAACGCCGTTCTGCTGTGGTGTGTACGTGCAGCTAGTTTAGTACGTAGCTTAGCACTAGTGATAGAGCATTATAATGCATTGTAATGCATTTAAATGCATTGCAATGCATTACAATGCACTGCAATGCATTACAATGCATTTAAATGCATTACAATGCATTTAAATGCATTATAATGCATTTGTTATTTGTCATTAGTTATTTGAAGTGCAGAGCGAAGAAATTCCACAATTTCCCAGCATTTCATACTATGTAGACTATTTTCAGTGCTCAAAGAAATCTAAAAATCCCTTTGAATTCAGAATCCCTACATTTTCTTATAAGAAATAAACCAGGCCAACGGTTCAGCGCCATTTTGAAATCAGGAATTGTCAAAATATTGCCAGGCAGATGGCCGGGCAAATTGCATACCATATTGCCTACCATTTATGGCAGACCATAAAATATTGCATACCATAGGCTGCCTCCACTGGCAATTTCAAATGTTATGCCATGGGAAATTGCTAGTGGAGGCGGGCGGTCACGCATTAAATCCCTTGAGCACCGACGTAATGTAGGTTACCTTTCTCTTCTTTATCGCCATTATTATGGTCTTTGCTGTAATGAAATATCAAGTCTGCTCCCTTAAGAGTACCTTCTACGCGTAATATCTGAGCCCACCAACGCGCTCACTCTCACACTCTTTCGATCAGTGCCAGTCGTACAGTCAAATTTCACTATTCTTTCTTATGCCTAGTACTATACTCTTCGCGAAACGAATTCAACGGTCAAATCCCATACAAAAGAGCTTTACTGACGAATTGAAAAGCTCTTTTTGTATGGGATTTGACCGTTGAGTTCGTTTCGCGAAGAGTATAGTACTAGGCATAATCTAGGGCAATGTGATTATGGAACAGTCTACCATCTACTGTTTTCCCCACCAACTATGAGCCACAATTGTTCAAGCGAATCGTATCTCCAAGTCTGTGCTATAGCATAATAGGGTATCCCCTGAGCCTTGGCATCATCATAGAAAAAAAAAATTCACATTGCCGAATATAGCTGGCTGGTATTCCAAAACGAATAATTCTAGTATACAAAACACTATAACGTGAATACTTTCACAAAGCTGATACAACAGTTATCCGAAATATTATTTATTCCCGTTCACTGGTTGGCCAAATTTATCTTATATGAACACCGACATGGTATGACCAAACATTAATTATGCTGAAACGTTAAGAAAACCCCATAAATTGACAACAATTTGGGGTTATTTTTGTAGACCTTAACGGAGAACTTTGATTTTTGACCATTTGAAAGACGGCGTAACTTTGTAGCTCTACTAGCAGCTCTTGTGGAATTAGGAATATAACGGTAAAACTTTCTAAAAAGATGCGCTTGTACTATTTATCAAATGTATAAAATAATCTTTCTCAAATCAAGCTAAGAGTGCTTTAGCTTTAAGAGAACACTATGTTGCTTTGTTTTCATTTAAAAAAGCTAACAAACTTACCAAGAAAATCACATAAATATGGAGCTAGCCCAAAATATTTCCAGGCATCAGTCTTATTAATATTTTAATAATTTAATTATTGAACTAAATGAATGAAAGTGATAATTCATATTTTGGAGGTGTAATTGATATTTTGAATTTTTATCATATGAGATCGAAACTTATGAAATTCAATCGTGTTAATATTACTACAGGTATATCGTAGGTCAAAAATAGCGGCAGATTCATTATCTCTTCGGTATCCATTTATTTTAATGTGCTATCAAGTTTCATCTAACGGTTGTCACAAAAAAATCGTCGATTTTGAATATTCAACACCAAAATACCATCGTTATTCCATTCCCAACCACCTGAGCCTATCGTTTCGTAAACCTCAATTTCTCAAGCACGGAAACGCACAAAACATTTTACCCAAACCCGAAAACTGTCACATTCATGTCAGCGAGCATTTTCAATTCGAACATCAAATTTCAAAATCCCATGAAATCAAATCACCGACCATCATTCAATCAGAGCCCCTGGTGAAATTCTGTCAAAAAACAATTAAATTCCGTCAACACTGATGACGGACCACCACCAAGCACAACCAATAAGATAATGTAATTGACAAGGAGCATTAACAGGCGAAAATTCTCCAAAGTGAAATCATATCTTTCATGAACTACTATTCGAATCGACGGAGGAGTAAGCGAGCGTATTCGAGACCGTGCAGTTTTTATTTTCTAATGATGCTTATTTCATTTACATTTATCGCTCTCGATCCAAGTGACGCTAATTTATATTCAGAATTCAATAATGGTCTCGATTTAATATCAAATCTAGCAGAAAATAGAGTGAAGGCGGAAACATCGTCTGCTGTGGATGAAATTTATGAGAAAAGTGAAAAACTATTGAGGAATCGATTTGCCAACGATTTCGATGAGGAGGACGATGCTGATAAATTGCAACGAATTCCGGAAATTGAAAAATTGATGGACGTTATAGCGCCCTACTATGTTCTCACGCAGAAAAACTACCCGAGAATGGGGCGACATTTACATCAGCGAGACGCGGAACAGTGGCAGCAGGGCGGCGAAGAAGATGCCACGGCAAAATCCAGTCGCAAGGAACGAAATCTTGTAGACAAGGGCTCTTTGCCATTCGGCTCGATTTCACCGAGAGATTATTTTCTTCGTAGTGACGGCAAGTGGCCGAATGGTGGAGTAACAAGTGCTTTGCCATTTAGTTCGGCCAGACAGTCGCAAATGTATGAGAGCATTCAGAAGTTACTTAATAGAAACGCAGGATGTTCTAATGCAAGAAAAAAACGGAAAAGGAACAGAAAAGTCAGACGTATGCAGAAAAGATACGATGTGCCTCCATCGACTTTAGATGCAAAATCTCTTCTGAATAGTGCACCGTCACTCTATCCGGAAGTCGTTGCCAAAGCACCTGACCTGACGGCCATAAACAAAGTGCCGAAATTGGACATGAATGTTCCTATAATTCCAGCCGGTTTCGATACAAATGGCTACTCAGCTGCTCTAAATATAGCGAATTCTTTGAAAATGACCAGTCCTGTAGCAAATGTTGGTCCAATGCCGAGTCTAGAACAAATCAAAGATTTGGAAAATCTGCTTTCTCCGAATAAACCCCGGCAAACGAATGCAGGTGAGTTGATTTTTTTAAAAGATTATGGAAACTATGCAAATCATATTTTGGATTATAAATCCTCCCAAAATGTCTAATTTGTTTATTGGAATTTAGTTTCGAAATTTGCAAAAAAAAAAATTCTATTGAAGATACTATATTCCTCTTTCTTGTTCAACAGACAATTTTATTATTTTTAATGTGTTTTGATCATTATTTATTTATTTTAATATCAGACGCATATCAACAATCACCACAACCACAGAATTGCCCTCAATCTGAGCTGACAGCAAACATATCCAGCATTCTCGACCAGGTCCTGGTGGAACTAAGCGCAATCCGAGAAGCGAAAGTGGGCAATTTCACTCCAGATGGTATGATTAGGTTTAGTCATTAAATTGTTTTTTTTTTTAACTTGCAGTTTATCCAGGATCACCATGCAACGTAACGGGAATCTGGAATTCTGATATTGCTGGCGTTCGATTCGATATCAGCCTACCGAAAGAGAGTACGGTTGATGCAAACCCTCTTGTAGTTCAGCTTCAGAAGCCACGAGTACGGCGCCGAGATCCAATCATAGACCCTTCGTGGAATTGCACTGGCTCTATGATGAAACTTGAAGGTGGCCCTTTGGCTCTCATAGCGAAAAAGAATTCCGAAAATACTTTAGCAACGTTTTCAGGTTCGGGTAGATTAGTTCAAAACCTAAGAACGTTATGTCTGACTCAGTTTTGTTTTATAGGATTTTGTATGACGTGTGGCCGTTGTGATATTATATTTGGCTCATGGACTTTTGTCACACCGTGTAAAAACTGTATGAATGTTACGTTAGCTATTCAAAGCAAGCGCGATATTTTGCGGCGAGATTATGTAGAAGAAAACAAAGCCAAGAATAAGAAAGGCAAGCGAAACTCGAATGGGGGACCACAAAATCCAGGTAATGTTTCTGTTACTAAAAATCAATTTTTTTAATGTATGGTATTTCTATAGAGGAAGCTTGCCTGGATAGATCAGACGGTAGCAGTAAAAAACGCGTACGAGAGGTAGCGAAAAATTACTATGCTGATGGATTTGATCCGGAAACATTTTACGAATACTTTTAAGCGAAAGAAACATAAATATGTATTTAAAACATATTGTATGATAACATTACATTTTATTTTTGTTAATTTTTTAAATAATTACCAGGAAATGCTTTGTATTTATTTGAAAAAAATACTGTACCTTATACTGTACTGTAAAATCGAAATCATGGTTAAACCTAAAGCTTCCGTTTACGTTTCAACTAAATAGCTCAGTGTTTTCATTGACAGAATTAAGGTCCCCATTCACGAATAGTCCAAATGACCTGAGTCCATTTGGCTTGAGTCTGTTTGGTTTAAGTCCTATTTAGCTCGCCACTCACGGTAAAGCCTTGGTCCAGTCAGTCCATTCCATTTTCTGTCATTAATTTAGAAAAAAATTAAGATCAACTTGAAGCGAAAATTATTTTTAATCTATTAATGGATCCGAAGCATATGCAGGAGTTTTTTGCAATTGCAACTTGCATCTTCATAGAAACGAAAACCAAAAAGGATGTGGAAAAAAGGATTGCTTGCCAAACGGAAACAAATGAGCCACGTAAATTTGGTAAAAGAACTCGCACTTGAGCCTTCTGATTGGCAAAGTTATTTAAGAATGGATGATACGACATATAACACGTTGCTACGGTTGGTCACTCCATTTATCAAACTAAAGGATACAAATATGAGGCAAACTATCACTCCTCACGAAAGATTGACCGCCACTTTGCGGTACTTAACAAGCGGTTGGAGGCTTTGGGTCAAATAATATAATATATTTTCATGTGACCTATATTATTCGATCACTTCCAAAACAAAGTCATGGCCACCTTTATCCATTATGCTCAATTTTTCGATTAAATAAAAAAATAAAACGACAGAAACAGTCAATGAGCTTGTTACAAGTCAGCGTGCGAAGCAAGACTGCCACGTTGTTTGGACTGAGGCTTCAATACACATGAATAGTCTATTTTATGGATTATCCAAACTCGGCCTACTATTTCCCCACACACGGTCGAGCCAAAAAATGGCCCGATGGCCTGAGTCCATGGACTTTGGATTAATTGGAAATCCAATTTGGTTCCTTGAGTCCATGACTCCTTCCGAGTTCTTCCACACAGGGTGAGATTTTGGCCTGGCCTCAGGCCATTTGGCCTGATGGACTGCTCGTGAATGGGGGTCTTTAGAAGTGACTTTCAAATTTTCAAAACAACAAGTAAGGTCATAAAAATAAAAGCGAGGCTGAAATTTGTTTCCGAACAACATTGTGCTCAGCTTTTTTTTAAAGTTTAAAGATACTGCATTCAGTGATCTTTAAGCACATCTTCATTCAGGATTTGTAGCATTACTGGGAAACAACAAATATAAGATCCGCATATGCTATAATGAAAAAAGTTAGGTCACGTTAGGTATTCCTGGCCAGCACAAGTACATGCATAGAGCCATTGGCTCGTAGCGATACCAGATAAGAAGACCTGGAACTTTAATGCTTAGCCTAAGTGGCCATTAAAGGTCCTACACCTTTTTGCGAATTGAAGGATGTCTTTAAACTTTTGCTCTGCTATGTGCAAGACACCCCCAACCAAGGCTTCTCGTAGCAGCGCTGTCTGCTTTTCCCCGGTCCTCGACAGTGACACAAGAGATGTTCAATTGTTTCTGAGACTCTCGGCTCCGGACTCTTCTCACAAGTGTGACTGGTTTAAAACAGACCATAGGCATGTTTTTTGCTCCTCTATCCAGAACAGAACAGACGCATTGGAACCAAGAGCACTCCTGTCCCAATGAATTCACTGGGACAGAATTCTGTTCTGCATAGGTAGTTAAGGTGCTGAACTGTAGAATGTGTTTTTTTGCCGTGAGGTGGCTTTGGATTTTTCAAGGTTATGTTGAATGTTTTGGTAGTTAGGAAATTAGAAAAAGCCCTCATAATGTGTAGAAAGTTAAGGGTGCAGAACAGAATAGAACAATGGCGCTAAAAAACAATCCGGTACAAAACAGCTGGTACATTGGCTAAGATTGCTATAGGTTGCTGTATTTGCTGTGGTAGCGCAAAACAGTTGAAAATAAAGGGAGAAAATAGATTCACCACAGTCCACTGTTAAACTGCTCTAAATGAACTTTTTTTAAAATAGGTACCAAAAAAAAACTATTCAAAAAATCGATTTTAAATTTTACATACATCTTTATTGAAGTTTAAAATTAACATTTTCATTGGAAAAAATTACTAGAAAACAAAATGGCGACCGCCCCAATGGATCGCCGCAGCACCGCCGAAAAAAAAGCAAATTGCGCCTCGTAAATTCCTGGACAAAATAAGCATCTGTGAGCAAACTACCAAAAATATTTCATTAGTTTTGGATATAAAGGACTGTACGGGCCTAAATTTAGAACCCTAAAGCGATTGAAAAAAATTTGGTATACTTTTGAACATAGGTTATCCAGTTTTTTGCGTTTTTTCAATCAAAAAAATGTTTCCCAAATCGTAAAAAAATTTTTTTTTGTTCTAAATTTAGGCCCGTGCAGTCCTTTATACTCAAAACTAATGAAACATTTTTGGTAATTTGTTCACAGATGCTTATTTTGTCCAGGAATTTACGAGGCGCAGTTTACGTTTTTTTTCGGCGGTGCTGCGGCGATCCATTGCTTTCTAATTTTTTTTTCCAAAGAAAATGTTAACTTTAAACTTCAATAAAGATGTATGTAAAATTTTAAATCGATATCTTGAATAGTTTTTTTAGTTTTTTTTTTTTGTAGCTGTTTAAAAACAGTTCATTTTGAGCAGTTTAACAGTGGACTAACCCCTTAAGTTATTTTCTGTTAGTTCTTTTCATATTTTCTATCGATTGCGGTAGTTTATACTCGTTATTTTCTCCCTTTATTTTCAACTGTTTTGCGCTACCACAGCAAATACAGCAACCTATAGCAATCTTAGCCAATGTACCAGCTGTTTTGTACCGGATTGTTTTTTAGCGCCATTGTTCTATTCTGTTCTGCACCGGAGCAAAAAAACGCACCTAATGATGCCGACCATCCATAGCAGTCAGAACGGATTAATTCAAGTAAGCATCTGCTAGCTGCAAGATTTTATGACCTTACATGGTTAAGCAGATATGAATTACTCGCCATCTGCACACCACAGCCTGAATGGAGTCGATCAAACACTTGGCCTTTTGTCCGCCGAGCAACTAGAAAAAGACTGATCCAATGCTTGAATAACGCATCCGCTTTCTCATTCCGATCAATGCCCTTATGACCAGGAACCCAGAGAAATATGACTCTTCTGTTGTTGCCTAGCCTGTTCAGGGCCCAAATGCCCGTCAAGTATAGACTTTGATTTAAATTTTTGAGACAACAGTGGTTTTATTGCAGGTTGATTGGCTGTGAAAATGTTGATCCTGGAATCTGTAGTATCCTCGATGGATATTAGTTCTGCTGCTTTTCGTATCGCCTAGAGCTACAGTGATTAGGAATACTGAAGTGTACTGCAATATCGCAATCTAGTAAGTATGCTGCAACACCTACCTCTGCAGCTTTATTGGATCCGTCCATGTAAATTCTAAGAGCTGCTGTGCCCATTCACCGGTTTCATTCCTGCCCATCTCCAACCGTCGCTTGATATTTTCGTTTGAAGCAAAGATTGTGGACTTAGTAGTCGATGTACTTTTGATACTCCTGCCCAATACTGCTGTGGCCAAACGATCTTAACTCTTAGTCTCTCAATTTTTCAAACGTGAGAGCATTTTTTGCGGCAACGAGGAGAGCAAGGGGGAGAAGATCAAGCAGAGCGTTCAATGAAGCCCAACGAGTCCCGGTTAAGGCACCTGTGGTACAGAGAGCAGCAAATCCCTTAACTCTGTTCGTCATGTCAGCAAAGATGATTTTATCGATTGCCGACCACCAAACCAGGCAGCCGTAAGCAAGAATCGGCCTTGGCATCGCCGCGTAGTTCCAATGCGTTAGAGTAGTGCTGAGGCCTCACGTTTTACCCAACATCTTTTTACTGGTGTGAATCGCGTTATTTGCCCTCTTTGATCTTTTCTCTAGATTCACATTCCAGTTGAGCTCGCTCTCCAAAACAAGGACCAAGCACTTAGTTTTTGACTTGAGACTTAATCTAGCGTAACGCAATCTGATTGGGCCTATCTCAGTAATCTTGTATTTTCTCGTCAAGAGTATAAGATCGGTACCAACCCACGGTGTTTGCCTACTCATTATCCAGCACCAGAGCATACTTAGTGAGCTGGTCAAGGAAATGCGGGAACCTATTCGGTACTATGATAACAATTTCATCGACATAGGCTACAACCGTGAGTTCTTTGCTCTCCAACCTCTTTGAAATTGTATTTGACACCAAGTTCCACAAGCGAGGGGATATAAATCACCCTTAGGATGATTTGCACCCCCGCCCATTCCACTGATCTGAGCCTTTGCCTAAGCATGTTCCTCATCTAGCTACATCAACCAGGATGGGTGCTGGTTGCTCGAACGATCTCCATAATAACACTTTATTGAAGACGCTTTCAATGTCCAAAAAGACCCCCAAAGCGTGCTCTTTGTAAAGGAGTGCCATTTCTACTTCAACAAATACCACTATAAAGAGCTACCTGACCAAAATATCTTTTATTGTACGCGTTTTTTGGTCTCTATAGGAATTGAGACCTAAGTATCTGCCTAATATGAAGATCCAAAAGACTTTCGAAAGCATTAAGGAGTCAGGCTAATTGGTCTGTAGCCTTCCGGATACCCATGATTGCTTTTATCTGCTTTGGGTATAAATGCAACCTTAGCGGCTCTTCCGGCTGGAGGTACATGGGTTAGAATTAGGAAACCTTTGTCAATTTGGTACTAGGCAGGATATGGTGAGTATTCCTGTTTTCTGGAGCATTGCAGGCAGAATCCCGTCCAGACTTGGGAACTTCGAAGTCCAAAAACCAAAAATGTATTAAGAAAAAGTCAGGAGAACGGTGCTCTGTGAAGAATCCAAAAAATGCTGATCGATCTTGATTGGTGACCACAATACGAGCTTGCCGGAACATGAAATTTTAAGAATCGGCAAATGATTTAAAATAATTGAATTTTTAACTGACACTGTCTGATAACTCCCTTAAGGGGGAAAATACATGTAACTGCTAAAAAAAAATCGTTGCATCAAAATGTTTGAAATGCTCTTAAAATAAACCATAAAAAGTTTTGAAGCGATATTCGTATTAGTTCTCGAGTTATAGTCAGTTAAAGGCAGCGCGGCGTTCCCCAGGTCGGTGGAGCTTGAAAACTTTAAACGCGTTTTTCTCAAAGTAGTACTTTTTCAACTGCCGTACAAGATATCTCAAAAAATATTGAATCGATCCGGCTCAAATTTATACCACATCTACAAAAGAGTATTATCTCCTCGTTGAACCTAAATGTTATTGTAATTTCAGAAAAATTATTTGTTTATTAATGTTTAAAGTGTGATTTTTTTGAAAAATAATCGATTTTTATGTTTAATCTAAAATTAATGTAAAAATATAAAATATTTTTATAGATTTTATTGGTTCACCTGAATGAATTACATATTTCATTAGCATATTTTTTTTTCTCTGAATGTTGCAAGTTCCCTGGAAAAGGCGTTAAGTTGTACGATGTATTTTTTTCATTCGCTCGCATCGCCGCCATTTTGTGTTGAAAAATTATTAAAAAAGATTTTCATTTACTGTGAGACATGTATTTTAAGGATTTAATATTAAACATTTCCTGAATAAACAATATATATATTTTAATTCAATCTGAAATTAGCAATTTTTTTTCGATTTTACATGTATTTCCCCCCTTAAAGTTGAAGTCTGACTTATTAGTTAATCACATAAACAATTAAGCTATAATAAATGCTTTTCTCTGCTTAAGCACTGTTACTTACTCTGCCTCAAAGTAACACATCCAAAGAGATAAAGTCCAAAACAAGCTACGACAAAAGCTACGACAAGAATATATGAAACATCAAACCAAGTTTTACTAACTTTGTTCTCTGCTCACCTGACTTATTATTGTTAACGACTTATTGCAAATGAAAATATCATAAATGGGCTCAACAAGTGTTCTTTGTTCACACCTTGGACTGATGTTGTGCCGGGATGAAAATGGCGTACGTCCAAGTTTCCTCATCATGGTCAACAGAGCAACAGCCGCATAGTCCGGTATATTGATAGAGTTCTCAACGTCGTCTCGTTCGATATTCTAATCAATTCTTTGACATCTTCGTGCTGAGCATAACTCCACCAAAGGCAGAGCTTGTCTAGACACTTCTCTCTAAAAAATCTAACTGTCATAGATTTTCCGAACCAAATGTCCCTCATACACACAAGCTGAGTCCCAGGTCTGCCATAGAATGTTTCTAATGCCGGGTTTCCAACAAAGAGACAATTTAAAAAACAGTTTTGTTTTCAAAAGTCAAAACAAAATACTTGTTTTGTTTTTTGAAAACAGTTCTGTTTTTTGTAAACAGGCTGTTTCAACTGAACAGATAGGTTTTGTTTTCAGTTCTGTTATCCTGTGTCCGAGAAATGATGGTGATTTTATAATTAACTGTGATTTTTTTTTAATAAATGATATAAAAAAGAAAAAAACCGAGATATTGGGCCAATTCTCAATTAAAAAGGAGAGTTGGTTATAGCACGGAAGAATTGTTGGAAGATTTATCTACTGACGACGTGGGCTTGAATGGAGAAATGAGATCATCGTGATTACTTTTTTTGAGCTCATTATAACAGTTTACACAAACATGAAAAATTCTTCAGTTTACACAAATATGAAATACACAGGAATACAAATTTAAAACCAAATTTAAAACAAATTTAAAAACCAAAGTACATTAATCGATATACTGAGTGTTCTCGCAGAAAAAAAAATGCATGTTTCAACCAAATAGACACAAAAATTACGGACACAAAACACCTTCCCATCGCGAGTCGGTAAGATCAAAGGAAAACATGTTTGTTCGCAATTTTTGTGT
This sequence comes from Nemotelus pantherinus, assembly GCA_963978885.1. Taxonomy (NCBI): domain Eukaryota; kingdom Metazoa; phylum Arthropoda; class Insecta; order Diptera; family Stratiomyidae; genus Nemotelus; species Nemotelus pantherinus. Next base: position 10,885,984 of record OZ022265.1, read on the forward strand.
CTATTTGGTTGAAACATGCATTTGTTTTCTGCGAGAACACTCAGTATATCGATTAATGTACTTTGGTTTTTAAATTTGTTTTAAATTTGGTTTTAAATTTGTATTCCTGTGTATTTCATGTTTGTGTTAACTGAAGAATTTTTCATATTTGTGTAAACTGTAATAATGAGCTCAAAATAAGTAGTCACGATGATCTCATTTCTCCATTTAAGCCCTCGTCGTCAGTAGATAAATCTTCCAATAATTCTTCCGTGCTATAATCAACTGTCCTTTTTAATTGCAAATTGGCCTAATATCTCGGTTTTTTTCTTTTTTTATGTCATTTATGAAGAAAAATCCACAGTTAATTATAAAATCATCGTGTTCAGACATTTCTCGGACACAGGATAAACAGAACTGAAAACAAAACTTGTCTGTTCAGTTGAAACAGTCTGTTTACAAAAAACAGAACTGTTTTCAAAAAACAAAACAATTATTTTGTTATGTTTTTTGAAAACAAAACTGTTTTTCAAATTGTCTCTTTGGTGGAAACCCGGCATTACCGACTCGCGATGGGAAGGTGTTTTGTTTACTAAAACAGTTTTCAGAGACAAAAATGTTCTCGAAACTGTTCAATTTTTACAAAACATTCGTGTTTTTGTTCGGAAAAACATTTTTTGTCCGTGTTTCTTGTTTTGTCTCTTTGGTTGAAACCCGGCATAACGATTATAAAAAAGGAATTTAAAAACAACTCACATTGAAAATACATATGTATGTACATACATATGTATGTCACTTCACAACATTCTTCCGCGGAAAACATTTTCAACCGAATACCTGTTCATCATCCGAAGAATTTTCAAACATGTCTATCGAACCCCATCCACTACATTTAACATTGCATCGAACAATTCAGGATATCTGGATAAATCATTTTCATGTCGCGTACATATACAAAATAAACCGTAACGCACGAAATGGGAAAAGTGAAATGACATGAGCAATTCGAGGTCATCGATATGGATTGGACGGCTATTATTTTTCATTGTCTCGTGCATTCCAAAATACAGCTGTAGTTTGATCGTACACATAGATTCGCATTTACGTTATTAATCTCGTGTGTCCATATTTTTTCAGCAGAAGTTTTATGATGCCAGACAAATTCTACAGTCTGGAGCGTTGCTGTCAACGCTATAAAATAGTTTTCCTGATGAGGCTGAAACGGGAATGCATAGCTAAGGAAGACTCCTATTCTTTTGCACACTCATATTTTTTTGCGGTTTTTAAATTTAAGGCTTTTTTTTTAAAAAAAATGTATTGAGTCTGATAGAATGTTTTATAGTCGCAGTAGAATTCTTTGATAGAGCGTTTGACCATGATAGCAACACGACAAAAAGTGAGAACATTTTGAACCTTAACCTTATAACTTTGACAAACATACTGAAGCAGCTCACATAGAAGGACATATAGTTGCTTTAAAGGTCTTCAATTGTAAAAATCAATTGTAACTCCCGAACTGCATTAGGTCTGTTCCCGTACTTGAATCTATTATAATATATTAAAATAGATTCGTAGCAAGTCGTTTTCGTACTTTTGCTGCAAGCCAAATGCAAGCCAAATTTTGCAGTAAAAAGAAGCCAGCTGCCAAATTCTGTTACTGCTGCAGTTTGCTGAAGTACGGGAACAGACCTATTGACTCACAACTTTATAAGTGCGAATTTTTTGGAAGTCGTGTTTTTATAAGAACTACATAGTATTCGGATTTGTTTTACCTAAATGTGCTTTGACATAAAAGCACAAAACACTCATCATAAAAATGTTACATTGATCAAACAATTTATAGCAAGACCTATTATTTGTTTGTTTTTCCACAAATTAATCCACGCAAACAAAAACACTCTCCAATGTATTCCTTCCGATCCATAGCCGATCCCTGCTATCTGAAATCCTTCGGATTCCTGCAAAATAATTTCTGGACTCTGCAATTTTCAATAAGTTTCAATTTATCGGTTGAGTTCGCTTTGTAGTACGTCGCAAGGACCCATCTTTGCTTTTCGTCTCAACGGTTCTTCGGAAATGAACAGACGAATGAGTGACACGGCATACCACTGCGTATCGTAACAATCCATCAAAACAAACACCCATGGATAAACACGAAACAGCAACATTAGGCGAACGGAAGTGGGCGTAGATATTCATTCTTATAGTTACATTTAATAGGAACAGAGGAAAGCACGCTGGCTGACTGACTGACTAGCAGGCAATGGAAAAGCATTAACGAGAATTTTCAAAATTTCCATGATTGCTTAGGAGAATTGATTTCCTGAACTTTCATTATCCTTACGCAAATTCGAACTCGATGCTATACGACATACATATATAGGCTGATTGGCCTCAGTTTCGCCAGGAGTTTTCCTATGGCTGACATTAAAATACCGGAAGGACTCGGGTGAGATAGAGATTATCCGTAAACCGAAAATGGTATTTGCAAGAGTGGTGCTGGCAATCTATCGATGACTAGAAGTAATAAATTTTTGAGATGTTTTGTAAGCCTGGAAATTGAAAGTGTTAATCGAAAACTGAAAGAGCGAATGGATGGCAAGGATGAAATCAATTGGGGAAAGTGCTATTCATGTTGAAATAAAGTTCGGAAATGAAAGCTTATCATAGCAATATGCCGATGATATTATGCGATTCAATGAATTTGAGTGTTTTTTGTAATTGTTGAAATCAAAGCGGTATGTATTAAAAACTTCAGCAAACTTACAAATTTATTTAATTTTTTATTCAAACGAGATACAAAAAGACAGAATCCAATTATGACCTATAATATAAAAGTAATAAAAAATAAATGAAAGATGATAAGCAATTCGGGAAAACATGCATTAAAATAAAATATAAAAATTTATTCAGCTATACAGGAGTAAAATGCAATGGCGTTAAATTTATAATTTACAGAGAAAAAAACTTACTGCATTTTTTTAAAAATAGTTTTCAATTGCAGCATTGATTGGGGTAAAACACCATGATTAAAATTGTTCTGATTCCGTAATATTCGCAATACTGGTAAATAGAAGAAAACGGTGCGATAAACACATTAGTGGATCCTGTTGTAGTGATTTGTTTGACAGACCAAAGCTTGAGAACAAATATTAGATAGTATAGAAGATTGAAAAAGAGGCATTCATCAAGAGACAGTAAGAGAAAAAAATTGTACATCATACGTAACATAAGGAATGTTGAACTTGAAGAACAAGCAACGTAAAACCCTACGTAGGACGAACTCCAAGGCAGTTATAAGTTCCCTGAAATAAGGACACCCCATTTGACAAGCGTATTTGAACTGAAGCAGGCAGATAACATTAATCTTCTGGATCCAAGTGGTGACAAATTTAGAAGTCTAAGGCGAGATTCATATGGCGGTAAATTGCTAAAATCACAGGGATGGTAAAGACCTCTAAGAGCGAATAGCAAGAATTGCTTCTGAACAGATTCGAATCTGTGGCTGTGAATTTCGAAAACTGGGTTCCAGATAATGCAAGCATACTCAAGAAGAGGGTGAGCGAGCGCGGTGTATAGCGATTTTGTAACCCAAAGGTTCTGAAACTCCCTGGCTCGCCGCTTAATGAAGCCTAGTCGTTTACTTGCTTGAGAGATTATTTTGTCGTAATGCAAATTAAGGCGGAGCTTTTCATCCAGCACCACACCGAGGTCTAATATATTGTTAACCCTACTGAGTGTTGTATTACTTAAAAGATAAGTATGATGTACGAGCGTACTTTTTCGAGAGAAGCTAATCACATGACATTTTGCGATATTGAGAGGTAGGTTGTTTACGCAGCACCAATTATCCAGGGAATTTAGTTTTAGTTGAAAAAAGTTGGCATCAGATGACGACTTTATAGTATGAAAAATTTTCAGATCGTCCGCATAGAGTAGATGAGGTACATCAGATAAAACCTCCGACAGGTCTGATATAAAAATGTTAAATAGCAAAGGGCCAAGATGGCTACCTTGAGGTACTCCAGAGTTGTCATGATTTTTTTTTTTTTTGAAGATGATCGCATTGTTTGTGAAAGTGAATCACTCTAAACATCTTTAAATCAGCCACTTTTAGAAGGCCAATTGAGTGTATTGCTATAGAAAGGTCTTTTAAGGGACTACTATCCTGTAGAATGGTGAAAATAGTACATTTTTAAATCTTTTTTTTTTCAATGAATTTATTATTTAATCAATTCTAATTTTTTGTATCAAATTAAGAATGCATCGAAGTTTACAAAAAAAATTTTTTTTTCTTTTTTTCGTTTTCTACATTTTAATAGATGGCGCTCGAAGTTGGGTAGTTTAAAAAAACATGACTCCATGGCGGACAGTTAATCTCCGAAACGGCTAGTCTGAAACAAAAAAATCAAAATGCATGCTAAAAAGGAAAGTATTTCACAAGACAATTTACCACATTTAGTAAAAAATCGGTAAAAAAAAATAAAATGGCGGACTTTTGAAAAAAAAAGTTAAAAAAAGGGACTTTTTTTCAGCTTATTTGTTCTATAAAATTTTTTTTTATGTATTTTTCTCCAATTTTCTGGTAAATTGTCTTGCAGCGGACTCTAACAAACAAAACAAGCCCAGGTTTATGTAAATCGGTTCAGCCAATCCCGAGATTAACTGTCCGCCATTTCAAAAAATGTTGTTTTGAGAAAAACGCGTTTAAAGTTTTTTTATACTATAATAATCTGAATATTATAAAAAAATGTTTATTTAACGCTTACAAATAATCAATCAGCAATTCCTGGACCATACAAAAGTATTCCAGAGTCTATAAATTCCTGCTCTTCTTCCTGCTGCAGTTGTTTTCTTTGCAAGCGGGCTTCCTTGCTCGCTGCAGTAGCCGCTTTCTCCGCCATTTGGATCCTTTCTTCATCTTTTTCATATTTGTTTTAGTTTCTTCATATTTGTTTTAGTTTCTTCATTTATTTATTATTATTTATTATTTATTAATCCCTTGCGCTACAGATATAATTCCAATTACAGCAACAAGAAAGCAAAAATAACAAAAAAAGAAATATGAAAAAGGAAAAGAAATAACTAAAATAATTAAAAATTAGAAAACTAAAATTAGAAAACTAAAAACTAAAATTAGAAAACTAAAAACTAAAAACTAAAAACTAAAATTAGGACTAAGGTAAGAAGCAATTCAAGGTAACATTTTTAATACATGCTTGAATTGTAAAAAAGATTGATTCATCATTCAAAAGATTCATATTTGTTTTAGTAAATTTCACATCGTTGTTGCACTCTTTACATTTTAACATACTGGCCAACGTAGAAAAAAACGAGGGAAAAGGACAAAATACAATAAGAAAAACCATCTTCGAGTTTAATATCAAAATCACTTGTCGACAATTTATTCGCAGAGGCACTCACAAACGATGTATTTTGTTCATCCGTGTGTTGATTGCCTTGAAATTGTCGAGTTGTTCTTGCCTGTTTTGCTTTAGTAGTTTTGCTACATTTTTTATACGAACTCATTTTTACATAAATCGTAACGCACGTGGGCAAAGAGAAATAGAACTGAAATACAATTTACATCCATGAATACATGTATACTTGCATATATACACACATATATATATATATATATATATATATATATATATATATATATATATATATATAAATATATATATATATACATATATGTATATATATACATATATATATATGAATGATATTTGATCAAAGAAAGTAAACATCTGTCGAAGAGCGCCAACGTCTATGAGCACCTGCGATCAGTCCAAAAGGCGCGCGCACTAAAACTGCTATAACTTCCGCGTTTTTTCGAATTTCTTCTTAAAAATTTAGAAGGTCATTCTTGAAGGTGTAGAGAATCGGAAAATGTAAAAAAAATTAAATTGATTTTTCCAAAATTCTACAGGATAGTAGTCCCTTAAGGCAACGTAGCACCTCCAAATTTTTAAAAAATCGATTTTTGTTTTTTGATTGAATATGTTAGAATGAAGGTTTTAAAACATGATTTTAATAATATAAAATTGAAATTCTAAAACAAAAAAATTTTATGAGTATCTATAGCGAAGCGCCCCAAGATCATTGATTCTATGATTTTCGTTCACTTCGCTATATCGCTACATCGAATTAAGCCAAAGTGTAGACAAAGATAAATGAGTCATCTCCTTTAAAAAAAGCAAAAAACAAGTTAGCCTTGACAAAAAAAAAAAAAAAAAAAAAAAATTGCTGTAAAAGATGCTGCTAAAAAAAGTGTAGAATCTCCAAAAAAAGGTCCGAAAAAAGTTCACCTGACACTAAAATTAATGAAAAATTTAGCCACGTATTATGGCCTAACTATACGACGAAATCCTGATTCAGTTGAAAATATGCGCAAGGAAATTTAGGCAGCATATTACCACAAAATTTCAACTGATTAGAACCCTCAACACTGTTATTGTCCTGTTGGAGAAACGGCTTGGTGTAACTGGCGCAAGGCGGAGGCAGCGGGTGATAATGCATTAAACAATTTCAAGCATCCTCCACCTTCAGATGATGAGGTACAAGAAATTTTAAAGCCTATTTATGATAACTTATCATCAGAAGATTTATTAAAGCGTTGCTTGGCCAATTTTGCGGAGAATAATAACGAAAGCTATAATTCTTGTGTTTGGAATTTGGCCCCCAAACATACTTTTTGTGGGAAAAACGTACTAAATATGGCTGCAAATATTTCTGTATGTACCTTAAATGAAGGATTTATGGCTTTCTTGAAAATAATGCAAGTCATGGGAATACCAATTGGCCAATGTGCGCTGGAACATGCAGAGCATAGAGATGCTGCAAGAATTAACCAGGCGGAAAAACACTCGACTGAGGCATCTAAAGAGGCCAGAACTGCTCGAAGGGAGCAAAAATCTTTAGAAGAGGAGGAGTATGAGCAAGAAGAAGGTGTATTGTATGGTCCAAGCATCGAAGATTAATTTTCGATAAGATTTATTGCAAAAAATATTGAATTTTAACTTTAAACGCGATTTTCTCGAAACAACGTTTTTCAAGTTGGCGTGCATGATTAAGAAAAACAATATTATCCAATCGTTTTGAAATTTTAACACGTTAATCTGCACATGTTAATGCTCAGAATGAACTACGGATGAAAAAATCGGCATTAAACTTTTTTAGTTATAGCCGATTTTTGGGGAAAAAAAACCTCGATTTTCGAAAAAACGCCGCCATTTTGTTATTTTTCAACCAAATTTTTTTTTTTTAGTTCATTCCAAGGCCGCTTTAATGCTGGTCAAAACCCCGTTTTTGTTTTTTTTCAGACTTTCCTGAGGGCAGTTATCATGCACGCCAGGTTTTTTTGGTGTATTTTCCAAAAAATTGTAACAGGCGACAGGGGGCCACAAAACATTTTTAATAATTTTGTTTATGTAGTCTAAGACATATAAAGTATGTGTAAAAAGTTTCATTAAGATATGTCTTTTTATTCAATTAAAAACAAGCCTTTGAAAATAACATTTTTTTTTCAATTTGAAGGTGCTATGTCGCCTTAAGAGAAACAAAAACAGTAAGGGACCAAGAATGGATCCTTGCAAAACTCCTCATGTGGGGCCAAACGGACTTGAAGAACATAAATTTGTAGTTACTACGCATATACGGTCATGTACACAAGAGAAAAACCAAGGAAGAAACGAATCAAGGAATCCATAGTCTTACAGTTTTAGAAGCAGTAGCGTATGGTCAACGGATTCAAAAGCTTTGAAAAAATATGATATCTACTTGTCCTTGTTGATCCAAAACAGGTGCAACATTGTTTGTGAAGAGCAAAATGTTTGTAAGAGTAGACTTTCTTGTAACAAAACCATATTGCTCTTATGCTAAGATGAACTGGATGCATTAGAATGTATAAGAACCCGTAGGATGGCTGATGAAACAAACTTTTTTATTCTAATATACCCACCAAACTCATGGAACTAAAGTTTAAGACACTGGAAAAATTGAAAAATCATTAAGAAAAATAACTGCTTTTGGCCCAATAAATTCTGATTCAGTAATTCGATTTAAACGAAATTCCCACAGTAGCTGAACCTTACTTTAAACCACATTTGGTAGAAATTTGGTTGAAAAATTCGGTTGGAGCTGCCAGCTATGGTAATTTTGGTGTCTTAAGGGGGGAAATACATGTAAAATCGAAAAAAAATTGCTAATTTCAGATTGAATTAAAATATATATATTGTTCATTCAGAAAATGTTTAATATTAAATCCTTAAAATACATGTCTCACAGTAAATGAAAATCTTTTTTTAATAATTTTTCAACACAAAATGGCGGCGGTGCGAGCGAATGAAAAAAACACATCAATAACTGCCTCGTACAATTTAACGCCTTTTCCGGGGAACTTGCAACATTCAAAGAGAAAAAAATATGCTACTGAAATATGTAATTCATAGGTGATCCAATAAAATTTATAAAAATATTTTAAATTTTTACATTAATTTTAGATTAAACATAAAAATCGATTATTTTTCAAAAAAATCACACTTTAAACATTAATAAACAAATTATTTTTCTGAAATTACAATAACATTTAGATTCAACAAGGAGATAATACTCTTTTGTAGATGTGGTATAAATTTGAGCCGGATCGATTCAATATTTTTTGAGATATCTTGTACGGCAGTTGAAAAAGTACTACTTTGAGAAAAACGCGTTTAAAGTTTTAAAGCTCCACCGACCTGGGGAACGCCGCGCTGCCTTTAACTGACTATAACTCGAGAACTAACACGAATATCGCTTCCAAACTTTTTTTGGTTTATTTTAAGAGCATTTCAAACGTTTTGATGTAATAAAAAAAATCGATTTTATTTTTAGCAGTTACATGTATCTCCCCCCTTAAATTTTAAAAATTCCTGAGGAAAATAAAGCTTTTTGCTCTATAGCTTCCAGTACAGTCATTGAATCATAATGGCAAATAAAACTTATTGTAGACAATATTCAAAAGAAATTTAATTTCAAAACAATGATAGGGTTGCCAGCTATGGTTGTTTTTGTATTTTTGGCATACCTTTAGTAAGTGATTTTATCATAGAATTTTCAAATCGCAATGATCTTACAGTGAAAATAAACACCAAATATTAAGATATAGAAAATTTGAAAACTTTTGCGAATGGTAACCCTAAATTTCTTTGCATCCCTATAACTTCCAATGCAGTCATTGGGTCAATATGAAATTCGCACAGCAGGTTTACTTCAACGTAAGGCAGATGCAACATATTTTTTGCTACGGTGCTAGCAAAGGGCTGTCAGCACTAGGCCTTTTTGTTATTTTCGTTCCAATAAATGCTTGCATTAAGTATTTTATTTTATATAGGGAAATAGTCAAATCTCACTGATGAGGATGACTGACACTGATTTTAAATGAGGCATTTTCAAGAAATATAAAATCGTCCACGTCAGCTCTTTCCCGACTAACCAAGGTGCCAAAACCTTTCAAAATATACAGAAAACTTTGTAATCAAAAAATACACTAAATAAAATAGATGAAGGTGTACTATGTAATTTTGTTGCAGTTTCATCTCAACTAAGAATTACTCATCAGAATCTAGTCACTCAAAATACTTATTTATTTTTTTTTACACTCGCTTATCATTAATATAATTTTATGCCACTCATTTATTCCTCCTCATATATAATCTGCAAGCAAATGGACATTTTTTTATGAAATAGCTTTGAAATCACTTTGCTGCAGTCTAATCAACAATGCGTTAAACATTTTTTGAATCAAATTAATTTTATTTATTTTATTTCATTAAATCATTTAAATAAGACTAAATACATTGTTCACATAAAAAACATCCGTTTCCGTAGATAACATTCTGATCTCGCTAACTAACAACAATAGGAGATGCGTTGCATTATGAAGATATTAGTTCTGCTAAAATAGAATAAATCTCTTTACCACATTATCTCTTTATCAAAATTTACTCATCTAATCTTAATGATAAAGATAATGCTCTAGGAATACATATATAAAAAGGTGTTAACAAGAAATGTATCTTTTAATCGAAATCTTTCACCCGAACTGAAACCGAAAGTAGAGGTTCGGAAGACGAGTGGATGCGCGAATCGTTTCCATACTTTTTAAATTCAATACTTTGTTAGTTGCTTATCGAATTCAACATGGGAATGTCAAAAGCGGGTGCAGTGTGTTTTTTGGTGATCGTTTTTGTGACGGTAAATGTGAGTACCAGATTTTTTTCAACATCTCTAATTGATTTAATTAAGTAATATTGTCGAATCATCTGATATTATTGAATCATACAATGTTCATTTGTTCTGATTATCTATATAAATACATTGCTGCCATTCACATCAGAGATTACTACATCCGTTTCGAAAATTTTCAATTTTTGAGAATTGAATTCGGTTAAAGAATTTAATTTGAGGTTTTTTTTTCACTTTCAGGCAAATGGATTTTTTCAATTAGGTGGACTCTTTAATACATCTGGAGTAGATTTCCAATACACTGCACTTAATTCAGCCGCAACTAGAATAGGGTCACAAAATTTACCGGCTGATTTAAGAGACCGTTTAACCGATGCTGTGAACAAGGCTGAAAATTCTTTTAAATCCTGCGATACCACAGTCTATTGGCAGTACAGACGATGCAGTGGTATTAAGTTGAGAGAAGCAATGGCAGAATTGAACAAAATCGAAAATGAAGCAAAATCAAGGAGAACAGCTGCTTCAGTTGTATAAGTAAATACTCGACTCCCATTTTAAAGGTGTGCCATTTCATATAATATGTGTTGTTATATAGTTCGGAAATAAAATTAATCTTGTTTGACATGTTGTTTTTGTTATTGATGGATGAAAGAATTTGATGATCAGCTTGATTAATAAAAATAAGAATAATACTTATATGGGATTTGACCAAAAGTTAAAGTGAGTATTGATAATTATGCTACCTTAGCTTCCTGATTTTGGGCTACAAAGACGCAAACTCAATGATATTATTAGCAAGAAACGATATATATTTCACGCTTCTACCTACAGCTAATTTTATCTTGAATTAATCCTCGAGACCTACAAAAAAAATTCATGATTTTAGAATGTGTACCTTAAACTTCACATTGATGTAATTTTTTGGAGATCTTTTTCTGACAAAGGACAATTTTTGTCATTCAATGGCTTAAAAGTTCACCGATTTCGCGAGACTTCGTACCACCAAGAACTTAGTGTGAAGACTGATAACTAGTAGTCAAGTTGGAAACGACTTTAAAGTGACAAAAATACGAAAATGTTTTTTCGACCAGTGAAATGGAAAATTTATAAACGAACTGAAAACGCTCTGTAGAAAAAAGTTTTACCTTAATTCCTTGGTTCTTCATTTTTTTATCAAACTGAGAAAAAAAAACAATCCAAGCAATCTAATTCAGCTTCACTGATAATAAGTGGGGGATAAGAATCTCCTTATCTTTTCTCATCAACGGAAACAAACGATGATATTCAAGAAAAAATAAATATAAATTTATAGCTATACACCTCATAAATATAAATTATTTGATGACATTCATTTATTTGTGGTTTTTTATTCACAAAAAGAATACTTTTGAAAATCAAGTATTTTTTTTAAACACTTAACGTTGATTTAATCGAAACGTCCCGGTGTAGTCATCGAATCGATATAAAATTTGGAGGAAAAATGGTTTACTCAATGCATAAAAGCTATTTAGTTCTGCGGTGGGAGAAGTTTTATTCATTGCTAATGTCAGTGAAGATCAAATAAAACCAAAATTAAAGGGGGTTATCAGCCACAACAGGAAATAAATGAAGCACTTCAATTTTTTATTGATTTAATCCTCGCCGACCATGAAAAAATCCATGTGTCGTCCATATTATTCATGGGGACCACCCCGACCCTGAGATGTCATAAAACCGGGCAAAGTAAAGAAAAATAAAACAAACAAAATCTTAAAAAACTATCTAATCTGCTCATTAAACCTTTTCAAAGTCTGTAACTTTGAAAATAGTTAATAACTCCTACGAAGAAATTTAAGCCTGATTATAAACCTAATCATTATGCCCTTCCAAAGGTAACAGTATTTAAAAGCTTTATAGAATAAAAAGAGGAACTAATCACATGGTTCCTATTGACCTGTACTGCATATAAAAAAATATTTAATTTTTATAAATTTTTGGTGAGGTGTTTCCTTTATTTTTACTAATGTTCGAAGAACATTAGTATTAAACTCGTTTCGCCGAAAATTCATATTTCTTATATATATATATATATATATATATATATATATATATATATATATATATATATATATATATAATATATATATATATATATATATATATATATATATATGTATCAGCAAAATGATTTTCCGAGATAATCTCTGGAGTGGCCGATTCGATTAAGCTGAAATTTTCGGAGAACGTAGATATATATAGTAAGTAGGTCCAAAACTTTCTCAAATTCAGATATCCTAAACCTTTTGGCGGCGGCGAGCGTTTTAGTGAATTTTGAGGTACTCCTATATTTCCAAGCAGTGTAAATTTTTGTTAAATAAAAGTATTGGGAATGAAAATTAATTATGTTCTAAGCTTGTATAAGATAAAGATTTGAAATTTTTGAGCCGTGTGTGGGTGCTAAACGCCTAAAAGTAGGCAAGGATTTTTTTCAAATTTTGATTTGTCATTACTTCTGACAAAAACATTGGATCACCGTGAAATTCGGAAAGCGTATTGACGTTGGCTAAGATTAAACACACATGGATTTTCAAGATAGTGCAGGTAACCCTGTAGCTACGGCAGGCTCCTGAAAAAAAATCCTTCAAATCATTGACCCTCCTCAAAAATTTTTGATTTTTGACAAAAAAATCAAATCATTGATAAATTTAAACCTTTTTCCATCATGTCGAATTAAAATTTTGAAAATTCCGATTTGCACAAGAACGGCAACCCATCACCAAATTACCTCTATTTTCAGCACTCAAAAGTTCTGTTCACGAGAACTGACGACCGGATTATCCGATCATAATTAAATTCACAGAACATGTTGGTATTAGCTAGGACCAGGTCTGATAGAAGTGATTTTGAAATGTGGTACCATCTTGAAAAATCACTGAGAAAAAAAACAGCTTTTTGGCCTATAACTTCCGATTCAGCCATCAGATTTTAACAAAATTCAAACAGTACTTGGATCTTACTCTATGTAACATTTGGTGAAAATTTGGCCGAAAAATTAGAATAGAGTTGCCAGCTATGGTGATTTTTGTCTCCTAAATCTTGCAAATTTGCTCAGCAAAATAAAGCTTTTTTCCCTATAACTTCCGGTCCAGTACAGAAATCAAAACGAAGTTCATGCAGTAAATGGACCTTAATGTGAAGTAAATGTCGTAGGAGTTTCGTACAAAAATCATAAAAGGGCTGCCAGCTATGACCATTTTTGTAATTTTGTGGAATTTCTTTACTGAGCGATTATGTCATTAGATTTGCAAATGGGAATAATCCTGCAATGAAAATTAACAACAAATATTAACGCTTTAAAAATTTGAGAAGTTTTGAGGGTGGCAACCCTAAAATTCTTTTCACCCGTATAGCTTCCAGCGCAGTGATTCAATCGAAACGAAATTTACTGGTTGGGTTTAACTTAACGTGAAGCAGATTTGGTATATATTTTGCTCTGCTGCTGACACAGGATAACCAGCATTAGCAATTTTCGTAAATATTGCACCAACAGATGCTTGAAATTACATACTCATATGCAAAGCATTTGCGATAAAAATAAGAAACCAGTTTTTAAATTTTCCGAGTTTTGAACATTTTTCGGATGGCAGCCTCAAACAACGTTTAACCGCTGAAACTTTCGATGAAATCCTCCGATGAGAACGAAATTCAAAGGATAAGTTGATTTAAGCATGAGCTTGTTGTGGTAAACTTATTGCTGCTTCGTCGGGAAAGTGTTGCCAGCACTGAACATTTTCAACATTTGTGTTATAGTTGAGTTTTGTTGCTTGAGATAAGGAATGGTTGATATGATTCTACAAAAAAGTGTATTACGTCTTTCCACATTTTTTTGTCACTCAAAGACAATTTCTTCGAAAATTAGTTTTCTAGCGGTTCTGATGCGCTAGAGTTTTTTTTTTATTCTTAAAATATTTTATTGCATTCAATCAATAGTTCGCCCCTTCCTCCCTCTCAGCCAGTCCTTTAAGTGACTCTTGAAATAAATTCTGAGATGAAAATCTTACAGGACACTTTAAATCCTTCGTGGTCATCGGTGTGTGTGTGTCAATTCTTATGCTAAAACTTTCTATGATTAAACAGTTGAAAGGAGTTGAAATTACAAGGTGCATCATCCTATCCAGAGACACAATGTATAAAGGCTATACCGGCAAAAATGTTTAAATGGTAAAGATAATAAATTCTGCATCAAAATTAGCTACTCTTAAACTCTTCATGAACAACGTGGATAGCAAATAATGCGGAGGGGGGGGGGGACAAAGACGACTTTGCCATCGTTTGGACCTAAAGCGTATGGTAGTGCGAACTGTTGCTAAATCTGCTGGAAGCTGTGGAGATATGACAAATGGTCAGTTCCACTGGCACCCAGAGCATCTTCTACCCCTGCTTCAAGTAGTGCCGGGGTTTTGGTCACCAAGCTTGACCTGGTGAAAACTCAGAAGCCTACTTGTGCCCAGGGTTGAATGGTTACGATGAATGAAAGATTATGGTTAAGGTTATGGTGAATGAGCCGACCCGACCGTCAACAAGTGCCACCTATAGTGTCGCTCTCCTCAGGCACACCATACGCTTCTGTCAACTCCTGGGCTTACAGAATTAGAAGGACAGCTCCTGACACGTTGTCCGATAAGGACAAGAATTCCTTTCAATGGGCCACGAAACTTATCGAGGAGTGCCTGCTCCCTCTTTACCCTGCAGATTCAGCTCAGAAACGACAGAGGTCGGCTGAGCAAAAGGGTCATAGTTGGCAAATAGCCAAAAGGCTGCTCGAGAGCTAACTCGGCCTTTCAGTGAAATGGCCAACAAGAGCCTTACATGGACTGTGACCGGACTGGACTGTAACCTGTATGTTGATAAGGTAGACTCTGTTCAGGATCTGCTGCCGACTATCGAAAGCCAGCTCGTGTCCTCCGTCTACGGTGAATGATGCTGGTTCGTGTAGGGGAGTTAGATTGGTGGCGTGTGAAGATCACCACTCGGCCGACTTCTACAAGCAGGCTATATACAAGCTCGGTGAAATTTGGCCAAGTGCTAGAAAGCTTTGAAGATATCACAGTTTTAAGATAGTCGCGTACTGCAGCAGCAGCAGATTTGCAGCTGGCTTCTTTTTATGGCAAAATTTGGCTTGCAATAAGAGTACAAAAACGACTTGCTGCGAATCTATTTTAATATATTATAATAGATTCAGGTACGCGAACAGACCTAACATATCCAATATAATGTTTTCAATAGCGCAAACGGCTAGCTGGCTCTTAATTATTATTAGTTGCATTATTATAAATCAGTCATAAAAAATATAAGTACCATATATATATATATATATATATATATATATATATATATATATATATATATATATATATATATATATATATATATATATATATATATATATATATATATATATATATATATATATATATATTTAATAATAAATATTTGTCATTAAAACTTCTCCAGATTATTGTAATATATTAAACATTAATCGAATCTTAATCAAAGTCGGTAATTTATTATTGCTCTGCATTTTTAAATATCAGCTGGATTCGATAATTTGCAAATCAATGTAAATCACTTAACATCTTGATCATCTTAATACTAATCGATTTAATTAATAAATTTAATAATTCTCGAAAATTCTTCGACCAGCACGGCCCAATGCTAAGGAAAATATCTTATATTGATCCACTGTTGACAGTCGATAGCTGCAAAACTGCTTATTCCTCACTTGTTTAATGTGATTAAAACGATTGCCGTCATAAGGAAAATCATGGAGTTCCGTTCCTTATTCGTTTTGAACGGAAGACCAAGAAACGGACCCTCGAGGACATATCACTCAAGACTGAAATTTTATGTCACTCGTGCAATACAGAATAGAATTTATTTACTAACATCACCATCGTTTGCCATCAGCGTTGTTCCCATCACCATCATCATCGTCGCCGTTCAAGAAAACGATGCACTTGCAAGCATTGCTACATTTACCGAAAAGTTTAAATTTATAGAAAATCCAATTGATTAAGTTGGTACCACATGATAATATAGTAAATGCGCGAAGTATGTAGTCCATCCGACTAGCAGACTCACTCAAAAAAGGAGCAAGGATTAAGCTGGTAGTCGTCAAGCTGTTTCCTCTATTCAATAATTAAATTGCACTCAACGAATTCGCTAGCTAATTGAATTATATGCCGGAGGAGGTCTTAAGAGTGTTCACAGTTTTTTTTTTTTTCGGATAGAAAATCATCAGCCACTTACGATTGGTAGTTGCTCGGTCTCTGTTGGCCTGTTTAGTTTGACCCGAAGTAAGGATGGTTTTTAATTTAATTACATCTAATTAGAAAATTTTCTGGTCAATAGTTTCGGAATATTTGATGTGACTCTTGAATTTTATCGACAATTTGATACACCTGCTCATGTACCAGTATATGTATTTACGTGATATACAAAATTGTTTCATAGAATTATATCCTTATCAGGATTTCGTGACTGTATTTGAATGTAATATTAGATAAAGTTGATCAAAAACATATGTAAAAAATATAAGAAGAAAAAATCAGATCTTTTTAAAATTGTATTAAAATTCGTTTTGCTCCAACTTTACGCTCTTATAATAAAAAGAAAAGAAAATCTTATCTCGTAAATACTTTTTGCTCGTAATCTTGAAATATAAAACACCGAACAAGTAAGAAAAAAATAATACGAGAGAATCTTGAACACTAATCTCGTTGTAGATAATTACAAGAATTCGAAAGTCTCGGTGTATCAGACCCTCCAAAAGACCGATTTCCATGAAAATGATGAAAAATGAATGCATTTTAGAATTTTCTTGATTTTTCTGGCTTTTTTTTAAGCAAACTGAAACTTTAAAATGTTCTGATTTGTAGCTAATTCAAAAAGCGAGCCAAACCTTTCCAATTATATCAAAAATATAATTCTATATTAATGACCATAAAAATGTATTACAATGAATAATTTTTTGAAAATTTTTAGAATACTCATTAAAATTATTTTTCTTATAATAAAAATAGAAATAAATATTGAATTTTTTTTCTATACGCGTATAAAAAAGTATGGCCGGCCCCCACTCAAAAAAATTAGTTATTGCTTGCAAAATAGTCTCCAGTAGGCAAAAAAAAATTAGAGTGATTTTGGTATGTAGGGCCCAATTCTAAAGATTTAGCCATGTCTCTTACCATACCTTCATATATGGTAAGAGTACTGAATCATAAAAAAATACTGTAAATATGTATATTTATGTATTGCAGTAACACTTTTCTAGATCCTTGCAATAATATTTCAATTTCAAATTCAAAACTTTTTAACCTTCGTATAAATAGGTCTGTTCGCGTACATGAAACTATTATGCTTGAGTTACAATCAATGCAACCAACATTTGCTGCCAAGTTTTGTTGGTGGAACGAGTTACAATCAATGCAACACAACATTTACTGTCATCTGTCACTGGCTATATTAAAGAAATTGCTGTTCGATAATTTGGATCCTTTAAAGTCTCGGAAAGAGATATCAGTGAATATTTGATCCTCTAAAAGCTGCGGAGTATAATGTAAAGCAAAAATGAGACAAAAAAATACAAATTCTGATTGTCATTTACATATGACATTTCCCATTTCCCGGACTCTCATAGGAACAGGTGGAATTGGATATTTTCAAAAATGTTGTTGCCATGCCAAGTTTGAGATATGAGCAAACTCTGCTGCCAAGCAAAGTTGTGTTGCATCATTGTAACTGCTCTCACACGTTCTCATGGGTTCAAACTCATTTTGACGTGCAACAAATGTTGGTTGCATTGATTGTAACTCTAGCTTTAAGCTAAATTTTGCAACAAAAAGAAGCCAGCTGCAAAAATCTGTTGCTGCTGCAGTACGCGGACAGACCTAATATGCCGTTCACACTACACTCTAAATCAGGCGATTTCGATCAGCTGATCGCTTTAGAGCTAAATCAACTTAAATCGACCTGATTACCCATACATTTTTTTAATAGCTAGCTTATTTAGTAAGTTAGTTCGCTCTGTTTAGTTATATATGCAACTGCCTAACCATTTTGAACAAAGTATTAATAGTAATTTCCCCAATTCCTTAATCCTGGAGATATATATAACTGTATATTGCAATTTATTTTCTTTAATATGGAAAAACTGAAAACACCAAACGACCCAACTTGATATCTTTTAAAAAAAATTATATATATTTTGTTGAATATGGTTTGTTATTGCTACTTCAAATAGCAATTATTATTTAAATGCATGCAATTTTTATTTTAAATGTAAAATATTGTATAGAAAAATCTACTGCAATTTAATACTCTACATCTCACAACATGTAATAAATATATTAAATTGAATTAAATTAAAATTAAATTGATTTTCAGTAAGCTTCTTCGATTCCTCCATTCTCGCCATTTTCGCACATTTCACGTGGCTACGAAAAATCTGAAAAATCCCCGTGTGTTTTAGTTCTAAAAGATTATAGTCTCTGATTAGATCTGAAAATGTGTCTAAAAATGGTTGAGTAAACGACGCGAACTACGAAAACGGAGATGAAGATTTGGCGATTAGCCAAATCATTCAGTTTTGAGTGGTTTTGGGAGTGCGCGATTTGGTAAAAAGTGCAAAGTTCTTTTACGATTTTTGAAGCAACTGTTCAATGCTTTGAGCTGCGCTTGTTTTTGGGGGTGCCTTTTTTTAAACTAATTAATTTAAAATTAAAAAAAATTTTCTTCGATTCCTCCATTCTCGCCATTTTCGGCAATTATTGGCCAATCGGTCCCTCCTTTTCGTAGGTTCTGCGTCGTTTACTCAACCATTTTTAGACACATTTTTAGAAGCTAAATCTAATCAGAGACTATAATCTTTTAGAACTAAAACACACGGGGATTTTTCAGATTTTTCGTATCTACTGCAAATCAGGTACTATTGTGAATTTTTCCGGGCTGAATTGTTCTCAGAGCGTGCTTCCATCCGTGAGAGGGAGAGTAGATTTCAACGAAATGTCATTCGAATTTCGTTCAAAAATAGCCAAAATTGGACAAAAAAGGAAAATGTGAGTTGTACAAAATGAAAAGAAAATGCTCTTGCATGTTGAACAACTTTCATGCAAAAAAAATGTACACACAAATTCGAATGACAGTTCGCTCTCTAAATCTCTCACGATTTCTAGTCTGGCAATGCCGACAAAATTTTACTCCATATCCAGTTATTCAGCGCATTCATTCATCTCTTGACAATCATATGTTCCAATCAGCTGTTGAATTTGCTGCCTGTTTACTGCTTGTCACTGTCACATATTGCGTTCTTGTAGCGGAGTTGCTTTGTTCGGATAAGTTTAGTTAAAATTCGGTTGCAAAAATGGGCAACCAATTGGTGGGCATTGCACCATCGCAAATCTACCCAGTAGAACATTATTTCGTCGGAACAATCGACCATGATTTGCAATTCGATTTGAGGTAATTGTGAAATATAGAAATTATGAATTTTTTGGAGGAACAATATGCCTGTAAGTACCGTTTTATTTTCAGTATGGGAAGTACGCGATTTTTTAAAGTAGCAAGAGCAAAATCGGATGAAGGACTCGTTGTAGTTAAAGTGTTTGTAAAGCATGATCCTACGCTACCCCTGGAAGCTCATGCCGAACGTCTTGAGTTCATCAAGAAGAATCTTGCGAATGCGGTTAATTGTTTACCGTTTCAGAAAGTTATTGTGAGTAAATCGAGGTTTATTGAATATATTTTTCCTGGAATGCAAGATATTTTGATTCTATCCCCTTGAAATCATTAACAACGTACTTAAGTACGAATCGGCAGGTAGCCAAATATTTGGAAAAATAAAACCTCAATATTTTTTAAAATTCCAAATTCTGCTCCATGTTTCAATCTTAACATAACTTTATAACCATTCTGTGATTTACATTCAACTCAAGATTAACGACCGAGCTGTTTACATCATGAGGGAATATGTAAAACACAGTCTCTACGACCGTGTTTCAACCCGGCCTTTTCTAACCGTACTGGAGAAAAAATGGATTACATTCCAAATTCTTTGTGCACTTAATCAGTGTCACAAGCAAAAGATATGCCATGGAGACATTAAGGTAACACTAAATAAATTCCTGATAATCTGCTTACAACAGCCCATTACGTTCTTGATTGTTTCTAGCTCGAAAATATCCTAATCACGTCGTGGAATTGGATCCTACTTTCCGATTTTGCATCATTTAAGCCAACATATTTACCCGAAGATAATCCAGCCGATTACACTTATTTCTTCGATACCAGTCGAAGGCGTACATGCTATATTGCTCCTGAAAGGTATAACGAAGAATATGCAACTTCGAAGTAAAGGTGTTTTCTAGGATTGAATTGCAGGTTTGTCAAGACGTTTACATGCGATAACTTTCTGCAAAATGAAAATGCACCGGTTTTATCGGATTCGATTTTTCCAAATGAATCGCTGATGCGCGATGGCCCATATTATTCTGGAAGCTTACTACCGGAAATGGACATTTTTTCCGTTGGGTAAGTTTAAATTATATTCAAGTAATTGGAATTCATGAAAAATAAGCAGAAACAAAATATATAGAAAACTAATTTAGCAATAGTCATTTCAAATTCTATGAAATGTTAAAAAAAAAAAAAAAGAATTTTAAAGGCACTATGCTGCCTCAGAACGTTTGCCTATATGTGGAATATCATTTTCGAACTTATGGAATATCATTTTCAAACATCACAAACTTTCTGTTGCTCGTTTAAGATAAAATGTTTCAAACTTCAATGATATTAGAAGCGTTTTTTTTCTCCCCTTATCCATAACAGAACAATGCTAACCAGTGCAGATGCATTGGAAACAACAACAACTCATGTTATGGATAGGGGGAGTTGTTTCCAATGAGTGTGCACTGGTTACCATTTTTCTGTTATAGATAGGAGGAGCAAAAAAACACGCCTAATATATCGTTTTCAATGACCAGACTTTCCAAGTTTGTAATCAAAATAACGGCATCGCCGGGTAATAGCTAATAAGGAGCTCGTATATTCATTTTGAAGTAGGTGTATTTGGAAAATAATTAACAAATCTAATAGATAAATGCTAAAAGCTAACTAACAAGCTATTATAAATAAAAAATAAGCCTACAAATTGTGCGTAAATGTGTAAATCCTGAATTCACTCATAAATATAATACGCTTAACCTGACTTGAGCTGAAAATATATTTTTAGTAAGCGATAGGGGGTTATTCTTACTCCGAGTGAATTATTCTGGACTCGTTCACAGGTTTTCCGGACATGACAAACTTTAAATTTTTGTATTTCATCAATTCTAGCTAAAGCACACAAAACTTTGTTAGAAAATGTTCCCGATGCTCACTTCTTTAAAGGCCCATACATTGATGGAGGACTTCTAGCTCCAAAAGCGTTAACAGAATTTCGCCTAGTTACGGGAGTTTACCACCAGATTAGTGCGCTGAAGAGAATGATTTGTCATATGAGAGGGGTGTAGATTAGAGCGTTCACATCATTCCGAATGCTTTATGGGCTTTGCTAGGGTCATTTCTATGGATTGGCTGAAAAATACAAGAGTCAAAAATTAGTTCCGTTTGTCCCTTGTTGAGGACTTGATAGAGTGGCCACGGAGGCCAAGCTTCAGTTTTTTAATTGAAGTTGTCCTCCTGGAAAACGATTATTATGGGCGCTTAAAAACATTAAACTCGCTTTTTCTTACGTTAATTTTTATTCCCCATTTGGTTTGATACCGGCAGATAGCGTCGACTTATCGATAGAGCTTTATTGCTGCCAACTTTGGATTGTGGCCGTCACACCACGCCTTATACACCTTAACCTTATACCTTAACATCATAAGGATTATTTGTGCTGGGAATATCAGAAGTAAAAATATTACAAAGAATGAGTCCAAAGATGGAACTCTGAGAGTCATCTGAGTTACGAGAAAAGACCCTCGAGTTTTCCCCATTGTGCATTACAAAAGTCCATCTGTTGTGGAGAAAGCTGGAAATTAATTTGATAAGATACCTAGGAATGTCTAGTGTAATAAGTTTGTGGAATCCAAACCAAACTAAATCGAACGGTTTTTCCACATCGGTTGAACAAGTGTAACGAATTTGTCCACAGCCTGGCACCTTCGTATGTCGGTCGTGAAGACCTGTAACGCATCAATGGCGTCAGGATCTCTTTTGAAGCCAAACTAACGGAGAAGAATGATGTTCTTCTAAACAACTACTTTATCAAGAGTTGCGTAGTTTTTTCTTTCCAGTAGATTCATTAGGGAAGAGAGATGGGTCTCGTGTTGAAAATGCCGATATTGCCGGTCCATTTGAGAATAAAAAGATTTTGGTACGTTTTCAAATATTAGGAAAGTAACCAATATTCAAGCAATTGTTAAAGATAATGGCTAGAAATGCAATGAAGAAGAAAGAAAGTTTCTTTATCAAATAGTTTGAGCAATTGTCTTCGCCCGCTGAATAATTAGGTTAAGGATTAGACGCCGTAGATCCACTGAGTTTATAAAAAGGCCACTGCCACTAGAGCCATCGGAGACGTTGGATGCAGAAAATTCACTGAGCCAACCTCTCTCACTCTGAATTGGGTTACCCTATACTTTATTTGGCTTGCGAAATCGGGACCTTTATAGAGTTTTTCACCTGCGAGATGCTCAGAGAAAAAGTCTTTTTGTAGTTTAACAAAATCTTCTTATTCAAAAGTTTCCCAATTGACAAAAACTGAGACTCAGAGGCTAGAAAGTAAAAGTCCCTTGTTCTCCAGAGAGTTATTTGCATCAATATGTGCTCACTAACAACAACCCCAGCTGAATTGAGGCAATATATTGAGAATCTGAGTGGAAACAAGAAAGAAATCGATTACACTACCAGATCTCCTGAAAGTTGGACCAGGGGGTGCGACAAGTCTTAGCTGTAGATGTTTAGTTTGCAGTCATCTTTGAAGGGTAGTGCCAAAAGAGTTGCTGGCAATATTTCCCTATTCTGGGTGCCTGGCGTTGAATCTCTCACCAGTGATGATATGGTCAAAGTTGGAAGATAAAGACTATATATGATTGAGTCCGTCAATGAACTCTGAAGAGGAAGAGTTTTAGTTGGCTATATCCGCTCAGAAAAAGAGCACATGTATTGCGAGCATCTCTTTTAAATAACGACGATTGACTCATCATTGCCGCGCATGTATGTCTCTAATCATATATGTGCCAGCTTGTATTAGTGTCAACCCTGTAGTATTATTTCCAACCTGAATAATTATAAAAATACTTGTATTCCGCCAAAGAAAACCAAACGTAGTCACATAAGTATTCATTCTTTACAGCTGTGCCCTGTTAGAACTTTGGACCGAAGGTACTGCCCCATTCGAATTCTCTCAGCTTTTAGCTTACCATCGTGGCGATGAAGAACTTGTTACTAAGCATCTACAAGGGATCGAAAATGAACGTCTACGCAATCTACTGTCATCGATGCTCAGCAAAAATCCAAAACAACGTAAAACTGCTGAAATTTATTTAGATCAAGAACGTGGACTCCTCTTCCCGGAATACTTCTATTCGTTTTTACAGTCGTACTTACAGATGTTCTCGTCAACTGAAGTTATGACACCAGACGACAAAATCAATCGTCTGCATTCCGACATGCTCCATTTCATCAAGGTTCTTACGAAGCAGAGTGATGAAAATGAAATCGTCCCAACTGAGAAAATTGAAAAGGAATCGTATTCCACATCATCCGATCAAGATGGTTTGATTTTGATAATCACTGTTGTAACCTCATGCATTCGCGGCTTGCATCATTGTGATGCGAAAATTTGTTCACTGGAAATTCTTCAAACCTTTTCAGAGTATACATCGTCAGAGACAATTTTGGATAGGATTTTACCATACATTGTAAGTATTATATCAAATAATTTTTATATAATAGCGACTGAAGAGGTTTTCTTCCTATTTAGATACATTTGACTAAAGATTCATCATCACGAGTCCAAGCAACTGCTTTAGACACATTGACTGCTTGCCTGGGAATGGTCAAAGATATACCTCGAAGTGATGCGAACGTATTTCCGGAATACATTTTGCCTGAAATCGCACCTTTAGCTACTGATAGTTCTGCAATCGTACGGGTTTCATATGCAAAAAATATCGGTAGGCCCACTAACAAATAAACACAATTATATTTAGTAACATTTTATTTATAACAGCTCAACTAGCCGAAACTGCTGTTTATTTCTTGGAGCAAACACAACTAAACTCTCCAAATGATATGCCCCGATATGAAGCGGAACTACACGCTCTGCATGAAATCATCCAGCAGACTGTCCTCAGTTTGTTAACCGATCCTCAACCAATCGTCAAACAAACTTTAATGGAGTCAGGCATCACAAACTTGTGTGTATTCTTCGGAAAACAGAAAGGTTAGAGTTGAGCAAAGATTGTTGGACATATTCTGAGATTCTTCCTATTTACAGCAAATGATGTCATTTTGTCGCACATGATCACCTTTCTCAACGATAAGGAGGACAAAAATTTACGCGGTGCATTTTTCGATTGCATTGTCGGTGTGGCAGCCTATGTGGGATGGCAATCTTCGATTATACTCTACCCGCTCTTGCAACAGGGTCTTACTGATAGCGAAGAGTTTGTTATAGCCAAATCAATACGAGCTACAACGTCGCTAATCGAATCCGGGTTGATACAGAAACCGCTCTTGATCGCCTTCATAACTGATTGTGCTTGTTACCTAAATCATCCGAATTTGTGGATACGTCATGAAATTTGCGGTCTTATATCAACAGCTGCTGAAACTCTTTCAACAATCGATGTTCAATGTAAAATCATGCCTGTGATTTTGAATCATCTTAAAGCACCAATCATACAGGTAGCTAAAATTGAAATATTGATGAACAGTCTTCAGTCGCCTGTCCCGAGAAATATTTTCGATAGTATTGTGAGGTAATATTCCCATGGTTATTATTGTATGTGATCTAAAACTTCTGAAAATATTAATAGATTTCCCGATGTTCCGCTGTTTATAAAATATTTAGAAAAACAGAAAGAGACAAGAGCTTTGCCCACAACTGATCAGCTGCCGATTTGTGAAGAAATGGGAACAGGTTTGAGAAATGTAAGATTCCAATAATTTTCTCTAAATATAAAAAAGTATTGAACGGAGTGAATGTGAGCTAAGGTTCGTCGATTGACGTAAATCTAATACGTGACAGTCATGAATTTTGTGGCTAAATTACACATATTGCCTTTTAAATGCATGATCATAGTACTAGCAATATAACATAGTATTTACATGAATATATTTACATTTCAGCTAATACGTCGCCTAACTTCCGATGGTATGAACGAGCTCATTGAAAATCAGTTACTTTCAATGAAAAGTCATCTCATCAAACTGAGCAAATATAAAAGTCAAGAACCGAAAAAGACACAGACATCGCGTATTAGCCTGTCCAAACGAGATGTGATTTGCTATGAGTATCCTCTAACAGATAAGGCTATTAAAAATGAAAACAATCAACGTAAAGTACGAAAATCGGAAAATGAAGGTCCAGCAAATTTAGAATGGCAACATATCTATGGAAACATGGAAAATTCACCGGAGGAGTCATCGCCAACAAATGAATCGACCTCATCAGCAACGGGTGGAAGTCCTGGAACTGGAACTATGGTACAACCAACACCAACGTCATCTTCCCTGGTCGAGTACAGTATGCCCGAGAGAAGTTTTATGCAAGGTGGGTTGATGATGTTTTAAACAACTTTTATTTCGTTGAAACTTAAGGGGCTACCCCCACTTGTAGCGCAATAAAATAGGTCATTTTCATGAATTTATTTTGACAAAACTACGAAATGTTTTTAAACGACTGTTATATTTTCTTAAAGCTCATACTTTGAACACCTTTCAGTAATTTTTTTATTGAAAAATATTACATGATTTAATTACAAATGGCCGTCAAAACAATGGAATTTCAATTTTCACCTTTTGCGGTGACCAAAATTGTGTCGAAGTGGATCATCTGAAACAAAAAATAGCGATGGACTTAGTTAAATAACAGTATAAACTAGTGTTTGATCGAAGGATTTCAAACAATATCCATTTTTCACAAAATGGCGGACAGTCAAAGTTAATATTTCGATTTTCACTTAAAAAAATGGTCTTCGTTTGGCTATAAAACGGCCATTTTTTATTTAAAAAAAAAATCGAACGATCAAACACTACATTTTTATGTATTAAATAAGCCTGCTAAGTTTCAAAAAGATCGGTTCAGTAGTTTTCGAGTAATTTTGGTCACCGACTTCAAAGATGTCATTTCGAGAAAAACGCGTTTATAAGTATAAGTAACGGTTGTATAAGCAACAGTTTCTTCTCTTTCAACGCTCATATCTCGGTTAATTATGTTTGGATCGACTTGAAATTTGAAGGACGTATTCTTAGATAGTTATACTTAAAAAAAATGCAACAAAAAATTAAAGAAAAATTTCAAAGTTACAAGTGGGGGTAACCCCTTAAGTAGTTACTTTGTATTAATATATTATGATCCAGATTTCAAAGCGGAATATTTTTATTCAAAGATTTTTATTATTTTGGAAACTAGATATACATATATTTCTTGACGATGTCTTTGAAAAAAATATAGTAACTTTGATTGAAAACGTATCAGCCGTAATACCAAAATAATATCTCCCTCTCTAAGCTGCTGAAGATTTTTATTTGATCGTAAATTGCGTTTAACCTCACACTTTAAGCATAGCTTCTTTGCTTATCAAAATTTAGAAAAATCCAACAGCAGACGTTTTAGGCAGAATCCTAAAATAAAATCTAAACATTATAATCCAAGGGCTCTTCATATTGACGCCAAAAGAAGTAAAAGAAGACCTAGAACCTCAGGGCTTCCACGCCATCGAAGCATTCTTTCTCAAAATTAAATCAGGTCCATCAAAGCTTTTGCAAGTTCTCTTCCCAATAAATGAAAGTTAGATATACCACGTGCAGCCCATCTACCATCTAATGTGCAAAGTCGAGGCACAAAATCCGCGAGATGTACCATCTAAGGGTCACAACTGCTAGCAGTTTCGACACTCTGCCAGCAATTGTCATGCTGAGGCACGTTGCGTCATATGTGACGGATTCCATCACCCCTCAAATCTGTAATCCTCCATAAATACTCTTCTTGGGTACTTCCATAAATAGAAGATTATGATAAACTCAGGTGCAACCTAGTCAATTTTCAGCGCACAGAAGAGGAGCCAGACACCAAAAAAACTGACCGTGAACGAATAACAGATTGAAAGGTAACGGATGGCCAAGTACTTAGCACTCACATTCGACAATCGACTAACACATACAATAGTAGAGAAATACATACGCGACAAAGCTTTAAAAGGCTTCGACAAAATAGACCAACACACTTATAATACCTTGGACATTCTCAGATTCCCGATTAGGGATCATGAGAAAAATCAGAGCGAAAAAACGAAAAAAAAACAGAAAAATCGCTAGCTAGTGCAAACCATTTGCACACAAACTAAATCTAAGTACCCTAAGAAGCCCAAATTCATAGCTGACCGCAAAAACGCTCATAGAGAAAAGTGTAGTAAGAGTGAATCATTTTACTAGCTCCCATTTCCTCATCGCTTAAAATAAAATAAATCGTTAATTTACCTTGAAAGTAGTCTAGAATAGATTTCCTAAGTAACTCCTCCCAACCTATCTTTCACAGAACGCTCCTCCGAATGTCGTAAGGATCTTGAAAAATTGCGTGCCAAACTCAAAGCAAAATACGCAGTTCTTTCTGCAAATCGAGAATACAATCCAGCGAAATTCTACTCAGCAATTCCTAGCAAATGGCGTATGATGGGAACATTAGTAGCTCATATACACGAGCATAAAGCTTCTATGATTAAATTGACTGCACTGAAACCCTATGGTTCCTTATTCGCAAGTGGTAGTACCGATGGAACTGCTCGTTTATGGGATTGCAACAAACTAAATGGAAATCATAGCATTAATAAATCGCGACAGGTTTATTCAGCCAATACTCCAATTAATGCATTAGCAGCCTGCGAAGGTGGTCAAAGCTTAGCAGTAGGTGGAAAGAATGGTGAACTTCTGATCATGCGAATCGATCGTAATTCATCGAAGATGACACTGCAACAAGCACTGCATTTAGGTGGATCAACTGTTCATGAAAAGTGAGTTTTGTTTTCGTTTGTTTCTGTCCAATTTTCTTTGAATCTGGAACTGCCGGTTTTCTATGCTCATTTAAAAACGAATTATTTCAGTGGCTATAACGATGGTCCCGTTGTTGACATGCAATCTCTCGATCAAAGCGTAATTGCCTATGCCACACTCTACAGTGGCATTGTTGCCTGGGATCTTCGAATGCAGAACAGTGCGTGGCGATTAAAAACCGAATTGTCAAATGGCGTGATAACAACAATGTGCGCTGATCCGACTAGCTCGTGGCTTGCTGTTGGGACAAGCCACGGTAAGCACATTTGTTGGGATCTACGATTTCGCATACCTATAACTGAAATCAAACATCCACACGGATCGTGGATTCGAAAGATTTTATGTCATCCAACGGAACCTTCCTACTTGATTTCATCGATTCATGGAAGTAACGAGGTTTCGATGTGGAATCTGGAAACATCACAACGCCAACAGGTGTTATGGGCTAGTGCATCTTCTCCTCTCACAGTATCTAATCATGTAGGAGAGATATGATATGAACAACTTTCTAGTTTCGATAGGTTTCTTTCAAATTTCAGAATAGCAACTTGGCCACATGTGCATTGTTGACTGGGATTGTCGATGGATCGCCATTTCTACTAACTGGAAGTTCTGATCACCGAATTCGTTATTGGGATTTAGCGCAACCGAAAAATTCTCGATTAGTTGTTCCTTCGAACAAAGACAATTTAACTGATGTGTCGTTCACATACGAGTAAGTAAAATTTGATTGACACTGTTGTGAGTTGAATAATTTTAAAATAAATAAATATTTCTCAGTTATAAACTGACTCATACAATTTCAACATACGAATCAATGTTTTCTCGTACTTTATTGCTATTCTATTACAGCTCCCGTTTAATCGATGGCATTCCAGTGATTTGCGAAACTATTAACAGTCTCGGTACATCAGGAAGTATGGCTTCCAGTCGTAATGCAGAAGAACAGCCACGATCTGGTCCCGAAATGCCATCACCTTATTTCATTGATAATATTACCGATATGATTATGTGCAATACCGATAAGCAACAAACTTTTATTCCTACTGCTGGTCGTGATGGTGTTATCAAAATTTGGAAATAAGGTAGCTTATCTGAGAATGCACATTTATAAGTACATTTACAAACATTCAATCTTAAGAAAATTAATTTAAATTTCATGTAACAGAATTATGCTATTATTGAATTTGAATATGTTAATTTAAGTAACTGTGATTATAATAGTACGAATGAATTATGTTTCTGAGACTGGGAAAGTAAGATAATTTTAAAAAAAAACAAAAGTTTGTAGAGTAATGTTGTTATAAAAATCTATTTAAATATTCAGAAGTATTCATTTATCGTGAGAATGATACAAACAATCTTATTATATATTTTCATTCCACAATTAAATACATATATCAAATATAAAACTCTAAATTGTCCTTTTCTTTATCTTCACAAACTACGCACCAACTTAAGTGAATCTGGATGATAAACTAATATCGACAAGAACTTTTCAAAATTTTAAAACTACATTTATATTGAATAAACTAAAAGCAAATTTAATATTTCGCACGATAGCTCCAAAACGGTGTTTTCGGAAAAGGAAATGCCCTCGGGTTGGAATAGGGATTTCCAGTGATTACTTTTGCAATCTGCTCATAAGTTCGTCCAGCTGGCTTCCGTTTTTGTCTTGAAATCTGAGATCGAAAGAAACTTGGTCTACCATACGTCGAACGTCCAAAAAACTGTGGTTGACTTGAAACTTCCAAGAAACAACTGACGACAAATACTAAAATGCAGAATAGAATCAAAAGTTTCATATTGAAGTCTCTGGCGGATAGTAAATCCTTGAATGGACTGGTTAAAGTAAAGAGGATCGACTAACTGAAGTTTGTGAAAAATGGCTAGTTTTATAGCATCAATTCATTCCAACGAAAGTACTTCCTCATTGATGCGTCAAGAGAAGATAGAAGGTAAGCGTAAACCACATTATGATGATGATGATGACTGTAACAGTCCGTACTGGATATTATAAATACTGAAAAAACTGAAGTATGAATTACTCATTGTATGTGAATATACTGCGTGGATCACATTACTGCGGGAAATATTGTACACCAGTCATTATTAACCCTGAAATAGTCTGGAATAGTGTAAATAAGACAAATTTAATACTTTTGTCTACCTTCGCATTGGTATAAGTTGACCTGGTACCTAGCTGCTAGTAATGTGAAACTCAATTATTCTGCGAAACCCATACCTAATTCTTGTCCTCCTTTTAAATAATGTTTTGGCATTTATTGGCGGTAACCACCAGTGCTGCCATTTATATTTTTGGAATAATGCTAGATTCAACTTTATTTAATGCTAAATAATGCTAGATCTTGTAAAATTATAATGCTAAATAATGCTATCGTATTTAATTGAAACAAACATGGTTCAATATGAAAACAATATGTATATTCATATGAGGGTTGATCAATAAGTAATGATAATTGGTTATTTCCAGTTCGCATAAAATTTAAAAAAAAAAATTTTACTACCACATATACTCACAAACTCAGCATGAAAAAAACATATAATTAGGCCACGATTCCAGGGATTCAAAGTGCCGAGAGCACTAGCTCTAGTATAACACAGTTCTAAGAGGAGCTGCATTCATTTGAATACGAACAGACGAAGGAAGAACATCAAAATGGGGAAAAACGAAATTTGTTTGCAAATCTGTTTCATATAATTGTCTACCAGAGGCATACACGGCGACATGGTGGAAACATAAGGGGACTCTGTTCCTCCATATTCCACCGTTGCAAGCTAGGCCAAAGAATTTAAGCTGGGAAGAACATACGCTGAAGATGAACACCGCGAAGGACGTGCATCCACATCCCTCACTGAAGACAATGTAAAAAAATCCGAAGATGTCGTGTTTACAGATCAAAGAGTGACCCTCAGGCATGTAGCTTAGGTCACAGGGATCTCATATGGTAGTGTTCGAAAAATCTTTGCCAACCAAATACATATGAAGAAGGTATCTGCCCGAGAATGTTAACGGACGAGCTTAAGAAGAAACGAGTCGACAACTCAATGATGAATCTCAAAAAGTTCCAGGTAGATGAGTAGAATTTTTTGTCTTATTTCGTGACCATGGACGAGATTTGGATCCACCATTTTGATCCAGAATCGAAAATGCAATCGATGACCTGAAAGCGACCCTCTTCATCGATGCCGAAGAAATTTAAAGTGTCAAGTTCGGCAGGACAGGTTATGGATCAGCCTGTGGGACGCTGAAGAAATGATTGTGATGGAATATTTGGAAACGGGAGCCACTATATCAGGCTCTTACTAAGCTGAGCAAATAAGAAGATTGCGAGAAGCAATGAAGGGGAAAACACACGGCAAACTGCGAGCCGGAGTTCTGTTTCTTCAAAATAAAGCACCGGCTCACAAGGCTGCAGTTGCGATGGATACAATTAAAGAAACAGGATTCGAACTGCTTGAACACCCACCCTATTCGCCAGATCTAGCTCTCAGTGGCTTCTGCCTCTTTCCTCGGCTCAAACAACACCTTTCCAGTAAGAATTTTGAAAATGCTAGAGAAGTGATGGCCGCCGTTGAGGTATTTTGGGAGAGTCCAGATAAAGAATTTTTTTCTAAGGGTATCCTTGGGTTTGGAAAAAGATGGACTAAATGTTTTAACTTATTAGAAGGCTATGTTGAAAAATAAATATATCTTTTAAGTTTAATCACCTTGGTCTTGGTCACTTATTGATCAACCCTCGTATGTATAACAAAAACAAATTAGAAGTTTAAAATTTACATCTCAAAATGATTCTACATCTATTACAGATATATCAATTATATCTGAATCTTTTTCTCTTGTGTAAAGCTCATTTCTATCAATATTTTTCAAAACATTGTTTGGAATCTCTCAATCAAAACAGCAAAAATTATTTATTTTTAAGTGAAGAAAAAGTATTAGTGTCGGATAACGCTGGAGAAAAATCTGCTTGCATTTGAAGCCCTAATAAAACAGAAAATTCACATTATTCAGGAAAAAATATCTAACTAGAATGCACATACTTTAGTAAACTTGAACTTGTAGATGCCCGAGGCTCCTGGGAGTCTGAAGTGGATGGGACCCCATACCTGATTTTTAGCATCATCACGATAATCTATATATTTTGGATTTTGAAATTAAAATTTGATGGGCGAGATTGTAAATAGATGAGTGCCAGATTATTCCGAAATCTAAATTTAAATGCTAAAAATAATGCTAGATGCTAACTCCGAATTTCGAATGCCGTTTTGGAAAAAATAATGCTAGATCTAGCATTCAAAATGCTAAAATGGCAGCACTGGTAACCACTTGCATTTTAACATAGCTTCTAACATTTTAGAACTGCAGAAAAACTTTCGAATAAAACGGGCCAGCTTGAATCGTCTTTTGAATTATAATGAACCAAGTTCTAACTCACGTGGTCAATGTTAACAAACTTATAAAATACTTATACAACGTGCAAAATTTGGTAACCACATTTTGTACAGATCTGTTTCAATGCCTACACTTTTGCGTCATTTGAAATGGATGTACTTATTCACATAAAAGTTGCGTATGGTGCGACAAGAATCATTACCAACATGTTAATTTGCAATTGTTCTGTTCGCATTTATTGCGTGCTTAAGATGTACAATGCATACCAGCAAAAAGAGTAAAACAAACGCAACTGAAAAGTACTGGATTAACCTGTTTATTGATGTCGAAGTTAAAATGGATTAAACAATTATAACGCATGTTACTGTTCGACATGAACTGTACAACTATAGAAAAATAACTTTATACCGGTTTAGTTCGATGTAATTGTATCTAAAAATGCTAAAAATACAACAAAAAAAAGTTTTTTAACTTTTTAACAATCCACAAAAAAATACAATTCTAGCAGATATATAACCCTTCTTTCAAATTTAAGATAAACGATCCTATGCAAAGGTTTACGCACAATTAGCGTATACGAACCTTCTATATGATTCATTAATAAAAAATTTGCCCTGGAGGCAAATCTGTTGAATCATTGTCAAGGTAATATCAATGACCGCGAACTAGATATACAGGTATTTACCATGCATACCCATGCAGCGTAAGTTGCAGATACATTACGCATTCAATTTTCGTTTTCAGACGTTCACGTGCAGCATAATTTATTGTTTTATTGCCGTTGGTACAATCTATAGTTTAGTGATTCGAGACATGTGTCATTTTTTTCAAACGGTTAAAGCACATTACTTGTCCCATCGACTGTCAATAATTTATGAGATGTTGAAGTTAAGTGTAGTGAAGTTCTCATGTCCTTAACTGTATTTATTTGTTTATTTTTTGGCTAGAAACCCCGGAAATCGGCATTCGATTTATAGTACTGATTCACTTAAAAAATACCCGGTGTTCTTTTGGTGAAATTTAATTTATTAAAAAAGGAATCAACTAATTAATGATTCAATCAGTGAGTATGATTATTGTGATTCAGGTTGTAATGAGAAAAATTGCATTTGGATTGATTTAACCACCTTAACATGCATAGTGGGCATAGAAAAAAGTTTGGTTGTTTGGAAAATTAGCCGGGTGATTGAAATTTGTTTATTTATTCGAATGTCTATTATAGCAGACTTCATCCAATTTTAGATTAGAAAATAATAATGAAGGAAAAATAATCAAAGAAAAAGAGCATTATAGTATAAGAAAACAGAATAAGAAAAATTATCCTACATTAAAAATTAAACATGTTCAGAAACTGGAGCTAAAAATTTTATTTGAGGACTTTATTTTTCAAAAGGTTTTTGTGTGCAAAAAACGTCAATAAAAGAGGATCGAGTTTCAGATCATTGTGTTGTCTAGCTGTACGTAACAGCTGTGCATAAAAGTAAATTTCAGTACACACGAAAAAAACATTAAATACAAAAGAGGATCTGTTAAATCCTAGATCCCTGAACAGAAATCCGGCTGCATAGATTGAAGAACACAAAACGGTAATGCAGTTTGAAAAGGAGATACTCGTCTACGAAAACTCTGCGTAATTCAAGAGTCTGTGTTATCGAAAGTCGATGATTATAATCGCAATAAAAAATATTGAGTTTGGAAAGCAATGAGTAAACCTAAGTTGGTGGACGGATTCTAAGGTATGCACAAGGTATTGGTAATAGGGATACCACACTTGAAAACTATTCCAGAACATTACGAACAAATGAAAGGAAATGCTAAAATCAGAAGGAGAGGTTAACAAAGGATTTGGGGGATCTAAGGATAAAGCCAGACCATTCAGAAACCATGGCAGTGATCTGCATTATATGTTGATCGAATTTAAGTTTGAAGTCAAATATCACGGATAATAAGAGCTACGTACAACAAAATTGGTGACACTTCGCAACATTCAGAGTAAGGGCGTTAGCAATGCACCAGTTATGCAACGCAGAAAGATCATTTTGCAAATGATAAAAATCTTCAAATGTCTCGATTACTCTGGACATCTTGAAGCCATACTGATAGGGAGATCATATATAAGGTGGTAGATGATTGATAAACAACAGAAGCAATAGAGGGCAAAAAATCGAATCTTGCGGAACTCTTGAGGTATGATAAAAAGTAGCAGAAGTACTGCAATTTATAGTTACGTCACAAGTACGATCAACAACATGGGAAGTGAACCAAGAGAATAGAAGGCCAGAAATACCATGAATCTCAAGCTTAACAATTTAGCGAAAATCATAACTCACAGAGTCAAAGGCTTTGGAGAAATTTATATATATGTTTCATCTACTTGCTTTTGTTGAACCAAGGCAGATGCAAAAGCATTCGTGAAGTTGGTTAATGTATTTTTACCTTTTATCAGCCCATTCTGCTCTGGAGCTAAAAAAAAAGATTGCATGGAAGAGTAAACTCTATTGTAAACCACTCTTTCAAGCAGTATACTGAAACAAGTGAGGAGAGAAATAAGGCGATAATTTCGGATACAAACACGATCATCAGCTTTGTGTATAGGAAACGGCAATGTGTGAAGAAAAGGGTTTCTGTCTTACTGGAATTGATCTTGATCATCCACTTCGTGAAAAAATCCAAAAGGGTATTAAATCTAGGTTCTAAATTAGTCCTTAGGCCTTTTGAGTTTGTACCTGACGATACAAAAGCTATGTTGTCTGCGAAACGGCTTGCAGTTATTCGTTGTCGGAATATGGCTGAGGAACAGGTTAAACAGAATTGAATTAAGAACGGAGCCTTGTGGGACTCCCGTTGGAATCGAAAAATTTACGGAGAATGCACCATTGATTTGAACATAGAAATAATGCTTTGTCAATAAATTTAAATAAATATTTACATAAGTATGTTAAAAATCGGAGCATTTACAATATGTGGATAAATCTACTGTGCCAGACACAGTCAAAAGCCTTTTCAGCGTCGAGAATGAGCATCGCATCAAATAGTTTCACTCGTAAATTATTTTTTATGGCCTTAAATATACGATAGGCGTAGTGAATAATATTATGGCCTGTTCTGAATCCAAATTGCTCGTTTAAGAAAAAGGACTCAAATGGCATATTGACCCCGTCTTATTAGAAGTTTATTAAGGCTGGTAATACTGCAACTTATGCAACCAAACGAATTTAATTTTACCTTTCAGCGGTGACTTTCTAGCATGAAATTAATGAAGACTTAATAAAAAATAAAACAGTCATCGATGTTCTGCCTTTTTAGATTATTATAGTTTTGTTTTCAAGCTTAAAGATTTAAACGCAGCTACTCACGTTTCTAAAAAAGTTATATTTTTTGAGCGTTGGCTTTTTGTGGTATTTATTGTTTTCACGTTTTTCTTGTGATTTTTCATTGGCAGTCAAACAAACAACCAAACAATTCTATTAAATTTTGGGAGTCCCATGGCAAGTCAAACTCGCTGATATCTAAGGTCGGTTTTTTTGATTTAGCTTGCAATTGTCAATCCAACTAGATATCTCATTTCAGGTATGTCTTCGGAAAAGGAACAAACAATAGAACCACCTGTCGTCAAAAGCAGAACTATAAAAATGATACCATACGTCGCGGCAACTAAGTCTTGTAGAAGGCAGATTATTTATGGCTTGAGTGCTTTGGTATGCAACTAGAATATAACCACTGTGAGTAATTCTGATCGTTTCCCAAGTAGAATTTTTGATTTTTCAAACTAATTACTTAGCACGCAGTATATAAAATTATTTCGGTAAAAAAATGTACAATAGAATAAAATACGAGTTTAATCTAGAACTTAGCTAACTTTTATGGGGCACTATAATAATCTATGTAACGCTATATGGCTCCTTTTCCGCTTTAGAGATCCTTTTCCGTTTTAGAGATCCTTAACTTCGTATAATGAGATCACTATCAAATTTTGAAATTGAAGTCCATTCGTTTGCTAAGAAAATAGTTGGGCCACCAAACACTTCAAACCAAATTAAAAGCAAGTGATTGACCTGAGTAAAAAATGAAACGTGATTTTAATTCCAGTTTCTGTTCATTCACAATAACTTATTTTTTTATTTATTGAAATCAATTTAGAATCTATAAACCACTTATTTTATACGTCATTAAATCATTTTATGTGTACATAATAATTTATTTACATTTTCGTTTTTCCACAAATTCACAGCAAATCATATAAACAACATTATCTCCACATCACATAATCATCGACCATAAGTCCAAAACGGTCCCATACTATTCGTATAAGGGTTTGGATTCAAAACTCTAGCTATATCGTTATAGGAACGACCACGATATCCACCGCTACTTCCATGATACGAACGGCGTCTAGAACCATATGGTCTCGAATAACCTCTTCCAAAGTAAAAGAAAGACTGAACAAAAGTCAGCTCCATGGCAACTATGAGAACTATCAAAAGTAATACGAAGAACTTCATTGTCAATAATTTATAGTCCTCAGAACAATGTTCATTTCCAACTTGCAATTATATTTTGAATGTAAGACTGATCAGATTCTTGCTGAGCAGCCTAATTTATACCCTGATGTCTTCTTCATAGATTTTTTATGTCTGGACAGTATGTGACCAATAGCGGGTTATAGTTTTTTAAATACATTCTGTCCTACTGAGTGTATGGACTATTGTTCCACTGTAACAAATGTGTGTACATAGAGTACGCAAGTGTTCTTATGACTAAGAATATATGCGAAGCACATAAGAGATCGTAAACCTAAGAATGGATTCGTTGGCCTTGAATGTTGTACAGTAAAACTTTGAAGGAGTCCATTGTTTACTGGACCGCTAATGTACGTACGATATATAAGACAGAAAATTTTCAGGTAAAATAATAATGGCTTTGTATCACAACGGCAGTTATTACATTTATACAATAACGGGAAATCTTGAGATTCTTGGTATGTCAGCTTACCAAGGTTAATTTTAATAGTCATAAATAGCACGTCTAGTTATATAGCTTCTAGAGGTAAATTACCTGATATACTTACACATAAGCATTTACAATATGTACCATGAATTCTATTTTCTTTTATTTTATCATCTCGGTAACAAAAAATACAGTAAAGTGATAAACCACATAATAATATTAATCACATTTTACTTCTGCAACACGCATTATGTACGCAGTCTGTACATAAATTTCACATATTTTCTCAATGATTAAAAGAGCCTCCTTCTGATTTCAATACAAATTCAACTCAGACTCGCCTGATAGGCACTGTTTCGCATATCAATTTGTTTGATGCCAAGAATTATCAGTTATATACAGTTCTGCACATTTCTCTGTCTTCATCTTGGCTATCGCTTGTATGTGTATCTTAAAATGGCTAGATTTTAGCAACGACATTTGCCCAGGAAATGATAAAATCAGAAGGAGAGGTGAAGAAAGGATTTGGGGGATCTAAGGATAAACCTAGATCATTCCGAAACCCTGGCAGTGATCAGTGAATAGAAAACTTTACAGAGAATGTATCTTTGATTTGAACATAGAAATAATGCTCTGTCATGAAATTTAAATAAATATTTACATAAGTATGCTGAAAATCGAAGCATTTACAATTTGTGGATAAGTCCATTGTGCCAGACCCAGTAACAAGCCTTTTTGGCGTCGAGAGTGAGCATCGCACTAAATAGTTTCGCTCGAAAATTATTTTTTATGGCCTTAACTATACGATAGGCTTGGTGAATAATATTATGACTAGTCCTGAATCGAAATTGCTCGTTCGGGAAAAAGGACGCAAATGGCATATTCACCCCGCTCTATTAGAAGTTTATTAAGATTAGCAGTACTGCAACTTATGCAACCAAACAAATTTCATTTTACCTTTCAGAGGTGACTTTCTAGCATGAAATTAACGAAGACTTAATAAAGAATAAAACAGTCATCGATTTTCTGCCTTGTTAGATTATTACAGTTTTGTTTCCAAGCTTACAGATTTAAACACAGTTACTCACGTCTCTAAAAAAAAGTTATGTTTTTGTGAGCGTTGGCTTTTTTGTGGTATTTATTGTGATAACGTATTTTCGGTTATTTTTGAATGGCAACCAAACAAACAAGCAAACAATTTTATTAAATTTTGGGAGTCCCATGGCAAGCAAGTGAAACTCACTGAAATCTAAGGTTAGTTTTTCTGATTTAGCTTGTTAATTCAACTAAATATTCCATTTCAGGTATGTCTTCGGAAAAGGAATAAATAATAGAATCACCTGTCATCAAAAACAGAACCATAAAAATGATACCATACGTCGCAGCAACAAAGTCTTGTAAAAGGCAGGTCATTTATGGCTGGTATGCAAGTAGAATACAATCAATGTGAACAATTCTGATTGTTTTCCAAGTAGTTTTCTTGATCTTTCAATTTGATTACTTAGCACGCAGTATATAAAATTATTTCGGTAAAAAAATGTACAATATAATAAAATACGAATTTAATCTAGAACTTAGCTAACTTTTATGGAGCACTATAGATAATTCTTATGGGGCACTATAATAATCTGAGCCAGATCCTCCTTCGGTATATGAAAGATGCTGTAAGAAGACTAGTTTTACCTTTAGAAGCGAAATATATTTGAATTTCTCGACAGAGGATGATATTTCGATAATAATTTGCCTCCTTCTTTCGTGTCTACCAATCTGATAGATACTGAAAAAGGAGGCAGGGGGCACTGAAGTAGCGGCAGACCCTCGAAATAGCGATGTCTGTAAAGAAATTTAATTTTATCTGGTCGTGAGAGGAAAAATACCCTTTAAGCAAAAATATTTGGTTTTGAAGGCAAAATTAAATTATTTGGTGATAAAAGCTCTGAAACATAACTTCGATTACTTACACTCAAGAAAAATGAAATGCGGCAAGTGACGAAAATTATTTAAGAAAAACTTCAAATAGAAGAAGCATATAAAATGCATTGTGGGCTCGGGACATTGTGACTAATTATTGTTGGTGTTACTTCTACGAAGTTATGTTGAGTCAATGCTTGGTTGAAAATATATACGTCTAGTATTTGCAAACCGTACTTAATATTCAAGTCTCTTACAACATTGTATGCTGAGACGCACAAGACCATCCAAATTAATGATTAATCAAAAAATACGTTGTGGCTTGGACCAGCTGTGTCCAGAACCTCTGACTAAACTTGCTCACTGTTCATATCAGTTAAGCTAAGGACCTCTCTGAGCCCTTCTCGAGATTTCCAATCAAATTTAAAAATCCTGCCGCTAAATGTCTACAGGGATGCGGATTAATTCAATTTATAATTCATTAAATCTGGTTAAACAAACTGATCGGGCTGCAGTTTGCGTCGAACGGTGGAGAAATGAATTGTTCAAGGTTTCATTTTATAGTCAATTGGCTTGAGCGTCATAACTTTGACTAAGGTACTTGCTAAGGTATTTGATTCCAACTAGTTGTCACTACGTTAACTGTCGCTTTGTCCACTCAGATAGACAAGCACCAAAGTGAAGCAATAACTGTGAGCCCTCAAAACAAACAGAATTGCAGCTTGGAAATCAAACTTGAGTTGAAAGAGTTTTACCATTTTAGTGGCTCCGCCAACCTGACGCTAAAAAGTAGATTGACTCCTTCAAACATATTCTGTCAGCTTACAGATTTCGGAAGTATTCGGTCGATTGATGCTTTAGTGTCTAGCCGATAAACCCTTTGTGTAACGGTATATGGCTCCTTTTTCGTTTTGAAGATCCTTAACCTGGTATAATGAGATCATTATCAGATTTTGAAATTGAAGTCCATTCGTTTGCTAAGAAAATAGTTGGAAGACGAAACACTTCAAACCAAATTAAAATCTAGCGATTGACCCCGAGTAATAGCCCGTTCACACTCGGCTCTAAATCAGGCGATTTCGATCAGCTGATCGCTTTAGAGCTAAATCAACTTAAATCTACCTGATTACCCATACATTTTTTTCCCCTTCCGACCGAGTTAATCAAGTAGATTTATATGCCGTTCACACTACACTCTAAATCAGGCGATTTCGATCAACGCTTTAGAGCTAAATCAACTTAAATCTTACCTGATTACCCATACATTTTTTTAATAGCTAGCTTATTTAATCCTGGAGATATAACTGTATATTGCAATTTATTTTCTTTGATATGGAAAAACTGAAAACACCAACTTGATATCTTTTAAAAAAAAATATATATATTTTGTTGAATATGGTTTGTTATTGCTACTTCTAATAGCAATTATTATTTAAATGCATGCAATTATTATTTTAAATGCAAAATATTGTATAGAAAAATCTACTGCAATTTAATACTCTACATCTCACAACATGTTAAATCATATTAATCAATTAAATTAAAATTAAATTGAATTTCAGTAAGCTTCTTCGATTCCTCCATTCTCGCCATTTTCGCACATTTCACGTGTTGGTTTTTGGCTACGAAAAATCTGAAAAATCCCCGTGTGTTTTAGTTCTAAAAGATTATAGTCTCTGATTAGATAGCTTCTGAAAATGTGTCTAAAAATGGTTGAGTAAACGACGCGAACTACGAAAACGGAGATGAAGATTTGGCGATTAGCCAAATCATTCAGTTTTGAGTGGTTTTGGGAGTGCGCGATTTGGTACAAAGTGCAAAGTTCTTTTACGATTTTTGAAGCAACTGTTCAATGCTTTGAGCTGCGCTTGGTTTTGGGGGTGTCTTTTTTTAAACTAATTAATTTAAAATTAAAAAAAAAAAATTTTCTTCGATTCCTTCATTCTCGCCATTTTCGTCCATTATTGGCCAATCGGTCCCTCCTTTTCGTAATTTCGCGTCGTTTACTCAACCATTTTTTTCCCCAGCCATTATTGTGAATATTCTACAAAAAATTGTTCATTTCCCCTTCGTGCGTGCTGAATTCGAGTACTTTAAGAGTATTTTGCAGAGTTTCGAATTTTGTTTTGATTCCTTCCTTCTTTTGCAAACAAAGCGTGTGTCAGTTGCGAGGCCTCAGAAGACACAAATGGTTTTTATCAAAATGCGTTGGGGAAGAAGGGGGGAGGGGGCCCGATCGCATTTGCATTTCAAGGATAAAGTAATAAAATAATAAATTTTTATACCTATAGGTTGTTTGTTATAAAATTCAATAAGTTATAAACGATTCTTGCATCTGCTATTTCCTGATAAGATTAGTAATAAATTAACTCTGTCATCTTTCAAGGTATAATGCCACCACTCAACATGATATTCTTTAAATTTATGTTCCTGCATTTTAGAGCGCAGATAATTACGATTACCACTATGCTTCTAGATTTTCACGACATCTTCCTGTAATTTTTGTCCAACCTGATTTGGTAGAATTGTCATATTACTATGAGTAATAAAAAACACCATTTTAATGTTCTCGAGAGGTATCAAGTCGGTTGCCATCATCCATCGATTTGGTTTGTTCGCCTGATTAAATAAAATAGGTTCGCAGAAAGGTTTTTTTGCAGAATTTTGCAGCTAAAAACCCCAGCCGCCAAATTCTGTTACACCTGCTTTGCTTAAGTACGCGAACAGACTAATAGCAAAGAAGCAAAATTCCAGGCAATAACGGCTGCGAATTGATTGCCTGGTGTTGAATTGC
The DNA here is from genome assembly GCA_963978885.1 of Nemotelus pantherinus. NCBI lineage: Eukaryota > Metazoa > Arthropoda > Insecta > Diptera > Stratiomyidae > Nemotelus > Nemotelus pantherinus. The sequence goes on from OZ022265.1 coordinate 10,928,562, forward strand.
CCTGAAAGCACCGCGGTGGTCGAGTCTTGACGCAAGGCCGACGATCGAGGCATTACGAATTGTGTGGCCACGAGGAAACTGCGGCCATAATAATATTGCGGACGCCCAGCTGACGATGAAATACTAAACCCGGGGGCACCCAGGACCGCATGAAGAATGAAGAGAAAAAACTTTTCTCTTAATACGTTTACTCATTTACTTTCCCTACATGTTCTAAATGGTTGTCGGATCGGATTTTCGGTTGTTGGGTTGGGAATTTTTTTTATTACTATACTATTGTGATAATACTATTGTGAATTTTGTTCCGGCTGATTTTTATCACGTCCGGCCACGACCGGGGAAATAATATTCCGAGCGTCGTTGGAATCGCCAATATTTTCAATATCAATTGTATTTTTTTTACATGCCCCGATCACATAGAACATTGAGAGCTTTGTTTTATATACATGCATTATCTTATTTCTTGTTTAAAACATTAATTTTTGATCTTCTTTAAAACATGATTTTTGTTGATTTGCAATTTTCGTTTTTTCGCCATAATTTGATGCTGTGGAGATTCTGGATAAATGACTTTTAGTTCCGTGTTAATGTCACGTTCGTGGCTTGATTCAATGCCTCCTAGAAGTACGGGCCGTAATGCAGAATGATGACGTCAGAGATCGCGGGAACAATGTCGCGAAAAACACACGTAGTCTTATGGGACGTCCGCGGGGTAAAATGAAAAATGTAACTCTATCTATCTGACAAAGCCTAATTGGTTCCAAGGTCCTTAACAAAACATATTTCTTATGCGACAAAGTCGGGCAAATATTTATCGAAAGGCAAAGTTTCTGACACCGGCAGCACATTTGGTACAAACACTGGGATAAATTCGCAGAGCAGATGTGTAAAGTTGATACCGATACATAATGATACCGATAAGTGAACCAGGAGATAAGAACGTTCAGGCCTATCGGCCATCGAAGGAAGAAGGCCCCGGATCTTTTTGCGAACTGAAGGTGTCTTCAACCTTCAGCAGCCGCTGCCTACCGGAAGTTGGGAGGGAGGGAACCGGAAGTACAAATCAGGTACTATTGTGAATTTTTCCGGGCTGAATTGTTCTCAGAGCGTGCTTAATTCCATCCGTGAGAGGGAGAGTAGATTTCAACGAAATGTCATTCGAATTTCGTTCAAATATAGCAAAAATTGGACAAAAAAGGAAAATGTGAGTTGTACAAAATGAAAAGAAAATGCTCTTGCATGTTTCTGCACCATTTTGAACAACTTTCATGCAAAAAAAATTGTACACACAAATTCGTATGACAGTTCGCTCTCTAAATCTCCTCATTCTAAATCACTTCGGGTAGTGTGAACGCTTACCTGATTAACTTTAGGTCTGTTTCCGTACTTTCAGCAAAATACAGCAGTAACAGAATTTTACAGCTTGATTATTTTTGTGGTGGGGGAACATTTGGAAAAGTACAGAAACGCGCTGCTGCAACTTGCTGCAAGTAAGAAGAAGACACTAAAAGTGACAGCTGCGTTGATTTGAATTTCGAAAAACGTTCTTGCGGACCTTAAATCAGCCTTATCTTTGTAGTATGTATTTTGTAGTATGCAAAATAAAAAAAACAATTGTGAGAAACATTGGTGTCATGATCACAGCCCACACAACAGATGAAGCCATCATATGCATTGGAAACACCTTGTGAACATATCCTTTTCCATCTACAATATTATCATATTTTGCTCGTGCGCAATTATGAGTTCCATTAATAGATATAACAGGCTCTATTAATGGAGCCCATATCAATATTGATCCGCCTGCGAAACAAAATTTATAATTCATCTATATTATTATGCCTGCAAAATAAAAGAACAGCATATTCCCGCCAACAATACATTTCATTTTCAGTTGCAATGACTAACAAGTTCAAAGTACAAATCAGTTTTGTCCTTATTAAAACCTAGCCTCCACCGAAGTCGATCATATACAAATAAGTGCACACCATGCACTAAATATCCACCATTGGATATTTTGTAATAGCAATAAAAACGTTGTGCGAGAAATATATTCCGTGTTCATTGGAATATTGCACAGAAAAGATTTTTCTTCGCGCGCTCATTTGAATATATATGCATTTCAAAGGCTCGCGCCAAGCCCATCGTAGTCGATTTGACAAGCTGCAGCAAAATGCCTCAGCTCAGTTCGGCTGTAATTTTCTTCAACTTGCTGAAAGAGGGGAAGCGATGACGTCAACAAGATTTTATTTGCAGCAAAAGTACGGAAACGACTTGCTGCGAATCTATTATAATATATTATAATAGATTCAAGTACGGAAACAGACCTTTTGACAGCTTCTAAATCTACTTGATTTAGAGTCGAGTGTGAACGGCATATAAAAAACGAAACGTGATTTGAATTCTAGTTTCTATTCATTCACAATAACTCATTTTTTTATTTATTGAAATCAATTTATCCTAAGTGGAGGGAGGACAAACTATTGTCCTAGAATCTTGTTTTGAAACTGACCTTTCAGAAACCATTTTTTTGCACGTCATTAAATTATTTTATTTGGACATAATAATCTGTTTACATTTTAATTTTTCCACATATTCACCGCAAATCATATAAACAACATTATGTCCACATCACATAATCATCGACCATAAGTCCAAAACGGTCCCATATTATTCACATAAGGATTTGGATTCACAACTTTAGCTATATCGTTATAGGTACGTCCAGGACGTCCACCGCTACTTCCATGATTCGAACCATATGGTCTCAAACCATATAATCTCGAACCATATAATCTCGAATAACCTCTTCCAAAGAGTAATGAAGACTGAACAAAAATCAGCTCCATGGCAACTATGAGAACTATCGAAAGTAGTACGAAGAACTTCATTGTCAATAATTTATAGTCCTCAGAACAGTGTTTATTTCCAACTTCCAATTATATTTTTAATGTAAGACTGATCAGATTCTTGCTGAGCAGCCTGATTTATACCCTGATATCTTCTTCATAAATTTTTTATGTCTGTGACCAATAGCAGGTTATAGTTTTTTAATACATTCTGTCATACTGATTGTATGGACTATTGTTCCACTGTAACAAATGTGTGTACATAGAGTACGGTAGTGTTCTTATGACTAAGAATATATGCGAAGCACATAAGAGATCGTAAACCTACGACTGGATTCGTTGGCCTTGAATATTGTACAGTAAAACTTTGAAGGAGTCCATTGTTTACTGGACCGCTATATAAGGCAGATATATAAGGCAGAATAGTTTCATGTAAAATAGTAGTGGCTTTGTGTCACTACGACAGTTATTACATTTATACAATAACGGGAAATCTTTAGGTTCTTGGTATATCAGCTTGCCAAGGTTAATTTTAATAGTCATAACTAGAGCCTCAAAAAAATGTTAAAATTGTTAAAATAACACTTTTTAACATTTTTGTTGTTGTTTTTTTGGAAAATTAACATTTTTCCGCCATTTTCTGACTTTTGATAGGAAATTTAACAATTTTCTGCCATTTTCACACTTTTAGTAGAAATTTAAACATTTTTCTCGATTGATCGTTCACGATTTGCTCAAATCAATCGAAAAGATGAATATAGTACATTCATATAATATGAAAGTCAACCAAACAATATTTTTTATATTTATTCAACAGAAAACTGAGAGCGTCAAAATTTCATTTATTTTATTAAATAAACAAAGATAAACTTCAATAATGATTTAACGATGATTAAACTGAAGCAGATTCACATCATGATTCATTCGGCGTTTTTTTTGACAGTATAATTAAGACGAGTTGAAACAAACTGGAACAATTGCTGAATAGGCAATCATTGTTTCATTAGAAATTTCCTTTTTCTAAATAAACGAATAAATATGCATCAACTATGAAAAATTTACTCGCTGTCATCAACGAGACCGAATCGAAAAAAGTCTATCAAAGAACCCTGATGTAGATGTTTACACCGACCTACCAGTGGATCACAAAATCAAACCAAATTTTGCACCAATGACATCAGTAAATGCGGAACGTTCATTGTCCATTTATAAGTACATTTTATCCAGTAGACGTAACTCTCCCCCTCAATTACAAATTGCAAAGCAAAATATCCTTCAATGCGACATTTTTTTTAAGGATAAAGATGATTCAGAATGAAAAATGCAACAGAATGAAATTTTCTTTCTCAGTTTTTTATGTTTGTTGCTCTATTTTATGAACATCTGAATTAAATTGATTTAACATTTTTTATAAAAATTTTCGGTCTTTTTTTCTAACATTTTCACAAACATTTTCAGCCCATTTTATTTAACATTTTTTTGAGGCTTTAGTCATAACTAGTATCACGTCTAGTTCTAAAGCTTCTTGAGGTAAATTACCTGATATACTGACACGTAGAGGTACTACAGTAAGTAAACATGAATTTCATTTTCCGGCTTTTGAAATAAATAAACATATCAAGTCAGATCTTTTATTTAATCATCTCAGTAGCAAAAAATACAGTAAAGTGATAAATTCATTTAATAATATCAATCACATTTTACTTCTGCAACACGCATTATGTACGCAGTCTGTACATAAATTTCACATATTTTCTCAATGATTAAAAGAGTCCCCTTCCGATTTCAGTATAAATTCAACTCAGGCTCGCCTGATAGGCACTGTTTCGCATATCAATTTGTTTGATGCTAAGAATTATAAGTATGTATGTACAGTTCTGCACATTTTTCTGTCTTCATCTTGGCTATCGCTTCTATGTGAATCTTAAAATGGCTAGATTTTAGCAACGACATTTTTCAGCAACACAAACAACAGTAGATGGTATCGGAATAAATGAGATACGAAGTAATTGGGACAGAATATGGTTAAGAGAAATATTGTGACTACCAACGGCTTTCTTGGGATTGTTGTTAAGAGTATGAAAATTATTGAAATTTGTAGACACGAATACAATCGGATTTATACATACATATGTACTGTTTTTGAATTTTTCATTGCATAATATTTTTTAGAACATATTTGTTAACGTGGAAGTTAGATGTTGACAATAATACAGAGTCTAACAAATTAGTTGTTGATAACGATTGTTCTTTCCCTGTTACTAATTCATCATTTGCCTGGGAAGCACTAATAAAAATAATCACAAAGTGTAGAAAGAAGGAAAGGAAAAATGCAAATGATATAAAATTTGTATGAATCAAAAGGTAGAATACACTCTTAATATTTCGATTCTTTAGTATGCATTGCACGCTATAACACTTGGTAACGAATTCTAACTTAGGTAGTGAAAACCAGAATAAACTGGTTAATTTTATATGGAAATAGGGAGTCATAGCCCGATAGAATAGTGTGCGTTTTTACGACGGTAACACTTTGCAAACTATATCTACCAAAAACATGAGTCTTATTTATATGTTTCATGTCTTATTTATATGTTTCTTGTTTTCAGATTTGTTTTTTAATTAGAAATATTGAAGGGAAAGGAAGCACAGATGCTGCGCATTAATTTCTACTGCCACAACCTCGCGCATTATTATTTGTATTCACATCAAAGACAAATTATTCGAAAATTGGAAGGTTCGATTCGTAGCCTGAGATACTGGAAGGCGAAAATAAAAAGTATACGAGGAAGTAGTATAGAATAGGTTGAAAAATGGCGCAATTTACGACCATTCTAACTATCAAATCGGTCTCATCATACCAAACACCGTACTAAACTAATAACTAGCTTAAATTTTCATGTTTATTATTATCTTTGCTGAAGTCTCGCTATTTATTTTTTTAATTTATTTTACTCGACAGGGACGCGATTTAGCATCACCCGATTGTTTTTATACAATTTAAAACTACCCCACATTTTGATTATGTATGTGTGGGGGTTGAAGAAGACGCGCCTAGTACCTCTCAGCAGTCAGGCCAGAAAAAATCTTTGTACTCATGCCCTCAGCCTACCATAGTTTCCCAGATCACCCGGATCATTCACAGAGCATAGCACTACATCAAAGATAAAGTATTGGTATCGGAGACGCGTATACGATGGGCATTCACAGAGGAAATGCTTTGCAAATACAGCCTATTCAAGGCAGAATGGTCAGAGGTCATCCTCATCAACACCTACTTGGTACATGTGTCCTCCCAGACAGTTATATTTAGTCAGTATGCCTGTCAGGGCTCTGCAAACTTTCCTACTCTTGTTGAGAAGTAATCCCGCAGTCGCATGATTGAGCTCTGAAAGAATGACTTTAATATACCTGGCTACATCAGAAGACATTCATCTCTATTCGTGAACATTAATCACCGACTTCCGAAAAATGGAATATACAAGCCCGAATCAGGGTCCTGTAGTGGAAGCGTCGAAACTTGCTTCGCAATGGCGTTAGCAATTTCTTTTCCATCAACACCACAGTGTCTCGGTACACAGCGCAGATGCACTACATTGAATCTGGCGACAAGAGCTCAATCGTACTCTGCACTCTTGGGCGATTTTCGAAGTAGTCAGGCAAATAGCGATTCGTTTTTCCTTAAACGTCTTCAGTAACCCAGCAGGTAGCTCTCAAGATAGCGAATATTCCTGCTTGAAAAACAAAAACGTGCTCTCCAATAGAAAAAGTCCACCCTTTATTCACTGAATGCAGATAGATCTAACCAGATCTAACATCTGTCTTCGAACCGTCCGTAAAGAATATCTCGTAATATCCCCTCGTATAGACTTCTTGGTGTTTCCAGTCACTTGTGCTCAAGAAGATTACTTCGTATCTCCTCCCTAAGTCAAGTAAGGGCACTCGAGCGTCCAAAGACTTCGTGAAAATCGGAGATTAAACGCATCGAATCTCTAACAGAGTAGTCTCCTACAACATCGTTTCCTATCCATAGACCAAGTTGAGTTAGTCTATGGGCAGAGCTCATCACCACACTTTGAATTTGAATGTCGTTTTCAGCTTGGCTAACTTCTTACGAGCACACAATAGCTTCAAAATAGTCCACCACACCAGGGATTCGTACCCAATCATCAGCTTTATGATTGTTACGTAGATCCACATAACTCCAGATCCCAAAAGCTCTCTTGCACTGCCCGAAAATATTCAGAGTTCGAGTAAGCTTCACTTCCTTATGATTCTGTCAGATAAGTTTTTAGTCCAGTAATACTTCTAGAAATTTGGCTTCATCTGAAACTTGAAGAGTTCCACCCTTCATATTAGGAAGTACTAATTCTTCCAGTTTTCTTTTCCTGGTAAACAAAATAAGTTTCGTTTTACTAGGATTCACTGTTAGACAGTGCCTCGAATACCAACTGTCAATTAAATCCAATGCGCGATATGTACTTCTACATACCACATACTAGTGTAGCCACGTTATCAGCATAAGCCTGCGCGTGTAGCCGTTCCTGTTGTAGTTCGTTTAGCATGGAGAAAACTAACATGTTCCACAGGAGCGGAGATAAGACGCCTTCTTAAAGGCATCCACTTGTCGCCTCCGATATCTAGAATCAATCGGCTCCAGTTTCCGGCAAGGCATGTATTAATTTAACTAGGACCTCGTCCAAACCATGAATCTTCGGAGATTCGTATAGCCCCCCAAAGGGTGCGCAGTCAAAGGTCTCTTTAATGTCCAAAAATACCTCCCATCGCATTCTCACCATTTGAGACCGGTCTCTCAACTCTAGAAACCAGAGAACGAAAGGCTGACGTCCTCGTGCGTAAGCCTCTTTCAACAAGTCTCTCCAGGCATTTTAGGAGAAACGACTTTAAGCTGATTAGCCTAAAGTTCCCTGGATCTAAATAGTAATCTCTCTCCGGATTAGGTATAAAGACTATCTTAACCTGAATATACTCCAGGAATAGATATGCGTAAAAGATTGTTTTCAAACCTGCCTCCATGTTGTCAATTCCCTCTCTTATCATAAGCGAATGAATGCCATCCAGGCCCGGTGATTTGCAATTTCTAAAAGGGATGATTTGCTTCCCTGACCCTTTCACTGGTTACTAAAGATCTAGCTGTGTATCAGCATTTCCTACTGCTGGGAAGAGTAGGTAAGAGATTTTGTGTAAAATTAATTGAAAAGTCTTTTAAAAACAGTGATTGGTTGAGGAGGTTTTTTTTCAGTAAAGAGGCTATTTATATTTGACAAAGTCTCATTTCACAAGCAATGACAGATAAATTATTGCCTAATATAATATTACTATTCATTAATATTATTGATAATATTACAAATTGTTTCTTAAAAGAGACTCGAAGTTTAGTCTGAAAGCCGGGACCAACTTGCAGATTCTACCTTAGCAGGCGTTGAACTCATTAGATAGTAATTTAAACCTACTCGTAAAATTTTAATTGCCACCAGCAAATATCACCGTACAAACAAAACTAAGCTAATACGATTTCAGTCATTTTTATTTATAAAAAAATCATTTCACATTCAAATATACTTTGAATTGTTACTTAATAATTTTCGGTAGCCAAGATACATCTTGCACCCATATTTCATCACAACATGTATTACAATGGTCAATTACACCTAACTTCTATGCATACCACACATCAGATAAATCACAGAAAATGCAAAATAATTTCATAACGCACGCTATTACATAACAATATCAAACAGAACAATCGCATACCGACCACATGGTGCAACACAATATCCAACATAAAATACTTTCTCCCAATAGATATATCATAGTATTTCAATACGGACACTTTGGTGCACCGCCCGGATTCAAGAAGCTATCACGGCTTATAACCGAACAGATTTCCTTATAACGTCTACCACCATCCGAACGTTGTTTCTGCGGCCTTCTCGGCGGATTAACATAACCGCCACTATAAGTTCCATGGCTTCCATAACCGACTGCTCCATATCCTGGATAATTGTAATCGTAGGAGTGTGGCGCCCCATTGTAGCCAGGCGATCTCGAAGGCGTACCGAAAAGTTTCTCAAAAAATATAGGTGTTGCCGAAGTCATAAATATTAGATAAACAATCAACACCGCGAATATTGCAATCGCCTGCATAATGTCTGTTGAGCTTTGTAATTAACACAATCACTGATCGCTAAACACCGCTTTGCATACCACACTGGACACACAATTTATTTTTCGAAATTTTAATTATGTGTTTGATAGTCGAGAACTAACTGTTCGTTTGATTCGTAAACTTCTGATAGTTAAAGACTTTGAGATGTAAATCTGATTCGATGTAATCCCCTCTAATATTCAGCAAAAGATTATTTTTTTATAATAGCACGAAAATAGTAAAAACAGAGGACTGAAACCTTTTTCCTAAACTGTTTCGAAGTAATAGAAGTCAAAGGTAGTTAAATCGTTTTATAATCAATCCGCATTTCGATCGCAGCCACCATATACTGAGCAGCTGTATTATTGTTGACGATCTCCCATATGGGCACCATAATCACTACGAGAAGCCATCAAGCAACATCGATCGCCAGAGCTAAGAGATGAAGCCTGCTAGCAATAACCTTGTTCCCATAAAGTGATTTCCCGGCATCTTATCGGTTAGCTGCCGCAGCTCAGTGAACATCGACAGATAATGAGCAAATCGTTCATTGAGTTTCCTGTTTCATCGAGATGCTGTGACCGTGAATTCGGAAGTGCAGTATAGGGGTTAAGCTCAGACATTGACCAAGGTGATCTAGTTCTGAAAACAATTCTTAGTACGCGGGCAGATCAAAATAATAACTTCTTGGACAGTTGCTTTGACACTGCAACAGTATTTTAATTTTTTCTAATATTTAAATTATTCCGCAACATTTCAAACTATCTAAACCGCTATAATTATGTTGTCTCTTTGTCCATCGACTGTTTATTTCAGCCAATGCAGCATTTGTACATAGTGCAATTATTGCTTAATTCCCTTGAATTGCTGAAAATATTTTACAACGATATGTTTGCTGTGGATTCGAAAGGAAAACAACGTTAGGTCAACCGATCTTGTGAGTGTTTGGCAATCGAATTCCTAAAATAGAATGAAGTATGAATGTACAAAGCTGGTGATTGCATCCTAGCTAGGAGCTTACACAAATATGTTCAAGCCACTTGGAATTATAAATGATTGACTACACAATGATTTGTAGTGCGATTAATTTCGAGAGACGCTATATACGCTGAAAAATAATTATCTATGCTAGTTAAATTTGCAGCTAGAATGGTAGAAAATTTTGCAATACACGTCAATTTTTGAACAGTTTCGTAGAAGATGAAAAGAAAACGCAATGGCAAATGTTTGATTCATCCCTTGTTTGATAGGATTCGCAGGTCATCGATTAAACTCCAAGCCTTATCGTATCTGCTTCCAAAACAAAAACACGTCTACGCATTGGAACTTCCATGTCATAGGTCATTGGACTTTCACATCATTGGACATTGGACAACAACTGTACAATGAGAGATGAACAGATTATCTGATTTATAAAAAGAAATTGTCATTTGTCCAAAACGTAGTTTGGATGGATGAAAGTGAGAGCTAAACATGAATTTTTTTGGTATATTTATAAGAGAAAAAATTAATTCTAAACGAGGAAGTTGTATTGCACAAAAATGATTATTTCTTGCTAATTTATATTCATTTCTTGCTAATTTATTATATTCAAGCCACATTTCACCAACATTTCCACTTACACACTATGCAAAGGAAACAAAAACATACAGGCGTCGATACAGGTATCAGATGCAATAGCAGTTCTATAATTTTTTCATTGTTTTATTTTTACAGCTTTTTATGCAAGCTTACTTACATGCTCATCATAAGAAATCAGCTTACTTATCTCAAAAGCGTCTTGGCTATTATTTAAAAAGCCGCCCATGAATAAATTCTTCAATATAATATATATAAAATACAGTGATATTATCAAAGAGGTCGGATATTATCGGACATAAGACTTTAGAGCTATGAAATTTTACAAATAGAAAATAATTGTGCTATGAATAATAGCTATGAACCTCACTTTTCTTAGGTCTCAATAGGTATTCTTAAGCGCTGCAATTATGTAGAATCAAAATTTATGTGAAATCACAATAAAATTACGCATATCACTTTCCATGCACACGTCCGAGTGATTTAATTGAAATTAAAGGTTACAATGTCAGAACCTAAATCAAATATCATTTAATCATAATTTCATACATTGCAAAACTATCATACAAGTTATGTATATGACACCTACACAATTGTATGGTATTATAAACACTCAACACTGAATTGACTATTATAAACACTCAACACTGAATTAACTATTATAAACACTCAACACTGAATTATGTTCTAAATAAACTTAATTAAACAGTAAGCTAAGATAATTGACATTTTGAATGTACGTAGACGATTGGGTCAGTCTTAATTAGAGCGTGTTACGATTAAGAACTTTATTGAGTCGTACAAAATAAAAATAAAAACACTGAAGTTTTAATTGCTTTACTATTTATTTTTTTTGTACTAAGTGGAGTCTGAAAATAAAACTGGCGCAGTCGGTAGGATCCACGCCGCGAAAAGATACGCGTATATTTTAATATTTTAGCGTGTGATCCGAATTAAAATTTTTATCGACTCCGCGACTCAGTAAACGTATCCGCGTCGAGAAGATTCGTTCGCGTACGTATACGCCGCAAACACCTGAAGTACATTAGTTGGTGTCCCACGACTTAAACAACGACCAATTACGGACGGAATTTGCAAATTTGTAATTTGTTCGATCTCCCGTTGAAGAAGAAGAGCATCTCTCGTTGAAGAAGAAGAGCACCTCCCGTTCAAGAAGGAAGAACATATCCTGTACAAAAGGAACAGCAACTCCCGTTCGAAAAGGAAAAGCACCTACCGTTGAAGAGCACCTCTTGTTGAAAAAGGAAAAGCATCTCCCGTTGGAAAAAGGTCAGATGTATTAATTTGTTCGATTTATTACAATTCAACTTTAAATTTGTATTTGAATTTTATTGATAAGCTAAAAATTGAATATTGTCGCTAAATCATAGATTTCACTGTGGTAGAATATATAAAAAAAAAAATAGCTAAAAGCGAATATTATTGAAAATTTATTTATTGAATATTTAAAAAATACAAAATATATCTATAAAATTTTTTTTTTCTGAATTGATTGTTAGAATTTATTGGAAGTGTACAGGTTTTGTGTAGTGATTTTAGTGTGAAAACGTTCCGCGAGTGTTACTTGTTTTGATGTGCGTGCCTTTTCTGCAATTTTCGCGACCGCGTATCTCCTTTTTGCCAAGCTATACTGCTTGTTTTTCCCTATTTCTTTAATTGTATGTGGTTGTCTCTATGTCAGAGTCTAATTCAACCAGCCTTCTTGATCAACTCGAAACTGCAAGAAGTCAATCACACCAGCTTTCACAGATAATAAGCAATTTCTTTTCTGATCAACCTCAAGATACAACTATGTTATCTCTAAACATAGACCCCTTAAGGTATCTCTCTAGACTTCCGGAATTTAATGGAGACTATAGAGAACTCCAGAATTTTATCGATTTAATAGACAAAGTGCACCCATTGCTCACAAGGTATGACGAGCTATCACAAAGTGTTTTTTCCGACATGATAAAGTCGAAATTAAAAGGCAGAGCGAGAGAAGTAGTCGAAATCAATGTCCACATGACAACGTGGTGTAGTATCAAATCGACCCTAATACAAAATTTCGGTGACAGACGAACCGTCGAAGAATTGTTCGATGAGTTACGAGCGTGTAAATTCAAATCCAATAGTGTAGATTTCTTTAACGAGATAAAAGGCATTTTGCGTCGCCTTAACATAAAAACTAAACAAGGTCTAACAGACGAAACTTTGGTTACAACTAATATAGAAGCTAACAAATCTTCCGCTCTATGTGTATTCAAAAATAAATTACCTGAACCAATGCGTTCTATTCTTTTCTGTAGAAATCCGAGTTCCCTTGAGGAAAGTATCAACATACTACATGAAAGTGGATATGCTTTCTTCAATCCCTTTGGTAAAAACAACCGTCGAGACCAATGGTCTAATACTTCAGACCAATCAAAAACCAAATCCACCCAGTCATATTCCCATAACAATAAATTTCGGCATGACGGACAAAAACACTACCATCCGAACAAACACGGTAACAACAAAACGAACTATCAGCCCAACAATAGATCAAACCAAAACCAATCAAACCCATATAATACAAGTAGGTCTTTCGACTATACCAACCCACAAAGTTTTAATGGCTACCAAAATAACTATTCGAATCCGAATAAAAACTTCCACCAACAGAGCAATAATACTAATCAAAATAGGCCAGAACCCATGGAAGTTGACCTGGCAAAAGTTTCTAACCAACCAACAAACATCCATTCTGAGAATTTTCAGTCCGCAGCCTCGGACACGGTTTACCCCATATAATAGTAAAATCAAACACCAAGCCTCTAAAATTCATAATCGACACAGGCGCAACACACTCAGTTATAAATCCTGAAATTTGCCACCCGAAATGGGAAATAGTTTTAGAAAACCCTCTAACCTTAAAAACCCTTAACCATACTGTCCAAATTGATCGTAAAGTAAATATACCGCTCTTCCAAGAGCTAGGAAACCCAGACGAAAAAGCAGAGTTTTTAGTCTGTAAGTTCCATGACGAATACGACGGTATAATTGGAAACAACATTTTGCACCGAATCAATGCTCTTATCGACTTCAAAAACGAACATTTAATTATTGGAGTTAGAAAAATAAAACTCAATTTTTGTACGGAAGTTAAGCTTAAATCTGAAGCGAATGCTTTCGAAGATATCGTAATGAATTTATCCGTATCACAGAAGAACGGATTGGCCCTTATACCGGAGACCCGAGCCGAAGATGGATCGTATCTCATACGGGAAGGCATTTACGACGTTGATAACTTCCAAACAAACGCAAGTGTAAAAAGATTAAGAGCATGTTCCAATAGAATATGTATCCCTCAACCGTTGAAAGTGGTTGAAGTGAACGACTTTAATTTCAACATAATAGAACAAACTGATGCTATCCCTATAATCGATCAACTGAGGATCGACCATCTGAATTCTGAAGAGCGTTCTTCACTTACGAAATTAATAAAAAAATACAATAGTATATTCTACAACGAAGATTCAGATCTAACATTTACTAACGTCATTAAACACAGAATCCGAACCGTTGATGACATTCCGATCCATTGTAAAACTTACCGATATCCGTATGTACATAAAACTGAAGTAGAGAAACAGATTCGTGAAATGTTAGACCAAAATATCATACGACCTAGTAATTCACCATACTGTGCACCGATCTGGATCGTGCCTAAGAAGGCCGATGCCAGTGGAAAGACCAAATGGAGGCTTGTCATTGACTACAGGAGGTTAAACGAGATCACCGTTGACGACAAGTTTCCAATCCCCAATATTGATGAAATACTGGAAAAACTGGGAAACTGCCAATACTTCACGACTCTCGACCTGGCAAAAGGCTTTCACCAGATTGAGATCGATGAACGCGACATACACAAAACTGCTTTCCGTGTGGAAAACGGACACTACGAGTTTTTGCGTATGCCGTTTGGGCTAAAAACGGCACCCGCCACGTTTCAACGACTTATGAATTTCGTTCTTAGTGACTATATCAATAAAATCTGTTTAGTATATCTCGACGATATTATCATCTTTTCTACTTCCCTTCAAGAACACATAGATTCTCTAAATAAAATTTTCAAGCGATTAAAAGAAGTAAATTTAAAAGTCCAAATGGACAAGTCTGAATTCTTAAAGAAGGAAACGGAGTTCCTCGGGCATATCGTGACACCCGATGGTATTAAACCAAATCCCCAAAAAGTCGAATGTGTCAAAAACTTCCCTTTACCTAAAACCCCTAAACAAATAAAGCAATTTCTTGGCCTAACCGGATTTTACCGGAAATTTATAAAAGACTATTCAAAAATCGCAAAACCTATGACTAAATACTTAAAGAAAGATTCGAAATTAAACCTATCCGACCCAGAATATCTCACTAGTTTCCAAACTCTGAAAACCTTCCTCACTAACGATCCTATATTGCGGTACCCTGACTTCAACAAAATCTTTACGCTAACCACCGATGCTAGCCAATATGCCTTAGGTGCAATATTGTCCCAAGAAGGTCATCCCATTTCCTACGCTAGCGTGACACTAAACGAGCATGAAGTCAATTACAGCACAATCGAAAAAGAATTGTTGGCAATTGTGTGGGCCACGAAATATTTTCGCCCATATCTGTTTGGACGAAAGTTTATCGTTGAGACAGACCATAGACCACTGTCCTGGTTATTTTCTATTAAAGAGCCTAACTCGAAATTGGTTAGATGGCGCTTAAAGCTATCAGAATTTGAATATACGGTCCAATATAGAAAAGGAACCGCAAATAGTGCAGCAGATGCGTTGTCCAGGATTGAAAATCTAGAACTTAACCTAATCGAAAATAACCATGATTTCCCGACAAGCAAATCAGCCATCAACGTCTTCAAAAACCAAATTGTTATTTACAAATCTACCTCAGGGTCCTTGAGAGTAAAGAAAGAGAAAGTTTTCGATAAAAATAGAACAAAGGTATTCGTCAAAATATTCGATCATCAAACAGCGATAACCCTCTTGAAAAACCATTTCAACCCCAAAGGACTTAACGCAGTACTTGTCAAAGATGACGAGTTCTTTCAAACACTTCAGGACGCTTATTACCAAAACTTTTCAAATAACGATAATTTCAAGCTAATACGCTGCGAAACATTACTCGAAGATATTCTAGACGAAGAAAAACTAGTAGAAGAGATAAAAAAGGAACACCTTCGTAACAACCACAGAGGGATAGACGAAGTATTTAGAGAGCTCAAAATGAAATTTTATAACCCTAAACTGAAAATCCGTGTGACACAATTCACTAATAATTGCGAAATATGTAATGTTGAAAAATACGACCGCCATCCGATAAAAGAAAAATTTAAAATCACCGAAACCCCGAACGCACCCGGAGACATAATACAAGCAGATGTTTATTATAGTCTTGATAAAACAATATTCTTTACCTTCATAGACCGATTCTCTAAATTTGCGCAAGCTTTCAAAATAATCGGCAGAACTTGGACAGAATTTAAGCGTGTCACTCTACAGTATCTAGGTGTAGTGGGACAAATAAAAAAGTTGATAATTGACAATGAATTAGGCTGCAAAGCACTCCCCCTCCAGGAGTTTTTCAAAGAACGTAATATTGAAATCCATTATACGTCCAATAACAACCACACCTCTAACGCAGACATAAATCGGTTTCATAACACACTAAATGGACACATACGATTGTTAAGGCATGACCCAGAAAAAGATACTGATACAGTAGAAACTAAAGTACTCAAGGCCGTTATGTTCTACAATAACACCATACACTCTACTACAGGATTTAGACCTAAGGATTTCCTTTCGGGCATCGTAACTCCAGCAGACTATCCGAGCATCAAAGAAAGAATGATTAAATTGAAAGAAAAAGCCATTAGCAAAGCAAACAAAGATCGCGAAGAAACAAGCATACAAGAAGGGCCAGTCTTCCTGAAAGAAGTCAGAGGCGGAAAAAACCATGCCAAATTTAGGAAAGTATCAGCAAGAAAATTCGATGAAGACCACATTGTGACTGACTCTGGATACAAATATTACAAATCACACGTAAAACGGAAAAAGAAGTACCAAACCATTGAAAGCCCTACTATTAGCCTTAAATGTAAACCGAAACGTAGAAAACACAAACCGAAAAAGCTAACTACCTTTGACGACCCCTGTTATAATCGCGAAAAACCGTCTGTTTTGAAAGAATTTCCACCATTTACTAACGAACAAAATTCCCTGATACAAAAGGCGAAATATCAAGGCCCAGAAAATGAGACGCTTATCTCCAAATTTGGTTTACAAATCACTAGACGTGACATTTCCACACTTATAGGCAGTAATTGGCTTAATGGCAATATTTTGAATTTTTATGTAAAACTCATTCAGGATAGAAGTGAAAATAATAAAGCAGGCTCCGATAGAATTCGTGTATATGCGATGAATACCTTTTTCACATTAAAACTTTTACAATCTGGCTACGAAGGAGTCAGATCCTGGACTCAAACGATAAACATTTTCTCTTACGATATGATAATTATACCGGTTCATATCAACAATTCACATTGGTGCCTAGCCATTATAGATTTTAGAACTAAAACAATTAAATATTACGACTCGTTAGGCGGACAGAATACTAGTCTCTTACATAGCATAGAAGATTACTTAAAGAAGGAATCAATTGATAAACTTAAATCAAACTACGACACAACTCATTTCACAAAAGAAAATGTACTCGACACACCAAGACAAACGAACACAAGTGACTGCGGTGTATTTAGTTGCATAATAGCTGAATATATTACAAAAGGACGTGAACTTACATTTACGCAAACAGACATTCCTTACTTACGAAACCGTATGATACTTGAAATAATCCAAGGAAAACTTCTTTCATAACCGTTTACCATAGGGAAAAAATTATTTCTTTCTATACCCTCCATATTGTAAATACCAATATGCGTTACTTAAACTAAAACTAATACAGACACATTGAGACTAACAGAACTCATAACTTTTTACAGGCAAATGAAAAATACCACAATGATGATTTGGTTTCTATCAACATTCTTACTCTTCACCAACACATTTTATGCCCAAAGTCAGGAAATTCATGTTAATGACCTGAACAGCAACAACGGATATATTACCCTCGATCTTGGAACTATTAGCATGATCAACCACTATCACAAAGTGTTACATATAGTTAACTTAACAACATATGAAACTTCAGCAAATTATATAAAATCCACTTTTATGGCGCTTCAATCAAAACCTGAATTAATAAGACATATATATCAAACTCTAAACCAAAGTTTCATCTTATTGGAAAACAAAATTAAAAGTATCAAGCCTCACTTTAGGAACAAACGCGGACTCATCAATGTAATAGGCAAAGGTTTAAAAATTATTGCTGGAACCATGGACCATGAAGACGAAATAGAAATTGAGACCAGACTTAACGAACTATACAATAACAACGGAAAACTAATCGAGGAAAACAATAGACAAATTTCAATAAATAGACAGATATCAGATCAAATCGAAAATATAACCACTCACATCAATCATCAACAAAAATATCTGAAACAATATATAGACAATTTCACTAACGAATACGCTAACCGCATTACGACATTGGAAGACGAAGTAAAACTCATGCAGTATGCATACCATATAAACTACGACATAACATTACTTAAAAACCATATAGACGACATTGAACAAGTACTTCTCTCCAGCAGACTCGGAATATTGTCAAAAAACATACTCTCAGCAGAAGAGTTAGAATTCATTCCAAATTTAGAAAGTTACCAAAATATTAAAACCGTTGTTACAACTTACCAAGATACAATTGTAATAGCTTTACTCATACCCCAACTTTCGAATCTAAAATACTCTAAAGTACTCATTGAACCTATTCCTGACTCAAATAAGAAGTCCTTGTCGTTACACACTAACGAAGTCCTAATTGACGACAATAATAATATATATAAGTTACCGGTCAAGGAAAGCTTGGAAAAAAACTTAATACCGTTGATTGACAGTTGCATAGAGGGCATTATTAACTCAAAGGAAGCATTATGTAACAAAACCATAGTAACAAATGAAGAAATCAAAGAAATTATCTCCGGTATCATCATTACAAAAAACCTAGTTAGAACTAATGTAATAAATAATTGTAGTAAAATAAATGTCGATATTAGTGGGAATTACCTCATCAAATTCAAAAATTGCAAAATTTCTATTAAAAATAAAACTTTTACGAATTATGAAAATACTGTATTGGATAAAATAATTTTACCAAACTTTGTAACCAGAACTAAGGAACATGAAGTAGTAAAAGAATTAAACTTAAGAGAACTGTACTTAGAGAATATTCATAATAGAAACTTATTACAAAAACTTGAATATAAAAATCATACTTACCATGTTACAAACATAGGAATCAATACGACTATTATTTCAATCGCTATCATAGCAATACTCTATGTCATATGTAAGAAAATTATATTAAGACGAAAAATCATTAACAAAAGTTGTAAACACATAATTTCGTCGGAGCCTCAATCTTGCGGTGGAGGGGTTACAATGTCAGAACCTAAATCAAATATCATTTAATCATAATTTCATACATTGCAAAACTATCATACAAGTTATGTATATGACACCTACACAATTGTATGGTATTATAAACACTCAACACTGAATTGACTATTATAAACACTCAACACTGAATTAACTATTATAAACACTCAACACTGAATTATGTTCTAAATAAACTTAATTAAACAGTAAGCTAAGATAATTGACATTTTGAATGTACGTAGACGATTGGGTCAGTCTTAATTAGAGCGTGTTACGATTAAGAACTTTATTGAGTCGTACAAAATAAAAATAAAAACACTGAAGTTTTAATTGCTTTACTATTTATTTTTTTTGTACTAAGTGGAGTCTGAAAATAAAACTATTAAACACATCATGATAAGCATTTGAAATTTCACGGTCTTTAATAATCTTTATGAGTTTGTTAAATGAGTTAATCGTCTCTGATCAAATTTTTAAGACCAGTATTATTCTGTGCTGAGAACATTTTTAGAGCTATTCATGCCGACCGCATCATAACGGGTCTCAAAATTTAAAAATGAAGCTTGATAATCGATCCCTGGAAATATATATTTAGGAAGGATATTTTTCGACAGCTTTCGAGCATGAAAATATCCAAAAACTATTAAAATCACGGCTTATTTATTATTATTAAATTTCATGCACGAATATGCAGCTAATTTGTCTAAAACCTTATAGTGTGACCATTTTTCATTGTGCATAATTTAAATTTAACCAGAATATCTATATGAGGCTGCCAAACCTTCAGTTTCTTTATTAGTGATCGTATAATTGTATATTCAATCGCAATTTTTTTTTTACTCTGCCAAAAGTAATGATACATACGTTAAAATCAGCTCCTTTATTGCCATAAACATTTCCACTGTAGAATGCCAATTGACAAAAACGTTGATAAATAGGCAATCAGTCACCAAAATATATCCATGTTTCATAGATGTGTCCAAGTGATGAGTTATTTTCTAAAAATTCTTTATTGAAATCAATCATTTTCAATGGAATATAGCTGAACTTTGCTGTTCGATAATATCATAGCATCAAAGCAGATTTTAAATGGACTTATTCTTTTACTAAAAATTTCAGCTTTTATTTTACGTAAACGATCTTCCTATTCCAAGCATTCATTATTTGTGACGTGCGAACTTTTTTAAATTGACATGTGTCCCTTGGCGATTTCATTTCAACCTAAGCCTTTTCCTTTATGTTATTCCTTCATACTAGAAATCGAATGTTTCGAAACGTTTCAAACTATCACCCCACCACATATCACTCCTTTCCTGCTTTCCTAAACTGCTTGAAAAAAATGTACACGATCAAGTCTTCTGTGCTTTGTATAGTAAAATATCAAATGTACAGCACGGTTTTATCAAAGATACAGCACGGTTTTATCAAAGATCGTTCTACATCCACAAATTTAGTCGAATTTGTTGATTTTGAGTCCTATGTTCTTAACAATAGATATCAAGTTCGTGTAATACATACTGATTTTGGAAAGCTTTCGAAAAGGCCAACTATACATCTTGCCTGAGAAGCTTACTTAGTTTGGCACATCAGGGCCCCTCCTTCCCTGGTCTTCATTCTACGTCCAACAATCGTACCTGCAAAGTTATGCTACTAAATGGTTGTCCTTCCCCTACTTTTCATATCTCTTCTCGTGTTCTACGAGGCTCTATTCTTGGACTTCTATTTTCCTTTCGTTTGATAAATGATCATCCTTCCGTATTTTTTCCTAAGTAACTCCTTTCTGTGGACAATCTTTCGTGAAATCTCATCTATCAATGACTGTTTTTATTGCAATCCGATCTCACAGCCTTATATGAATGGTGTACTAGGAACTCTATCCCTCTTGTCTAGTAGTGGCCTTTTCTATTAAATCACACTTTTTATCTGGTGAGTATTCTTTGTCAGGTAATATTTTACTTAATGTGTATCAACATAAAAGCCTTGGCCAAGTTGAAATTTGATCCATATGTATTTTATATTACCTCTAGGGCGTCAAAGGTTGCTGATTTCATCCTTCGCTGTTCATTTTTCTCGTTGAACATCTACACGTTTGTCGCGTTTGTTTACCTCCTTAGTTCGTTGCATATTTAAGTGCTGCTCCCAAGTGTGGACTTTATATTCAAGTTTTTCTTGCACTAAAAATAAATTCATAAAATTTCTCTGCAGTAAAATCCTTGTTAACTATCGTCTTTCAGAAAAGATTTTCTGCAAATTTTTTATGGGGCCTTAAATCAGAATTCATAGCAGGCGACTTCAATAACGATATGTTCCTGAATTTAAAAAGTTTCGTGATCGCCGCAGACTGCATAGCGGACATCTTTTTCAAAAACTTCTCCGAAAGTGATAAGCACGTTGTGCAAACGTCTACTATATTTAGCTGAGTTAATTTCATATGAAATAAAACACATTTTAGACTTCCTCCGAGGACCAAACGTCACCTATATCACGAGAGAACCTCCCTTAAAGTTCCTTTTATATTCACGCTCCTTACAGATATCACATCATTATCTTCGATAGCCATCAGGCACATCCACATTGATTTATTTAGTCACTGAATATATCCAAAACTTATCTGTAAACCTTATCTCATCTGTCCAGAACTTATACCGTTCAGCAAATTTTAAACGCGTTGATTTATGACGCGGCAGAGGGCTTGGTTTCCTTAGAAGACATTTTCTTCATTTTCTAGAAACTATTGAACTTTTCGCATAGCGATGAAAAGATTCAATTGACGTCGCATTTTCACAGGACTTAATTTTTTATTTAAAGCCAAACGTTTTATTTCTCCTTTAGACTTCTCACTGACTTGAAACCAACAGTGTGGTCTCTTGATTTTGATGTAATTTTCGGAATTTTTTCAAGTAATTACTTATCGTACTTTTATTCCTGCACAAATTTTCGAATATTTTTATTGATTTCTACTAAAAGAATTATTAAAAATAACACAAAACAAATCTTAGCTTGATATACTGCATATACTTTGGTGAATTAACTAATTTTATATGTCTACGCTAATTGTGAATATTAACCCTATAAAATATACTTCTCGTAGAACTGTCCATTATATTTATTTCGCACTAGCAATTTGGCATCCAAAAAAACGGAACACCGGCTCACTACAGCGAAAAATTAACATATATAGCCTACACTGCCGTTACATTTCATGCGCTTTATTTTCTCCGAAATTGCTTTTGATGATTTGTATGTTGTAATTATTTCGCTCAATTGATTTAAAAAAATAAAAAATTTAAAATACGTTGCCTCATCCATTGTGGATGATTGCACTGAAGGGAAAAATCTAAGGATTACTACCCTTTAAACATCAAGTAATAGACCTTTATCGAGGCGTTGATTCCCAATTGGATGTTGATGAATATTTTTTGTTATAAAAAAGAAGTAACATTCCATGTTTCCTATCAAGAGCTAATTGCCTAGAAAATATTAGAAATCTGGAAAATCTCCCTGCATGCATTCGTTTTATAGACTGTGGTAACAATGTATTTATCTATTTATATTAAGCCAAAATGAATAAAACCCCAGGTAAAACATTGAATCTCAAAATGCAGTCTGCACTTGATAATTTACAACAAAATTTAGCTTAAAAAGTATTTCCTATAACCAACCTGCAGGTACATGCTGCTATTCTTGCCTAAGATGATGAACATTGTAATCCAATTAGCTGTAAGATATTAAGCAATGATGTATTATTTCGTCTGAACTGCAGTTTGCCAACCAATAAAAATTTAATCTACTTGTTTATAATCCTATCGAGAGTAATATTGATTCGCTGTAAGATCACGTATAAACAACAAGCCTACAAATTGCCATCATCAACCCTTCTAATAATTGTTTTTAATTTGAACCAGTTTTTTTTCCAGCTTGTAAAAAAATATTTTAATAAAAAACCGATATTTTCCTTTTGAAGCTAGATATATTTAATTTTTTGACAAATATCGATATTTCGAGGGTAATCTGCCCTCTTCTTCAGTGTCTATCGGTCTAATCTTAATCTAACTTAGGTATGTTATTTATAGTGCTTACTTTTAAAGTATTGACTTTGACTAATTACCAACTAATCGTCTACTAATTACTTTACTTAAATACATTTAACTATCTATATTAATTAGATTTTCCTCCGCACTATCAAATGTATGATCAAATTAACCTGAACAATGGTGATGCACAGTTTCCTTGGTCTGTGTTTAGTCTTCTATTCGTTGGGGTTTTCTATATGTTCAGGCTTTCGTACGCATTCAGTTTTCGTACCTGCTGTACCTCCTTAATCACCTCCATGTTGTCCCATGTTATGTTGTGCCCCTCCTCCAGGATGTATTTCGCTACTTAACCCGAGGAAGCGAACCTTCTTCATGAAGTTTCTTCTCCAGTCTGTCCATAAATATCTCACTCATCAGTGGAGATAAATGATTTCCCATAGCAACACCTTTTATAGCTTTAAAGTATTTCCCCCTGAAAGTAAAGTAACTTTCATTAATGCAAACCGAGACAAGTTTCAAAAAGTCTCTAGCCCTCCTCCTCCCCTCCGGTGAGCTATTCTTCTCTAATAGCCAGTCTTCAAAGAACGTGAGTGCTTGTTTCCACTCTTCCATGCAGCTCTATTACCTCGTCTCTATTTTTAACCGTTATATCGCTAATCTTCCCTAAGGCCCTACACTCGTCTACAACCCCATTTTGCGATTCTCCTTGTTGTAGCGGGGATAGTTCCCCTAAGCTTACTTCCTTCTTTGTGTATCTTTGGAAGGCACCTAATTCGTGGCAACGCCGGGTTTGAGACCCGCAGCTCCAATCGTCCCTTTGCATTTTTTCAAGATTCTTTCGACTCGTTTGATAGTGTCTGGCAAGCGATATTTCCTTAGCTCATGGTAATCCCCTTTGTTGAGCTTTTCCAAAACTGATCGGTCATATTCGTCTTTGTCCATTACGACCACGGCGTTTCTTTCATCTGCTTTGGTATAACATACCGGTTTAGCAGCCAAGTCTTTAAGCACTCTTTGTACCTTACCAGTGTTCCCCGTCTTACGATTTTCCTTCCTGATGATTTTAGCCACATAGCGTCTAATCTGTGCTTTCTCCTCTTCGGGAAGGATTTTAACCGCTGCTTCGAGGTCCACTACCAAGTCTTCTGTTGGAAATGTTGTTTCCTTGACAGCTTCATTTGCTCTTTTGTGAATTGGACCGTAGACTTGTTGGGGATAGTCTCTACGGCATTATTTTTCTTTTCCATGGTATCCTTACCTCTTGTTAGCTCTTTCAGTTTCTTTGTGAGCATTTTTTTTATTAATGTAGATAGTTAAATGTATTTAAGTAAAGTAATTAGTAGACGATTAGTTTTAAATTAGTATAAGTAAATACTTTAAAAGTAAGCACTATAAATAACATACCTAAGTTAAATTAAGATTAGACCTACAGACACTGAAGAAGAGGGCTGATTACCCTCGAAATATCGGTATTTATCAAAAAATCAAATACATCTAGCTAAATATCGGTTTTTTATTAAAATATTTCCTTCTAATAAGTTGACCTCAATCAATTTCTCATCAATAAAACAACTCGAAAATTCATCTAAACAGTAATTTGTTTAATAATATTAAAATTCATAGTAACATATTTACATGATTAAAATAGTCTTTCATTTCACATAATCGCAACGTTTATGTGCTAGTTTGCCTTTCATTAAATATAACAGGAATATTTAGAAATAGTTTTCAATTTCTCTACACGTTCATACACTATAACAATAATTAGTGCGTTTCTTAATTATATATAATTTACTTGAAATGATGTGCTCACTTTGGAATTTTCCTAATTGCTCTAGAACAGTCTTTTTTGGACAATATAAAAAACACAAGCCAGGAAGAATATAAAAGCGAAGAACAGCAAAATCTTATCCGTACACTCTCGTCGTCCATACTTCTGCAACAATTTGCCCGATTGTGTTATGGTACCAGCCGTATTCAGAAGCTCATCCCGTGTTCCTTCGACACTTTGCGACGAAGTCACTAGCGTTTCCAATGTCGCAGCACTTTTCTGTGTCGTTTCCGACAAGTGTCGCGATATCGAAAGCATTTTTTCGGTAACACTGTCCTGATGAGCAACCAGATTCATTTTATTATATTTGCCAGTTCCACGCTGTCGTAGTTCATTCTCGCCGGTCATAGCAAGAAGTTCTTCGCGGTCAGCCTTTTCGATTTCGAGCATTGTTGATACGTTGGCCTTTCGAAAAGATTGTAGGGTTTTGGAGAATTGCTGACGATGAGAGTCAACCTCTTTTGCTAGTTCCGGGTCGCCTTCGTCTCGAGCCCAATCATCCAATCGTTCGATACATTTTCGAAGACTTGCCAGTTTACTTCGTCCTGCTTCATTTAAAGTTTCCAGTTCTGTCAGTGTGCCACGAAAGGATAGAATGTCCTGGGAGAATTCAATGCGCAGTTAGTGAAATGGGGCGAATAAAAGTAGCACAAACAAAAGTAATGCGTTCTAAAGCAAATTATTCGGAAGGAATAATGGTTAGCGGGCGCAAGGGAGTTTTTATAAAAATTGATATATTAATATTATTTTACATTCACATACATTCGCAATTCAATTTCAATTTTGAATATACATAGCCTTTCCAAAATACCAAACTCATTCCGTAGCAACTTATTGGAGTGGCTCTTTACAACTTCAACGAAATAATTTCAATTTTCAAAATCACTATGAGTTTTTGAAAACTGAGCAAAAACACTGCCTTGTGCCCTTTTTGTAAATTACAAGGGACGTCAGCATCGTTTGCCTGTCATCATTCGCAAACTCTACCTTCGCCGTCACTAGTGCAATTTCTCGGTCGAGCGAGTAGTTTTGCATTCTTTTACGCTGTTTTGTTAATATTACCTGGATTATTGCTTTCACATTCAAATTGTTATCGATTATATCTTGCCGTAGTGATGGCAAAGTATATTTTTGTGTATCCATTGCGCCGCGACAACTAGTTTTCTATCGAATAACTGAGAAAAACATCACCCGACTCGCACCAACTCATCACAAATTTTTTGTTTTGACTGATCGCCATATTTGATTTTGTTGCTCGAAATGTCTTGACATTTCGTGGTGGATGTAAGCAGGAGCGGACTTTGGGGAAGAATGCGCAACAAAATGTTGATACATTTTGTGTGGTAATCCCCGATTAATGGTAAATATTGAAATTTTTTGAAGGAAAATTAGTCCTTGTTGGATTTTATAATAGTAATAGTTGAGTGCAAATAAGCTAATTTGTGATATGCATGTGATGCATGACTGGTGTGCATTGTAAATATAGATATGTATGTCTGCATAATGGGTACCTATTGGACAAATAATTTAAGACTAAAGATAAAATAAATTAGTAAGTTTGAAAAATATTTTAACTAGCTATCGAGTAAGTTCACCTCTTAAAAGCAGCTCAAAACAGAGAAAAACATCTTGGTCTATGTTGATGAGGTAATTATTGAGTTTTTATTATAATATGTAAACAAAGAACAATTTCGCTATTGAAATATTTCTTAAAGCATACTGTTTTATCTCTTATTGTTTTTATTAAATTCGCATGAGCTCACATTGCGCGAAACGAGACACGCCTAGAGTCTTGTTTATTGGTGATAAGCAATGAAAAATTGAAGTGTTGGCTTGTTATTGTTCTTAATATGCATTTCTTTGAAGTGGAATATTTATTGATTAAATTGAAGAACAAATTGGCAAATAGTCATGTTAATCACACTGTTTTCTCTTTTACTCTCTGGAATTTTAATCTTGTTTCATGTTTTCAATGAAAGAATCTCTCAACTTATTACAATTTCAATATCGAATTGAGTGATGGGATGTGTGGAATGAAGGAGATAAAAATCCTTTTTGAATTTAATCAAGGGTTTAATGCATATGTCTTCATTGCAGTATAAAGGAAATAAAATAAAGGAAACATCCATCCAAGAACAACCTGTGAGTATGTAACAAGGAAAGTTTTAGGATTTGCAAGCGTTCTTCTCAAGGACTATAGGGAATATTAAACTTATAAAGGAGACATTGGGCAAAACTACGCTGGACGGACTCGACTGCATCTGATAAATAAAAAAAAGAGTAGAGAATTGAGGCAACTGGGAAAGTAGTTAATCAGCAGAGCGTACAAGAAAGGACCAAGAATATAACCTTAGAGAACACCAGATGAGCGATAAGAAGGTGAGGAAACACAAGGGTTGTGTTTGGAATGACACAGAAAGCACGATAAACAATATAGAGAGAGATCCAGAAGTGTATAACTTCAGATATGCCAAGTTGATGAAGTTTATTCAACAACACATTAGGATTAACTCTGTTAAATGCATTAGAAAAATTCGTGTAGGTTACGTCAGCATATTGTCCATCATCCAACGAAGCAGCAACAACATTCACAAACTGGACCAAGGTTTTAGCTGTATAGGGAACTTTGATGAATCTATGCTGCTCTTTAGAGAGCAGATGGCTTATGACATGGTAAACCTTGTTGTGGATAATTTATTAAAGCAATTTCGAAAAACAGGAGAGACAGGATATAGGACGGTAGTTGGCAAGATTATAACCATTCCCCAATTTTAAGATTAAAAAAATATTGGCAACTTTACAAACAGAGGGAAAGACACCAATAAACATGCTTAAATTGAACAAAATAGAAATACGAACACATAAACAAGAGGAAAGTGACTTAACAAAGACATTTAGAACTTCAGGAAGAAAGGTCATAAGAGCTACAAGGCAAATTGATCAAAGTAAGCGAGTATTACTGTTGGAACTGCTAAGTGTGTCTGAAAATGTGAAAGTAGAGGAGGACAAAACTCATTTATATTTTGGGAACAAGCGACAACACCATCATTCAAGATGGAGCTATCCGGGGGGTGTTTAGTAATTGTAAGGGATTTAAGTGAATTAATTACGACCATGTGGGTTGAGAATTATTACAAAGGAAAAAGTCTCCAAAAGGAAAAGGTCTCCGTAATATCTCTGCTTAGATATTACGATGACTTTTTTTCGAAAGTATTTATCCGATGAGTTTCGTAAATATTCAATACGTGCCTAGTCTTTTTATCGAGAGTTATAGACACAATAATAGGGAACCAAGGTAAACTAGAAAATTTACAAGATCGTGTACTGGGGGTGTAAAGAGAAATTAAGAATCAAACCGTAAAAGGGTGTAAGAACTAAGTCAATGGCTAGGGCATGAAAGAAGGAAGTCGATTTAATGGCGCTAAGTGGGTGAGCAAATCCTCATAAAATCTGTTATGAAAAAATTGAAGTGCGGCAGAGCAGAATTTCTTTTCCGATTTGAATTAACGAGCTTGATATTTAAAAGCAGGCAAATGATGAAGGGTGTTGTCATGAATCGACATGTCTTTCTTGTTGGAGATGTATTTTGGCCCTAGCTGTTACTGTTGAGGAGTGTGTACTTTATGACGCGGCGGTCAAATTAGTACGCTTCTTTCCTGCCTTGAAAAGTCGGCTACTTCTCATTATCTTTTACTATCCGCATCATAAAAAATTGAGTGTCTTTAAATTGTATCTGAGTTGGCAAAGATATTTTTAAAGTTAGAATAAAGACAAAGGCTATTAAAATGTAATCATGGTTCCCTTCTTGTCTATAAATCAGCATAGACAACGTATATTGTCTCTAAACCTTCATGGTATTTATTTTAGCCATGTACCGGAAACCTTATCGTTCTCATTTGATTGCAAATTACATTAGTTTTTGCTTTTGAATTGAAGGGAAACATTGTATCATTCTTACATTTTATCCTTCCAGTTCGATCGGTCTTATTAGAAGACAAGTTAACCGTAGAATAAACTTTGTAAATATATAAACAAGTTTTATTTTATGTACATGCAAAACATTGACGACAAGGATGCGTAATAGTACTCTTAACCCTTTTATAGAATTTGAACATTCGATTCTTCCTCGAGTTGAACACAAATGGTTTTCGTAACAACTGCTTTGGCGTTAGCTATTTTTAGATGAGGTAAGCCAACCCCTGACACCCATAATCACACATTTGGGGCTGTCCAAGTAAACTAGGATGCCACGTGGCGCATGTACATGTCCAAAAATATTCTAAAAAGAGAATTTAACAGGTTTTATTAGAAATTCAAGGAATAGGAAGTTTCATAGATGATATTTTAGTGACAGGGAAAAGGAGAAAGGTTCTTGTAGGACATTTAGGAAGGTTATTAAATCGGTTACAAGAATGTGGTTTGACAATTCAAGCAGCGAAATATGATTTTTTCAAAGAACGCTAGGATTATTTGGAATATGTGGTATGTAAAGCAGGCATTTTTCTGTCGCCAGTGAAGACAAATGCCATTAGGGTGACTGAAAGTTCCATGTTCTGTATAAACACTGCAATCATACTTAAGCACAATTAATCACTACAGGAAGTTTGTTCTTTTGATCACGGAAAGATTAAGCCATTTATACACGTTATTGAAAAAAGGAGCAGTTTGACACCGAACAGAAATCTCTCAAGCATCTTCCAAGGATATCAAAAAAATGTTTTTGAGTTCTCAAATGAGATGCTACCACTACAGCTGGTTGATATGGAATAAGAGCCGTGTTAAATCACATACTTTCTAATACGCAAGCCGATTGCATACGCTTCACAGGTGCTGAAAAACGCTAAAAAGAAATACAGCCAAATTGAAAAAAAGGTTTTAACAATATTTTGGTTAGTAAAATATTTCCATCAGTATCTTTTCGGAAGAGAATTCGTTCTCTACACTTATTTAAAACCTCCCACATCAATCTCTGGCAATAAGATATGACATACTAGGAAAAATGAGTTAACTGTAGAAAGAAAATTTATATTATAGAGATACAGATAAGTTTGTCCACAATCATTGGTATAGTAAAGACCAAGTCTGTAGCGAGAAACTATATTTTTTGGCCAGGGTTAAGTTCGGGCATAAAAGCTATGGCTAGATTTTCCTCAAAGAACAATCCTGTGACACACCACGAGGAAGGTTAATTTGATGGGGGACGAGTTCATTTAGACTTTTTAGGTTCAGGTTCAGGAATAGGATATATTTGGTATATAAGTAGATAGAGACTTTAGAAGTTAAAAAAAGGGTGGACACACGAACTATTATAAATTCACTGAGAGAAAATTCCAGCAGATTTTCAGAAGAGCTCCCGAAATCGATTGTTGCAGATAATACTGCGGCTTTTAGTTCGGAGCAATTTAAATAATTTTCTGTATTAAATGGTATTAGACAAACTTAATTTAAGGAAGCAAATCCATTAAAACAAAAACTCTTTAATCAGATCCATCGAATCAATCCACCTCTCTCCCGTTCTAACTAAAAAAAGCTCCCCTGCTGTTTCTTATTGGCTGTAAAGACCCAACCATTTACACACCATCTCTTACAACTGATACTGTTAATCAATTAACTAACATGTATTCGATCAAGGTAAATTGCTTTTTTGTAAACATTGTATTTAATAAACAAGAAAAAGCTAAAAGAGTATTAACTATCAGCATGTGAGGATGCATGCAAACAAACTGGCGCCTAGTGCATTACACAAGCTTCCGTTGCATTTTCGTCATTTCGCGTCACCTGTTATAATACGCGGAAAGCTTTCAGACAGGTTTTCTGATAACATACAGACTTGCAACTGGAGTATGTGTGGTGAAAGGTTGCTAGTCGTGGCGCTTTGAAGGTGTTCAACAATTTCTCAGGTGAACCGGCTCTCGATTGTTGTTATCGTTCAGCTGGAACACTTTGAGAGAAAAGATATTTGTGTTCGCTCTTTGAAAGAAAAGTATATGTTGTGGTTTAAATTTTGTGAAGTTAGATACTTATGTATATCAATATGCTGCTTCAAATATTTAAAAGTAATTTTAATAATTTTGTGTGAAGTAGCTTCAAGCTGGAACCTAATAACAAATTATACCCATATGCCTAGCTCCAAGTATCTGCATGTTGATATCGCGATAGAATGAATGAAATTCCAGCTTAAATCAACGGTTAACTTACATATATCTTTATCTACGTAATCACTAAGTTAATGGGAATGTTCCTTCTCACTTGGAAAGACAAATATGCGATTGTTGCGTCTAGTCCAAGTCGTCGTTCCCAAGTATCTGCGTCTTTGGTTCGTCGAGATTCCAAGCCGCATTTGAACACAGTTAAGGTCTCGGAGAGTTTGCAAGCTTCAGAGTATCTTGTGGTTTCTGGATTAACTTTCCTCCATTTATATATATATCATTCATTCCGTCGCGAGCTGCAAACGTGGACAGTGTCGTAGTTGAGAGATCGGGTTGCGTAGTGTTTTTACTTATGTGAATTGTGTATTTCGCGCAACTACCCATTTCGTATTCTATATTACCCATTATATTTTGTAGTGTAGTAGTTTATTAGTGCGTGGAAAAACTAGTTAGATCAAAACTATATTTGCAAGTGCATCATTACCCAACCTGTAAACTATTTTCCCCATTTTGCAGGCAATAGTATAATGATGATTTGAATACTCATGAAATAGCAAAGTGGACTCAGCAATAAAGCCGAACTTACTTAATTAAGCACCTAAACCCTACTGTACTTTCAAGAAATCTTACAGAACTTAAAATGAGATACTTCGGTGGAGTAGAAGGGTAAGTAATCACAATCAGATTGTTGTGTTAAAATGATTTTCGCCCCGAGAGACAATAACAACTGCAATTACAAAATCAGTTTTGTCGAACACATAAAAGAGAGATCGCATAATTGCTATTCAATATTTACGACATCGTTGGTCGATGACGATAACATTCACGGATCGTGGACGAATATTTCTTGTACGGCTCAATATCAATGCGTCAATATATGTACATATATAGATATCACTAAATTTATAGTAAGCGTGCGACTCGTTATCGAATAAGATGAAAAATTATGTTTTTAGCAAAAATTTTAGCATATGCCTCGCTGCATTTACAGTGATGGTCGTTTCAAGTTTTGATTGTGCTATCATATCAAATAATATGCTAGTTATAAATTATTAATTGATTGTATTGGTTTTCAATTAGTATCTATTTAGGGGAAAACTGACCAAGAATTTGTTTGAATAGTACGTAATTGAAGTTTATAACGATAAGAATATTTTCACAAATGTATCCGATTCTAAAAAATTAGATAAGCAACTTATGAGCTTCAAATTTTCATTGAAAGGGACGAAAAATGTACTTTAGAGCAACATTTTTAAATTTCAGTTGAATCCAACTTTAACGATAATGTAATAAATGATATGACAAATAAATCGGGTATTAAACTGGTTTGATGCTGATAAAAAAACATATATATCCATTCATTGAGAATACGCGATCAAATTCAAAAGGTTTTATTCGATAAAATATCGGCTTTTAGTAAATAAATTATTTTATCAGCTATTTTTGGCACGGGAAAGTTTTTAGTTGATTTAAAAAACAAAAAAGTAAAATCGCCCCTCTACAACCCATGAAAATTGATTCTTTGTAGCCGATAACGATGGCTTTGCCATCGTTATTGGCTTCAAAGACGATGGGTTTAATTCGTAATAGAACTTTCTTAGTTCAATTTTGTGTAGCTTTCAGTAAGAAGATATAAGATTCAAATATATTACGACCCAAATTTTTAGACCCGTCGAACTCAACTTGCCGCTGCACCTGTCATTTGCGAATTAACTATTATACCACCAGCCGGAGGATCCTTTCGAGTCCTTTTCTGCTACTATGGGTACAGGTCTGAAAATGCCGCTCGCTCTTTAACCAGCCAAAACCGCAGCGACAAGAAGACCTAGTCTTAAAGATTGCTATACGTCTACGTACCGACTGCACGAAACCAGGATTTTGCTTTTTTTTAAATTTAAAAGCTTAAATTTAAAATAATTTGTATTTAAAGAGCTATATTTACTTAAGAAGCTAAATGTAATTCAATGTCAAGGATAATCTGCTCTTTTCTGTCAGGCTGTAAAGGGAAAATTAATCTTTAATTTTAAATTATTTGTTTTGAATTAGATTGAATTTGATGTGTTTCAATTTCCACTTCATATTGTATTGATTTTCAAAATGATTGATCACGAAATTTTGTTTCAACGACTAAATAAGTATGAAATCGAGTCTTATTGTTAAAAACTATTTACTGGATAGGAAAATAGTGTCAAAACAAGCAAACTAAATTAATCAAAATTTTCTGACAATAAAGGCATCCCACTAGAATCAAAATATGGACCAATTTTAGGCAGGCAAACAGTTGGAAGACACAGAAATTTCTTGTTTGCTATAGCTATGACTAGCAAAGAAGGCAGTTATGCCGACAATCTTTCAATTTATGAGCCAGGACCTAATAATTCAAAAAATTGATCATATACAGCAGGCTATAATATTCTTCGATAGTTTGCCAGATACTGTAAAATATTCAAATATTCAACGCTGTTCCTCCAACGTAAACAAGATCTTCCCCGCTGTCGTTTGCCGTAAAGGGTTTTCCGAGCAGAATCCTCTTCGTTCATATGAGCTAGGTGGCCTGTCCACCGAAGTCTATGGAGCTTTATCTTAGTAATTATATTTGCTTCTAGATAGATACCGTACAATTTATGGTTGTAGCATCTCCGCAATCGTCTTTCTTCACATATAAGGCCAACGATTCTCCCTAAGACTTTCCTCTCGAACGCGGCTAAGAGGTTTGAGTGCCCTCTGCAGAATACTCTCGTCTGGAATCCATACGTGCGTACTCGCAAGACCACGGTCAAAGTGTAGAGAAAAATAAGTGGGTGAACTCCTTCCATTTTGGCAAAAACAAAACACTTTGACCTTGAAATCGCACCTTTAATTATGCAATGCATTATCTGCCAAAGCAACCTTAGAGTGTGTTGGTATTTTTGCGAGCAGTGAACAACGAAAATTCAAGCCAGATTATTTAGCTGTTGAATCTTATCTTGCATCTCTTTCTGTTCTATGCGATTTCTTTCAACTTTTCAGGCCTATAATCAGCTAAACAATACAATCTCCGGCTGGTTCACTGGGTTTTTGGTCCTTATACATATACGGAGTTCACACGCTCGATAGGAACTAACTTCTTACGCTGTGCCATGGTCTTGTACAGGAGAAGCTTTCATGTTGGGGTGAGATTTCAGGGATTTGAAGAGCCTTGACAGACTGTAGTGTTTGAGCAGTCCTCACGTATTTCTTCCTCTAAATTGTTAATAGCTACTACTATTGACCAAATCAAAATAGCTGATGGATTGCGCTACTTCAAATTCATTCTTCATAGCCCTGATGGTTTGACCATCAATAGGTGTTTTTCCTGCAGATGCTGCCACCATTTACTTCGTCTTTGCTTAATTGATGTGCAGCCATAGTTTTTCTCGTACAGTTAGTTCAGATCTTCCAATGATAACAATATCATCTGCATAAGCCAGTATCTGGCTGGGCGTGGTGACGGTAGTCCCCCTCGTTGATGAGTCTCGGATTGCTTTCTCTCCAACGCCTGGTTGAAGAAAAGAAAGGCCAGGATAGCAATTGAACGGTCAGGATAACAATCAGACTATTTTTGCTTGGCTTATTACATTGGTCATGGTCACCCTACATAATCGTGTCAGTTTGTTTGTGATGCCGCATTTTCTCATGGCCTTATACAGCTCTACCCTGGGTAAGCTGTCATAGGTGGCCTCTAAGTCTATAAAAAGATGTTGCAGTGGAATATTAAACTCCATACATTTTTCCATCCCCTGCCTAAGAATAAAGATCTGATCAATTGTTAATTTGTCTGGGATGAAGCCACATTGATATTGACTCTCTATATTTAGTCAGCCCAGTTGGTATGCCATCGGCTCTAGAGGCTTTATTATATTTCTACCGGCTTATGGGTCTTTGTACTTCTTCTATGCTTGGTGGCGGCTGCATAGGGTCTTCTTCTTGCATTCGTGGAAACTCAAATTCTTCGCTGAGCGCTTAAGAGGCTGTTTGCAAATTTACCTCACTACTGAAAGTTACATAACCTTTCACTGATATCGTTAAATCCGATGATGGTAGACTTCCTTTTATGGCTGACAAGGAAGCCTAAAAACGAGCAAATTGTGTTTTGGATGACAGCTATAACATCAGACATATTCTTTCTTATGTAAAATACTATTCTATCGTCCATCTGATATCTTATATTGCTATTTTATCAACTTTATATCAAGACAGGGTATCGGTCAGCTGTTGATAAGCCCGAGCTCTATAAAGCGATCTAACGTTCCATTAGAAAATTCTCAAATAATTTAACCGTTTTCGTTTGCGTGGTCATCGTTGCGGTATCAATCTGGTTCCAAAGCTTATTGTTGGATTCGCCATGACCGCTTCGGACAGCCTTTACGGGAGAGGTTATCGGTTTCTCGCCAACCTTACTTGGAAGGGACTAGCCTGAGAACATTAGCCAATTTTTGGATGTTTGATTGTTGCCCGAAAATTGTTACGGCATGTGCATATATTAATATACTACATGTTATTCCGCCTATTCGACTTATAGCTTTGGGTGTTATTTTTCTTATCACTGGATGGAAAAAGTCTCTGCTGACAGTAAGATTGCCGCTATCATAGGTAAAATTTTCGTAGTAGATATACCATGAAAAGGCTACCCGTGCCACATACAAGCTACTTCGCTCAGCTTGTAACTTTTATTAATTTGAAAATTTTGATTTTTCTGTTTCGTGGTTGGATTTTCTGCTGGCTGCAATCCACTGCAAATATTAAATTATTATCAATGCAATTAATAAGCATAAATTAAATTAACCTGATTTGTTTTGTTTTGCCAGCTTTCAAAGCAATAAATTTTATTTGAAAAATTAATTTTCCCAAAAATCAATTCTACCAAGACGTTGAGGAAGAGGGCAGATTATCCGGGAAATATCGATTTCTATGAAGAAATTGAAATGTAACTAGCTTCTAAAGAAAAAAATTCGTCTTCCAAATAAAAATATTCACTGTTCATCTGTTTAAATAAAATAAGAATTGAAATTTTATGATTTTTTTTTATAAAATCAAAATATCGAATAGTGAACATTTTTCTTGAATTATACATTATGAAGTCAATATTTTCATTAACAAGTCAATAACCTAGCGAAAGAAAAGCGTCATTTTATTAAAAACTCTTAATTGAAACAGCATAAAACTAGACACACCAGTTTCAATAGTGTAGGACTCAAAATTAAATCGTAGTTGATTTGCGTCATAGTGAAACAATGAAACTCTCCCCTGTCTAAATTGTCCTGACCCGAAAGTTCAAATGACGACAAATCAAATTGCAGAGCTTCAATTGAAAAGCCAACAAACAATACAACTTATTGCTGATACTCAAAATTGAACCACTATCTTTTATTTATTTTCTCCTCTGCTTTAATTGTTAGACAGACATTCCCAACATTTTTTCAACATATCTCGTTGTGGCTTTAAATTTCCGATAGTTCCAATGTTGCCCAACGGAATGCATAAATTAACTGTATTTCGAATATAAACTCTAAATTAATTGGAATGACTATGCGGGCCGGTTAGCTTCGGTGCCCCCTGCATTTGAATCAATGACAACATGGTTGAATTTTTCGAAACTAGTTTTTCGGATTAAGGTTGAAACAAGAACGGTAAATGATTCCATTGTCACACGGGTGCGAGAAAGTTGGAAAATTATAACCATATGATTGAACGAATAAAAGATACATATAATTCTAATTGAATTATGATGCCTAATTGATGAAAATTCTATGAATATTGCGTCAGATAATGAAGGGAGTCATTCATTCATTTATTAGAATATTTGAGATTAATGAAATTTCGATATTTTTACGGGTATTTAGCACGAATTCAACAATTTTTCTGTACTTGCAATAAAATAATAAACTTGAACAAACGAATCGTTGACAAATCAACAGCAACAATAAACAAGTTGGAATAATTTATAAGTAGGTAATTAATGAAATGCATCGCAAATTGTTTTCGATAAGATTGACATACTGGCGAATATGTTATAAATTCACTTATGGCTCTGTGATAAGAAACAAAAACAACGTATTGACTGGAAAAAAATCCACTATCTTATCGCCGCGATACTATAAATATTTCAGTCTTACTTTTTCTGTTAAGCTGTAATGTTTACAAAAAAAAACTCTGACACACACTTATATCAAACACGCGTCATGGAAAAAGTATAAAACTATAGTAATATAATAGGTGGAAATGATAGACTTGTGAGTGTACACAAATCGCTAAATTATTTTCATTATCATTGTCAATGTGAGATATTCCGAATGTCGTTGAAATCTTTATCTGTAGTCGTTTCATAATGACGGAATTTGAAAAAATGTTTACAAACATTTTTTTTTTTTTTTTGAAACTTTGATACCAATCGTCGCTCACCGTTTGAAACACGTGAACTGGATTCGATAGTATTTGCTTTGATTTTTCATACTGCAACTCTATGTATGCATTTATCTGACTGGGATATTGAAAACGAATTACTTTTTCACTTTTAATGCCACTTTTATTACGAGACCAGTCTGAAATATCTTAAGTAGTTCACCTTCGACAAGTTCTGTCTGCTGCGAAAAATAGTGAAAAGAAAATTGAAATAATGGAGCCGAGCCTCCAGCTTAATTGAAAGAATGCAACACCCACTTTTATATGACCAGTACGACTTGTTTCGTTTGCGACTTTTAAACGCACCAAATAAACTTAACCGTAAAGGCTGGTGAGATTTCATTCTTTCATGATGAGTAACCCGAAACATGTACGAATATTAAGTTTATTTTGGGTATAAAAGTATATTGCATCTGCATTATTCGTTGTATTAAATGAACTTTCGATTTAACACTGAACCGATAAGTAAACGATATCAATTTCTTGGAAAATATCGATATTTCGAGGGTAACATACCCTCTAGATAAAAGGTAATTTGTCATCGAAGATAAGTTTTTCTGTCGGTGGGCATTAATTGTGTTTTCCTGTTTTCCCATGTCTAGTAAGTACCAAAAATGACAGTTATGCCGTAAAAAGTTTGCTTTTTTGCTCAGGAGTACGAGTTTTATGTTTCGCATATCTCCATTTATATACGTAAATGGGCAATAAATTTTAATTTTTGTGAACAGATAATATCAAGATCAAAAGAAGTGTTTATTTTATACTTCAATACAAAGACAATAATTAGAACTTTTTTTAAAAAATTTACGATTGTACTCCATATCAATATCTGGAGTCTAATGAAGACCACCGCCTTAATTTTGTCAATAGGTATTTTAGGTGCTTAAAGGCTGCTAAGTCAGTGTCAAAAGCTGTGAAAACATTGTTTCATAAACCCCGGTTTGAGGTGTAGTGGTGGTATCATCACCTTTGTAGTTTCCGCCACTAGTTCCCACTTGACATTTTTCTTTCCAACTAAAAACTTCTATTCCAGTGGCCAGTTCCATTTATGGTAGTGTAAATCGGAGTCCCAAAGATAAAGCGTCCTATCCTAAAAGTGAAGATAGTAGGGGAACTTCGTAAAACTACCTTGAAAATTCACTACGAATTCCTCATTATAAAATCTCCGATGACTTCCCACCGGTGCTCATTATACCTCAGTTGGTGTAGTAAATTCCTCCTCGAAATTCATTGAGTGAGCCAGAAAAAGCGAAGCTAACGTATTCCTATTGTGAAGCAGAACATCCTAGTAGCTCTTACACGAATCGTCAATGAGAATATTTGATCAATAAGACTTGTCATCAAAAAGACCTCTCAAGTCGTTGCAGAAACATTGCTCATCTTGATTTTGTGATGGAATTTGAAAAAAACTGGTGATCCTTTGGTGTGTTGCATGTACAATTTCGTCCAAAAGGTTCCACTGCTTGAGCCTGGAAATCAACAGCTCAGCATTATATTTGGGGAGTCCGAAATCTCCAGTTAAATCACTCAGATTACGTTGCTTCGGGAATAATGACACTTTTGTCCGTAGCATCATCCCCAAAATCAGTATATTCATCTCCTTTGCTGTTTGATTTGCTCTTTTCATTGAAAGATTGCAGTTTTTTTGCTGCTAATGGTGTGGACACTGGTTACTCTAAGCTGTGTGGTATTGGCACGATTGATGAAGGAATGTCTGGATACAAAATTGATTTCCTATTTTAACAGATCAGTCTTCAAAGCGTCTACCATGCAGAATTAACAGTTATTGCTATGTTCTCAGTGAGTTTCCTCCATATTCTTGGTATTGCAAACCTCATGAGCCTTATTTCTTCATCCTACAAAGCAATAAAATGAAATTAATGTAAAACTAAGACATCTAATGAGCAAAAATACCTGAATTGTACCTTAGCTTCAGAGTTCTTTGGCAGTTCTCGCAGGTGAAATGAGGTGCCCATGTTTTATCCTGATCCCTAACTGTCATTCCAAAATTGTTATGTTGTAATATTAGCTTCCACAGAGTACCGCTGAATATTTGCAGTTTTTTGACGCCCTCACTGCAATCAAATATCATCCATACTTTCGCATAGCATGTTATAGCTTATACAAAAGTGCGCACCACAAGCTTCCTACGTTACCTCCTCCACCAGTATATTTAACTTTCAAAACCATTGAATCAATTCCTGACTTAATATTGTTAAATTATTCTTTATTGTACAGCACAGCATAACTTTAAATGTTTAATTAAGTGTTCCATTTTAGGCACCGACAATACTTCAGCTTACACAGTCTGTCTTCAATACGATTAAACTTTCTCTTCCCCTCGCTATAAAATCAACCTTAATTTAGCTGGTAGGGAATAGTGTACTCGAAACTCAAACATACCTGCAAAACCTTCTTCAGGTTTGCATCTATGTGAATTTGGGTCATGAAGGAAATTTTTCAAAAATTATTTGAAACCTTATACTTAGTAACATTTTCATGAAAAAGTGTTAATTTGGTACTGACAGAAAACAAATATCAATTTTTTTTACCCAATAATAAATAAAAAAAAAAATAAACAGTTTTATCATAATTATACTTTTTTTCCAAATTTTCAGTGGTTCCACACACTCAAAACTTGTGATAATTGATGAAAATGGCGAAACCGTTTCAAAAATATGCGGACAAGGAACAAATCACTGGCAACTTGGCATTCCGGAATGTGCCCGACGAATAGCCGAAATGATTGATAGTGCTAAAAATAATGCTAAAATTCCATTAACAGTAAAATTATATTCCCTAGGACTAAGTTTAAGCGGCTGTGAACAGGTGAGATACATTTTCATTGTTTTTGTTTTCAAGTTTTATCGAGCTGTTGCTACAGAAATATCTCATAGGTTCGTTTTTAATTGAAATCGATCTAAACTTTAGTCCCAAAGCATTGCAATTTCCATATGGTGTTGAAAAGTTGCAAATGAAATGAAGGGTAGGTTCTGCTGCGTCTCCTTCAGACAGACCCAGAGAAGGCACACTTAAGCACAAATGAAAATGAAATGAAAATCCAATTTAAAAATATATTTTTTCTGCATTGTTTTTGAATGGTGGGATTTGTAGAATTTTAAATTACCTTTCCGGGTAACACCTGTTAATTATAATTGAGGCATACAGCTTTAATTTCAAAATAACTACTCAAAGCCAAATTTCATTTGTTTTTGTATTTTAGAAAGCAACAAACGACAAGCTTGAAAACGAACTACGATCCAAGCATCCAGATATTGCTGAAAACTATGTAATTTGCAGCGATACCGTTGGCAGTATATTTACAGCATCACGAACTGGTGGAATGGTTGTGATAGCTGGAACTGGATCAAATGCACTTTTTATCAAACATAACAAAAATGGCTCGAATGCATTTCTAGCTGATCCGGAAAAATCATCACATCGTTGCGGTGGCTGGGGTCATATGATGGGCGATGAAGGAAGTGGTAGGTATTTTTGGAAATTTCTAAGAAATCGATAACTATACGTTGAACGTACCTCATTTTTTTTTTTAAATAATTGACATTTATATTGAGTTAATTTATTATTTGCAATAAAATTAATCTTTTGACCTGTTATCGATTTTAAGAAAATTAATCAGGTCTTATTTGAGGAGAAATGAAGGGTGATAGAATCTTTGACCTGATTTCTGTTTGCATTGAACTCATAAATAACAATGTTTTATTGCAAAAATTTCTGAGGCTGTGAGTTTCTTATCTCCAACAAACAATAATAACGATTTGACGTAGCTATTGTAGTAAACATCAGCAGACGATTTAATCTTATCAGGAAAAAAAAATAGTGCCTACAAACATTTAATTGATATACGTATGCAAATTCGTTATAATGAATGTTCCATTATCAGAGCTATGTAGTTGTTTAGTGAGTTATTGATAATAATGAAAATATCTACAATATTTACACACACCTCCAGTGAATAGGTTTTTTTTTCTAATTTTGCGCTAAGATTGATTTTTCTGAGCTGCTCCATTAATATTTTTTTGGCTAAATGATTTTATAACTATACATTTGTCATATATTAGCTTCGGATAGGTTTAATTTTCCTTATACAAATTCAGTCACCTTTCGAATTCATTTGTCCATTTGTCTAAAGCAAATCATCGACGATGGATTAATTAAATTCAAAACTATCGGAAAATTCGCTGTTATTACGCTAAATCTCTGGTGTATTTGACAGCCCTCAGTACCGAAAATACCTTCAGCTATAAAAAATGGAGACTTCGCAGATTAGTTCATAATTGCTCCTCAAGTCCGCCATTTCGTACGTTAATTATTATATTAATTAATAATTGTTATATTACGTTAATTATTATTTTTGTAAAAAAACTTAGTTTAAGCGGGCCTTGTTACTATCCATAAAATGTCTGCTCAATTCAGCCTGAGCAATGCTGAAGTTGCCCTGATTGGTGTTTAGTAATCTATTCATCGTAACTGCTGCCTGCATGACCACTTCAACGTTATTCTATGTTATGTTGTACTCGTTCTCCAGACCTGTTTCACTACTATGATCGCGCTAAAGTTGCGTTTCGTTTCCTCGCTGAGGTTGCTTCCCGCTTGTGTTCAGTTAATCTAATAGCAACTAAGCGCTTTGTTTGACCGATGTATTTTTTATCGGGCTCCGGGCAAGTAATTCTTTAAATTCCACATTTATCTTTTTTCTCCTTCAAATGGAACCTGACTTGTTAACCCAGCTTGTCGGAACTGCCTTTATATCAAAACGTCCAAGAACTTATCGATCTGTCTTGAAAATTGACGTAAAAACTATTGAAAGTCTTATGTAAATGGCATCGTCAGCTGATGCCACTGAGTTTTGTTCTTCTTTTTTATACGATTTTCAATTATTTTCTCGTTAAATCTATTTTTCTTGTTTGACATCGAAGCAAAAACTCTCAAGATCCCTGAGCACCGGTCAATCATCAAGTCGTAGGGCACCATTTTGTGGCAATAATAATAATCAGACATGGATGATATTTTCTGGGCGTGAACGCAAAAAGACCACCTTATGTGATGATCATCAAATTCAAATTATCATATGTTTTGTTGTTTTCAACTTCTATTGAAAATTAG
This sequence comes from Nemotelus pantherinus, assembly GCA_963978885.1. Classification (NCBI taxonomy): domain Eukaryota; kingdom Metazoa; phylum Arthropoda; class Insecta; order Diptera; family Stratiomyidae; genus Nemotelus; species Nemotelus pantherinus. The sequence continues at coordinate 10,971,331 of OZ022265.1, forward strand.
ATATCTTATGTGCTTTGTTCAGCTTCTTCAATAAATTCTGCCAAAACATCCTTTTTCACAATAGCCAGGATATCGTCTGCATACCTCCTCCATAAACAAGGAAGTGGACGGTCTTCTTTAAGGATATTTTCCAAACTGCCCGTAAGGGTCTCACTTATAAGTGGTAATAAAGGATTTCACATAGCGAAACCTTTAATAGGTTTGAAGTATTTCACTCTCAAAGTAAAGTAAAGTACTTTTCGCTCAAGCAAATTGAGGCTAGTTTCAAGTAACTTTTGACCTTCTTCCTCCACTTCGATTACTTATTCGTCTCTAAAAGCCAATCATCAAAAAACGCAAGTGCTTGTTTTACCGGCACGCTTGGAAAGGGCAATTCTTAGTAGCACTGGGATTTGGGACCCGTAGTTTATTCCTTAGCTCCTGATAGTCCTCGTTGTTGAGCTTTTCATGACTAATCGGTCATAATCATCCTTGTTCATTATCACCACAGCGTTTTCCTTATCTGTTTCAGTATAAAAAAATCGGTTTGTTAGCCAACTCTTTAAGCACCCTTTGTACCTTGCCATAGCTCTTATTCTTCGTTCTGATGACTATTGCAACATTTTCTCCAATTTGTGCTTTCTCCTTTTCGGGAAGGTATTTTGTCGCTGCTTCAACATCTACCACCAAGTTTTTTATTGGATATGTTGTTTCCTTTACAGCAAAATTCAAGTCTTGGTGAAGCAGCTCCATTTGCTCTCCCGTGAGTTGGACCGTGGACTTGTTCGTCTGATAGTTGGGGACGATTTCTGCATTATTCTTTTTTTCCAGTATAATTTTTCCAATTTCATCGTAAGAATTCTCCTCTTTCTGTCTTTCTCACATTCGAAAATTCTGTTCGCTTTTTTCCCCCCTCCTTCCTTCCACTCTCTCCATCACTCTATCAGCGTGCACAGTCCATGTGCACCATCTTTACCCTCCAGTAAGTTTTGCATAGTGCTTCCCAGACAACTAGTTTGTTGGTATAAGGGACAGCACAATACAATTCCTACAGTATCTAGAATGTTTTCTTTTTAAATATAGAGAATAAACTCTAATCTCCTATATAAACTATTTATGGATTCTCTAATGAGATTCTTTTCAACCAGGGCTCTTTGCTTCCCTACTCCTGTTCAATGGAAGTATTTAACCACGCGACTTTTCTGAGTCACATTCTTCATAATTCTAGTATCTCAAAGTATCGCAATTGAAAATTTTTTGATAAATCTTAACAGTTCGGGCAAATGATTTTTTCACAGATTTCATTGTCAATAGTTTATTTATGTATATTTTTCCTTAAAGTTATCTGTTTTTACTCCGCTTCTGTCGTCATTGAAACTTCCCTTGTCAGTTATTTCTTCGTTTGTCTATTTTAATTGATCTCTTCCTCTTTTTTCAGGCTGGTGGATATCACATCGTGCCATTAAATATATTTTCGATCACATGGACAACTACATTAAATCACCATATCCAATAGATAGGGTATGGCGACTCGCTCAAGATCATTTCAAAATTGAAACACAAGTGGATCTTTTGGAACATTGCTATACAAGCTTCGCGAAATCCTTCTTCGCCGGACTATGCAAGAAACTGGCTGAGCTTGCAAAAGAAGGCGATCAACTAGCAGCACATGTTTTCGGTGAAGCAGGAGCTGCAATGGCTCGATATGTCCTAGCTATAGCCGATAATGTTGATGCCAAACTACTCGAATCCGGTACATTAGATATTGTTTGTGTTGGTTCTGTGTTTCTCAGTTGGGAATTACTCTGCAACAGTTTCATAAAGGAACTGAATACTTCGAATCTGCCATTTGGCTTGCGGCTACTTAGAAATACGAAAACGAATGCATATGGTGCAGCGTATATGGCAGCCGATCATGTTAATGTTGATATGCCACGAGATTACCAAGATAATTACAGAGTTTTCCATACCTATCAGCCCGGTGGTAGTGTAGCGAACGGCCAAAATCATATGAATGGAAATGCAATTGGGAGATAGACTATGCAGTTTTTTTTTCAATGTGTGTGCATACTGACTTAATTTTACTCATTTATATTGAAAATACAGTGTATTTTTCATATCGAGAATTGTGTTTCACTCAATTTTTATTTTGTTTTAAAACAATAAAATAATTATATTTTTCATAAGATTTAATAACTCAGCTTTATGCATAACAATAATAAACAATATACAACGAGCTGAAAAATAAGCGCTTTCATCTCTGTTGATTAGTTGGAGCCACTTATCGCTCGTTTTTGGAATGGATAAACAGACAAACCCATATCCATGGTAATTATTTTCTCTCAATCATTTTTAGTCGTCGTGTATTGAAAGAAAATAATAAATAATGGAGATAAAAAAATGTCTCTCCACTTATTGTGCTAGATCCTACTTTGACTAAATGTATCTAAAATGGCCTTAATAATCATTAAATTTGAAATTCCTTGCGCATACTTTTGTGGACATTTATAGGTACAACTTGACTCTGCTAAATAAAAATAAACTGAAAAAATATATCTTCACAAATTATTTATGTTTAAAAATAATATTTTTGACACTTTTTGCGAACTAAGCTGTTGAGCGGATAGCCTCTCTTCGAAAATATCTTCCCACCGAAAACAGAAATACAAACGACCTCTGGTGTATATTCAACAATATTTTAAAGACCCGATGATATAATTGCTTTCAGCCTACAAAAAGTGGGTTTGTTGTTCTTTCTTGGTTAGGTTTAGTCGTTCCTGATGCAGCGATGTTTTGTTGAGATCTTACAAAGCTAGCCCTTTCGCCAAAGTTCTTCCAAAGAAGTGATGGTTTGCTTGCCAATGCTTCTTTTTGGCGACGAACTTTTTAAGAGGTTAATCGCAGATTTATCTTGCTAGCAGCATCACACAAATTTTAATGCACTGCAAAACGCTTCTCTTAAATTGAGGATCTAAATAAACAGCGCGTCAACACAAAGCATTATCTTTGCATGAGCTTATTTGGGAATACTGTGAGCGTCAAAAGTGATGACACATTTAGAAATTTCATTTTTGAACTAAAATATTTTTATAATTGTAAGGTATAGAAAACAATTGAATGTCTCGAATCAAAGTTTTATTTGTTCCCAAAAAATTATAATCATTTCATAGCAATGCATGCTGCACTAACCATTTTATGTGCAAAAATATTGTAAGAGTGCTATTTTTATCAGTGAAAAGTAATGGCACACTTGTTTCTATTAAGTGAAAATTAACAGTTCAACTTAAAACTAATATTTTGTTTCGGTCTCTTATGCTTTCATCATGCCTTGATGTGTTGGCTCTAAAGCTAGCGGTTCTTTTGTTGTTAAACTATGTGAAATATTTGAGCCGTGCTCAGTATTAAGTATATTTCAGAAAAATGAGGCACGAAAATCAGAGACAAGAAAAATAATTTTAAATTTATAGCAAGAGGGCAAGACCTATCGTTGAATTGGACAAATAGTCAAAAGGCATTATTCGACAAACAGAAAATCGAGAAGTTCAAATCTTGTAGAAAATTTTCCACGTTCTTGTCGACCAAGAAAATTGGATTCCGCGCAAATAAAATAAATCATCAAAGAAGTAAGGCTAATTCAAGATCAAATACAGCTAAAGTTGGAGAATACATCACCCGTTAGACAGAAAGTGCATCTACGGTCCGTAGGACACTGAATTCAAATGGTTTACATGGAGGAGCACCAAGGAAGAAGCCTTTCATATCAGACACGAACAAACGGAAGCGGCTAACATATGCAAGTAAATGCAAAAACTATGGAGTTAAGCTCTGGAAAACTGTGCTCTTCACCGAAGAAAGCAAATTCGAAATTTTCGGGGATAAAAAATCTACGAAAATATGGCGAACTAAAAATTCCGAATTTGAAAAAAACACATCACATCTACAGTCAAGCACGGTGGAGGATCGGTAATGGTATGGAGGTGTATAGTGGAGACAGGAGTCGGGAATCTCGTGTTCATTTATAGTACAATAAACAAAGAGCAGTACCCCAAAATTTTGCAAGAAAATTTGGCTCCCAGTGTTCAAAAATTCAAGCTGAAGGACGTGGGTCTTCCAACAAGACAACGACCCTACGCATACATCTCGCTTGGTCAAAAAATGGCTCTTGCATCGGACACCGAATCAGCTTGATCACTCTTCCCAGTCTACAGATCTTAACCCTATAGTGCATTTGTGGGAAATTTTGGAGAAGCGAGTTCGAAAAAGGCCAATTTATTGCAAGAAAGATTTGAAAAATGCTTTGCTTAAAGAATGGGAAGCTCTAAGCCCAAATGTGGCAAAGAAACTTGTAGAATCTATGACAAGATGCCTGCAAGCTGCTAGAAAAGCAAAAGGAGCCCAAATCAAACACTAGTTTTAAGTTGAACTGTAGTATTTCATTTGATAGGAAAAAGTGTGCCATTACTTTAGACCGATAAAAATAGCACGCTTTCAATGTTTTTGAATATAAAATGCTAAGTATTGTATAAACTGCTATGCAATGGCTTATTTCTAAGGAACGAATAATACTTTGATGATACATTCAACTGTTTTGTATACCTTGTAGTTAGAAAATGATGTGTACCCTCACTTTTGATTCTCACGGTATATGCATTAAACTTCGTAATATCTTAGTGAGAAACTCTGACACGTTGTGATTGACTATTTCCTGTGGGTACACAAAAGTGTAGGCCAAATGCAACAAGCACATAGTCACATCACTTCATTCCTTTATTCGATTGCCTCATTTTGATCGCTTCACTCACGTGTTAAGCTCCGTAAACATAGGAGGAAGAGTCAACCTTGGCGTTAGCCTTGGTTGCCGTTCACTCTGCCGGCGGTAATATCAAAGCGTATTGGCCTTGCGACTTCGATCTAGTGTGGACGGTTGTTCGACAATAGTTCAACTCGGACCGCATCCAAAACCTCGGTCCCAAGCCATTGGCCCGAATCGCTTCCTGACGGCACAGCCAACACCAATAGTTGAGGACCAGCATTTGGCCAAGATATCATCGGCCGTTCGTTGGCTCTATGTATACGCGCCTTTATGCATAATTATTCATTGAAGAGTAACGGTACTATTCTCAAAATTTAATAATCTTACAGCATCCACATCTATGGTAAGCTAAATAGTTGACGTCAATAATTTCGAATTATGTGCGTTGCCTGCCACACAAATAACCGTTATTTTGACAAAAACACTTCATTTAGTATCATGGAGTATTTATACCATTTGCATCCTTCAGATAATTTCTAACAATTTATAAAGTGTTCTTCTTATAAGTCTTCGATCTGATCGCACCCACATTTTAACCATGAATAAAAATACAGCTTTAAATTGCCTAGCGATTTTTTTTCATATATACATAAAACATTTTTTCGCATATCAAAAAAAAAGAATAGAATCCAAAATAAAATTGGTGGATTTGTGTTATTGTTTAAAACTTATCACATTCAAAAAAAATTGAAAGCTCAAATCCAACTAACTATGACCGGAAGAACGGTTTGCTTCGTTACGTTTTCCAAATTTTCATGTCATTAAAAAAACTATCAAGGCAATGGAACAAATTCATTGCTCCTTCTTTCTCACACACTTTTTTATGATTCCGTTGGAATCGAAAGACATCTGTGTCTCCGTGAAACAAGTTTTCTTTTTTTTTTTTCTTCTGATAATTCCACTTCTCAATGGAGTGATGGTTAAGTGTCGTATGTTTTTATAGTTGTTTATAAGTTTTTTTCTTCTGTACTTGTTTTCACGTTTAAATTGAATGTTATTCGGGCCATATTTTATTACTCTTCGGGCTTGACGATGATTCTTAATTGTTTCAGTCCTCTGTATACAGTCATATCGAGTTGTTTGCCTTTTTCAGCGAGAGCATCGTAGATGTCGGATGAATTTTTCACTTCTTTGCCATTGATGTGTGTTACTATGTCACCGGGATTCAAGCCACCCCTGGGGAAAAAATTAAAAAGGATATTAAATGGCAGCACCAAAATTTAAATATGGAAAACACTTGGAGTGATAGTTTTGTGGAAGTGATGTAATGGTGTTTAGGAATCGTCTTTAAAAGCAAGTAAACATCTCACAACATTTTAAAAAATAGGAATATGAAGCATAAACAGGGACCTCAAAACATAGAATGGTTTTAATATATTTTCAGCTCTCAACTTTCCGTAATTGTGAGAAGAGAATTGTGCCATAATTAAACTTACGCATGTGCCGGCGACCCTATAATAACTTTCCATACAAGAACACCATGTTTAACATCTTCCGGAACAGATTGACTTCTCTGCTTCAACTCTTGCAGGATATCCGGTGTTAGCGTGAGCATTGTAATTCCCATATATCTCCTAACTGGAACCCTTGCATCTCTGATGATTCCCTTTTTCCGCCGTTCCTCGCTCTTGGCAAGGAAATCCTTTGCATAATCAATTGGTATTGCAAAACTAATACCGGCTGTTACTTTCATGCTATTGATCCCGATCGCTTCCCCATCCAGGTTCACTAGCGGACCACCTGAGTTCCCGAACGTGATGGCAGCATCTGTCTGAATGTAATTTATATCTCTGCCGCGGAGTCCCAGTTCTTGCGATGGCCGCTGAGTTGAGCTGACTACTCCAGCGGTAACCGTATTGCTTAAAGCCAGCGGGCTGCCTAACGCAACAACCCATTCGCCAGCCTTCAGTGTCCCCGATTCACCTAGCTTCATGGCAGGCAGGTCTTTGCATTGAATTCGCACTGTGGCCAAATCGGAAGTCTGATCCACGTCCTCAACTATTCCTGGAAATGTGCGTCCGTCCAGGAGTTTCACTTGAACTATTGTGTTCGGTTTATTAATCACAACGTGAGCGTTTGTTAGAATCAGTCCATCCGAGCCTACAATGAATCCAGAACCGTTCGACGCCATGAACGGCTGTCCCGAATAGTAGTCGAACCTCCTGGTGTCCTTGATTTCGATATAAACAACCGAAGGCGCCGAAACTTCGACTACGTCAGCAATGAAATTATATTGATTCCGGCGATTCGTTAACGTCTTCATTACTGTTGCTGCCGTAACTTTTGGAAACACAAATGGATTCTTCGAAGAATCTCGTAAATATTGTTCCAAAGCATATCCACAAAATACTCCTAGAAGGAATCCAGGAATTGCACTAGCCAAACGTTGGCCTAATCTTTCTTGCTTATCCTCAGAATACTTTTCTTTGTGATCCGAACGGTATTCCTCATCTTGTTTATGCTGCCGATGAAATTTACGAAAACATATTGCTGGCAGCGATTTTCGACATTCAACATCAAATAGAACTTTATTGAAATTATGTAAAAACTTTAAGGCCATGTTCTCGCGAACGTTTTCAATAAAGATAATACATTTCACGTTAAATAAATAGAATATTTTATAACCGTCAAAGTCGACAGAACTACTATTGGAATACTAATGACAGCTGAGCGATGATTACGCGAATGACAGAACACAGTCAGCTACTCGAAATGTGGCTAGGATTTGTTTTTATTCGTTGAGTGGGAGCATTGCCAGTGTGAACTGAATAGTAACGAGAAATTCGAGGTGAATTTTTTTAAAATTCTTTCGGTGGTTCTGTGAGTTTCGACTGTTACAACGGTTATTTATTCAAATTATTTCCCGCGATTTTCGCCATTCAGAAATTATAAATAAATATAGGAAAATAAAGATATTTTCTAGTTTTTGTGAGCTAGTGAGGTATTTTGTTTCTAAATGACCCCTGTGTTTACATGCATCAGCCCAACTCGAGTTTTCAGAAGGCTTGAGTGAAGCGAAAGGGTTCGGACACGTTAATTCGTTGACCATCGATTTTTGACGTTTTCCTTTCGCTCAACATCATTTGCGTCTAAAGTCCTGGATGAGTGAATCTTTTTTTGAATATTTTGCGACAATTTTGGAATGATTTTGCTCATTTGATAAAAACAGGAAAGTTCGTAGCGTGAGAACTTTATAATAGGTAAGAAGTTTTGGACAGCGACTTTTGTAAGAATTTGTGTGGACTAAAGTGAAGAAAAATGGCGAAGTTAGTGAATGGATTAACATTGGCAGAGTTGAAAATAGAGTGCCGAAAATGTGATCTGCCGACAAATGGAAACAAGACGGCTTTGCGGTCACGGCAATACGGCTCAAAGCGGGGTTAAGAAAAACTCTCTAAAAACCGAAAAGATTTACAATATTTAAAAGATAAAACATAGGGTAGAAGTCGATTTTAAAGAATGGGCCCATTTCAATGGAAAAACTTGTAGCATGATTCCTTGATAATCCTAAAAAATCACTCTTCTAAAATCGAATAGTTAACGACAAAACTTACTCCATAGCTGGTGATTCAGCGATCACTTTACAAATCAGCACACCATACGAAACTTCGGGAAGCTTTCCTCTATTTTGCAATTCTACTATAATATCCTCGGTCAATGTTAGCATAGTCACACCAATATAACGACCTTGTACAATAGACTCGGTGGTTCGTGACAATTTGTTTTTTCGCGTTTCATTCAAAAATTTTCGAACATAATCGGCTGGTATAGCGAAACTAATGCCCGGTAAAATTTTCATACTGTTGATTCCGATAGTTTCTCCTTTTAGATTAAGAAGCGGACCACCACAATTGCCATCATTGATCGATGCATCCGTTTGAATGTAGTACATCGAGTTCCGAGTGAGTCCAATTTCTTCTGATTTGCGATAGGCACTGATTATGCCGCATGTTACCGTATTGAAGAGACTTAAAGGACTGCCGAGAGCTATGACCCACTTGCCCGACTTGAGGTCACTGGACGATCCAAGACGCATTACAGGCAAGTTCCTACCCTTGATACGTACTGTCGCCAAATCGGATAATCGGTCCATGGTTTCAACAACTCCGGAGAAACTCCTTCCATCTGACAGTTTAACACGAAGTTCGATGTTTGGATTGTTGCTTTTATCGACAACAACATGAGCGTTTGTCAGGATCAATCCATCAGGCTCGACGATACAGCCTGATCCTTTCGATATAGGCTTTATCTTAGCTGACAGTACGCTCCGTTTCTTAGTCTCATACACTTCAATATATACAACAGACGATGAAGCAGGACCCACTATGTTCGAAATGAAGTTGAATCGTTCGCGTCTGCCAGACAGACCATTAGTCGCAGCTACAGTATAAGGGAATCGTGGTATCTTTTGTTTGGATTCTAAGTAGCTGCCAATAGCGTAGCCCGCAATCATAACGGCAACTGCCGTAGGAATATTAGTTTTCCGACTAGCAGTCGCCTGATTACAAGGATTTGCACTACAACCGCTCATCGCTTTGGTGAAGATGGTGATTAATTTGAATTCCTGGGCAAAAATCAACAGTTTCGAATTTCGGGTTAGTTTGAATAGGGTGGACATCATTCAAAAACAAGGGACTTTAAATTTACTCAAACGAAAGTAACACATTAAAAGTAAGGGACGAAATGAAACTGTCAAAAATTTATAGAGCAAATTTGACAATTACGAAATAATATTCTAAATGATGATAACTAGACTATGCTCATTTTGAGTATTTAATTTTTTTTTTCGAGTTCCGTCTTTTTTTTCAAAAAATATAAATAGACGATTTATTAATTTTAGCAATTTATGACATAGCCAGTGTTACATGCCGTGGTTTTGAATTATAATAAAGGATTTGATTTTGTGAAAATGTTGTGCTATTCAATTTTTTGACATGATAACGATTTGACTACAAATTATTTGACAACAATTTTCCGAAGTTTTGACGTGAAAAAAATGTTTGCATGTTTGTATTTTGTATTAAAAATATTTGAAATTAAATGGCAAATATTATTATTAAATAAAATGGCATAGAAACTGCTCAGATACTAAATCGCCTGTGATTTAAATTCCACTTTAATAATAAATTGATTATTTTCTGTGTATATCTGTCTTTTATAACATACGGATAATACATGATAATATGCAAGAAATGCAATGGTAACCACATGGCCAATAATCTGTCATGTTGCTACTAACTAGGTACTTGATTGTCTTGACTATCTGCGCATGCTTGAAATTTTTGAGCCTCCTTAAAGTGCATTGAATTTGTATTTGCTCTCTTAACTGATCTGAAATTTCACTTAAGTTCATATTTTTTGGATTGAGTTACCTGATTTCAAATCCCACAAAGAATTTGGCAAAGTTGAATTTCAAAACTTGAAACTTTGCTTGAAAAAAAAAACAAAAATGGTTTTAATTGAATAAACTCTATATCAAGTCTTTTTCCCAATGAACTTTTTTCAGAAACAGGTTTAGAAGCTACATCAGTAAAAGAAGATAAAAGTGAATTATTAAAGGAAACAGAGGGAAAAGTTTGCAAAAAAGCCAGATGAACGGCTTCAGAGGTTGGATTGGTCAGTAAACTTTTTAATCAATGAGAGCTTTATCTAGGTTGTAATTCATGTCAACAAAAATAAAAAAATCGTCCTCCTCAAGAGCTAACTCACAACAACATAACCTAACTTCAAGCCCTAACTCACATTTCAGGCTTGCTCCAGGTAAGGTTATCTGATTTCCTTCAAAATTTTCAGTGGATAAGATCTACTAGAAAGAAAAACTGATAATTTGTGAAAATGATTGGTCTGCAAATTTCATTAAATTAGCTCTGACCGTGCTGCAGGACACATAACATTGTATGGAATCATTTTCGTAATTTTTTCAGTATGATGTCTTTCATTAACATGTCTCCTTCCCATACACAAGCTGATCTGCTACCAAGGATGAGGTATAGCAGCCTCATCAATTATTCTCTAAAATGTTCCATCATCAAAAAAAAATTATGACCGAGAAAAAAATTTCAGATGAATAAGATGCATTCACTAGCTTCATTTGGATTTAGAGGAAATTTGGGATAAAAACCGACTATTTTACTTCAGCCTTCCTTCAAAAGTTTGGAGACCTGTCAAATGTCAAAGACTCTTTTGACTATTAATGAGTAGCCAGTGCCACTCTAGATAAAGAGGCAAACATGAAAGAACTCAGCCTAAGAACCTGGATGTGCTACATGCTATCGGACATTACGTTCAGACAATGCATGCTATTCTGCACAAAATGCAATGGTGAACACATGGTTAATAGTTTTTCCTGTTGTCTTCTCAAATAGAAGCAGGACACTCTCAAAAAGAAGCAATCATATGTAAAGCTTCATTTTATCCCTGAAAACGCAAGCAGTCGAAAACAATTTTATAAAAAACAAAAAGCACCCAGAAGAATCAAAACCATTCCGGCTTTGTCAACTTAAAACTAAAGCTGATAAGAGGAAATTCAACTGATAAGAGGAAATTCGTGAAATATGTAATTGATGAATTAAAAATGAGGCTAAATGCTACTATAGAAGGTTTAATCGATATTATATCGAAAGCAAAAGGAAAAGCGACATCAGCCAAACACGTAAGAGTTCGGCAGGAATCATGGATTACTAAGAAAGTTATTGATGCTGCTAAACGCAAAAGAACTGCTTACAAAAGATACATGGCAAATCAAAATTGTGCTATGAAAAAACAAGATTATCTAATAAAAAAAAGGAGTCAAATAAGATTACGCAGGAGGCAAAGAAACGTTATTTTGCCAATAAATTCGAGAACGCAGCTGGAAATAGTGCTAAATATTGGAAAATAATTAAAGAAGTGACATCAACTTCAAAGGATACAATGCATATGACATGCATAAATGAACTATGTGTGAATGGAACCCTGTTAAATGATCCCTCTCTTGTGACTCAAAATCTAAATAATTACTTCGCAACTATCGACATCAAACTATTGAAGAACTACATAATAAATATATTAACCGCCAACATCAATGAACACCTTAAAACTGGTTCCTTCCCTGATTGCCTTAAATTAACAAGAATCACTCCTGTATTTAAAGGAGGTGATCGTGCAAATCCATCTAATTACCGCCCCATTGCTGTCACCAGTATTATGAGCAAAATATTTGAGAAGGTAATAAATTCAAGAATATTACAATTCTTAGAAGAAAATTCAATCTTGGCTCCAATTCAGTATGGGTTCCAACAACATAGTAGCACGTTAGCGGGAACCTTGGATGCAGTGCACTTTATAAACTCTACGCTGGATAAGGGAAATCATGCCGCAGCTATCTTCATTGACTTACAAAAAGCTTTTGACACCATCGACCATGGAATTTTACTAGAACGATTAAGTAAATACGGATTTGGGAATAAAATAAAGCTACTAGTCAGAAATTACCTAATAAATAGGCGGATAGTAACCAAAAATTCTAATTACGTCAGCCGAGAATGTGAAGTAAATATCGGTGTACCACAAGGATCTATCCTCGGCCCGCTTCTTTTTCTGCTATACGTGAACAGCATACAGGACATTCAGCTATCTTGCAAAATTGTGCTCTTTGCGGACGATACCCTTCTTCTTTATTCCGGGAATGAAGAATTGACACTACAGAACACTATAAATGCAGATTTAGAACGATATTTCAGCTGGCCTCAGAAAAGTAAACTAGTTCTTAACATCCATAAGACTAAATACATTGTGTTTCAGCAGAGGAACAAACGTCCAGTGAACCTATGCATCCAAATAAACGGGGTACAGCTTGAAAATGTAAATTCAATTAAATATCTAGGATTGGTGCTAGATGATAAAATGACATGGGCAAACCACATCAACAACATCAGATGCAAAGTGGCACCTATGATAGGAGTAATAAAAAGGTTTGAATTTATACCTTTACAAACCAAGCTTACCATTTACCATGCGTACATTGTTTCCTTAATCACATCTGGAGTATTGTTGTGGAGCCAGACTTCCAAACACAACATTGAGCTTATTGGAAGACTTATGACCAAAGCTATCAAAACAATTCATAAAATGCCCACACTTACCTCAACTTCAGCGGTATATGCTAGAACTGGGCTTCTAAATATCAACAAACTTATACTGCTTGAGCGAGGTAAATTGATTTATAAGATTTTAACGAAACAGCTCAAATGGCCAAACATTCTTCGAACTGTTGGTGAGTCCACCAATATTCCAACAAGAAATGCGGGTAATTTATCAGTGCAAACTCCAAGGACGGAAAGAATGAAGACCGACCCTGTACAAGAAGCAATACAATTTTTTAACACACTGCCTAATTCGGTTAAACATTCGGAAAACTTAGTAAAGTTTAAAGAAAATCTAAAGATCTACATCGAAAGAGCACACTGCTAATGAAATCCAGAGTTTTTGTAAACTTTTCTCTGGACGCACGTCTTGATGACAAATGAAATGTACACAATATGACCTAAAGTACTAACTATAAAAAGCAAGATGGTACTATCCCTTATACCAATACACCAATTGTCTGGTAAGTACTAGGAATAATTATTTACTGATGATTTTGTGATGCACACGGACCGTGCATATTGAGTGATGGAGAGAGTGGAGTGAAGGAGGTATAAAAAAAAGCCAATGCCGCTGCTATAGATGCACTTGAGTTCACTATTAGATACAAGTCAACGTTTTCAACGTTCTTATTGAGTTGAAATGATTTAATGTATCTAGAGAAAATAGAAAATACCAGTGTACTTATAAAACTTCCAGAATATTGGCAATATGCAGTCACTAATAACCATTTCATCAGAAAATTTAATAAATCGACCCCCGCAAAAAAATATGAATCGAATCCCAATACGAATGAAACAATATAACAAACTAAACAAATACCGTGCTGCCGGTGAATTCCCAAAAACCTTTCGAACAAGCATGCCAAACTTCAGTTCACTTGATATTTTATATCCACGCTTCTTCAGCTCTTGCAGAATTGCCTCGGTCACTGTAATCATAGACATCCCTACAAAGCGTCTATTCGAAGTTATATCCTTTCTTGACGATTCGTTGCGCCTTTTCAAGCTATTTAGCAGGAATTTCTTTGCTACATCAATAGGAATCGAGAAACTGATACCGGGTAGCAACTTCATCACATTCACCCCTATAACTTCGCCATCCAAATTGACAAGTGGTCCTCCGGAATTACCTTCGTTAATGGCTGCATCGGTTTGAATGTAATCCATACGTTTCCCAAATAGTTGCAGTTCATCCGAACCTCTATTGGTTGTGCTTACAATACCATAAGTGACAGTGTGCGTCAATCCGAAGGGATTGCCCAATGCCACGACCCATTCACCCGACTTCAATTTTGACGAGTCTCCCAATCGACAGGTTGGAAGATGTTTGGCATCAACTTTAAGACAAGCCAGATCACAAAGTTCATCGGCATCTTTGATGACTGCTTGGAAGGTTCGCCCGTCGTGCAGACAGACTTCAATTGTGGTCTTCGGCTTGGACATAACCACATGAGCATTTGTTAAGATCACTCCATCTGACGCTACAATAAATCCCGTTCCCGACAATATGACATTATTCCTGGTCGTCTTATCAGGGTTCCTGACTTTGATATGGACCACCGCTGGTGCAGTCTGCTCGACCACATCAGCAATGAACTCGTTTGGCTCTTGCGCTTCTGGTTGTTGTTGCTGAGACTTTTTTCGAAACAGATCCAGCTGAGCTTTAAAGTCTAGAATACCCAAACATATTAAAGGAAGGATGCTGGCTTGACAGGGATGATTTTGTCTACAATGACTGTGCAAGCTTTGTCTGGGTGGGCAAAACATTCTTCTTGGAATAGGTTGGAGCGTGAACTTGGAACAGGCATGAAATCGAATTGCCAAAAATCTGTTCATTGCGAGTAAAATGTAATAACAGGGGTGGAACAAATAAAACAGCTAAAAATCGTAATTTAAGAACACAAAAAAAACAACTACAGATTTGACGTTTACACAATTTCTGACTAGTGAATGACAATTTCAGGACCTACTAAGTTTAGACATAGTTTGGAACTTACTCAGATGCTGGCGATTCGGGGAACACTTTCCAAATTAAGACGCCTCCAGAAATGTTAGGATATTTATCGATCCGTTGCAGGGCAGCTTTGATATCTTCCGACAGGGACAGCATCGAGATTCCTATGTACCTCAGCTGAGAGGTAGCTACGCTTACTTTTGACGATTTTCGATCCCTAGTTTCAGCTAGAAATTGTTTCACATAATCTATGGGAATGGCGAAACTAATGCCAGGTAGTAGTCTCATGCTGTTTATTCCAATTGCTTCGCCATCTAGGTTGACCAGCGGTCCACCAGAGTTTCCGTCATTGATACCAGCGTCCGTTTGAACGTAGAATGTCTGATTACTGTTCAGCATACCAATCTCATCTGACTTTCGATAGGCACTTATAATACCACAAGTCACAGTATTCGTTAGAGCTAGCGGGCTGCCCAGAGCAACTACCCACTCGCCAGATTTCAGAGTGTTGGAATTACCGAGACGCAACGTCGGTAGTCCTTTACAATTTATCCGGACTGTCGCAAGGTCCGATGCTCTGTCTATATGTTCAACGCTGGCGTCGAATACCCTGCCATCCAGGAGCTTCACCACTATACTTATACTGGACTTGAGCGTTTTGTCGATCACGACATGGGCATTAGTTAATATCAGTCCATCTGACTCCACTATGAATCCCGATCCGTTAGAAAGTGCTTCAGTCTTGCCCGTTATAAAATTATGTTTTTTCGAATCACGAATCTCTATATAGACAACTGTCGGTGCAGCTATGTCCACCACATCTGCGATAAAATTGAATTGATTACGCCGCCCGACCAGCAAGTTTGATGCGGCCTTCGCTATTGACAAATTTAGAACTTTATTCCTTAAATCGAGTGCACTACCCACAACGTAACCGGTCAACAGCAGACCCAACATTTTCGAAACGATCTGCCACGGTCTGTTCAACATTGAAAACTTTCGCCGCACATGTTTGAAGGCGGCAAATGTCCGGACACGTGAATTTAGAGAAACACGGTAACATCCTACCGGTTTAAATAATCCAGCCAAATCTAATAATTTACACAAACACTTTCGCATCCTCTATGAAAAACTAGCACCGAACTATATAACGGTGTAACATACTAGGATTTTCTTGGACTTAACTATAATGAAGTCGATGGAACACAGTACGGCTGAAAATTATCTTCTAAAATAGATAAATCTCACAATGAACATAACGACAACGCAGTAAAACTATTTTTGGATGAAATTTTCGCAATTTTTTTGACAATTAAATTTTGACAATTCGATTGCTCAAAGTTACGGGTCACTTTGGTCGATTGATTATATCGAGTGAATTGGGTTAAGCCTACTTCGAACTTTTTTGGCAAATTAAGTTTGGATTTTTCATTAGAAATTTTTTTTGGAGGATGTTATTTATTCAATCCTGCGTTATTCTTGATATTCGGGTTTAATCCTGCGTTATTCTTGAAAACTAGAATATTTTGCGGTCCAAAATTGGCGGTGATCCAAGCAGAAGTTATCAATAGCAATGATATCTCCTGGTGGACTAACTTGGCTTTTATTTGATGCGAAACCGCGTCGCTGTCTGTGAGCTATATAGCGCTATATAATAAAGCGACATAACAACGCTACATAGCAGACACAAGACATCAAGTCAACATTGATTTCACAACTTCCAAGATTATAGGTCATAGAGGCGACTAATTTCTCCCTCAAAAAAATCTTATAATCAGGATTAGATGAAGGAGATGCGACCACCTCCACTTGACATAAAACATTTTTTTAAAGATGATAAGGCCAGATTTTTTCTAATTAAAAATCACCATAACGAAAGATCGAACAAAACAAATTTCACCTCAAGCTTTCAAACAATTCAACTTACTCTTCAGCCGGTGATCCTGGTATAATTCTCTGTATCAGCACACCAAAATGAACTTTCGGTGAAAGCCCTACATTGGATCTATTCAATTCTCCCAATATTTCACTAGTCAGCGTCAACATAACAATCCCAATGTAACGATAATTTTCCGCTACCTTTTTAATTTGTATGCGGCGAGTTTCGTCGGAACTCTGTTCCAAAAATTTCGTCACTAGATCAATGGGCGTCGCAAAACTGATTCCAGGAATGATATTCATTGAATTAATACCGATTGCTTCTCCTTCGACATTCATCAACGGGCCACCGGAATTACCATTATTTATTGACGCATCGGTTTGAATGTAAACCGTTTGACTTTGCTGCAGCCCTAATTCCGCTGATTTTCGATAGGCACTAACAATACCAGCGGTAACTGTGTTACTCAGTGCTAAAGGACTTCCTAAAGCTAGGACCCATTCACCCGGTTTGAGTCCAATCGAACGGCCCAACTTTATCACAGGCAAGTTTCGTGTTGGTATTCGCAAAGTTGCCAGATCCGAGTCCTTATCGACGCTTTCTATTTCGGCCTCGAATATTCGTCCGTCGTAGAGTTTTGTTACAACCTTCAGCGTTGAGTTCTTGGCCATTTTCTGAAGAACGACGTGAGCATTGGTTATGATCAAACCATCCGGTCGCACAACGAAACCCGAACCAGCGGATATTGGAACATGCTGACCAGTGATGTGGTTGAAACGCTTTGTATCCCGCATTTCAACGTACACCACGGCAGGCATGGCTATATCAGATACGTCAGCGATAAAATTCAGCTGCTCACGTCTTCCCATTAAACCTAAACCGAACGCTGAGACATGGGGAAACGGAAAGTTTTTGCCAAAACCAAATTGATGAGCCAGTAAATAACCACATGTCCCGAGTGCACTACCGACTGTCCACCAAATATATGACGATTTTTTCGAAGCGGATTTGTGCCAGTTTGTCTTTTGATGAATTGTTCTATTTATGGATAGTCTGTTTGGAATTTTGTAAGACGCATTGATCAGTTGGCCCATATTTTGAATGTGTCTTGCATTCGTGAAACTCAGAATTGAACGAACGCCCATTTTATAAATTTCTTAAAAATAACTTAAAAATTTTACGTCGCACTAAAACTAACGATCTTAAAATTGTATGACGTCTTTCAAACTGATCATGACAGCGCACGATTTTTGATAGTTTTGGGATGGTTGCTTTGTGCAAAAAAATTATTTTCATGTTTATAGTGAGTTCAGATGAAAATGAAAAGTAATAAAAGTGTATTACAAAGGTACCCAAAACGATTTTTTTTAATACAAAATGGGGAAAAGGACCGTTGTACATTTTTCCAATTTACCGTTAACACAGCATACATAAAAACGAAAAAAAAACAAATTTCAGCACCTGATGCAAACAAACGGATGACTTAGGGTACGCTCCTTGACTCGGTTGTCGGGAAAGTTCAAGGATCCTAAATTACCCAAAAATATCGTTCTATAACCATTCCCTGTTCGAAAAATGGCGTCCTTTTTGCTGGTGTCATGGCTTCTCCTTTTGCAAAAATTTGACAGAACTTTTCTTTCCCACTTTTTTGTAGCCCCATAACTGATTAAAATTGACGTCATTTGTATGAAAATGAATGAAATAGGGCCGTAATTTTCGACTCTTCTTATCCTTTTGCCTATTTTTGTTTAAAAAATGTTATTTTTCTTTTACGTCCACAAAGAGTTTGTCGAAAAGCTAAGAAACATGCCTAGTAAAACCGTTTTTCTATCGGAGGTTGAGAAACATAAAAAGTTCTCAAATATTCTAATAAAGGATTCCCGACTGCTTCAAATATATGCTTTGGTTTTAAGCCATTATAATTTTCAGGACTGGTCAATTACGTTTTCTTTGCAACAAGACCTTTATCAATTTCTTTAATTTAATTTGATTAAGGTCATCATTGCCAAGCATGGAGCCAGTCGTATACTCGAGACATCCCAACTCCTATCGAAACGATCAAGTTCTCTATTGATTCCAAAATGGTGACAGGTGCGATATGCAGATGACAAGCAACTAAGACCTGCAGAGTAACCAAAATCATGTGGGGGTCACATACAGCGACTAAACATCTGCTTGAATTAACGCAGACTGACTGCAAACGGCTGATCGGCATCATTATTGGCCACTGTCTTGTAGGAGCACATGCCTTGAAAATAGGGCTTCTACTAGCAACACCTGTAGGAATTGTCAAGAGCCGGGAGTCTCAGAAACAATCCAGCATCTCCTGTGTCACTATCCGGCACTGGGAAAAATCAGACAGCTCTGCTTCGGCCAGCCCTGGCTGATGGATCTCTCGCACGTAGCAGAAGAGAAGCTGAAAATATCCTTCAGTTCACAAAATTTGATGGCCGCTTGGACTGAAGCTTCTTATCTCCTGGCCCACTTATCTGGTATGGGCTAATAAATCTAGGTGTGATCTTAGGTCAGCCAGTTTTTTTCGCTATTCGAAGATGGAAATCTTCTAATAGATGTTTCATTGCTCCTGCCCTGGAACATGCCGGATTTTTACCGACTAAAATCACCTTCTTCTTTCACACTCCCCACGGGACTAGTTATTCAGCATTACTTCGTGGTGGTGAATCAGCCCTTAGCTGCTTCTAAATATCTGTTCTTCCTTCTTTCTGTCCTTTTCCGCGTCACGCAGTTTGCGGTGAGTATTTTATAGGTCAGCTAGTAAAACCTAACCTAACCCTAAGGTCATCATTGGTCATCTATTTATAACATACCCGTTGCTTTTGTAATCTGCCTACTAAAGTACTCAAAATTGTCTTTCATGAACTTTTCGAAAATAACGCTTATTTGAAATCAAATACGACGTGCCTTGGTATATTTTTTGACTATGGAGTTCTTTACTTTCACAGAAAAAATCTGGCTTCCTGAAGAGCAGGCATTAGCCGCCAATTTTCAGCTTAAAAGGAGTTTTTATAATTTTATCTACTTTATGGCAACATCCAAAATGCTTTAAGGTTATTATCCTTGTTGACCAATTAAATTAACAGCATTTACCCCCCCCCCCCCCCCCCCCAATCATAAATGTGACATCAAGAGTTCCACAAGGTTCTGTCACTGGTCCGATTCTTTACACTATATTTATTGCTGACTTTCCTATTTCAGTAGGCTAACCTCAAGTTCTAGTCCTCCATGACGCTGATGACACGCTCCTATTTCTGGAAACGCTGCAACATTATTTACTTGGCACAAATAAGTCTTTACATTACCTTTACATTGCTTAAGTATCTCAGTCTTCCATGAATTTCTGAGGTTTAATCCTTATGAGCGGCGAAAAATGAGAGCTACTAATTCTGCATTTCAGTGCATCAAACATTTTTCACTAAAAAGATGGGCCTAACCACCAATCCAAAAGCAACTTACTATCAGACCCTCATACACAGTATTTTAACTTATGCATCTCCATCCTGGAATATATGTTCCAAGACTACCATCGCAGAGGCGAAGATATTCCAAGGAAGAATCTTGCGTCCCTACATAAGCGTGTTCTACAACTCAGCAACTAAGAAGTTGACGAAGAACCTTTTTCTGTATCAGAAATAAGACAACTAGGGACCGTTTTGTGGAATTAATAAGGTTCTGCGAGCAGGGAGACGGACATCAGAGCTCTATTGTCCAACAACGTGGCTCCAATGAGCTATTCATGCGACCCGCGAAGATAGCGTGTTATCGGCAATTCATGGATGCGTTCTTTATTTTTGAAGACCCCACAACGAACAGGAAGGACTAGATTTAAGACCTAGGATAAAACTTAGGTCTATTTTGGCTGTTAGTTTGAATTAGGTATAAGACAGTATGTACGATGTCATATAAGCTAAAAATAAGATAGCATATAAGTATTGTTGTATATACACCAACATGAATCAAATTTCACCCTATCAGTGCCAGAAATAACGAGAAACATCGAGATATACCGAGAAACATCGAGAAATATCTTTTCTAATCATCTTCATAGAACGCAAAAACCCCATGGAAAATGCTATTGTAAACGCCGATAAGAAACTCCTAGAGGTCAAAACGCAAACCGATTCCCATAGGGCGGGATAAATTCTAGAAGCATGCAATCACAATCGGCTATTCTCGGAATACCCGAGCGATGCATAAATATCCCCGGAGAGATGTCTTAGCTAAGTCAGTTTTATAAAGCGAATGTTTCGAAGCGAATTATAACATCGAGCTAATTGGGAGACTTGTCACTAAGGCGATAAAGATTATATTTAGGTTGCCGACCTTAACACCAACGGTCGATGTGTACACTCGATCAGGGTTGTTGAGCATCCAACAGATTATTAATCTTGAAAGAGGCAAAATAATTTACCAAATTATCAATAACGGACTAAAATGGCCAGATATTCCTCGAACTGTTGGAGAGTTGACTAGCAGAGAAACAAGATCAGCCAGCAACCTTTTAGTTTGCAAACCAAGAACGGATAGATTAAAGCTAGATCCAATACAACAGGCTATAGCCTTCTACAATACATTGCCAGATCCGTTAAAGAACTCAACCAATATCATGAGATTCAAAGAAAACTTAAAATTGCACATAAAAAGTAACAACGCACAATGACAAATAACACCAGAGTTTTTTCTATACTTTTCTCTGGACACAAGTCAATGAAGACAATAATAAGTTAATAAAAGTGAGTCTATATTATTGATAAGAATTATGCTGTCCCTTATACCAACAAATTAGTTGCCTGGGAAGCACTATGAAAAATTTACTGGAGGGTAAAGATGGTGCACATGGACTGTGCACGCTGATAGAGTGATGGAGAGAGTGAAAGGAAGGAGGAAAAAAAAAAAAAAAAAAAAAAAGGAATCTATTGACAAAGCAATTTGAGTGTTTTCTACCGGGTTAATTTAAAAGCGAGGTGATTATAACGCGAGTGGTATTATTACTAGCGCGATAGTTAAAGTGTGTATAAGACTTTATTAGCAAATAAACTGTTTTATTTCGTATAACGTATTCCGGAAGAACAGAGCAGCGAGTTGAAAAGATCGATAATGGATTTACTACTGAAAATGGCTTCTGATATAAAGCACCAATCCCCGGACATTGGCCAAAAATTCTAGGGCTTGAAGAAAAAATGGGCCAGATGAAATTGAATCTGCAACACGTGAAAGCGATAGGAACTGTGACAGCTGAATCAAGCAGTAGTAAAACACTCAAAGCTCCCATTTACGAAGGGCAAACTTTTTCTACCATCTTCAAGAACCAGTTTGAGGCGATTGCAGAATATAAGCATTGGAGCGATCAAGACTACTACGACTAAGCCGCAGTGGAAGTACGTCAAACAATTCCAGTAGACAATTGATCCAGCTATTAAAGCCTGACCAGCTTGAAGGAAGTTCATCGTTCACAGCTCAGAGCCCGTGCACAGAAGCTAGATGAGACGTAGTAGGCTCACGACATCAAGTGGTTAACACTTCTGTCCTATCACAAGTCAGATCCAGGACAACGAGATAAAACGGCAAAAGATGCTTTCATACGTGAATAAGTGATGAAGAGCTTCAACCAGCACTTCGTTTGACTGACAAACGGACGCTGAAGGATTCTTTGACCTACACTTTGATTTACCAGTCGGCGTAGTATACGAAGAATATTTGTACAGAAGAGCCAATATTACCAGGGAATCAACGAGAAATGGAGCCCCTTCATGTTGGAATTGCGGAGAAAAGGGTCACTTGAGGCGTGATTGTGACAAGAAATGGAAATTGAAGTATTATCAGCAATATGTGTATCAAAGAAAAATTACCAACGGAACCTCACCAGCTGGCGGAGAAATAAAGGACATCTTAGTCGTGACTACTAAAAGAAAGATGAAAAATGAAATGGTAGAGTAATGAGGTACCATCAGCACGCCAACCAGAATGGAAACAATACCAGCGAAGAAGAACAGAAGGAAACTACACATACGTAGTCCCGAGACGAGTAACCATTTTATCGAAAAAGGTGAAATATGTAATTTTAGCAGTAAGATTCTGTTAGCAGTATCTAAGTTTAACAATAATTTTAGAGGCATTATTGTTGGATTCAATGTTTTCTTGTTTTGCCTCATGGATGGACATCATCAAACCACTTGGCAGGTTCTAAAGTATCTAGTTGCCAAGTCTCCCACGATCACTTTTATACCGAACATCAGTAGACGAAAATTTTATTGTGTGCATTTAATTCACCTGGTTACTAGATGAACAAAACTCATGTTTACTGACATGCAACGAATAAAAATAACAAAAAATTTGTAGCCTGTCTTAAGCTGCCCAAAAAACACTCCTAAAATTGTCAAAATCGTTGACTACTTACCTAGCAGCTGGCGAATCGTATACGACTTTCCAAATCAATACGCCATCCCTCACATGATCGGAAAGACTGCATTTCCTCCGGCGCAGCTCACTGATCAATGGCTCGGACAAGGTCATCATCGACACGCCCATGTACCTTGAAGTTCCAGCTCTTTGCTGGAAACGTTTATCCTGCGACGTCTTCAAGAATTTCTTAGCATGATCGATGGGTATGGCGAAACTGATTCCAGGCAAAATTTTCATACTATTGATTCCAATGGCTTCTCCGTCCAAGTTCATCAGGGGTCCTCCCGAGTTTCCTTGGTTGATAGCTGCGTCCGTTTGAAGGTAGACGATTTTCTGACGATGCAAACCGAGTTCTTCGGATTTTCGGTAGGCGCTTATAATTCCACACGTAACGGTATTACTTAGGGCTAGCGGACTTCCAAGGGCAACGACCCATTCGCCAGCTTTCAGTGTGCTGGAGCTGCCCAGTTTCAAAGTTGGCAGATTACTGGCTTTGATCCGAACCGTGGCAAGATCGGATATTCTATCAACACTTTCCACCTTCCCTTCAAAGTCCCGTCCGTCGAGAAGCTTTACATTCACAGAAATGTTGTTTCGAAGCGAATTGTCGATGACCACATGCGCATTGGTCATAATTAGACCATCTGAGTCGATTATAAACCCCGATCCATTCGAGATGGGTGTCGCTTTACCGGTATAGTAGTCGAAGCGTTTCGTGTCTCGAATCTCGATGTAGGCCACTGCTGGGGCTGAAATCTCAGCAACATCCGCTATGAAGTTATACTGTTTCCGACGTCCCGACAGTTCTCGTAATGCCAATGCCGCCACTTGAGGTATGGCCGTCAATAATGTCTTCTTATAATAGTCATAGCTGTTCGCAATGTAGCTACAAAAAGCTAAAACAACAGCTCCAGGTCCTAAAAGATTTGAGAATGATAGCGACTTAAAAGATTTTGACTTAAACGACGACGATTGATCTTGATTAAAATTTCGATAACGATAGAAATTTGTTTCTTTGGAGACTTTATTAAATCTGTCTCCATTATGAAACCACTGTTTGTTGCATCGAAGCGGACCCGCAATCAATGATAAATATACAAATGATTTTTTCGAACTCGAAATTTTAGATGTTTTTAGGAAATTTATGACCATAACGGTTATTTTTAAAAAACAATCCAGCTAAATTACTTCATTCACTGAAAATTTTAAAAAGAAACTTTATGAAATTTTTAATAAATCGCGGGTTCGTTTGACGCTAAAATTTCATTCTTATTGGAGATAACGTTATAATTTTGAATGACATTTTCAGCAAGGACAACTGTTTAGGACGAATGTGTTTTTTTTATAAGGTTTTTTGTACTTGGTATACTTTTTTTTTTGGAAAGTTTTTGAATGCATAGAAATATGGGGGTTTTTTGGTTTTGGTACGACGATAAAGATATTTACTGATTAGAAATAGTTTATTGCACTTAAGTAGTATTTTATTTTAAAAAGATCATTAATCTGTATTTGGTGATAAAAAAGAAAACTGTGCATGTTCATGCATTCAAATCCTTGGCGTCAAAGCGCCTAATAGATGTCAACATCGACAGACAGCAGAGAATAAAGTCTATTTTTCGTCCTTATTTTGTTTGGGGGTATTTTTTTGAAGTATTTGATGCGATGAAAGTTCAAACAGCCATAAAAAAATTTCGCACTCAAATGAACCATAAAATACGACGGTTTAATATGCGAAATAAATGAATTTTAACAAGCATGTGCATGGAGGTTCTCTTGCATTTAAATAAGGTACCTCTATGTATCTCTGAGTGAGATCCTGCGTAGGTAGCTCGTGTTGAAGTAAACAAGCTACTTTTTCGGAAATCAAGTCTGTTGGAGGAATAAACGAGAAAGAGAACAAAAACGTTGGCTATTTAAAAGTAGATGGATGAAGTTTGATAATTTTTGTTTATTTTTTTTTAGATAATACCTGTATAAGTATGTATTTAATGAAGCATGGTTTGGATAACGGAGATATGGTTCGTAGGTTTGGTGCCGAATTGGCTAAGCTGTCAGTTGCCTTGAAGTTCATTCTAAAAAAGTGGCTATCTCACGAGTGCTGTATTGGTAGTTTTTCGAAAGAATAAAAAGAGTAAACATTTTCAGAATATTGAATATTTCCACCAAGCTGTTCCATTTGTAAGACTAGCAAACTTTTGGGAAGTAATTGCGAGAAGTATTGCGTTTCGGTGCGATGAAACATGTTCCTTGCATTTTTCATCCACACAGAAGTAGCAATAGACATTCGTCTATTTCCGATGGAGCTCTTTTTGGTTGCGAAGTTAATTTTCTCAAGCAGCAATTAGCTTGGTAGCATAACCCACAAATACGATATTTTTCCATTAAATGATAACCGTTTCCAAGGAACCGAAAATGAATCACCGCAAGGCATCAGTAATCTTTTTCGAATTTTTGTGTGACATCAGGTCTGTTCCCGCACTTCAGCAAACTGCAGCAGTAACAGAATTTGGCAGGTGGCTTCTTTTTGCTGCAAAATGCGGCTTGCAGCAAAATTACAAAAACGACTTGCTGCGAATCTATTTTAATATATTATAATAGATTCAAGTACGGGAACAGACCTATCATCTCTTCTTCAGTGGTTTGTGTTTTACTTTTAATTATTTGCATTTATATTCACTTTCATTTGCGCATTTTACAAAGAAAAGTAGCCTTACTGAGAAAACCACATGTAGCAGCCTGGATTGAGGTTAAAACTTTTTTGGAATTCTCCGGACCGCAATCTTCCCCATCAATAGACTCCTCATTAATATCCGATAGAACAATTGTAAGATCATAAATTGTACATAAATTCAAAAGTATTTAGAGAGCTTGCCACTAGATGGCGTTAGGATAAGTAAGTAGTTAGGAACAATTGTTAGAATAGAGAGAAAGGAGATTAATAAAGAAGCAGTCAAGGCGATCGGACGTGTTAGTTATTTGTCCATGAAGTGAATTTGTGAAGTTTTACAATTCAGGTGTGGGGTGAACAAAGATGGTGTCCGGACTGATAGAATATGTGAGTTAGTGTCGTTTTGGTAAAGAGTGCCGCTGTGAAGAGCCTTGACGACAAAGTTTCGTGTGCGAAAGAAGTGATTGCTGCCAAGACGCCATTGCTGCAAAGGCACCATTGAAATATGTCGGATAAAGTCCGCTGCCATGTGGTGCCCGAATGCAGCCTCCGCATGTTGATGAGACTCCGCTGCCAGGTGCTGATGAGATACCATCAGCGTGAGTCTCCCATACGCATTTACCAGAAGTTGATGTGACGCCGCCGCCAGACAATGAAGAGACGCCACCGCCAGACAAAGAACAGACGCCGCCACGGCACGTTGTTGAGACGCCGCTGAACAGTGAGCAGACGCCGCCGAATAGCATTAAGACGCCACCGACGCCATTGAAATATGTTGGCTAGAGACACCGCATATCGATGAGACTCCGCTGCCAGGTGCTGATGAGATACCATCAGCGTGAGTCTCCCATACGCATTTACCAGAAGTTGATGTGACGCCGCCGCCAGACAAGGAAGAGACGCCACCGCCAGACAAAGGACAGACGCCACCGCGGCACGTTGTTGAGACGCCACCGCGGTACGTTAAGCTGATACCGCAATACGTTGTTGAGACGCTACCACAGTACGTTGTTGAGACGCCACCGCGTGCGTGGTTGAGATGTTGCCGCATAACAGTGTTCAGACGCCACCGAATGACAGTCAGATGCCGCCGAATAATAGTACGACGCTGCCAAATGATATTCAGACGCCGCCGAAAGAAATTCCGACGCCGCCGAATGATAGGACGCCGCCGAAGGAGGTTCAAATGCCGCCGATGGATGGGATGCCGCCGAGTAGTGTCCGAATGCCCCTGATAAACGCAAGGATGCGACCATTGATGTATGATATGCAGATGCCACCGCCATACGACGCATTTCTGTTGTCGTATCGAGGCGGAGAGTCAATAATGCCCGCAGCACAGCTGTCCGCTGCGCTGATGTCCGCTGCTAGGAAGTCCGCTGCCATGAGGTCCGCTGCTGAGATGTCCGCTGTTTAGATGCTGGTCAATGCAAAGATTCCGCTGATGTCCGCTGCCCAGATGCCCGCCGACCAGACGTCCGTCGCCTATATGCCCGCAGTGCAGAAGTCATATAATGTGGAGATGCCGCTGGCCAGATGCCCGCCGGCCAGACGTCCGTCGCCTATATGCCTGCAGTGCAGACGTCATATAATGTGGAGATGCCGCTGATATCCGCTGCCCCGACGACGAAGCCATATTGTGATAGTAGAACGTCTGCTACT
Source organism: Nemotelus pantherinus (assembly GCA_963978885.1). Classification (NCBI taxonomy): domain Eukaryota; kingdom Metazoa; phylum Arthropoda; class Insecta; order Diptera; family Stratiomyidae; genus Nemotelus; species Nemotelus pantherinus. The sequence goes on from OZ022265.1 coordinate 10,998,832, forward strand.
CTATCGCTGTTGCAAGATTTAGAGGCAATTGATTTGGTTACAACATGTCCGATCTGATGCTGGTCGCGGTCGACCAGTTGTCAGGTTGGACGAACTGTAAGATCATAAATTGTACATAAATTCAAAAGTATTTAGAGAGCTTGCCACTAGATGGCGTTAGGATAAGTAAGTAGTTAGGAACAATTGTTAGAATAGAGAGAAAGGAGATTAATAAAGAAGCAGTCAAGGCGATCGGACGTGTTAGTTATTTGTCCATGAAGTGAATTTGTGAAGTTTTACACAATAAATTATAGAAGGTTACTAATCTATAAATTCTTACTCGACGGTTACTTTTTCATTAATCTTATTCGAAGAATTCCCTAAATAAATACCTTTGCGATTCCTATTCAATATTCATATTCACCACACAACAAATGTCATCAGCCATATTCGGAACGCACCCTATTCCTAAAGAATCGAAAATTTTCTCAATTCTTTGACATGGCATTCCATTCGTCGTCTCGTCTCTCATTCATTCGAGTAATGTCAGTCGTGCGGGCGGGTTGCTAAAGTTACGTTTGTCGCATGAAAAATCAGTGAAAACTATGGAAGTTTTTCAAACCGATAACTACTATATATTTGTGAAGCGCGAGAAAAGCTTATGGTGGCATCGAACAACATCTGAATTCCAACTGAAAGCAGGTAAATGGCTGCGAAATTTTCACAATGGTGCGACGGTGATTGATGATGGCCTTTGTTTTTGTACCGTGAAAATTTTCCCCGAGTCATGTAAATGTCAATTTTTGTGTAGTGCTGCTAGTAGTGAGTGAAGTTAAAGAGCAAGTGCAAAAATTCCCGGGAAGGGGTATGAGTCAGTGGTGAAGAGAGTGAAAACGTGTGGGTGAAGTCGAATTCTGGTGTAGTAGAGTGTTCAATGAAAACGGTTTTTGGAGTAAAATACGTGAACGGGTCCAGAGACGGCATGAATGGAAGTTTGTTTACTACGACGGAAATGTCAACATTACTGTGGGTTTATAAGGGCGTGCACGCGGCTGTGAATATGATGGGTGTTTTATGTTTGATTGGATATTTACATTGATAAGGTGCACGAGCAATATAGACTGTCAATAAAACCCACTTAATGGATTTTGTGTTATTAATAAATATTACGGAATATGAAAATCTTAATATGGAAAATGTTTTTAAAGAACATAGCTTTAAAAGCAAATTGGGAACGTATTGATTTTTTTTGGGTTATTGCATTTTGGAATGAAATCATAAAATGAACACTGTAAATCATGAATTACTGCTGGAAAAATTGAATGAAATAGGGATAAGAATGGTTCCACTTAATCTTCTTAGATCTTATTTACAAGGAAAAACACAATCAACTCGTATATAAGAAAATGTTAGTGATGCCCTACTGGTGTCTCCCAAGGAACAGTTCTGGGACGTTATATGCCTTTGCTGATGATACTGTAGCAATATTCCGTAGAAAAAGTTAGAAGGATGCATTTGTTTCCGCGAATATTGGAATGAGCAAGATTTCATCTTAGCTTAGCACAAATCTTGTTAGGTTAGGTTAGTAAAGAGGGCTGCCGGGAATGCGGCCAGCATTAGGCCACTAGTTTGGGCCCATTTACCACCATCCGCTGGCTTTTTAGAGCTGCCAAGAGACCGCTTCGCCAAACTGGATCAGCTGACTCATCGTGCCGGTACTGGCCACCTCTGCTAACCCTTGAAAGTGGTAAGAACCAAAGATCTTGAGGCGTTTATTATTTAGGGCCGGACAATCACAGAGAGTGTGCTCGATGGTGTCCTCTTCCATCTCGAACCTCTTGCATAAATTGCTGGATGTCAGTCTTATTCTATTTATTTATTTATTAATCCCTTGCGCTACAGATATAATTCCAATTACAGCGTCAAGAAACCATGAGATGCGGTAAGGCAGTGCCCTGTGAGCAAGCCGACCGTAGCTCTCAAGCAGTTTCTGCTGAGCTTGAACAGTTTCCTGCTTTTGCTTAGATCAGGTGATGGCCATAATGTCCTGGCCACCCTGCAGTCCATCCTGTTTTCCCATTCGAACTTTAGTTTGGCCCATATAGCGGCATCAAGTTTGCTTATGGCGTCAGCGATTGACCGTAGTACAGTGATGCAGGGCTATTACTAGCTCCTGAATCTTTCCTCGCCAATTCATCGGTTTTTCGTTGCCTATGCCAATGGATGGTCTTCCAACAATTTTTTTTTAAATAGGACTAAGCCTGTCTCTATTTAACATATTTAACAAAAGTCTTTCTGAACGCATATTTCCTGATTTCTGGAAAGCAGCTCTTATGCATCCAATTGCTAAATCTGGAGATCATTTTTGTGCTGCCAGTTTCCGTCCGGCATTACTTCTTCCAGCTTTCTCCAAATTCTTTGAGCGACATAATTCACAGATTACGTTACGAAAAAGGTATTCGACAATATGGAACATAATTTGCTCCCGTTGAAATTACAGGAACTTGGATTTTCTTCTTCTGTTATAATATGGCTAGAGCTGTATCTTTATGATCGATCTTGCTATGTTCGATGCAAGCCCTACTTATCTACTCCATTTAAATCCAAAACTGGAGTTCCACAAGGATCCATTGTGGATCCTTTACTTATTTTATGGGAATGATTTGCTGCCACTTTCTTTATAAAACAGTCTTTTTTACGCCGATGACTCAAAACTTTTTCCAACAGTAAAATACATAGGAAAAATAGAGCTATCATTGTTGCATTTGTCATTCACAATAAAAATTGATTATATTATTTCACTAAATTTCGATTAATTCATTTGTACAAACGTACTTTTTTACTTCAACAAATTCGTTTCACTACACATTTAACTAAATCATACCTCCTCACTGCGGGCCATCATGTGGCCCATTGTGTAGACGGGCGATGGCTTGCAGTCATCAAAAACCCTTTTGGTCTTATGTCCGTTCTCTCAAAAGTTCCCATCGTTTCCTCGATTCCATGTTCCTCGATAATGCTACGGCATCTAATCCACGTGAAATTTGCGACATAATCATATCTTCCCAACATAATCATATCTTGCCTTGTGAAATTCCCCATGTTGCTTCTTCCTCCCTATCTTCCATTTACACCAATCCTCTTGAAATTTAATCCTTACTCGAATGTCTTGATGTCATTGTCGGTTGTGGTTCTGATGGTATCCCTAACCTGTTGGCCAAATCACTGTCATCGTCCTTATGTGTTGCCTTGTCAATTATATTTAACCTCAGCCTCTTCTCCGGCTCCTTCCCCTCCAGTTGGAAATCAGCTTATATTTCCCCCATCCACAAGTCTGGAGACCCAAGCTGTGTTGCCAATTACCGTCCAATTTCCCTCCTTCCTTGTTTTGGAAAAGTTCTTGAAAGAGTGGTTTCTAACAGGGTGCTTCCTCTCCTCCATCCCTTCCTTGCTCCGGAACAGCGTGGTTTTGTCAAAGGTAGATCACCCACCTCTAATCTTATAACTTTTACTAACTTTGTTGCTTCTGCTTAGACCAACGGAAACAAGTGGATGTCGTATATACTGATTTCTCAAAAACTTTTGATTCTGTTGACCACAGACTATGCCCTCCTTGCAAAGCTTCGAAGTTATGGGGTGTCGGGTTCTCTTTCGTCTTGGTTTTCATTCTATGTTTCTGGCCGTTTTTGTGCTGTATCTGTGCAATCGTCCACCTCTTCCCCTTTCTGTCCACTTTCCGGTGTTCCTCAGGGCTCCATTCTCGGTCCATTATTATTCCTAGTATATATAAATGATCTCCCTTCCTTTATCCGTTGTCCCTGCCTCTTGTTTGCTAATGACTTTAAGATTTTCAAAGTAATTGAATCTACCAACGACTGCCTCCAACTCCAAAACGATCTATGTACTCTGTGCGACTGGTGCTCGAAAAATTCACTTACTTTCAACATATCCAAATGTCATCAGATGTCCTATATGTATAAAATGTCACCCTTAATATATTCCTATACTCTGTACCGCTCTTCCATTACGGCTGTGGATAATTTTAAGGATCTTGGTGTGCACTTTGATCCTAAGCTGAAATTTGACCTGCGCATTGCCTATATAACCGCCAAGGCCTCTCGTCTGTCCGGTTTCGTTCTTAGATGCTCTTCTTCATTTACTAGCATCGCTACCGCTTTTCATCTGTTTTTTTTTCACTTGTTCGTAGCATCCTAGAGTCTTATTCTCAAGTGTGGTCTCCCCGTCATAAATATCTCAGTGATTCAGTGGAACATTTTCAGCGTAGATTTACTCGCTCACTGTTATTCAAATTCAACATCCCTTACTGTGGTTATAGTGATCGTCTTTCCTTATTTCAAATTCCTTCATTACAGTCCCGACGAGTGTTCCTTGACGAGTAGCTACTCCATTGCCCTATGCTCTCCGATCTTGGTTATATGCTGTGTCTACGTAACGTCAATCGATCAGATAGATCACAATTAATGTTCTCTCTTCCCTTCGCGCGTTCTGAAGTTTATATTAACTCACCGCTAGTGTGTATGCCCAGGAAGCATAACGATCTTCAGCTTGGTCCTTTTCCGCTAACGTTCTGTCAATTTAAGTCGCAAATTAAAGATATAATTCTTAATGCTTCTTATAATGTTTGACTTTCTTTATAATTTTTTGCACTTTCTTCAATGTTAAATTGTATATTAGCTTTAATTTGTTGAAGTTCTTATATGTATATTTCTAATACTTTCATTTATTTGTTAATTTTTTTTATTTTCTTCTTTTGGGTTTAAATATTAATATATATTTTAAATATTAATATATTTATATATATTTCTATTTTTGTAATTGGGCAGAAGCCTGTTAAAATGGATTTAAATAAATAAATAAATAAAATAATTGTGGCGATCATTGCGAAATTTGCAGTGGTCGATGATGGCCCACAGTGAGGAGACAGCATTAGGTGCATCTTGGCTAGATCTTGGAAAGATGTTTCTTCATGTTTTTCCTGTTTCCGCCAAATTATAAGTAGTTCACTCAGCTGAGTACCATCCATCCAAGTTTGCGCGAAAACTCGCAATGAAACTAAAAAGAAAACAAACAATAAAATGTTGACCTAGTTCTGTTTTCAGCTCCTTCTAAACCAGATTAATTATAATTTCCTCCATGCAACCATATGACCCAATTCATATTTAATCCTTCTCGTATGCTTCGTTCCATTGAATATAACAGCTTGATTTTTCTACAAACAGCATGAGCCCATCAAATGGGTTTCACAAATCGCTTTCAGTCAGTTGTATCCTTTGTTGTCATGTTCTGCTCCACGCGCACATATGTTTTATCATTTTTTAATCTAGTCGGCATTCAAATGAATCACACAGTGTTGTGAATATGTATATCTATAAAAATTGCAGCCCATCCACTCATATGTATATGTGTATATCCGGAATATTCGACAAAGATTCTGGCAGTTTTCATTGGTTTTGTATTATCGTATACTAGATTGTGGCTGCAGGCCATATTTATTCACAATTTCTCGATGCAATATGTGCTCTCTTCTGGTCGTTTGTTAATCGGCATTCAGACGTCTGTCTGCAATCTAAATTACAAACAGACATGCAACAAATAATTTCAACTAAATGCCTTTAACCCTACCTCCCTCCCCTTGGTGAAATAATTTGCTGCAAAACTCTTTCCCACTGAGTCATCGTGAAAAACCAAAGTTCTAGGAGAAAAAAAAAACAAAGAATCAAACGATTACGCCGTGCTGGGGATTATTCTGCATTATTATCGTATAATAAAGACCAATAATATGCAGCAAATGATTCGCTGCAGCAAGTGCATTACATGCATGCATTGTATGCACTGCATGCCAGTCAGCCGAGAATAATTGGCTGTCACGATAATCCGGCCGTGTGATATTCTCTAAAAATAAATAAAGACAAAATACCTTTCAAGTACTTGCAGATAGATTTTGTTGTTCGGGGGCAAGGTTGCGGCAAAGACCCTTGAATAATACAAATCGATACACCTGCCCGTGCCCATTAATGCATCACCAAGTCGTTTCGCTCAGCACGGAAATCAAAGAAAGCGCGCAAAGAAGCCACTAACTAAGCACCTAATGCTAATATGAGAAGTGTCAGTGGCGGGGTTAATAATTAAAGCATTCTTGTGCCGAAGTAGTTCAAGGCGACCTGGCGAAGAAGAAACAAAGCTGTCAGTTTACGAGTATAATTGCGATAAATATCAGTTGACTTATGTTTGATGCACTAATGATGACAACGTGTCGCAAAGTATGGCCATTTCCTGGGCGTCGTGCTACCGTTTCGAAGCGAATCGATCCACTGGACAATGTCACTGAACTAGCGTATTAACCATGGCCATGAAATGAAAAGGGAAGACGAGGGCGATTTATCCTTGGTGTGGAATAGAAAGAAATAAGCCTTGAAGCTATAATGGATGGAGGTAGAAGAGCAAACTGGAATAAGTGTGGTTGTAATTGAAACCATGAAATGGTAAAACAGACCAAGATAAGGAGCACGCAAACCCAACATCGTTAAGCTTGGTGTGAACACGTGGACTTGTTATTATCCAAATATTGAAATTGTCGCAATTACAAGTGTGATTTGTAAATTACATGGAATATTGTTTGCGTAGTAAAAATATTGTAAGTAAAAATAAGCACAAATGTATAAATAGGGTGCGCACGGACCAGGTTAATTGCTATCAAGTTGGTTTTTCTTTTATGTGGCGCTGATTTTTTTCTTTAGCGCGAAATCAATACTCTAACTATATAATTTAAATGTTTTTCTCAAATATTAATTGTAAGGTAGAACAGAACGAGCTGCTGACTGCTACAAGCCAGTGGCGATGCGTCCATACAACCCGATTGCTTCCGGCTATCTAAATAACATAATAATAGCTAAAATATCGACCTACTTTTTTTCCGGCTTGCAAATTCTTATTTACGAGCGACTAGGGGCTTTGTGTCTGTCTCTTTTCGTTCCTTGCTGAAATGCTAGCATCGTCTCGTTTTAACAGATGAAAAATAAGCCGTGATAGATCGGCTTATGAATGGTTCTAGAGTTGAAAAAAATTTCGATCGGTTCATTCAATATTTCCGTTGTGTTATATTTATGTGAACGTTACTTTCGATAGTCGTATTGCTCACATAAAAAACAGGACGTGAAGATTATTTATTTGAGATATGAGTATGAAGATACAATTTAACTGGCTATCTAAAAACTGAAATTGTTTTTATGTTAGTTCTGAATATTGCCGTTCTAAGAAAAAAGTCATAAGCATCAGAATGGAGTTTTTGGATTAATTTCATGATGTAATAGAAGGCATTGAACTCTGTCTTTGTAACCTGCCAACAGTTTGTTTCTGAAGCATGTTTATAAACAAATCGCCTAATATTATTATCACCTCTCCAGAATGTAGCACTTTTCCTTAGATTAAAAGGCTTAGCTCCATTTTTTCTTCGCCAAAAATGCTTGCAGAACTGTAAATCAACTAAGTTTAAGCATGTTCATGCAAGGTCCGCTAATATTTGCGTGTAGTGATTAAAATATTCATTCCTTTGAGCTAGAATCTCAGTTTTTGCGAGAGCTTGCCATAAGAAAGTTTAACTGAAATAAAAAAAAAGACTGAAACAATTCATTCTTTGAATGAGTTATGGTTTTAAGCTTATGTTGATTGATTTACGTATTACAAGGACTATCATAATTTACAATGTAATATGTTTTAACGAAAATGTTGTTTCAAGTGAATTTGTTTCATATTTTTAGTAAATTATATCAAAGAAATGTCTGTTAGTGTTAACAACTTTGTTTTCGCCTTCGGACGTTGTCCTAAGCAAAAAAGTATTAAGTGCCTCTATTCATAGTCCCACCGCCAACATAGGAGCTGCAGGACCTAGTCCAGTACGATGAATCAGAGAGACTGTAACTTCTGCGGTGCTAATGTCTTTAAACATAGAAATTTCCCCACCTTTGTCACCCCTATAAAACGGGCGGTTATTGCCATATTACTATGTTCATCTGGAATAGTTACATCAATAACTGGATGGCGTGTTTCGGATGAGGTCTTACTGTCCGATCACCGGTACTTCAGCTACGCATTCAGCACTCATGGTGGAGAGAAGAAACCCAAGAAACGCTAATTCGGCTAAGTTCAGTCAGCTTTTTGCAACCAGAGTGTGTCCTACAACTAGGAAAAAGTCGCCAAAGTCAAGAGAATCCCGGCTGAACACTCTGAATAGAGACATAATAGCTCAAGAAGCTTACTCGATCAGTAAGAGTACATGCAAAAAGACGGTTCCCTGATAAAACCGGGAACTGCAGAAGCTCAAGAAAAATACCAGGAAACTCTTCAATCAAGCTCGAAAGAGCAACACTGATGATGAATGAATCGCCTCCAAAACTTCGCAGAGAACTTATAAAAATTTGGTAAGAGAGAATCGTTCAGGTCGGTCTGTCTGGGAAGTGAACGAGAGACATCAAGTCTGTACAACGTCCTGGAGAAGGACCAATCAGCTAAGCTGGACTCTCTAAATCGCCCGAATGGGTATTGTAACAAGTCCAAAAAAAAAGTCTCTGCTCACTTTACTTTGGATACACTTGCTGAGTGGTCCAGTGATTGAAACGCAGAAGGAATCTTTGCTTCTGACCAAATCTCATGCTCCTCGCAGCAGTAGAAAATACTGCGGCCACCAGCGCAAAAAGGTAAAGGATGCCAAATCATGTCCTTTGAAAATTTAATCGCCGGGCCTGGATGGCATCTATCCGGTTGAATACTAAGGGAGGGAATCGACCACCTGCAGGCGGACTTAAATTCATATGGGAGTGTTTTGTTTGCGACATTATTAAAACTACCAAGTAAAAATCAATTTTTAATATTGTCGCAAACAAAACACTTGCATAGGTTGCTATAAGCGTAGAAGAATTTTTTTTTAAATAACACCATCAAAGAATTTCAAGGATATTTTGAGGGTCACAATCACAAGGATAAATTTTGTTAGTCGACGCAGCTCCAAGCTCAGCAAATCACAGAGTTCAATTTAAACGATGTCAACTTAACCTTCGTTTGCTGCATGTTGGAAATCGAGCATCTTGAGCCTCAAACCTCTAACATTTGGATAGTACACAAATAGCTTCATTTTTGGTTTTTTTTTTAAACTCCCATGTTTTTGGTTTTTTTGAAACTCCTATGCGATCTACCTGATCCCAATACTATATCACCAGAATCGAGTCATCTGATCTTTCTCCGCCCTCTTCCTCCGGTACGGAAAGCGGGAGGATCCCGGATCACTCCTTTCATTTTGAAAGGGAGGTTGGATGACACTATTCTGATAGTTTAAAAATGAGGGCGGGAAGATGAAGTGGGTAGATGAAATTTTTAAAATATTTAAAAACGTAAAAGAAGATAAATAACAGTAATAATTTATTTCCAATCAAAATAACAAATAATGACTACAAGGAGATAAAAATTCAAGACAAGAGGGAAGATGAAAGTATTTACTTGGCAGTCTCAAATAAGGACATTTGATGAATTCCTCTTTGATGCAGATGACGGGCTCTTTCACGTAATCCTCATCAGCGGTCCCGTGCATGGCTGCCATAACAATGAAAAATAGTGTTTAAATAAAAAAGTGGCTATGTATTAGCTTGAGTAGCCTAGTGGGTAGAGCACGGGCTTCTTGCGTGTGGGGTCCCTGGTTCGAATCCAGCTTTGAGTTCACCTAGCTCTGATTAGGTACCTGATTTAAAATCAGGGGTAAAGTAAGTCGTGGAACTAATCACTCCACACTCGTATCCACAATGATTAAAAAACTTGTAATGAAGCTCTCTACCAGCTTCAACCCCTAGACCCGTACGAGGGTTGTCGTGGGATTGCTTTACTGTACTTTTTACTTTTATGTTACCGGACCAAAGGACTTTTTTTTTTGTCAAACCGGGGTACACCACCTCGCAAATCTCTCATAACTTCGCGATGTTTTGAGTGTGGTCGCGAATCACTAGATCGATAAAATTTACTTAATGGTTGACAATAAGGTGTTGATAGAACTATCGGAGTATATGACCGTGCCATCAGCAAAATTTTCTTTGATAAAAAGTTTCACTGTCTCGTGTATCAACGGGAATTGCAAACACCTCCCTTGTTTCACGGCAAATACCTCCAAAAACCATTGTCCAATTACAAGCTGATTGCGATAGTTCTTACTTTTCTTACGGAGCTTACGTTCATCGATCTCGACTATAGTGCCAGGACCGTCGGTTGGATGGAAGTAAGGGGATGAAAGAGATGAATATGAAAGAGATGCATCCCTCATATCAGCACTCTGTTGCTGTCTGGGAGGCAGTTTCTCTCGTTTTGTTTTCTCCTTGAAAATCTTTTAATTAATTTTTATTTATATTATGAAAGAGCTTCTTCTTCTTTGCATGCTTTTTTATTTTTCATGTTTTCCACTAACTTCCCATCAACTAACTCTATCTTGTTTTCTTTATTCACCATTTATCATATTTATGTTTTCTTTTTAATTATTATATAATTTAATTTCAAATTAAATATGTCGAGAGTGTGTTTTGGGATTCCTTTCCTATCCTATTCCCTTTCGGGGGATGATGATCATTTTAATTGCTTGTTTCTTGACTAAGCGGCTTACTGCTGCTGGGAAGAAGAGGCTCTGCAATGAAGCTGACCCCATTGTGTTAATTTGAAGTTGGATGACTTCATTCTAATCGTTAGAAAGTGGGGCGGGGAGATTGAAGATGACTTTAAATTTAAACTCTTGCGTCTTCACTTCCCCGCCCCCACCTGAAAACACTTTTGTAGTATTGAGCAAGGTCAGCCACACCGCCTCCGATCCTTTGCATCACCCTTCGATCGACAGTCATCTAGCCAAATGTCCAGTTTTTTTCCTTAAAACAAAATATTTTTTAGGAAACTCAATGATTTGAAGGATTTGTCTATGTACCTGCTAGAGATGAGGCGTATATACTGGAACAGGTATATGGAACAGGTATTTTTTTGGAACAGCCAGTACCTAGTGCGAAATTCAAAAATACTAGGTACGAGTATTTTTGTGGACTATACATGTAATCAAGAATTTACACAATGAATTTCGTCCATTTAATTCATTTCAATCAAACCGACGTAATAGTATCCTAATATTAATATAAACTCGTATTTCATACTTGCAAGTGCTTTCATACTCACGAGTATCTCGTACGCGAGACGAAAATACTTGCAAGTACGAAAATACTCGATACGAGTATATACTCATATCGTTCCAAAATATTCGAATACGAAAATAACGTATCGTTCCAAAATACTCGAATACGAAAATAACGTATCGTTCCAAAATATTCGAATACGAAAATAACGTATCCTTCCAAAATACTCGCAAGTATTTTTGGAACAGGTATTTTTAAATACTTGCAAGTATTTTGGAACTATACGAGTATATACTCGTATCGAGTATTTTGGAACTTGCAAGTATTTTCGTATCGCATATTTTTGTATAGAGTATTTTCGTGCTTGCGAGTATTTTGGGACTTTAGGTTTAGGTTTTTAGGGCAAAAGTAGCTGAAATCGGGCAAAATCGGCCAATTTTGGGTTAGAGTGGTTTGGGGCATAACGAGCCAACACATATTGCTGTGATACAAAAATTTCGGTTTTGTAGGGGAGTAAGGGGTTTTTTGGCCATAGTTTGGCAAAAACTGCCTTTACAGCGCTTTCGATGATTGAAAGTGATCGGGGAGTTCAATAGTGATATTTTAAGGAAGAACAAATTTTTTTATAGGGCAAATTAGGCAGAAACGTCCATTTTTTCCAAAAAAAATTTTTTTTGGTCTAGCATGTTTTTGAGGATCTTTCTGAGTTGTTCCCATCCAAATATGGGAAAAAGCGGCCAAGTTTCTAAGATATGGTAAAATGAAATCAGCCGGGAAAACTGAAAATAACACTAAAAATGTTTAGATCCTTTTTGGTTAGCCAGTTGGCTTCTCCGGCTATGCTGAAGCTCTCCTCGTGACTGCACTCCAACCCTACTGGGGTTGTGACTCATGTCCAGCTTTACAGAAAAGGTTGAACCCCTAGTGGGTTCATGTTTAATAGACATTTTATCATTTCTTAATAAAATTTTCGACAAATTCATGCTTCAGTGAGGCGAAGTGGAAAACCGACTGTTTTAGATTAGCCAGGAAAAGTTTGGTATCAGGCATCGATCGATGAAAAGTCATATAGATGGCAACAGGATTAGTTGGTCCTATCATAGTAAATTTTTCGACACTGGTAGTTTGAACGAATACAGGAGGTGTTTTGTGCATATATTAAAATGAAAATCAAGTTAAATTGATTGAATTTGCTTGTTTTCCCTTAGATGGCTCCTAGATTGGAGAAACACTTGCCAAATAAGTGACCGACCATTGGATAGTTACGGACAAGCTGCACGGACTAATGGCTCGTATCCTTTCACGGTCAACTCAACCATCACCATTCTAGCCTGGGAACTTTGTCTCTGGTGGATGGGGGAGGGCATATCATACCGTTTCATTACATCACTGCAAATCGCATGTACTTGTGTATATATATGTACATACTTCAAAAAATACTAGCTAGTATTTTTGGAACAGGTATTTGGAACAGGTATTTTTTTGTACTCGTATTCGGAATACCTAGTATGTAAAAATCCGAGTACGACCCAACTCTAGTACCTGCCATAGCTGCATAGTTGCCCGCATATACATCAATACCCATACAGACGTATTTTTGTAAATTTCGTAATGATCTAATTGCTATGTGAATAACTATCGCAATTCTTAGCTTTATAGATTTTCTTTGCCTACTTTTACGCAAATAGTGCCCGCATGGAGTTAACAAATTCTGGAAAAACTATCATAACCAAGCTAAAACTCGATCGATTTTCGTTTTCTTATTTTTCCCAAATATTTTGTTTCCACAGATATATAGAGATAGCAAGAAATTACCTAAAATATCCATTGCAGTCAAAGGTTTAAAGATATTTCAATGTAAAATAAAAAAAAAATCCTTACAACTCATACACACCAATATCTCCCCAAAATTTCACCTCGAATAAATACAAGTTTTGTCACCATAAATCCGGCGAAAATAAATTATTCAGATCTGTTTTGCACAATTTCGTGTTAATTGAATAATTGACTTATCTTTCACTTGTCACAAAAATATCGTCTCTGACGTCATTTTGCTACCGGCACTCAATTCTCACTGTTTATTTTTTGCTTGAAAAAAATTTCACAAAAGAATGCTGTTTTTAGATGTATCTTTATACAAAGTTTGTTATATGAGTTATTTGTCCATATTAAGTCAAAAACTTTTATGTAAACTAAAATAAGCTGTCGGAGAAGAGAAAACATTTATTGCTGTTTGAATAAATCTTAGAATATTAAATTCTCAAGTAAAATTGTCAATACAAATTTTTTTGTTCATGAATCACTAAGTATTTAATTATTTACCCCTCTGTAAAACGTAAAAGTAAACAATACGAAAGTGAAAAGTTGCAATGTTTGCTCACATGTTTTTACGAATGTTCAAATAGCGTTAATTGTATCTTGTTAGACAGAAAATGAACGTCCATTCATATGTTCTGCGGGGGCGTATTGCAACTGCTAATTATCTAGTCACGTAACACATTGCCAGAAGAATCGTGCTTACTTGAATTATAATTACTATGTTATCTATATTTGATTATTTTGCTTATTCTGTGATTATTTTTCCTAATTTTAGTACCGTATGCTTCCTAATAATTTTATCATATGACTCTTTCACAGGATGGGACTTATCTTCCGTCGACGACATTGAATGCATTGGAATCACGCACGGCATAATCGGTGTCATATCATTACCGGGCGTCTATGAACCTCATTTAGTCTTAATTAAGGATGCAACACCCGTTGGCGTTCTGTATCCACCAAATCTAGTTTATAAAATCAAATCGATTTGCATATTAGGCCCCGAAGAACCTGATGCCCAGCTCACAGCATGTCCACGTCACAACTCCTCAAGGTAATCCGAAATTCATAAAGCCAAAGATGAAATTATTCAAATCATGCCTGTATTTTCTATCTTCCCAAAAGGATATCAAACTCGGCGAATACTTCTCAGAAATCGTCGCCATATAAATCTCGTCTATTCGAAAGTAGCCAGCTAATGAATAAAACATGGGGCGCAGTGAAAAGTGCCGGTAACACTATCAAGAATACAACACAACAGGCTGCGGCAATAGCATCGAATCAAGTGAAATCGTCGGTAGGGAAAAAGGATCCAGGTCGAGTTGAGAAGCGAATTACCGACGAACTGCATAAAATATTCGATGACACGGACAGTTTCTACTACTGTATGGAAAGCGATATCACACATAATTTACAACGGCGAGAAAACGATAAGTTTGATGAACGATTCTTCTGGAACCATCATATGTTGGAGAATATTATAAAGTTGAATGTAAGTTTGATAATTGCTGACTAGTAAGATAATATAATTTGTTTTTTTTTTTTCATTTTATTTATTTATAGGATAAAACGTGGGTCATTCCAATAATTCAAGGCTTTATTCAAATCGAACAATGTGTAATTGGCAACGATTGTTTTACTCTAGCCCTAGTATCGCGGCGATCTCGTTTTCGAGCTGGAACTAGGTAGGAATCTGTTTTATTCATGCAGTTCCTAATCTAATATTCAAACCGAAACAACTCAAAGTCCAAGCATAATTTATTATGTTTTTCGTTCCAGATACAAGCGTCGCGGTGTAGATGAAAATGGTTATTGTGCAAACTATGTGGAAACCGAGCAAATTCTATCATTCCGACATCATCAGATGTCTTTCACGCAAGTAAGAGGTTCTGTGCCAGTTTTTTGGAGTCAACCCGGCTATAAATATCGACCACCACCACGACTTGATCGAGGTGTGTATACGATATAAGCAAGTAGATAATATTTGAGGATTATTTATTTATCACAATTAGTATCTGCATGAACAGATACATATCCAATTAAAGATTCAACAAGGAATAAGTTTAAGAACTAAGAACAAAAATGTGCAAGAATTCAAAAAAAAAAGACAAGAAGAACAACGAAAAAAGATTATAAATCCAATTAAGATAATCATACAAAAACAGTAATTGAAAAAGAATTGTAATTTTTATACAAAGATAAAATTGGATAATAATTAGAGAAGTAATCTATAAATTTATGTCGTAACATAGAACACTTACCTTAAATTAAAAATATGTAACGAAGATGGAAGAAGATCAATATTTAAACGATTATGTTGTCTAGGCAAGCGTAAAAGGGGAGAAGTGGCGAGCGTAAAAAGGGAGAAAGGGCAAGCGTAAAAGGGGAATAGATTACGAGCAAACGGTACATTGCATCTGGTAAAAAGTTCCGAGTCACGAACGGAAGCTGCACCCTGGCGATATAAGTTACAGAACCATCTAAAAATTTTTAAAAGAAACTTTAGTCTAATTACATTCTACGTGACAGGAGGATAAGGATTTCTTAAATGGAGAGACGCATATTATACTCTTAGTGGGTAATTCGTAATTTAGAAATAGCGAGCGAGGAAATTTGCGTTGTTCAGACTCAACAGTATCAGCTAATAACGATAATGATGGCATCAATCAACTCCTATCCTACAAAATAACACAGTGAAGTCACAGTTGACGAAAACTAGATGTAGATGAGGACAACAATCAAAACCTTTTCAGAACAAGTATTTGGATATAAAAACCGGTGCAGAAGAAATGACTAGTTTAACGACGACTGCCAGCATTCAATAGAAAAGAAGAATCAGGCATATAGACAGTTCCTTAGACACTAGGACGAAGAGAGATCAATATGAAACCCTCCGACGAGTAGCAAATAAGAACATTAGATGCAAGAAAAGTAAATATTATGATGAACAATTGAAAAGTATTGATGAAAACTTAGCGAATAATCGAACTAGACAAGCTTACAAAGTCGTAATAAGTATAACACGCGGATATCGGCCGAAAGTGATACTCTGTAAAAACGAAATCAGTAATATCATCGCCGTAGACACCCAGGTTAAGAAGAGGTGGGCTCGGTATTTTAAAGAACTCCTTAATACTGCACCTGGCTCAATAACATCAGAACCGATCGTTGTTTCTAATGAAGTCTTAATAGCCCCTCCAATGCTGGAAGCCAGAAAAATAATAGAGCACCGGGTATTTTAATAAAATGCGGTGGAAGCTGCACCACGAAAGCCACCCACAAAGATCCAGCACATTTGGCACCAAGAACAAATACCGCAGGAGTGGCGCAAATCCATCATATGCCCTATCCATAAAAAAGGACACAAACTACGGTGCGAAAATTACAGAAGCATGTCATTACTTTGTACGCCCTATAAATTATTGACGAAAATAATGCAACATAAAATTAAAGCATACGCTGACAATGCCATTGGAGAGTACCAAGAAGGCTTTAGGTCTGAATGATCGACGATTGATCAATTGCTTACGGTCATACAAATGCTCGAAAAATGCTGGTAGTTTAACATCGTCGTCTATCAGATTCTCGTAGAGTTTATATGATCGAAACGTATTGTAGTTCAGCATCCAAAGCAAAATTAGTCTAACTGACCAAAATGTCGATGATCTCAACTACATCACATATCGGAATCAACAATTATCTAACTGACGCTTTTGACACCAATGCCAGATTAAAACAAGCCGATGAGTTGGCCCCCTGCTGCTCAACACAGCACTTGATTACGTATTAAGGAAGCTACCTGCTGAAACAAAGAATACGCTTCTATATAAATCCAGCCAAGTATTAGCCTACGAGGATGATATTAATATCTGGCCACGTTCTTCCACATCCGCCAAAGAACTTCTGCTGAAACTTGACCAGGAAGCAAAAGAAGTAGGCCTGAAAATTAATCTGACGAAAATAAAAACCCTCAATAGGTAAAATATAGCTCTTATATAATTTAGAAAATGTGGACGAATTATATACTTAGGTGCAAAATCAACAACGAAAGGCAATGCCACTGACAAAATAAAACGAAGAATGCAGCTCTTTTTACTCCGTTTCCACTATACTGAAGACCTGCTGCATACTCAGGAAAACAAAGCTCCAAGTCTATAAATCAACAATAAGACCTGTGTTTTGGTATGGATGTGAAATATCGATTATCACACAAGCATCCGTAAATATGTTGAACGCTTTCGAAAGACAGGTCCTTAAGCGAATAACTGGAGTGAATCGGGAGAGCGACCACTGGCCAATAAGCAACAGCGACGAGTTGTACGAAATATTTGACAATCCAGATGGCGTCGCAGTTATCAAACTGCGGAAGCTCTAATGGGCTCGTCATTTGCAGCGAATGGACGAATATCGAACACCTAGAAAGGTATTCAATGCTATTGATCCTTTTTAGTATTCCGACTTGGCTTTTCGATCGAATACCTACGATGAAAAATCCGAGAGTCGAAGGTCAGTAGGAAAACCCAGGAAACGCTGCTCCAATTCTATCGACGAAGACTGCGCATCGCTGCTTAGCTTTCGAAATTGGAAAACGCGGTCATTGGACCGAGACAATTTTTGGAGAAGGCGTTTCCTGTAAGAAGCCAGGGCCCGATAGGGGCTGTAGTGCTGCGACTACAATAGTCGAGGACACTATGCACAAAGGCCTGTTTCGATACCTGTTTCGATACCTTTTCCTGGAAATATTTTTGATTCAATATTTTGTACCCTCACCTTGGTTTTTAAGTCCTTCCGATGAGAAATGACTCGTAAAAATTACATAGTTATTTTTTTCTCTAAATTGCAATTCAAATCACGAAATGGAAGTTGAACCAAA
Source organism: Nemotelus pantherinus (assembly GCA_963978885.1). Taxonomy (NCBI): domain Eukaryota; kingdom Metazoa; phylum Arthropoda; class Insecta; order Diptera; family Stratiomyidae; genus Nemotelus; species Nemotelus pantherinus. The sequence continues at coordinate 11,016,667 of OZ022265.1, forward strand.
GCTACAACTCAAGCTTAAACTTTACCAAAAAGCCGTGAGTTGAGATACCTGAATCGAGTTAGATACAAATGGATTCCAGAATTCGCTAATTATAAAATGAAGTTCCTACCAATTTTTGCACCCCACGCTGAAAAGCGATATAGTGATATATTTTGTATGAATAAATGTAATTCTGTTTTAATAATTATTTAACAAATTAGTAAGTTTCGATCAGAAAAAAATTACTAAAAGCAATCAGATTTCACATTGTAAAATGAATATTTTAAAATTGAATCACTTTAAACCATCTCATTTTTGGTCACCACTTGTCTTGCGTCTTGAAAACTATAGATATATTATGATATTTGAGTACTGACAAAAGAGTTGTTTATATTAATAATGTAATAAATGTTTAAAACACTGTTGATCAAATATTTAAAAAAGATGTCTATTCATGCCTCTTATAGACCATATTTTAAACTTTATTTAGCTAACAAGAATTTCTCTTTTCATCCTGAACAGATGAAAGCGAAACTCAAATTGCATTCGAAAAACATTTCGCACAGGAAATCGACATCTACAAGAACATCTGTATTATCAATCTTGTCGAACACAGCGGGAAAGAAAAAGTAATTGGTGATGCATATGCTAATCATATCGTACGTTACAGTTCGGATCGTTTAATTTATGTCACGTTCGATTTTCATGATTATTGGTAAGTGCTATCAGAACTAATTTACTGTTTCATAAGAAGAACGTCAATAAATGTTCTTGCAGCCGTGGTATGCGCTTCGAAAATGTATCAGCACTAGTCGAAGCATTAGCACCTGAAGCGGGTGCAATGGGTTTTCATTGGCGTGACGGGAAAGGTAGAATCTGTGATCAGAAAGCAGTATTTCGTGTAAATTGTATGGACTGTTTGGATCGAACGAATGTTGTTCAAACGGCTCTGGGCAAAGCAGTATTAGAATCGCAATTAGTTAAACTTGGCCTGGCACCACCCTATACACCCATTCCGGAACAGCTTAAGAATCCATTTATGGACGTGTGGGCTAATAATGGTGATATTATTAGTCGACAATATGCTGGGACGAATGCTTTGAAGGTGAGTGATTGCTGTTTGCTATGTTTGGTGGGAATTCGGTTATTATTTTGAGATTGTTTGTTTCAGGGTGATTATACAAGGACTGGTGAACGGAAACTGACCGGTATTATGAAGGATGGAATGAACTCAGCTAACCGGTATGTATATATTTTACTAGCTCAATTGTTTATTATTTTTAAATCAAAATCGGTACTACTTTGCATGGTGAATAGGATAAAAACCAATCAATACTATAGTGACTACGAACTTGCATTATTTTCTGCATTACGCTTTCTACAGACTTAATTTTATAGTGCCAATGTTCTGTAAACATGTCAGGGGTGAAATATTGGAAGATGAAAAAATGTTTGTCCCATTAACCATAGTTTTGATATGAATATAAATTCATATAAATAAACCTTCTTGTCTCAGAAATAAATACTGCAATTTTATAGGATATGAGTTCAAAACTAAATGCTTCGGCAGAATATGGGTTTACTTGAAACTCTTGGAATATAAGTCAAGATGATGATGAAACACAGCATAGGCGAAAATTTGATGAACAATGAGAACCTCGCAAGTCATTTTGTCATATAAATTACCAAAATCTCTCTCATTTATGATAATTAAGTTTAATGCTAGGAGAGGTGCGTTATTTCTGTTTTTTTGTCTACGAACACTTCTGCATTAACATTGTATTATCTATCGGTTTTCTCATATTATAAAGAGTTATTCAACACGGAGTACTTTTTTGAAAAAAGATTCCCGGGCATATGACAGGATTTTCATTTCCGTATGACATTTGTGTTCAGTATTCATTGAGTTTTCACCATGAATAGATTGACGCCTGAAGAACATTTACATAAAATTAGTGCTTAGTGAAAAATGTTTTTCGTGCTTTTCGACTTTTTTATGGTATTCGTCATCGTCCAACTGAGCGCACTATTCATGAAATAGTCGCTACACTTCGATCCAGTTTTACTTTTTTGAACATTTATCCACCGACTAGAGTGAATAGAGGCAGCTCTAATGACAAAACTGCTGCTGTAAGTGAAAGTGAGCGTGAAAACCCCAGTCAATCAATTCGTCGCCAGTCTGAAGCTTTGGGTTCCTCATATGGCGCATTGTAGAGCATTTTGAAAAAAAACTTGGTTTCAAGGCTTACAAAATATAGTTCGTTCAAAAATTGAAGCCAGGTGCCCTTGCTTTGCGTCGTTAATTTGGTCTATGCGGTGTTGGAACAGCTCCACAATAAACCGCTTTTTTTTTATCGAAAAATTGCGTTTAACGACGAAGCTCATTTTTGGCTGAACACAGAAGTAACAAGCATATTTGGCGTATTTGGGCTAATCAATCCAAGAGCTACCAATGCATCCGGAAAAATACTCTGTTTGGGGCAGTTTTCTTTAAAAATGTGTAGTCGTCAATGGCGCACGCTACAGAGCAATGATCAATGAATTTTTTTTGCCCAGAATGAAAGATATTGGTGTAGCTGACTTGTAGTTTCAACAGGATGGTGCAACGTAAGACATAGGAAGCGAAACCATCGATTTATTGAATGAAAATGTTGATGACAAGACAATCTCAAGAACTGGACCCGTAAATTGGCCTCTAAGAGCTTGTGATTTTACGCCGTTGGACTACTTTGCGTGGAGATACGTGAAGTAACTGATTTATGTTGATAAATTACAATCGATTGATATATTGGAAGCGAACATAACACGTGGTATTAATGGAATACCGATCAATATGCACGAGAGAGAAATTGATTCCACAGAAAGGACCATCTGAGAGCTACTTGCGGGAAATATATAAAGGAAATTAACATCAAATATTGAATGTCCCAAATCAAATTAACCTTTCAAACACAATTTTCGATTATTAAGTTGATTAGTAAACGTTTTAGTTTAGATTTAATAAACAAAAACACAAAAAAAAGGGTAACATTGTAAAACGGCTTTAGGTAGTCGAATTTTACCAGAAATTCTTCATGATTTGTTAAAAACTCCTTGTTGACCAAATGATATTCACGTGAGACTACTTAAGTTTCTTAACTGTGGTATTTGTTACATCTTGTCCATTGGATTAAAGACGTCATCAAAAGATACTCATAGTGCAAAAATTAAGGCAAAAAGAAAGTTGAAAGAGGCAGCCGAGGCAGAAGCAACCAAAATTTTCGTTACCTTTTGCATTCAAATTATTTTTTTACACTTTTATTCATATGGCAATCATGCGAAATGGCTTAAAATGTTTGTAGAATAAAACATTCAAATCTGTAAATTTAGTTATGTTTAAATTTTTGCGACCAGCCACCTCCGTAATTTATTGCAAAGCCAAGTGTTTGTAAAATATGTTATTTTACTTGTTTCTAGTTGTTGAATTTTAGAGACAGATTTATTGAAATCGACAACCTAGTTACAACTTAATTAAACTAGCGCATGTTAGTAGAACTTGATCCACCTTTTCACAAAAACACTAAATTAACTACGACCCAGTGAATTGATTGAATTATCTTTGATTGTAATGTCTATTGTTTGTGGCTTTGGGTATTAATATGCGTGGAAAGTGATGTAACAGTAATTTGTCAAATTATTCCTCTATGTTTCATTGTACAAATTAGAAATACGTAAAATTGGCTCAAGGTCACCAGCTAAATTAATCTCTCATGCTGAATGCCTTTCCAGCACTCAGACCAGTTTTAGCAAGTTCAGGCCAATTCCTAGAGTAAGTTCAAGTATTGCACGATTGCTCGTTTTTCATTTCAGGTCCTAACAAGCAATTTAGGTTTCATACAAGTAACAGTATTTTTTTTAGCATCTGTATCAAAAAATTTCCTAGCGTTTTATCGCCCAAATAGCCCGTACTGATTGAAAAGACTCCTAAAAATTCAGAATATTTGTGTTCGTTTAATTGAAGTTTCCAAGTGACGCTAGTGTTCATTTCGTAATAAATAATTCTTTCAAAGTTGTGGCAAAATGTATGTTTTTATATATTATTGTTATACATAATTTTGCGTTGCCCTTCGATATATTTGAAATTTTTTTTTACATATAATTTTATCATAAATTAACAGTGAAATAATCGAGAGAACTAAATAGTATAAAAATTGTCGAAAAAATAAAAAGACGTAAAAATGTTAGGAAGGGAAATATGTAGGAATAAAAATCAGGTGAAGAATAAGTAGAAAATGGCAATTCAAAATAGAAAAAAAAGAAGAATAACGAAAGAAGAAAGAGATAGAAAAGAAAAAAATCAAAGAAGATACATGAGTAATAAGAACAAGTGTAGAACAAAATAACGAGAGGAAAAAATGTGTGACTTACAAAACAATTACAAGATAATGTATAAATTGTTTCCTCCCCCTATTTTGCTATGCACTTGTTCTTTAATATTCTTTTTAATACCTACTACTAGTCAATCACTTCTTTCCTCCTCCTTCTTTTGTATTTCATCTCCTTTTTATATCTCTTATCCTTTTTTCTTTTCTTTTTTTCTTTTCTTCACCTTGTTGTTTTTCTCCTTCTGTTCTCCTCCTGTTTTTCTTCTCTGTATTTTATTTTGTTTGCATTTTCTTTTCATTTTTGTATTTTTATTTAAGTAAAGGTTTCCTATAACTTTCTTATTTTTTTTATTCCTACAGCATAATTTGATGCATCATATATTATATATTATCACGCATAGGACATCGTTTTTATATCGTCGGCAGAAACGATGTGACCCCAGTATTTTACTTCGGCTTGTAAAAAGGGTGCACATTTTTCGGACTAAATTTCAAATCCGTCGCTCGCACTTGAAAATAGTTCTCTCAAGTTTCATAAATGCTCTTCCCTATCACTATGATACCATGAATATATACTAAGCATTTCTTCCAAATTAACCCTCGGAAGACACATTTCATCAGGTGTTGGAAAGTTGCTGAAGCGTTGCAAATGGCATCCCCACAAATCGCCATAATCCAGAACCAACGGAGAGTGCGGATTTCTCTCGATCCTTTTTGCCGATTTCTACCTGGCAGTAGCCACTTTTAAGATCTAACGTTGAAAACGACTTTGCGCCAGCACAGGATCCATTATAGCCTTGATCCGTGAAAGCGGGTAGCTGTCAGCGCAAAAGCGAGTGGTTCCACCGTTTTTCCTCGCAAAGACTACTAATGACATTCTCGGACTGGTAGATGATTCAATGACTCCCTGTTTTTCCATATCCAAAATCCTTTCCCTAACCTCGGCTTGTTTTGCCAGAGTCAGGCATCTTGATGCTTGTCGGATGCGGTAAGCGTCCTGTGTATCTATACAGTGAGTCACCATATTCGTTCTTCTTTTATCGTCTTCGCTTGTTGAAAAGATGTTGCTGAACTTGGCGACTAACTTAAAGGCTTGCTTGAATAGTTCTGGTGGTAGCTGGTTTTTTTCGCTTTTTGTCCCAATGCCGATCATTTTCCACTTCCAAAGACGTTACAGTGGAAACAGGCTGCCAGCTACCAATAATAGCTCATATTTCGATGTTTCTGATAGCTTCCGCTGTGTTGAGGACTCTGACTGGCACATATCCATACTTTGCAAGTATTATTAGACTTAGACGTTTAAAGCGCGGGGCCGGTGTTTTTGTTGGCTCGATCAGGTAAGATCGGTGATCTCTACACCATTAATTCTATCAGCAGTATTCCATGATGTTAGCGACCAGCAATCTAGGGTTGAAAAGTTAATTCGCTAATCATACTTGTTGTTTTATCTCACCGTAGATGAGTGCAGCTTCCCTCGTGGCTGTTCATAATGGTAATAGTTTTTCCCTAGGTCTGGACGTAGTATCGATCTTGGTGCAGTTGACTTATCCACTCAGACATAAATATGCTTCTCCATAATGTAGCCTGACGGTGATGGTGGTGCTGGGGGCGTCGATCCTGCTAGCCAACTTTTGCCCCACGAAGTTGGCTCTTACATATTCCCCTTCTCGTCTACTCAAGGATTACTTGTTGATGCTGGATTCTGTTTCGATTTTCTTCTGGCTGCACCGTCCAGGCAATAACTTGGCCTTCTTGTGAATTGTGTGTGATAATGGGGTATATTTCTGGCCATTTACTAGAATATAGTGACTCCCCCACTACTAGAATATAGCGACTCCTCCACTCGGGCTCTTGAAAAGGATCTGCAATGTCTACGACTATTCTTTCGAATGATACAACCACGTTATATGTTTGCATCCGTCCCCTTGCTCTTTGCTTTGGATCTTTGACAGAAGCGCAGATAGCACATATTCGGCACCAATCCTCCATGTCTTCTCAGCCAATAAAATCATTGACGCACCTTGGCTTAGGTCTTTTTTATTCCTAGGTGGCCTCTCGACGTTCATTCATAAATCCTTCGACTAGGCTTTTAGGAAGATTACTTTCCATCTTTGCATCCATTGTGTCCAATCACTTTTCACGACACCGCCATCCTTCGATACATCCTTGCACTCAGTCATCAGTGTTTGGCTCCTTGTCCCCGAGACAGTTGGATGGACAGAGACGACAAGCCAAAGTATCAGCGTCCCCGTGTATGCCTCCTTTTCGATGTTATTATTATATAAAGACTGCAGCCTTTGAGAGCATATTATTTTTTTGTTGCATAGTGCAAAGTTATATTGAAAGTGCGCAAATTTTGTAATTGAATGAATTTTCCAAAGACTGACTCCAAGAATTTTTAGTCATGTAATAATATTTAAATTTTTTCTATAGAATTGTTTCTACTTCTATAGAATTTAACTATCCGTATTTATCTTCTATTGTTTTTTTTACTGACGGTATTATATATAAATATTTTAATCATATTCTTTAAAAAATATAATACTATTTGCTAAAAAATACTTGAATAAAAATTATTTTAATCTTTGAAAAAACTCTAGTTATAGAAAAAATAATCCTGAAGGATTGTTAGTTCTAAGGTCATAAAAGTTTGCTAATGATACTTTGAAAACTTGACCGTTACTCACTTGATTGCCGTTATCCGCATCGTTGTCATTCAGGTAAAAATCTTCTTTTCTATGAGGCGTTATCATACATGATTTCCAAATCCATAGCTTGGAAATTCTCAACAGAAAATATTTTCAATTTAATGGTAAATAATTTGTAAATCCTTAAACTTATAATATTAACCTGTAAATTAATCCAATTAAGCTGAGTAATAATGTGATTAGCCTGGCTTGCAAAATTTCCAGCCCTTAATGACCTTGTGTAAAATCAGCAAACAGGTAAGGACCCCTTAATGACCCGAAGTAATTATTTCTTTATGACCCTATGTTATTAGTCCTTTATGACCTGAAGAAATTAGCCGTTAATGACACTTTGGTAATTAACTTTTTAATGTTAATCCCAAACAAAATCCTCCCAGTTAAAATTCAAGTGTATAAAAGGAGTAAGGATCGTCCAATAGCACAATTATCTCCTAAGCTTTGACATAGTCAAATTCGAGAAAGTAAAAGCCGAAAGTAACATTACCAACTGATCGAACTGAAAAATGGATTGCGCCAACCGTCAATACAGCCAGAGATCAACAATTCCCTTAAAGAAGGACTTAGGAGGATCAAAAATTCTATCGAAAGATGCAAACGATGATTTGAAAGCGAGAATTCAGAACTTCTTGCAAAAGAAAAAGCTGGAGGAAGAGAATTGCACAGTAAACAGCAAAGATAATATCCACGCAGCTGCGAAATCGGCGATCTTTGTGTATAAAAAACCGTTGTGTATCAAGCGAAAACCGGAGCTCAGTGATCAACCCGAGAATACAGTGAAGAGAATAAAACTGAATGAATCGAACTATAGTCGTCCCAGTGTAAGAAACTCGGACCATTCGGATCGAAAAGAAAACATAAAACCGTTGCTAAACGATAATAATTGTCTATCAAAGTATAAGATACCATTGACAAAAGCCAAGAATCCGACAAATCAGCCAAAACCAAAGTTCGACATTCTTGGTTCAATCGTCTCACAAATGGACACTAACAAGGCCAAACTTGATTTGTTGACAAGTAGAAATGTAAAGAAACAACCACAACTTCTACAAGTTAGGGCCTACATACCAATGAAACCCCAAGTTGTGCAAAGTACTCAACATTATCTTCCACGCCAGCATTCTCGTTACATAGCTTTCACCAATGATAACTTTGTGGTGTCCGACCGGACGATTGACAATATGTACTTCAAACTGGCAGCGGACTTTGAAGCAATGATGGATTCGGTCGTAGAAACAGCCAAAGAGAGGACATCAGTGTTAAGTTTGTCTGACAGCGATGATTGAAAGAATTGTAAAGTAGTTATTTAAGTTTATTTTGTTGACTGTGAATTTGTAAGTAATTCTGAAATAATGATGCATGTTATATTTACTTATGTAATTTTCAAAACCGATTTTATAAATAAAAGTATAAATTTCAAGTTTTTGGTTTGATTTATAATTCCTGCTCATTTCTATTTGTTGAAGATATATATTTTTTTAAAAAGGGAAAAATATTTGATAATTTTATCAAATATCTGATATACACCTACTTTCTTCCAATCTGATTTAACCAGCCTAGCAAAATTTAAAAGTATGGCTAACACCCAATCTTTATAGTGTTTTATTCAAACAAATTCCTTTAATTACGAATGACTACAAAAAATATACGCACAAACTTAAAATAGTTGTTTAGTAGGACTAGGTTAGGTTAATTGGCTGTCAATCGGAGAGTCTTGCCGAAAGTCACAAATAGACGCCTTAGCTACTGCACTCTAGGAACCGTTTGGTCTCTTGATGAACTGTACAATATCACTTATTTCGATAATAGATAGATCAGTCAGATTTGAGAGAAAAAGATGTGATTCTCTTTTTCATGAGAGCCGCACACTGGTACATAAGATGAAGAACGGACGCCTCCTCATCCTCTGAGCTACAACTCCGACCGAATTCGTTGAGTTTCTATGAATTCTATGAGGCAGCTACCCTTGATAACGGCCACAACAAACCCGGGAGTACTACGGCTTAAACACAATAGCAACCTGATGTGTCATGCAACCATGGAGGTCCAGGTCTGTCTTGCAATCGTACATGATCATTCATCCGCCCAGGACTTCTTAGCAGCCTCGACCAATTTTTGATATTTCTTTTATGGCTAGTTTGATCAAGGACATCGGTTCACCTATAGTATAGTACAAGGGTATGAGATCTCCAGTAACAAAGTGCCAAGCATAATCAGAAGAAGCATTGATAACACAAATTGTTTTCAAGTCATCAGTGTACTGTCTAATGTAAGCAGAAGCGAAGTAATCTTACTAGGAAGATCATTGACGAAGAAATTAAAAAGCAAAGGCCCAATGATGATAGATCCCTGAGGTACACCGGAGAGGAAAAAAAAGTGAGGATGAAGAACCACGGAGGGAGACATAGAAAGTACGATTAAATACAAATGACTATACCCACGAGAGTAGGGACTCAGATAGGCCATAATGCTCCTATTTGCGTAGGAGGAGCTCATGATTGACTAAGTTAAAATCTTTGGAGAAGTCGTTGTATATGGCTGATGGTGGCTAATTAAGGCAGAAGCAACTATATCGTTTGTAGCAGTACTCCGGTTTGTAGCAGTACTCCGACCTTTTACGAAACCGTACTGGTGGGTAGAAAAAATGTGACGAAGAGAGTCATAAACGTGATTAAAAACAAGATAATCATAAAATTTAGATAAAAAAATCCATGAAGCTGGGAAAAAGGCTAGTATACAGACTAATATTAGAAATGATGAACACAACGGGAGGTTTTAAGCTTATTTACAAGGAAGAGAAGAGCAGGAATCAAGCGTTGATATAATAAATTGAACTTCTGGAAGATTGATTACAAGTATATCATAAGATTCATCAAAAGAGGAGAAAATGAAAGGAAGGAACTTAGTAGACATCGCCTGACCCAGACTATCAATATTTCAAACAAACAGAGAGTTTATCGTCTAAAGCACGCATGACTTTTACGGTGAGCCAAATGGAAAATTCAACCGCTTCTAAGGCACAACCTCTCAACTGATGGCTTCAAATGTTGTTCCAACAGGTTCTTGTAAACATAGCGGTCCATAGTAGTTTCAACAAAAGCCAATCTGCCGATCCCAGATGCGGCTATGGCTCCCCAAACCATAACATCACCTCCACCTTGCTTAACAGTAGGAATCATATTTTTGGTCGCTAAAGCTGTATTTATTTTCCTCCATATTTTAACGCCACTCCCGAAAATGTTAAATTTCGATTCATCGGTAAAAAGAACTCGATTCCAAAAATCAATGTCCTTGTTCATATGGCTCTTGGCGAACTTTAGGCGCAGAAGTCGGTTTTTGGCGGATATTAATGGTTTTTTACTTGGAGTTCTACTTTGAAACTCATTAGAATTTAATTCTCTCGTGATTGTTCTTGCATGGACATTCTTTTTTCCTTACCGAAGCCACTTGTTTCGTCAAATCTGGAGCACTTATTTTCGGATTTTTGTTAACTTCTTTTCAAATGTATCTAATGACTCTGCGCGAAAGCTTTTTCAGTCGACCAGTCCGCGGCTTATTTTCAATGGAACTAGTGTTTTCAAAATTTTTGATAATGGTGTACACTGAATTTCGGTTTAGTTTCAGCGATTTCCCAATTTTCGAGCACGCTTTGTTGTCTTTTTTATACTAGACGACCAAATTTCGGACATCACTAGAAATTTCTTTTCGCGATGACATTTTGTCGTCCTTACGGTTCGAAACTAGCCAGAAAACTACAATAGAGTTGAAGCTGCACATGTACTGAATGACAATAAGAGCAAATAAATAAATATTGAAGAAATACCGTTAGGTTTAGTAGGACATTTTTTGTGTATAAGTCAGCCAGCATAGACTATCCATCTTTTATGTTTGTATGAATTTATCTTTAAGTTTGCTATGAAAAGTTTGGTAATTATGCAGTTTACGGGAGACCCCTCCGATGACCTTGAAATTTTAGTATGTTGTAGAGATGTTTATGCTGAACAAGAATATATGTGCATGTAGGGCGCGGAAATCACATCTTCACATACTTTTTTAACTTTGAAAAAATGATATTATTTAATACAATTTAATGATATTAACAGATATATATATATATATATATATATATATATATATATATATATATATATGTGTGTATAGATTATAAATCTTAAAATATGTTTATTCATGTAAAAAATCATCAATTTCTATTGGATACATATTTGACATTTCAACAAAAAAAGCATCAATGCGGCATGAATAAGAAAAATGTCGTTTGAACAAAAATTCAGCAATGTATTGTCGATAATGTTGAATTCGACGTCCATAACGAGGGATGTTGTCACGCAAATCACGCCACAGACGCTCAATGTTTTGTGTGTGCGCTCTTGTCTCCGGATCCACAAAATTGTATTGATGGTTTACCGTGAGATGCATCCATCGTTCTCTGGACAAATTCTTATATGCCCTCCAGCAATCGGAAATGATGATTGTACCCGGTTTGATCCTTCGCATGATTATTTCCTGCAGAACTCCAGCAGATCGGGCACGTACTGGCTCAATGAAGCACTCCTTGGTTACTGGGTCAACACCGCCAAACACCCATGTTCCTCGGATTATCCGGCCTCGATGATACTTGCGTCGTCCAAGCAGTGCCTCATCGATTTGTACAGTATGACCTTCACCACCGATTTTCTGTATATTCCGTTTTAGCCAAAATTGACAAATCTTTAAAAAAAAGCATTGTATTTTACCAAACGTTTTTACGTTATTCATATAAGCATTAATAAAACCTACTTCTCGGCAGAAGGAAATCCAATCCACTGCTGTATGAGAACTCAATGAAAAGTCTTCTTCCAATTTAGCTTGATGCCGTTTGGATACTGATTTGCATATTACTGAACCACGTTCCTGTTAATGCACTAACCTTATAGCGACACCATACCTTCTTACGTTTTTGTTTCCGTACAGAAGACATGTACGTGTATGTACATTGAAAGGACAATGTTTCGCGTTTCAACGTAAGAAGGGTACCACATTCGCGACAAATCACTTCACCTCGTATAACATGTCTTTCTATTAAAAAGTCGATTAATTTATCACGATCACCAGCGATTTCGAGATATTGGAATAGTGTTATCATGTTGATTTCAATTTTGTAACTAATAAGATGCCTAAAATTTCTTGCCAAGATCGTTATACGAGTACTCATTATTAGACCAATGTAAACAAACAACATGCTATTTCGTGCAAAAAACTATGTGAAGATATGATTTCCGCGCCCAACATATACACATAAAATTAATCAGCGCAAAAACCTCTACAACATACTAAAATTTCAAGGTCATCGGAAGGGTCTCCCCCAAACTGTATTATTACCAAAAGTTTTTATTTTCGCTTTTTTTCCATTAATATATATATACGTTACTGAAAAAATCCGCATCAGTGGATTCTTGATTAACGCTACCAATTAACCAGAACCTCAATATAAGGTGCTGCCGTAGACTTTTGTCCGCCACTGTATATATTATTACAAGACACCCATGCAATGAGAAATGAGGTACAATTGAACCAGCAATCAAGCTAAAATCACCACAGCTAACCATGGGAGTGGAATGGAACGTTACATTAAGATAAGTCGACAGTTCACAGAAAAAGTTGGAAAAAGACAATTACATGGTGTGTGTGTGTGTGTGTGAGTTGGGGGAGAGGCGCATTGGCACCTCTAAGCACTCAGGCCAAAGGACCCATTGTACTCATTACCCCCTGCCCACCATAGTTTCCCAGACTTCTTGATAAAGTCTAGGATCACTGATAGGGGAAAAGAGGCTATCGTCTGCATGCGTGCAACATCCCAGCCAAAGCATTGATATCTGAGACGCGCAAACGCTGGGCATTCACAGAGCAAATGCTCCGCAGAGTCAGCCTCTTCTAGACAGGATGAACAGAGGTCATCCTGTGCAACACCTATTCGGTACATATGTCCTCCTAGGCAGTTGTGTCCAGTCAGAATACCTACCATGGCCCTGCAAACTTTCCTACTCTTATTGAGCAAGAATCCCGCAGTCACATGGTTGGGTTCTGAAAGGAACATGGTACATACACAGTAAAGCGACAAAAACATTGGACCTGTCAGAGAAGAAGACATAAAACAGCAACATATTCAAATCGGTGCAGAGCTTACTTTGAAGAGAATTTAAGACGGCTACAAGGACACCATCACCGTCATATTTGCCAGAAACTGTTCTATTGCGATCACTACTGTAGACATTACATCCAGCAAAATTATCCTAACTTAAGATGCTTTTAGTAAGCCGAGGTTCAGAAAAGCATATTAAAACGTCCTTTTCGATAAAATAGCAGCTCTAATTTCTTCAAGCTTGGTTTTCAAGCCACTAACATTTTGGTAACATAAAGGAAAGAAAATTAGAAATTAAATGGGTTTTTTCCGATTCATGGTGGAGCGATAATTTCCACGGTTCGCAAAAAGCAGATCCAATGGACTATAATTCCACTTAAAAATATATTGCAGTAGCATTGTGTAAATGCATGGCTTATTTCTTTATTTATTTATTTCCTATGCTCATTAGTCTGGATCATTGTTTGCTCATTCTGCAAGCATGGCGTCATGTTTTCTTAGGTTAGGTTTTTGATTTGGGTTTGCTCATGGTTTAAAAAAATATAAGCCACAATTTCCTTTAAAACTGCCTTCCACTATTACACAATTACGGTAAATAGCAAAATTTCTATGGTAGCATTTGTCTATGATAGCAGTTTCTGCAACTTTCTCAGTGTCCATTAATTTGAAGACGTTGTGGTATTTAAAGGAAAAATGTGTCTTGTAATTTTCAAAGTATAAAAATCGAATCACATTAATTTCCTTTAAGACTTTCACTATCAGCAGCGAAACGAATCTCGAACCTATTAAAAAATAAACTAGAAGCTCTTCTGATTCTACCTAAACGCATATATTTAAATTATTTCCATGAATAATCTCGCATCCGTTTCATTTCCATTTCTTACCTAATCTATGACAAAAAAAAACTACCTTAAAACAAATAAACAAAAACTATTGAAAAAAAAACCATACATTGAAATTAACTGCCCTCAAACAATTTTTGTAGTTACATCATACAAAATTTCGCCGACTCATTTCGTCAGAGCGTGATCGATTTAATGCAAGGCAATCTAACCGATTATACACAATTAACAGACGATGATGTGATTGAGACAATTATTGAAGTAGCAAAAACAGCATTAATACCATCGACACCAGCGCCTCTACGCGGTTACTTTAATGTTGGCGTTTTCGGTGCCGAGATTCGATTAGCCGAAGATATAATTTATCATACCAGGTCCGCATTAAATTTGAATGTTGTAGATTAATTTGTTGCTGTTTTGATTTAATTTTTGGCTGATTTTTAATTGTCCTGTATCAAAAGTTTGAATTTTAAAGATACAAAGCTACAGTAAAACTGCTTCTAGCATATGATTGCTAAAACTAACGAAAAATGTATTTGAAGTGAAATAACAAACCATAAACTCTCTTAATAAAGACTTATATTTAATTTTGTGATGATAACAATTCTTGTTTTGAATTTTTTTCGAAATTCTTAAAGCTTTTTTTTGGAAGTGAAATTACTAATCGATATTTTACTGTTCTTATATTTCAGCTATTATTTGGCACGCTTCAAGGATTCATATCGTCAAGCCACTATTGACTTAATGCTTGGTAATCAGGTGTCGTCGGACTCTTTAAACGTATTGGGGGGCCATGCTGCCCCAGACGACAACGATGCTTTGGAAGGTGCCGAGCACGCAAGGTTGCTTGTGGAAGATTGCCGTAGGCTTTTACTCGGTGCTGCGCAATATCCTGTCGGTGCTTGGGGTCTTATAGATGCCGATCCGAGGTAAATATAGCGTTTGCAAGAATTTTCCGGCAATTTTCAATGCTTACGAAATATTCTGCGATGCTCAGTAAAGTTTAATACTCGTACGTGTAGATTTTACTAATATTCCATTATTTTTCTATTTTAGTTCTGGCGATCCTAATGAAACAGAAGTCGATAGCATTCTACTTCTCACTGATGATTGCTATATTGTTGCTGATTATGATTCACATTTAGATAAAATAACACGTTTCGAAAAGGTTCCTCTAGTTAATATCAGTATAATCGAGTTGGGAATGTATCAGCAAACGAAAATCTTTCAAGGAAGTGCACCAGCATTTTTCTGTTTAAGATTGAACTATTCAGTTGACGGCGTTGATGGATATTTTCATATGTTTCGATCACCAAATTTAAGATTTTTCAACAATGTTGCGATTGTGATAAAAACTCAAGAAGAAGCAGTTGGTAAGTCAGTTTTGTTTTATTGAAGATTAGAACAGAAATTTTCATTTGAAAAGCAGATGTTAGAAATGTATTTTGAACTAAAGTATAAATCCAAGGTGAAGAAATAAATTTCTAATGCATCCAAATATTTTTGTTTAAAGACCAACTTTTCCCCGAGAAGAAATATATTTTAATTCCTTAACAAACGTCAATATTCCAAAGGTAACCTGCCTTCTTCTTCAGTGTCTATAAATCTGAAAAAGGTAGATTACCCTTAAAATATTAAAGCATGTCAAGTTTCTTCTAAAGGAAAAATTGGTCTTCGAACAAAAAATATTGATTTTTGAAAGCTAAAGAAAATGGAATCAGATTAAATTTACCTCTAGGTTAAGAGTTAATGACACTCCTAAATTTTGGAGACTGAAAAAATATAGCTTCAGAATTAGATAATATTAAATTTCATCAAAAAAGCTATAGCTTGAGTAGTTAGTCAAATGCCTGGTACTCCTAATCAATATTTATTGTTTATAGTGTAATGTTGAAAGCGCCAGATGCAACATCTAAAAGTTTTATATTTACTACCACCGTAAAGTTTAGAGCCAAATACACCCAGCTAACTCCAATTAACTAAACAAGATATCCAACTAACCGCTATGTCAATTACATGCTCTATTTTGTGTTACCAAGCAGCTCTTTTTCAATTCATGTAATAAGTCATACCTAACAAACATTCTAAAAATAATAGACTTCAATTCTATTAAATGTCAGATACCCAATACTACATCGGTTTCCTGGGCCAGGTTATTCAGCGATGAATCGTCTACCACTCGATAATAAGAACTTTCCTACTTTTTCTTTTCTTCCTCGCATACCTCTCCTAGCCGTCTCTGTAGAACCGCCGTCTCTGTAGAGCTTATCACTAAGCTCTCGTCTTGTAGCTCTCCAGAAGACCAGTTGATGGTAGTGGTAGAAGTGGCTTTTAATTTTGTTCAAAATGGGAAGAAAATTATACGATCTCTGCATACAGAGAAACATAATTATTCATTTCCCCGATGATCCTAAGTGTTATCTTCCTTGAGGTAACTAGTCTATAATCGATCTTATACTAAGCAATGGTCTTATATCGTCTCGCAACCTTCACTCGTCCAAGACATTTCGTCTAATCACTTCTGTGCTCAGTTTTCCATAAACCACAACGTAACTTGTTTCCTGAGCACGAAAACTTTTCGGAAATATTTTCGTCATAGACTTCATGAAGATATTAATCTATTAAAAAATGAACGATTTTCTAATTTCTAATTTTCTCATTAGAATTCAGCAATCCCGAGATGAATCTACAACACAGTGCACACAAAAAAACTCTTAAGTTCAGTCATCATATCTCAAATAAAGGTGCTCGTAAGCAGATTATTAAAAATAAGTTTGAGCGAAATAAATAATCTTGCACATAAAACGTCGAGAAACTTATAAAACGAACGTTGGAACATTATCCTGGGCTCACAAGAGAAAGGCTCCAAAAAAATAATGGAAACTATGCAAAGCCCTGAAGTATATATTACGTCACATTTCTTCTCTCCACTCTGACGGAGGCTTGTTGATATTTACGGAAACCAAAAAGGCTACTATTTTGGCCAATAGTTCCCGCAAAGCATACTTCATCCTTCAAACAAACACCATTGTTAAAAGCCACTGTCAATAGTTCGCCTAAAATATCTTCAGACTTTAAATCATGAGATCAGCTCCTGACTTTGAAGCCTAAGACATCCTCCGCGAAGGCAATATACCCAACATTCTATTGAAAACCCATTAAAAACCATTATTGAAAAACCATTATAACTGTTATATCTTCAACTCATGTCTGAAATTAGTTTACTTTCCAGACAATTGTAAACATGGACTTATAATCCCTAAAAAAACCTAAAAAAAACCTTAAAAAAAAAGTCCCAACTATTCACAGAACTGTCGTCCTATTAGCCTGCTGTCGTCTCAAGTTATTTGAAAAAATAATCCTTACGAGGCTATTAAAACATCTAACGGTTAAAAAGTAATGCCAACTGGCAATGCGGTTTCAGGGCAGGTTTCTACACTAGTCACCACCCCTTGAGAGTCGTTAATCAGTCGTTAATAGGGGATTCTTGTCCAAGCACTCTACTGGCCTGGCTACTCAAAAAATCTTTGACTCAATATGGCACGAAGGAACTACAACTTATGCAATACTGCTCTCCAGTTTACATCACCAAAATATTTGATTCCTTTCTCGAGTCCAGAGCTTTTTTAGTCAAAACGCCAGTCATATCTAATAAATATTGTGTTCCTGCAGGCGTCCCCCAAGAATCAGTATTAAATCCCACACTTTTTAACAGATACACTGTCGATCTACAACGTTGCACCAACTGTGAAATTGCTATGTATTCTGGCGACACAATCATTTTTCGCAGCTCAAATAACCCCAACGAAATTGTCGAATTACTCCAGGAGCAACTTGTTCTCATTAGCGAACACTACAATAAATGGAAAACAATGAGAAACCCTGCCAAAATGAAAGATATTTTTTCAGCAGAAAACGAGCCTCAAAAAATGTTCCCGATTTCCATATGAGTATTTTGGAGCAAATATGTCCTAGACGCATGTCGTTAAGTATCTGGGAGTTCATCTCGATTCAAAACTATCTTTCAAATAGCACACCGAATCACTAGCGGTCAATGAGTTTTTATGCAGCCCCCCTTTGGAGTAGATGTGCTTCGTGCCATAAATAGAAACTGCAAAGAGTTCAGAGCAAATGCCTTAAAACCATCGTTGACAAACCTTTTTATTTTTCGGCTTGACTCCGCCACATGCTGGCTGACATTAAATCGATTTAATTGATTTATTTCTAAATGTAACGGTTCTACCAACCATCTTATCGCATCTCTAACATTTATGTTTAAATAACCACAATAAACCCTTGTATAGACTAAGCATAAGTTAGTCTAAGCTAGTACGCGAGTTTTTAAATTAAACCATACGGTTTTGTGATCTTTTTTCCTTAACCCGTACAAACATCAATTAATCTGTTCACATTGCTAAGGTATTCTCATTCATGTGGTATGAGGATACCTTAGTAATGTGAACAAACTTCTAGACATGAAATTATTTTTAACACAAAACTTTCTTTTACATTGAATACAACAATTATTAATATTAATATTAAATTTAATTATATATTTTTTAAAGTTAGTTACATATTTTATATATTTTAAAGTTAATGATATATTTTATTTTTCATATTTTTCCTCTTCCATTCCAGAATCTCTGTCAGCTATCGTTGAATTTTTCCGCATCGCCTTAGACACAGTTGGCAAAAAAGACGTTCAATTCATTTGTGGCGGAATGCTTCAGCGACGCAAGAGCCGAACACATTTATTGGACGTATCTAGGGGCATTCCACGGAATCTATCCGAATCACAATTAGTTCAATTGAGCTCGAAAGCTATCAGTAACGTTGCCGGTCAATTCACAAAACTGGGTCAATCCCTGAACCCGAGTCGTAGTGGCCGTAGTAAAACTTCACATCGAGCCAGTAGCGCAACCGCTTATCCTCAAAATGCCGATAAAATCGAAACAGGAGTTGAGGCCGTGAAGGCTACTTTTTTGGTTGGCGAATCCAAACCGAACGCTTCTGTATCTAGTTCAGATTCAGAAGACACAGAAAACAGTCTATACGAACCACAAAACACTGATCTTGATCATAATATTACTTCCTCGAATCTTTGCGATGACAGCACGTTTCTTCCATCGGTCGGAATCGTTATGTCGTCGAGCAGCGAACAAACAAATGCAGTTAGTCAATTAGCGGATAAGGATAATGTAGCGAAAATGTCCGAAGATGTTCTAACCATGTCAATAACTTCAGTAACTGATCATATTACCTTGCCAGCCGGACTTTTAGAAAATGCCGAGCATATTCATCCTCGCTGTCCAACTCCTGAAATTCGTGTTGAGTCCTCTTTTCAGGATATGTACGAAAGTGATCTAATACGGCCGTCATCATCGTCAGCTGGAGAAACTCGTTCGACATCTCCGCGCGATCTGACATTGAATCTAAGCGGCTCGCAAAGTGATAATGCATTGAAACAATTGAAAAATTTGACAAGTCCACTTTCGAAACTAGCAAAAGGAATGCAAAGTTTAGGAATGAATTTGGATCCCCGAAAAATTGCAACTAAGGTGAACTATATGAAAGAAAATATACATTCAGTTTTTGTGTAACACTTTTTTCAATTACAGTCGGGTATCATTGCTCAAACACCAAATTTGGACGATTCTTCGCCATCAGAACGTACTCGACTTCAGGAGCTATGGGATAGTAGTAAATGTAAAACGAAACTTATTGCTTTGTAAAAGCAGTTAAAATTTTCAGAAAATTTTAATACAGTGGAAAATGAGGGAAATTTGTTTAGTAATCAATTTAATTAAATTTTATTTGATGTCCAGTATTATTGTATTATTTATCTGATTATTGTTCGATTTTATACATGAGTAATATTTATTTTTAATTTTTTTTAGATAGATATCTTTGATAATAAATGATTTTCATTATGTTCCAGTTATTTACGGTACTGTGATAAGTTTGAAACGAATAAATGTTTAATTTTAAAAGTGTTTTTTGAACTATTATTTGATTAATTTTATTTAGTGAAGAAATTTAGTGTGGGGAATAATTTTTTCGGACACAGGTGTCAAAATTATACTGAAAGTTAGAAAATGTGGCATAGAACGGTTTTTGTTTCACTTGCATTGTTTTTAAGTATAAAATCCGCATGCAATAACAACATTCAATAATCTATATAAATACTCTTGTGTTTTTTTTAGGATGTAATCAGATTACAATGTAGATGAAGTAGACGAATTAGACAAGCGGAAATATTAGTGCCGCGTTGAAAACATCTTTCTTATGATGACTTATGTTTTTTTCATAGCAATATAGTATGAATTACATTTAAGGCCATAATCATCATGCTATATGCTAATTGTGGTAAAAAAAAGTTGTTGCTTAGCACTAGTTTGTAAACGATATCCAATAAAATACATACTCAAAAATTTACAAAATATACGTAGTAAATATAGATTATATTGCTTAATATTTGTAGATTTTTGCCTACAGTTCGACCTCACATTTATGCGGTTTAAAAAATATCGTAAATTTATCTAATTAAAGAGGTACACTCAATATTTCTCTCTCTCTGAAACATCATACTGATGCGTTGCAGTAACTTACTTAAAAGAACTTTGTTCTATTTTTATTGAAACAACAATTTCATATGAAAATATATATGATTTTAAATAAGCATATTGATTCGAAGAACATTAAATTTTTTTCTGACTCTCAGATGGATTTTTCGTGAGTGAGCTCAATAAAACAAAGATATCATGACATAATTGTCCTCAATAACTTTCCTAAACTGACGACATAAGACACACAAAAATGCAATATCTGATAATCACTGAATGCAAACCTCTATCAATTAATGGTTTGTACAACAATAAGAGCATAAGTTAGTGAACGATTTTTAAATAAATTCAGAACAACGATATTTAAAAACATACATTGTGATATTTAATTTATTATAATCATACTAGCAAGTAGATATACATACTATATACATTTACATTGAACAATGTAAATATTCATTTGTATTGTTCATAAGTAGAAAAACAATTAAAATGCAAATATTTACCCAACTAGCATATTTTAAGCTTGTATCATAAAATAAAACTATTAAGTTTATGTACTGAGATCGTACTCTCACTTGAAATTTCCCATTGAAAATAAACACAAAAACAATAAACCCCGACTAAATAAATTAGAAAAATTTTGAAGTTTAAAATTAATGAAATATTAGACAAAAGCACTACCATTTTATTATACATATTTGATGGTCCAAAAAAATTATTATAATGTCAATTAGATATTTCCAATTAAAAAAACAGCTTTTTTATTAGATGTCATCATCGAGGTTGTTACCAATTTAAAATGCAATTGAATGAAATTATTATACTAACCCGTATGTATTCATAAGTATGTAAAATTAGCTTAAGCACAATTAAAGGCTTGATAGGCTTTTTCGGTGGTTCGGTAACGAAAATATGTAGTCATCTTAGATGTACCAAATATAAACTTCAATTAGTAAATATGTCGCTGGTTTCAGAAAAATGTCCAACGTGTAAGATTACTCAACGTTGTGCTTTCTTAAAATGCAAGATGTGAATACTTGCTGGAAACAGAAAAGAGCCTTCGCTTGACAAATTAAATCTGAAGGAGTTTTCGCACGTAGAATGTTTTTCAAAACCAACGAAAAATGCTATCTGATGATGTTGATAATGCTATAAGAACAGAAATGATATGGCGCCTGTGGCACTCATGTTTGAGATTTATTTAAAAAAATAATAATTTCGATGTGAGCATGTTTTGAACGTCAGAAAAATAAAGCGCAATTTTTGCTTCTATTGGCAGATTAATTCTTATAACTCAATCTATAAAGAGTTTCAGTAGCAATAGCTTTGGTTTAGTAAAAGGTATTAATCCTGATGAGGTTTGTAAAACGGTTTGTGGTATTATTTTGTGTCCAATAGATTCCTGGTGTACTTTTCGACCAAACCAAAGAATTTTTTTTCAACCGAAAAAGGCATCGGTATCTTAAAGTCTTAATTCTAAAGCTCTGGGAGTCTAAAGTCTAAAGCTCATAGAGATAGTAAACGGCTTCATTCAGAGTTATTTTTTCTGATAAAATATTTCATGAAGCATAGGTTGGCTGAATGAAGTGGCTGTCGATCAACAGGAACCTGCCAACATACACACATAGGCACAGAAGAAACTCTTTGCGATGTCGCAGTAATTTTCTCTTCACTAAAAAATCACGAAACCATCTGTTGCCTTTGGTAAACTGCACTATTTCCTTTAGGTTTCAGATTTGAGATGAAGGATGCAATAAGTTTCACTACCATTCTCCTTACCGAAATTCCTCTTTTCTTACCCTTTCCTTTCCCTCTTTCGAACTCGAAAAGTTCCTATAGGTATACCTATCTCCAATGTAGGAATACTTATCTCTAATGTAGGAATACATATCTTTTTCCTCCAAACTCTTGCCTCCTGGATTAAATTGATTTTATTTTAGAATTAAATTGATTTTATTTAGAATAGAATTTCCGAATATTAAGATAAATGTCTTTCTCTGGTGATATTTATTTTCAAACTTAAAGAAATTAAAACCTATAAGTGTACAGTGTAATAAGTAGAACTAAAAAATAGTGCCGTCACATGCCTCAGTAGGGATGATGCGGAGTTCTTTTGTCACCAGAAGTGCGGCTTATTTTTGCACTTTTTCAAGGAAGCGTTGATAGATAGTCTTAAAAAAACCAGCCAGCTACCGGACGGCCCCCCAAAAACAGAGTTGGCTCAACCACTGCGAGTACGAAACCGCAAACCCCAATTCACTCCTATGGCTGCTTTGCAGCAGTAAAGTGTACTGAAAGCCTATCGAGATCTTGCTGCTATATCGTAGCTCCATAATAACTTCGAGTCGAGGATGAGCCCGAAATGTTTGACTCTCTGGCTCAGGTCAGTGGAGATCCCGTTCGATTTCGGTAGGTTGAAACGAGGAACTTAGTTTATTCTTGTAAATAGTACTAGCTCCGTTTCACTGGGGTTGGCATTCAAGCCGCATTTCCGGCTCCAATGTGATTTGGTCTCTACGAAAGCGTAGGTAAATATTTTCCTGATACTACTAAGGCTATGTTGTTCACATAAGAAACCAACTTACACCTGACACGGTCCAGCCTCAGAAGAGCATTTGCCGTAATGTTCCACAGCAAGGAAGAAAGAACTCAACCTTGTGGTGTACCCGTGTTAGCCCAGCATTGCAATTGAGCACGCCCCAGCAAAGAGGTTACTACTCTGTTTCTGAGAGACTGGTTGATAAAAGATGTCAGATGCATATTAACATATAATCCTACGAGTGCCTCCATAATGGCAGCATATCTGATGTAGTTAAAAGCCCCGTCAATGCCGAGGAAGGCGGCATGCGTATACTCTTTAAGAGCGAGAGATTTTCCAAAAAAAACATAGAGAGCAGTTTCGGCAGACATGTCTGTGCTGTGGGCATGTTGTGACTCCAAGATTAACGAAAGATCAGTTGACTTTCTGTAACCAATGATCCTTTTTACCAAACCAGAGCGCAAGACATATCGGACGATAGTTCTCAGGTTAAACGTGGGAAACTTTTCCTAATTTAGGAATAAACGCAACTATTGTTTCCCATCTGCTGATGGGAACATACGAGAAACGCAAGTGCGCATAGTACATGTCCTTCAGTCATGGTATCGTATCCTCTATATCCTTAGAGGCAGCGACAAGTTGTAGGTCTGCTCCATTTGATGCGCCATGTGTGCTGGAGGACTGTTATTCCCAGACAGACTAGTTGTAAACCAAGATGAAATCAAAAAGTGCCTCACCTCGACCATTTGTGTCGGAGCTGCCCCATAACTCATGATAAGCATTGGAGTCAGCACCCCGAATATGAGGCACACAGGTCCTTGTGGTTGCAGTCACTAAATCCTTGACAAAGTCTTAGGGTGGCCATGCATCATGATCATGTGTCCTATAGCAAGAAATAAACCGAAATGTCCTCCAATCGATTTTCGCAGCAAGAGCCAAATTATCATTGTCACAAAAGTTGTGAAGAACAAGAAAATTAATTATATTCTTGGTAAGAGTGCAAACTCGTGGTTTCTTCAGACTTTCGGGTGTAATCATTCTGTAGCAATTGGTGCACCACCCGCAAAAAAAATAGTTTACAACTCATGGCTCTTGAATTATTATTAACTCCTCTCCTGTTTTAGACTTGTGAGTAAGTAACTTTACTTTAGCATGGTGGAGGTTAGTTTGAAGTACCCTTACCATCACCAATCAAGATTAAGCCTAGATGCACCTCAAGAGCCAAGGCTGCTTCATTCCCCTCCTCTGCTTCCAGATTCAGCATATCTAGAGACCTTCTCAGATTAGAGGCTGTCCCGATATTAAGCCGAGAGAATCATCTGAATCCTACTCAGATGCACTCCCAGATGATTGCTCTACTATCAGAGCCTCGTGCTCCGAGTTATTTTTGGCGAATCCAGAATCGTTTGATCTAGAACTCTTAGCCTTATAATGCCTTTGTGGATCTCTAAAAACGATACCGCATCCTATTTTAGAATGAAGAGATCCTCTCGTTGAGTTTACACGTCAGAGGATTAGAATTGAATAGCCTGATAGCTCCCCGACTTCTTCTGGATAAGTATGAAAAAATCCATACTCTGCATCTTGGGCCGGCTGGGCATCTCTTCCTTCCGCACCCGGTCAAAGCACCGTCAGTTTGGAAATAGCCTGCTTGTAGAAGTCGACCTATCACTGGTTTTCACAGGCTACCAGCCTTACTTCCCCACTCCAGCCTGCATAATTCACCGTAGGCGAAGGACACAAAAAGGCTTCCTACAGTTTGCAGCATGACACTGAACAAAGCCCACTTTATAATCAGCCTTTGCTGGCATCAACCACCGCCCTTATGATGGGCTGAGTTAGTCCTGGCAAAGTTGCTGTTAATTTAGGACCTTTCGCTATTTACCTGCTTTGATCCTTTTGCATTTCTGAGCTTGGAGGGAGCGAGTGCTCCCTGATAAATTTAGTCGCCCATTCAAGGGGCATTTTATCCTAGTCAGACAATATGTCAGGGGGATGTTTTCCAACCCCTCAAAACTTTGAAGGCTGACCTTTTAATTTCGTAGGCCCGAGTGGAGTTGGCGGATTAAGTGCCTGGGGAAGGAGCGGCACTGCAGATAGTACTTTTGACGTTCAGCCCGGCTCATTCATCATAGCCTTCTTTTCACTCTTGCCTCAAACGGGTTTCTGGGTTTTCGTCAGACCAGGCTTAGTGACAAGTGCCACGGGACCACTAGTTGCAGACTTAGATGATGTACTGGGAGTCATTGCAGCCAATTTGTTCGCCATGTCTCTACAGCTTCCAGCAGATTTCGGAATAATTCGCGGAGATGGCTCCATCGAATAAGTCTACTTGAGGCTTTGAGTGCACTTAACATTGGAGAGCACGTTGGATTTCGTGCCAGGCTTCCGCCGGAAGCACGTGTTATATATATGTATATTTTAGGTTTTAAAAAATTCCATTTGTTTAAAATTCTCTCATATTTGACGAAATTGATTCAATACGAAGCTGGCCAGCTGGTTCTTCCCATTTTTCAGTCAATTAATTATTTATTTAAAAGAATACCATAGTCGCCCAATTTTTATAATATACATATACAATGTATACATTGTGTGAAATTATGATTGTATGGATACGAAAGAAATTTAAAATTTATTCTTTCAAAAATTTACGCTGAAAATATACCACGCAATAGAACAGAATTATATACATATCCTTCGACTGCATTATATACTTATCAGAACACTCTAGGTAATAGATTTGAAATTACTGTAATTACATATAGCTAATTAATTAGAAACTTTTTCACAGTACACAACAATTTCTTTTTCGACTCTACGATAAAATTCAAATGATCAGGCAAAGGCTCCAGCATAACACCCAAAAAATATCCTTATTGCAAATGTAGCCACAAATATTATAGGTTGCATAGTATCACAATGAATACAGTAAACATCAGTTTGCTATCCCATTTATTTTGAAAGCAAACACATTGTCAGTTTGTTGAAGATGGATTGCCACTTTATTGGAAAACAATTGGTCATGGATTTATCATTAAGGCCACCCCGGACATACTGTTGTGCGCATCCTATCAAATAGTACACAAAAATATTAAATCAAAAGGCCAGGCAGCAGCAGCAGCCTGTGATGAATGGAAAATATCGAGAGATCTCGGATGATGAAAATGTGGAGAGAGAATACGACAGCAAGGATGAAGCAGCAGTCGCAAAATCAAAGGACTGACTGACTCTTATCGTAACATCGGCCATTGGCAAACAAAAATTGAAGCACTTTGCAGTTTGCTCCCGAACTGGAAACAAGTGAAATTGATTCTCACTAAGTTAAATACGATTTAAGAGGTTGCGGATGGTACTGGGGTGGCTACGGGGGGATGGTTGGCTGTTTTTAGTAAATTATTTCTCAGCATGAGCAGATAAGATTGTTTAGATAGGTTTTGTTGATTTCGAGAGAGAAAATTATTGGACAATTCCCTTGAGGGTCGAATGTGGTTGTGGCACGTTAATTTCATTGTGATGTTGCTAATGTGTGGCGAATTTCATATGATTGGATTTTAATTTATACACGTGTCGTACACGTTCCGGGTTAATATGTTTGCAAGTATAAAGGGAGTAATGTGAACGCTTAAAAAATTATTTCGGAATATTGAGTTGAATACTCTCACTGAAACAAGAAACTAGATGGAAATGCAGTGTGCAGCATTTTAATCTTTGCAAGTGGAGAAATTATGATGTTTTCCGAAATTTTTCCGAACATTCTCCGAAATTTACACAAACTAATTATAAATCGCAAGGAATTATAGAAATTCGAAGTTAAATATGGAAAAATTATGAAATAATATGACAAAATCATGTCAATTAACGAAGATTTGTATTTTTTCCACACCGGAATGAATTTTGTAATTATTTTAATGGAGCTAAAAATCATACCTGATGCATATTATAGTCTGCTAAGTTTTGTATGGATGATATTACCTGGAAAAAAAAAGAATAAATCATATTAATCATTGGCGAAATTTAATAAAATTGTAATATTTTAAATATATTTTTGATTCTATAAAACATTGATTTTAATTTACTATTACATGATCTAAGAATATGGTATCTTGGTTCTTATTTTATAATTCAGAATTCTTATTCGTAGTAGAACCGAAAGCTCACCTTTATTTTTGAAAGTTGTTTTCAAAGTAAACCCATAGTTTATTCGTATAGAAAATATGGCGGACATTTGAGTGCCAAGAAGTAAGGATGAGCCTTGACTGGCAATTCCGTGAAGCAGCATTAGAAGTGGATCGAAAAAGGAAACTGGTCACTGCTTGGAAAATAGAATATCTGATTTTTGGGTTTTAACGAGAGGCCAAGCATTCAGCAGACTCTAGAAATATAAGGACTAATCAGGTAGGGGTGGATTTTAATTTTTAGTTTTTTTTTGTGTTGTGCAAATGGAGAGAATGCGAATTAATTTGAAGCAGACAAAGACAGTTAAACCTACTAGTAAAAAAATGTTCCAAACTCCATGATTTTTGGCACTTTAAACCGTCCTACAATATAATGAAAACTTTAGCACCCAAGTGGGCAGATCACTAGCACTGTATGGTCTATGGTTCAAATCCAGCTATGATCACAAATCGGGCATTAAGTTAAACTAGCTCTAAGTTTATAGGCATCTGAGTCAAATCAGGGGTAAACCGAGTTATGGTGCTAGTCTTTTCACACATGTGTGCAGAAGCTATAGCTCAAACAAGCAAATAAAAAAGTCATTGCACTGTTCTCGTTAAATACTGGCGAAGAGTTTAAAGGCTCTGCTACGCATGAATTGACTAAATTAAATTAAATAAATTTTCAAAATTCGATTTTGTAGATTTACATAGATTTCGTAGATTTACGAAAAATTGGCTAAAGACTTCTAATGTCTATACGAGAGCAAAATGGGGATAGAATGTCCACCGGCGATTAGAGTAAAATTTAAGTTATTGATTCGCCGTAGCATACATCCCATTTAGCATCTTGGGGTCCCTCAGATGGCGCCAGAGTCAGACCAGTGTTTCCTGGGTTTCGCTACTGATCCTCCGCTTTTCCTTTGAATAACACTTTTGGTATTGTGTTGTGGTGTTTGTCCTTTTATTGCACGTGACTTCTTGTTTTTAAAGAAGTAATATTTTAGGTTTCCAATACAGCCTCCACTCCACTCTTTTCCCGTGTTTTTTTCTTCTTTCTAACTGTTAATGTTATTTTGGAATATTCTCATTATTTTGGAACTTACAATTTCTATTATTTTAAGACTGGCAATAATTAGGACAGGTCTTTGTATGTATCCTTAATTATCAGCATTCATACATTTGTGTGCTATGTCCTAACATATAATATATCATTTCTCAGTTTTTTTGTATATATTACAGTTCCTTCATGAGCTCTATTATCAGCCAGCAAAAAAGTGTCTCCAGCCCGCTTGTGGTGACGTTAGCATTGAAAAGACAAAAAGCTTTATTTTCGCAAGATGGGTTGAATGTAGGAGGCTCCTCTTGAAAAATAGTCTGAAATGTTTCCATCTTCAGTAAAAAACGCTCCCAAGTGAGCGACTTCGTAATTTAGTTTGGTCTATGGATTTCTTAAAGGGACTATTGCCTAACTAGCGAATTGAACAGTTTTGATTCTTTGGAAGTTCTACCAAACTTTGATTTGACGCCAACTAATGGTTTGTCCTTTTTTGTTCGAAAATTTTTAATTCAAGCATACACGCACGATAGTTGGCGATGTGATTATCTTCACAGTTTATGCACTTTTTCGAATCGTTTTTTTTGCTTACTGCATTTTTCGTCAGGGTATACGTGTCCGCGTTTAACATGTATGTACTTGGCATAGTGAGTGAACAAGCAATTAGTTTGACATACTTCATAAATTTACTTACAAAATTGAACAAACATTCAGCGAAAAACAGATTTTCATGAAATTTAAAGAAGCAATAATATTTCATTGTAAAATTAATTTTATATTTCAAAAATATGGGTTTTACCAATTGTGTTTTATTTGACATAAATATATTAATAATAAATTTATATTATTCTTTTTATTCATTGAAATATCCATAAGATCGAGTTCCACTATCAAGCGGATAATGCCTGCTTAAAATCGGTCGTCTGCGGGAAAAAATTTCGTCCACAGCGTTACAGCTGCCATATGAAGTGCCACTACCTTAATTTTGCTGGTATTTGTTAAAATATATCTCACGATCTTGCGGCAAAATGTAAAATAGATTACAGCTCGATGCACCTTGGTTGATATTGAAGTAAGTTCGGTGACATTTGAATGAGGTCTAGACTAGATTTTTTGAGTGGTTATATACCGCATTGTATAGTTTTTCAGTGACATAGTTTAGCATAGTACGCAGATATGTAGAATATGTTTCAATTATTGCCCTAAATGGACCCAATTAGCCCTCAGCACTACGACCTCATGTATCTATTGTGCCACTTCAGCGCTATGTCCTATAGGATATCCAGACTCCTAGCAAACTTGAACGTGATTTTTCTAATGTCCCAAATGTAGGGAAGAGCAGAGTTAAACCGCTCTAATCTTCATCTCGCTAGAGCTCGACAGTGTGTGTGTCTCTACACTCTCTGTCACTTCTCCGCATTATCTACAGCAGTCATCTTACTGATGAACTATCAAGCTTCACATAGGGCCCTTATGCCTTTTTTTATAGAGAGCTACTGCTGCTTTTGTGTCGAAGCTGAGGTATTATTTTGAGCGTTTCAAACCCTCCAATTAAGCCAGTAGCTTTCGATCCTTTTCTTAGTCCATGTTTTAATTTTTCTATCCGTATCAGCCTTGGCAAAGCCCCATCATGAAGTGGGACCAATGAAGCTCAATTTAGGCCTTTCTTTCGCTTTGGTTTCAGCTTCCTCGTTTCCTTGGAGGCCCTCATGGCTACAGACCCACATCAGCTCTATTTGATTTAGGGCCCCACTCGCCTCTAAGAGTATAGCTGCATATATTTGATCGCGATCGCTTGGCTATCCAATTCGATCTTAATGCTGGCCCATTTAGTGTTCCTTATCGTTAGTGGTCCTTATCTTTCCTCAAAGGTCTGAAACTGCTTAAGATCGTAAAGAGCTTGCGTCTAGAAGGAAAAACGGATTGAGGCAACACACTATGATTGACCTTGTCAGCTACCTTAGCAAAATCCGAGTGGATGACGTCAACTTGCTGTTCATCATCCAAAGAATCAGCAACGAAATTCAAAAATCAGACCATGTTTGTAGAAGTAGAGCGACCTTTGATGAATCGATGTTGCTCTTTAGAGAGAAGATAACTTATGGCGTCATAGAGCTTGTTGTCGACACTTCGGCGAAGCAATTTTGGAAAACATCAGTGAAGTGATATCGGACGGTCGGTGGAAATATTTTTAACATTCCCCAATTTTAGAATCGGAAAAGTATTGGCAACTTTCTAAACAGAAGAAAGAACCCCAGAACACACGCTTACATTGACCAAAATAGAAAGAAGAACGCATAAAGATGAGGAAAGTGACATAACAAACACGTTTGGAATCCCATTTGGGCCACTGCTGGCATTATAGTTCAAAAGGGATATTAAGATTTCAACTTCAGGAAGAAAGATCATAAGAGCTACAAAGGAAGTTATTAAAAATGTGTGAGCACTCCTTTTGGTATGACTGGGAGTGTCTGAAGGTCTAAAAGTAGAGGAAAAAAATTCGGGGATTAACTCACATGTGTCTTGGAGACATGTGACAACATCATTGTTTAAGGTGAAGCTACCCGGAGAGTTTTTAGCTATTCTGTTTTTTTGTTATAACTATTATATAACTACTCAAAAAATCTAATCTAGACCTCATTCAAAGGTCACCGAACTTACTTCAATATCAACCGAGAGGCATTGAGCTGTAATCTGTTTTACATTTTGCCGCAAGATCGTGAGCTGTATTTTAACAAATACCAGCAAAGTTAAGGTAGTGGCACTACATTTTAAAATCATTTTAATAGGACCAGAAAGATTTAGAATTATTGGAAAGATATCTCTATATGACTCTATATGAGAAAAGCATATTTGTTTAGCTAAAGCGGGAGTCTTTTTCGCCTCTAATGGGGAGCCACGGAAGCCTTGAAGCGATTGGTCTGATGAGTGACGTAAATATTCTACAGGTGCTTTGTCTTTTTTATAGAGAGCAGCAGACACAGCAAAAGAGATTCAAGGTGGACTAGACGATTTACGAGAGCGTGACCTTGGGATGCAAGATGATGCTAGATTAGAAAGCAAAGTGTAAAACGATGCAAGAACTGTGTCAATGTCTAGATCATGAAAGAAGAAAATCCACTTATCAACGAAAGAAGGAAGTCCACGTTAGTGAAGTTCGCAAGCAATGTTCACTTAATCAGCTTTGGAAAAGTTGAAGAGTGGAGAAAAAAGCTTACAAAAAACAGTTTTACAGTATGTTTCATTGCCAATCATCTAAAAAAATCAACGCATGCAAAGCAGACGAAACTTGGCTACGTAAAAAGAAAAGATCACCAACTACTGGATGCTGAAGCAAATGGAAAACACTTGAAATAGGAAAGCCGATGCTTGAGTATGAGATCTACTCATTTTTACCTTTTGGAAAGGATTTTTTTTACCTTTTTATAACATTTTCTAATCATGAAATAATTGTATATAACAAAAGAACGTAAGATATCACACCCCAAAAACACAAAATTCTCATCTGAGACCGATTTCGAGATTCTACTCCATGTACAACTGCAATATGAACGCTTAATCAATTTGTTTCGCATCAAACGCGTCCACACTCCACAGAGATCACTTTTATTAACAGCAATTTAGTTTATTGCTATCGAAATTATGCTCGAATGTCACTTCCCAATGATTTCCCCTCTAAGGACACTGCCTGCTCACAGAGCTCACTGGTAGGTTGGTTGGTCGTCCGGCCGCTTATCCCTTAAATACTAAATTATAGAGATGTTAAACATTCGCCATAAAAAGAATAAATCCCCGAGACTAATTCCATTATCCATTGCCCAGAATGCCAAAGAATCAGTGGAATATCCTGCCATACAACAATCGTATTCGTTTGCAGAACCAGAAGCGATTCGCCTAAAAGGACGACAATGACGACGACGCAACGCCAGAATGGAATGACATCTCTAAATGGTTGTTATCTGCCGCCCATGACGAGTGAAGAAGACTTGCGTCTGGTTGATAGACTTTCAGTTTGGTGGCTTTTGCTATATGTGCGGACGAATACGGACGACTGAAAAACACATTTGCGAAGAGCAATGAAGAAATTTAACGCTTCTTTAATCGAATGAAAATTAAAAGGATATTAGAGAGCTGGTTGATGTTTGTTTAGTTGAATAGGTCTTAATGTGTTTTTCTGTTTTTCTTATTTAGTCTCGGGATTCGTTACGATTCGATGATACTGAGGCAATTTCTTTGGATAATGTATGGATTATGGGATTTGAGGATAAATATATTTCGAAGAATGAATTTTAAGGCCCGAAAAATTTAGCCTAGCATAGGCACTTTAGATTTCGATCAATTTTAGAGCATTGCATTTTTTTGTTTTTTTTTGTTTTGCCTATTTGAGTCGTGGAATTTAATTAACGTTCGATTGTTGACTGCCATCGAAAGACGGACACTTTCAATTTTTCATTATTCCGTAAGTGCTCCTTGACCATTCATATGGACGTCTTAGAGTGCAACTATATTAGCTGATTACATGGGCTTTAAAAGAGTGAAACCATTTCCAATTTCCTCTTCATTTGCATTCAAATATATTTGCGAACAAGCTGCTATCGAAAAATAATTTAAATCAAATCTTTTAATCCCAAGCCTAAAACTAATCTTCACATATCTTTCCTTTCAATAGATAAACGTCACATCCTCCAAACACTATTGCATACATTAATTTCACACTCTTTGAACTTGCGTTAATGCGTTTAATCCATCTCCTGGTAACTGACATCTTTTTTTCGTTCCTTCATCAATGACTAGAGGATAACTGTAGATGTATTTTCCGAACCCTAGTTTTTCAACAACAAAAAAAGCCCCTGCTCACCACTATACCATTCGCAAAGCACACTAAGCCTACAGAAGTGTTTGCGAACGAAAATATTACAACTCAATTTCGTGATCCATTCTGTCCTGCATCGTCAATAAACCAAATTCGATTCTATCGCTTCATTCATATTCGTCCCGAACTAATGCGATTCGCATTCAGTTCCACACCAGACTTTGACTGTGACACGGATATGGTGGTACCAGCTTATTGCAGAAGTCCTTAATTTTAATAGTTTTTCAATTTTGTTTTACCTTTGTATTAGAATTAGTTTATTGAATTAGGTTTTTGTTGTTTAATTTGATGGCATTTTG
This sequence comes from Nemotelus pantherinus, assembly GCA_963978885.1. NCBI lineage: Eukaryota > Metazoa > Arthropoda > Insecta > Diptera > Stratiomyidae > Nemotelus > Nemotelus pantherinus. The sequence goes on from OZ022265.1 coordinate 11,050,184, forward strand.
GAAAAATGTCAGAAAATTCTACATCTACTGTACATAAGGACAAGCTTGTAAATCGTATCCTTGCAAAAAGTTCAAAAATATGAAATCTCAAATCGACAGCCCTTAACTCCTCCGCTGACTATATTTCTTTCCGGGGATTTCCCCATAATCTCCGAAACTCGTCCCCCGTTTCGAATCTTCGTTCCAGTTAACTATGTACGTAATGTCCTTCGATGAAAATCTCAGGGACACCAATTTAGGATATGCCGTGTTTAAGAAGGCGTGTAATTGAAACATTCAGACGAGCGATTCCTTTGCAGCATCTCGAGCATATAATAGTGTTCAGTGTTGTATGGAATGAGCTGGCCCATGTAGTAGTCCTGTCTCGTCTCGTCGTTTGTTCCTTGTTCCATCGGGAGCTAAGAAGCGTGGCATTCACGGAGTCAAGCAGCCGTCTTATGAACCGATTAGTTCTTAAACGAAGGATACTGTGAGATAAATTTGTCCGGTGATTTGCCAAAATAGCTAAGCGCTTAAGGGAGTTATGGGAGGACACAAAACGGTACAGGATGACAGCAAGAGAAAGAAAAATGGTTGCGAAAGCCCATCGATACCCACTCCGATACACTCATAATCTTGGTCGACTCCAATTTATCAGATCATGACAGCCTCCATGGTTTCCAGTAACTTGAATGCTTTTGCACTATAAGAACCGTGGGGCAGGCATTGACAGAAACGGAATCTCAAGATACGGCCAAGCAGCAACAATGGATTTGTCGAAGAGGATCTAAAAGCGAACCTCTTTTTACAAGTCTTTTCTCGCTCATGGGTTGGATTTTTCTTATTTAATGATTACGAATTTCGATTAGGTTTCACGGAAGGAAGTATTCGAAGAAGAAAAAAGTTTTTTTTTCTTCTTCAGTTTTTTGTGTCTGTCTCCTTAATTGGAATTGTTTTGGCTGACTGATTTTCTAATGAATTTGCTAATTATATAACGGGGAGTAGAGTAAGAGAGAATGATGCAGTCGCACGGAACAAAGCAATTTCTCGGGGGCTTAGTTCGACTATTTCAATGGTAAATTAAAGTTTTTGAGTTTTTCGGCATCAGAATATAATTATTGACAAAATTGTTTTAGCTGAGCCTATATGGCAAAGAATTTAGGTGGCGTTAAATTTTGTTTATTTTCGAAATAACCCATAAATTTTTAATGAAAAAATGTTCAGTTGAGTTATTAGAACAGGTGATGAATTATTAAACTATAGCAACTTGAGCAATAGTGCCTGAAGTATGTAGACAATCTAGAGAGCAAAAAACAAGTGAGATCAATGGTGAATATCAATGAGCATGAGTGAGAAAGAAATAAAAACGCCAATGAAAAATGAGATCCAATACTAAAAAAAAATCACCCCAAGTTTGTTGCGGATCCCTGCCATTTGCATATGCATTTTTTCATAGTTAGCAAAGATCTAACAAATAATACTGATTGAAATCCGTGTGTGAAATGTCTGTGAAGTGGCATTCGGCTCAGCTGAGGTGCTTGTCCTAATAAGGAAGTGTCGGCAATAACGGATTTTTGGAGGCTGACTGGATGCTGACTGTAGGCGGTTTAGAAGAAGATCGAGGAGTTTGACTCCAACCATCTGCGGTGACGGTAGCAATAGAACGATTTTTTATGCAACTGTCGCTGTAGACGGTCCTGACAACGAGCTGAGAAAAGAGATGCAGCTTTTTTTACGAGCATATTTCGTGTATGATGGAAATTTTAAGCTTTTGTAGCTAGTGTCAATTACAGCTTAACTCCACCTCTGGCAGTAAGCATTCTCGCACTCCAGCTTTCTTTCTCTGATGTGTTATGTCTATTTATAGCTTCCGTGTTGTTTGCTTCTTTAGGATTTTAGTGCTCGTAAGTAGGTATAGAATAGCGGTTCTGGCGCAGGACAATGAGGAGGAGGAGGATGACGTCATGCGCAGGGTCAGCGAGCACGATGACGTCACTCATAAGAGGGGATTCCCCAGGGTCACTGATAAGGGGGAGTGTTCCCCAACGATCATCTTTGAACTGATAAACAGCTCAACAGGGCTGTTTAAAAGCTAAACAGGGCTGTTTATCAGCTCAACTGGGTTGTAGCTCAACTGGGTTGTTTATCAGCTCAACTGGGCTGTTTATCAGTTCAAAGATGATCGTTGGAGAACACGGCCCAACATATCAGTGACCCTGGGGAATCCCCCCTTATCAGTGACCCTGGGGAATGCCCCCTTATCAGTGACCCTGGGTAATCCCTCCTTATCAGTGACGTCATCGTGCTTGCTGACCCTGCACATTACGTCATCTTCCTCCTCCTCATTGTCCTGCGCCTGAAACGCTATTCTATACCTACTCTCGTAGATTTTGGTTAAGATCATTTTCACTCTGTTCTATATATATTTTCAGATCGTAAGAGTGCTGTTGGAGTGTGTGTTAGTTCCGTCAAACAGTTTGACAGACTTCTCACAAATATATTTGGCTTTGGCTTCTATTCGTAATTTATGTTACTGATGCATTATGTTACCCTTGATATTTTTCTCAACGTTTTATCTCAAAGAGTGGAGAACCTTGTGGAACTCAGATTTCTATTGGACGTGTACTGGAGAGGTAGTCATTTATTCGGACGGACAGATCTTATTGAATGACTTGGGGCTAAGTCAAACATGACTAATTCCGTCGATCTTCTTTGATTGAATCCGGTTCTAACCTGTTGAACCAACCTAACAAGGTGGAAGATTTTCCTCTCAAGGGAAATATCGATCGAGGATAGGAGGCTGATTGGTCTTTAGTTTTGAGCAAAATCTAAGATTCTTGTGTGATTTTGGAACCACAATCATTGTCGCTGTTTTCCAAGGGTTTTTTTCTAGGCTTTCCAGATTGCATTGGCAATGTATGTTATTTATTATTTTATTTATTGTGTGATAAGAGTCTGACGCAGGTGCGCATTAACGTCTCAAGTCCTGGTGGTTTATGATTGTTTAACCAATCCGCTAGCTGTTTGATATCTCCTATTTCCATGGAGCGAATCTTGTCATCTCTTTGGATCGTTGTAGCTAGAAGATTAATAGCTTTTTTCTCAAATTCTTTGTCATGATCGTATTCCGCTTTCATTGTTGGATTTTTTTTTGAATTTCCGCTCTAATGTGTCTGCAAAAGCTTCGGTTTTCCCCACATTGTTTTTTTTTAGTTTTTCATAAAAATTTAAGTATTGATGCCTTAAGTATTTGGTCAATATCCCAAAATTATTGCCACCTGGTTTCATTCTCTGTAAAAAGTTGTTTGACCTCTCGTTTCTAAATAGTGAGATCTAGCGGCTGATGTTATATCCCAGTCAGTTCACTTCCCCTTTTTAAACTGCGATCACCTGTGCGCGTAGCTCTCTATCGGAGTTTCAGTAATGAATTCATCTTTCACCATTATTGCTGATATGACTTCAATGACTCTATTGGTATTGCTGGCACCTTCAAGTTATTGCTGGCAGCTTCAAGTTATTGCTGGAGAGTTTCGTTCGCCATTGTGTTGTGGAAAGCGTGTCGGTTAGTTTTCCTTTTGGATCTCAAAGGATTGTCAGAGCAGACGTCTTCTATAAAAAAGTGCACTAGCTTATGACAGAATGAGAGTTCATTCAGGACTGTTGTTCGTACTCTGTGCTGGAAATTTGGTGAGAGAGATACATTCAGACTGTTGTTGTTGATTATCACGAAGTGGGTAAGCTCACAGGAAATATGTGGGCTAACCTGTTTATTCATGGTAAACTTTTTCAGAATAGTAGTTATTCTTGCTTCTATTTGGACTAGGCTGGCAATGGAAATATGATGGTGGATAGCGGTGCCATTTTTTCTGACATTCATGACAAACTTTTTCATAATTGTAACCCCATAGTCGGTGGTAGGAATTCAAAACATCTGCTATGAAGACTGGCCCTTCCTGGTCAAAAAGCTTCGGAATATCTTGTCTGAATTCAAGTGAATCCGGGGGTTTTTTGTCCAAAAGATCACCACGAGCTCAAAAGATTGGGTGTGTACTTTAGCTATTCTTGCCTTTATTTGGACTAGGTTGATAATGGAAATATGGTGGTCGATAGCGGTGTCATTTCTTCTGCCAGACAGTAGGTTTTTTTTTACATAAGGTGTAATTGGCAGAACGGAGATGGTCTCCGGGTTACAAGTATGTTTTCTGAATGAGAGGAATAGCCTTGTTGCTCATGGCATTCGCATTCCACGTGAAAATATATACACATAACTAGGAAAGTTAATTGCGGATACTTTTTAGACAGAGTTTTGTTGCTGCGAATGCAGCAAACAATTCTTGCATCAGTTTCGCTATCGTATAGGTATTTCATCATAAAAATGGTTCCAGAAATCTGCATTTGGACCCTAATTAGAGTGTTGTAAGGACGTGGATGTTTCTGCCGAATAGGAACTTTTGTTGGCTTGGCCTCAGAGATGGTAGCATATGTTCGCTCCCAAGCGATCTGCGTGAATGATTTTTTTTTTGCATGTTTAGAGCATCCCCAATAACTGGGAGGGTGTTTCCCATTACAGTTTACGCACTTGGTTTTTTATTCTATTTGTTTGGTGCGTTGTGAATTTCAGTAAAATCAATCAGGCGTCAATTGTTGGCTGCATAGTCAAATTGTTGGCAATTTAGGAAATCCGAGTGTCCGACATTTGGTTTTTGCGCGTCCACTTGGCAAATAAGTCGCCTTAATGTGATATATATACGTTACTTGCCTAGGAAATAGAGCTTCAGCTAGTTTAGAGGGACCATTTTTCATTTTGATGAAGAACAATTCAATCGAGTGGAAGTCTTGCTCTTAAAAATACTGTTTTACTTCGACTGTGCTAAGTTCATGTTAACCTCAAATAACAGTGTTTGTATTCTTTTTTAAGGAACCCATTTAGTTCTTCTACCGTTAGTAGTTCCGTTAGCTTCCTATGATCGTGGGAGGTTTTTGGGATATTCTGCATAAACTATTTTAGCTGGCTCGAAGTCAATATTTAGATCTTTAATGGCACTCGTCAATTTATCTGGTTGCCTTATTGTAGCTGGCACCGTTAATTTTCTTTCAATTGTGTTATTTGCAATCTGGGCCGCTTTCCCTGATACGACCGTCTTGTTCGTTTGCTTTTGGTTGCTGCGAAAGTAGATTGGTCTGGGCTACAAGATCAGGGTTTCCGGTTTTTTCAAAGTCAAAAGAATGAAATCTTTTTTCTCATAATGTCTTCTAGCTGTATTCTTTGCCTCCATTGGCGTATTTTTGCTGTCGTCTGCAATTGATGAGGTAGAGGTAGGCTGTTGCTTCCTATTACGCTTCGTCAGTACTATCGATGGAAGGGTGCTACTGACTCCTAATAACCGGTATATCAACTCTTGATTTTGTCTTATCAACTTGGTGCTCTGCTTGTTTTGTTCCGACAATTCTTCTGCGTCTCTTTTGGCTATTGCAGGATATCTGCCATTTGATACGGGAAATCACGTTCAGCCAGCCGGCCACTTCACCAGCCAGTCCCTACCTATCAAACACCATTTTCTCGAGTTTCGTCTCTATAGATTATTTAACAGATTTTATGAGAAATAAATTTATTAGAAATAAATGAGGTTATAATTTTTTTTTATCCAGAGGATATTTGTCTGTTTCTCTATTTCAGTATCTGGTTCAAACGTAAACGAATGACAGGAAGTGGAACTTTTAACATTGGGAATAACAGGTTCTAACATATATATGATAAAATCAAGAACCAATTCCAGATAAAACCAAAAATCAATAAAAAATCCGAATCGGCAGGGACTTAAAGGGGTTATAGCTTGTGCACTTAAAAAAATGACCTCGATATTCTTCCAGGAAAATATTTTCCAGTTAAAAATATCTGCCGCGCAGTCAACATACTTCATTCATACTGTAATAAAATTGAACAGTAGACTTATTAGCACGTAACATGAAAACCCAAAATTCCATATCCTTTTATTAACATGTATATTAAAGATGAATGACAAATTTTCCGATATCAGCCCTTTCGTAAATTGCCGCAGGTACTGAGCACAATGCACATTTTCCATTAATCATCACTTTTATACACTTTATTCCTCCTTACCGTCTTTCAACCCTCCGAAACTAACAACGAACTATTTACAAACTGTACAATCGTTTAATGTGATGTTATTGATAATTTATATCACGTTGCGTAATGCTTTGGCAGCGATTTCGGCAGCATCCCGAAGGGTTTACTATTAACCAAAACCTATCGAAATGCCCATATGCGTACGAACTGTCGCCCTTGTGTTCCTGGCATTTTATTTTTTTTAAATAATTTATCACTTGCATTACATTCGTAGTAAACAACAGTTTGCATGCGTTTCTGAACGAAGAAAAGCTACAGCCTCTCACATTTACATGGAAATTAAATGAAGTGGCAGGATTCAAATTTTTCAAAATATTTCCATCAACTAAACAACAAATAAATTATCCATTTCAAAAGCTAAACCGACAACGACTACACGGATGATCCACTTCGCAAACGAGACAACAATACGATTCGAAACGCGAACTATCGCCAGGAGGCGAGCTGAAGGATTTTGTTAACGCAAATTATATTTGCTATTTGCGTCCAATTTGAAGGGTACTTAACCCCTTTGCCAGCATGGGATTTGATTGAGTACCAGGGAATTTTCGTATGTCCCGTAATGATGGAAGCCACGCACGTTCAGGACTACGAAATTCAAACACGATATGCATACATACTTATCGCAAAAATCGACTGAAATCGTCGAAATGGTATTGACATATCGGAAATTTATTGTGGCGTTGGTGCGGTTTTGTCCTGCTATCCCAACTACTTCTTTGAATAGTCCCACCAGAAAGCAATTGAAGATTTCGGTTTTTTAGGTAAATCAGGATAAATATTGACATCGGTCGGTGGTGGATGCGTAAAGATTCTACCTCATCCGATCGTTTACTCGAAAATCCTTTTTTGAACTGGCAAATGTATATTATCGTCAAGTGGATTCGAATGAAGCAATAGCTGATTCAGTGTTGAGTTTAGAGGACGTGAAATCCGGTCGATTTATTTTGGTTTGTGCTGGCCGAAGTGAATTCGAATGAGTTCAATTTGATTTCGTAAACTCGACTAATAGAAATTGGATGGTCCAGATAGGTTGAAAAAAGTTTTTTGTTGACATTTTAAAATTATAACCAAGTCTTCTACGGGAGAGAATAAATCGAATAGGTTAGGGAATAAGTTTGTGATGGTATAACAAATGACATTCTGGTTCCAGCAGCTTAATCGAAACATTAAACGTGTGCACTTACTAGATTCGATAAAATATAGGACGCATCATTGTGAATATTTTGTATTCACTCATATTTTGCCCATCTTACTGGATCAGATTCGATTTTACGACCACGAAGTGTTTTCTCATCTACGATCCATCTCGATTCGGAAAAATGTGAATTTTAAAAATTCATTTCATCGCTTAAATTCACGACCACAATCGTATTGACTGTACGCTGCGAGCGAATAGAAGCATGTTTTGTAGCACAAAGAACAACATATTTACTTCTATATTTTGATGCCAACATATAATTCAAAAGGGTAATCGCATTAATAATTTAACAGACCATATTTCGACTGCGCTGCTGGTACGTATATATGATGATTCGATTTGATGGAATATTCGTAAACCATCGAAATAAATCATATGCACGTGTGATTTAAGATTTTCACTCAGTCAATTCACTCTTTGTTTTTGCCCAAAAAAAAGGACCACTCTTAGCGAGCATTCTTCTTCATTCGAAATCGAATAAATCAAAACAAGTACAGTATGGTTGAAAGCAGTTTCCTTTCAAGTAGTCGATTTTGTTCGGCTTCGAAACCTCGTTCGATGTGAAATCTGCTTTATAATAACCTCTCTTCTAAATGAAAATAGTATGGCTTGCTATAGCCACCCCCTCATATTTTTCGCAATGACTTTCCACGGGCTCGGCATGAGGGAGGAAATTTGTTTGTCGACTCGTTTGTATTTACCTCAATTCAAAACTAATTTCAAAAGTCAACAAACCAATAATTCGTGTACATAAACATGCCATCATATAATTTAAAAGGCACCACAACTCAAACGTACCCACTTACTGCCGCCACTCAACTCCTTGGGGGACGGGCGTAAGTTGCACACTCTGTGCCACGAATGATGCCTGCTTGAATAGGGTGGATAAGTTTTTCAGATAGGGAAAAGTATGATGGGTGAATATTAAAATCAGAATATGTTACGAATAGGAGGCTAAAGCAATTGCTTATGTTAGTTGAGAAGTTCAATGCAATTGCTGTTTTCCGCTCTAAATTCTAAATTGTATATAGTTTTTTGAGATAGAATTTCCTACTATTGTCACGTTTCTTCGTAACAATAGCCAAAAGATAGGACTCAGCAGCCTTGGATCAATTGTGCTGATTAGATACTAGGTCAGACATAGTAAAGTTCCTTGTTGAATTAGCAGCTCAAAGTTGAGGATACCACAGCAAAAATAAATTCCTCATATAATTTGCAATAAAAGTGAAAAAAAAACAGTCGACTGAGCGAAATTAGTGGTTTTGGTTGCCAAGACTCAATAAGATCCTCAATGAAAGAGACTGCCGCAGTAAATCCTCTATGGCACAATCACAGCAATTTTGGTTTTCCACTTTAAATCCATATTGAACGGCTAAATATTAACTTTTCGAAACAGAATCTATTCAATACCCTCTCATTTTAACGAGTTTTATTATAATTTACTTTAAAAACTATCCTTTTATCTATCTTTAATCGACCGTATTAATACTGACAACACAAAAATTCAAGTCAAAAAAATTATAACAGGTGCGTTTTTTTTGCGAAGAACACATAAAAAAACGCACCTAATGTAAACTATAAATGCTAAAGAAAGCACTTCAAAAACTCAACACAGAAATAACATAGGCGAAAGCAATCAAGTGGTCATATCACTCAAAGCAACTAATTTTGCGAAAGTAAACCCAAAGCAGATACAAAAAAAACGATCTGGGGAAAACTGCCCACGAAACAGTTTAACTCCTACATCTTCTCCATATCAACATCACAATAACTTGCACCGTACATACACTATGCGAACAAAGCATGAAAGGCATCAAATCAGAAGGGGAACAACTCGTAGGAAGGGGAGCAGAAGAGAATCTACAAATTATGTAACGTAGATCATGACGGGAAACAGAAATATAACAGAGACGCGGATCACTTTCCAGCGTCAACATAGGCGTCCAAAGCAATCAAGTGGTCATTTCATCAAAGCACCAGAACCGAAAAACTACGTCTTTTGGGAAAGTAGCCCCAAAGCAGACACAAAAAAACCGATCTGGGGAAAATTGCACACGAAAAAATGCTGCTCCTACTATTCTATTCTCCACATTAACATCACAATAGCTTGCACCGTACATGTGTACATGTGAACAAAGCAGAAAATGATTCAATTCTTAAGGGGAACGGCTCGTAAGAGAAGGAGCAGAAAAGAATCTACAGATAAATCATGAGGGGAAACAGTAACATAACAAGAGACGCGGGTACTTTTGCAGCGTATTAAGTTCATTCATTAACAAAGATTTTCGGATCGTTCAGCGGGTGGATGGGACAAGGGTTTTTTGAATTTTTCGATCCACCAAGACGCTGTGAACTGAGCCAGCGTCCGCAATGCTATTTGAGTACATTGATTGTAAAATGTTGTGGGCATCATTTAGGAAAAGCGTCTAAGTAGCTCTATGCGAAAACCACGAGTTTGAGCATTGAAGCAAGATCACTTCAGTGTTCTGAGTACTATATCTCAATGAACTGTATGTTTTGAATTGAATGGTATGCAGTGCCTGTAGTTTGTAGTAAAACGTTTGAGTTTTCGTTGCGTCGCTGTAAATTTGCCTTGGAAGCTCTGTAGTTGGACTGTTATAAAATAAAACCATTTGATTCATAGTAGCAATGGAGTTTTGTCTTTTGTAACAAAATAAATGTTATTACTTTGATTGTTAAATATTGATTGTAAATCTTTTGATTGTTACATATTGATTATTTAATCAATTTTGTGGTTTAGCAAGGGAAGCACTACTTCCTTTGCGTACATCAACGAGCCGCCCTTGCTGTACATGTATTCAGCATGTCATTCAGTGCGCGACCTGACTGGCAGGCTTGGGCTTATCTAGCGACAAAAAGAGTCCGCTGAGGTGAACCCAACCGCAGGCGTGAATGGTAGCCATGATGACGAGACGAGTTTTGGTTTCTGCCGGGGGCAGTTGGGATTTTTGTCACTGGCCAGATACAGCAACTCTGGAAAAGTGTGAGTTGATTATTCCGATGGAAGGACAATAATCGTACATATTGACTTTTACTTTGACCGCAGCTGCAATTTATGGTCAACTACGCATCGGAATGATTTTCAATCGAACAGTGACTAGTTTAGCCTATTTTCACGTTACAGTTGCCTCAAGGATGGTCGTGACAAACGAAATAATTCGCTGCTCCATTGAAAGCTTGCATTATGAATATTAACAATATCGTCTCAAAATAGTTCACTCTTCCTCGATCTTTGTCAGATTTTCCAGGGATCCAGATTTCTTGAGCAAGGGTCCAATTGAGATGTTAATTTATGAGAGTTTCGTTTGTTTTAATCAAATGCCTGAGTGCTATTTTTATGATTTTTGTTATAGGTCTGCCTTAGAAAGGTTTTTTTTTTAGACTGATCTGTTAGATTAGATGTTGGATTGATCTACACAGCCAAACTAACAACAATGATTTAGACTCTTTAATGCTGACAAAGGATGGTTTTCTTACAAAACAAATATAAGAAGAATGGAAAAAGCTACAAAAAAGGAAAATAGTTACGATTTACAAAGCGAAAAAATGTGTCTCTAAAATAATTAAGGAGTGCCAGGACAGCCATCTCTACGCAGAGAGACTCCTTTTCTAGTTCGAGTAGTTCCTTGGTGCGGTCAATATAAAAAATGTTTTACAATTGACTGCGAGAGCTGCATAGTATCGTTTAATTGCTTTTGCCTGATGGTCAATTTAACTGAGCCCATTGGAGTACTAAACGGAAGACTACAAAATACATCCAGCAAAAGTGTACGTGCTTTTGTCAGTTGGTCCACCTTGCATTTTCACTAGTGATGGGTCGCTCAGGAGCGAGCCAATGAAAAAGAGCAACTCTTTTGAGAGAGCTATTTGAGCCAGTATTTAGAACTACTCTGCACACTTCACACCTTCATTTTAGTGGCAAGAGCGATATTACGGAGCCACTCGAGCAAATGGAGCTTATGCATATACATCTAGGCTATTCCAACGTCGGAACGTGTGCATATGTATACCGTCTATCGTATTGCACAGAGGAATGAGCTAGCTCCGTGTGCAGTGTGAGTAGAATGTGAATGATGAGAACTGTGTTAATGATGGTACTGTGCGAATGAAAAGAGCTGTGTGCATGATGAATACTGATCATGTGCTGTGATATTTTGTGACTACAGAAGTTTGATGGTGATATTTTGTGAGCACACAATATGCGTTTTGCGTGCATATACTTTGCTCTAGTTCACGAGTATTTGCGCTTTTTTGCCTTGTGGTGATTATTAGGCGGTGGATTAATAGGTGGATTTAGTTTTTTGAAGGCTACGCCGAACGTTTTGGCAATACGAAAATTAGAAAAAGTTATCATAATGAGTAGAAAGTTAAAAGAGACTGTGAGTGTATTTAAGATTTTCTATCGATTGTGATAGGTTTCACTCGTCATTTTTACAAATGTTCGAAGATGAGTAGAACGCGAATATGAATATTTCTTGGGAATGCGCCATCTGATTGAGCTGAAATTTGAAGAGTATTTGATTGAGCAGCGTCCATTTAAGTGATGTTTCAAGTATCCTTATAATTCTGTCAACAAATTAATAAAAAAAAATAATTTTGCACTCTTGTTTTAAATATAGCAAAAATTCTTGCTTTTTAGAGAAAAAGGAGCTCATATATAAATTTTAAGCTCTGTCTAAACAGCCAAAGTAAAACTTTTATATTCCATATCGGACAAGAACGGTAGCCCTTCCCCAATTCACCTATATTTTTTAGCATCAGAATTACGGCAATTCAACGATTGGGTATTGTGACCACTTCAGTCTCCTGCGAACGAGTTTTTTCAAAAAGTGAATATGTGCTTACTGAAAAGATTTCTCGCTTATCTCCAAAACAAACAGCACCAGGGTTATTTCTACGCTATAATTTATCAGATTCAATAATTTTCATATATGATTATTGTTAACAATGCGATTGATGTTTAATTCAAGGCTTAGGTTAGGTTAGTGAAGAGGGCTGCCGGGAACGCGGCCAGCATTAGGCCACCAGCTTGGGCCCATTTGCCACGCTCATGGACAATCACACGCATTCACACTTACAGCCATGGCACTGGCGGGATTCGAACCCGCAGGCCCCGTAGCACACCGCTTTTCGGCCTGACGCCTTAGCGAGCAGAGCTACCGGGTCTCCTGACTCAAGGCTTATTTTAAATTTATGTTACATGTTATGTTACATTAGATTTAGGTTTTTTATTATTATTAAAACAACAAAAAACAGTATTGCCAGCATGAAAAAAGTTGCTTGAAATGGCTCTTTTGAAAAGCTCTTAAAGAGAAGCTCTTTCAAATGAGTGAGTTTTGCGAAAATCGAATCACTTACTCATAATGTCTGAAAACATAGTTGCTAATTGGCCGTTTCAAGCATCACCACCACTTCCGCTTGAAAGACACTGCAGTGATCCGACAAGCGAATGGAAAGCTTCAAGTTTGGTTAAGTGGACAATATACCCCAAGCTATTCTGTTGGAGACATCGATAAATATTTCCACTGCATCTGTTCATAAGGATATTCTGCTTGCCCATTCCTCGCTGGTTGTGTTCTGGGTTTCCAACCTTTGATCGTTGGGTAATAGTATAATCGATGTCCACTGGAGCAAGATTTTAGCATAACCGAGATCTGTCTTAGGATAAGGATCACCACAATGTAATCTTTCCACCCCGCTCTGGTCATGTTACAAGACAAGCAGATTAGTAGGAAGCCGATGAAGTCGCACTATGAGGGTTTTTTTGGGAGGTTGAATGGAGTGCCTCCGTTATCAGTAAGCCTGCTATATTTCGTCTTTTTTCTATAATGTTCTTGATTAACGGCTCTAAGTACGGCTTCCACAAATAAAATAAAATTAGATAACTCAGTGTTAATCCAAAAAGGTGTATTTTAATGAATGGTAAAATTTCGGTCAAATGCAGAAATAAGAAACCCCAAATCAGCCTAACGCAAAGTGAAAATAGTTTGGAAGATATTTTTTTGGTAAATTATACTCGAAAATATATTGTCATCCGACAAATATTTATCAAACCGATCCCGTCTCAGCATTACTACACTGGCTCACTTTTTTTACAGTTTTATTAAAATCTCTTAACGCTCCCTCTATCTGAAAAAATCCTTTTAAATTCCCTTCAATAAATCAATCATTATTTTCAAATTCAAAGTTGAACCACACCTCTTTCACATTGCCCTTTTACAATATATCACTCCACTAACAAACCGAAAGGCGACAAATTACTAAATACATTTGCCGCTGCCACCGAATCACATATATCTCTCTCTCACAGACTAAAGAATTTAATCCTTCAGTGATAAAAATAAATATAAAAGGCGTTACATTTTAACGCACTGATTAACTCAACATTCTCACCTTTTAATGCAATTCCAGCAATTTATCAAACTAATTACCAGTCATTCATCATAATTCGGCTGACACTGCTGAACTATAAAGGAGAAGCGCTGCAGGTCTTAATACCATTCGGTGTAGCCTGCTTGCTCCCAATCTATTTTTACATGCCGCTATAGATGTTTCCCGTACTAGGCTTGGTTGCAGAGAACCACGAAAAAACAAAAAAAAAAATATATCAAAAGACACCAAATGACACATTTGTCTTTGGTGGTGTTTTGGAAACAGGGAAAAATTTCAATTATAAAAGAATAACTCCTCCCCGGTGTTTTTTGTTCGGGCAGCCTTTAACGACAACAAAAAAATTTCAATTTCGGATAGTGAAATTGGAAAAAAGGAACAGAATCGGCCTGGGAACATGCTGATGCATCACGGGTTCTTTCGTTTGTCGCATACAGGACCGCGCGGAATAGTCGCAATTGCATAGATGGACATTTGAAATTGGATACCGACATGTTTAAGTGATTTGTGCCGCTAGTTAAGGTTCAGGCATTTGATGAGAGTACGGTGCATTTTTTTGGGGTCAATTGATGGAGTCTTTGGATGATGGTAGGAGCTGAGTAATATTTCGGTTTGCCTGGTGTAACCATATAAGGACATACATATTAATTATTTTACAAGCTAAAAGCTGACTTAGTAAATTAATTTAGTTATAGAAATCTATTATAGCAATTATCAACAAAACTGTTTCAGCACTTTGCATATTTCTATCATCACATAAGAGCCATGGCAATAAATCCTAAATGTATAAAATAAAATAACAAAAAATAGTCAAAATGGTAGAGTGTACAATTTAGTGCCTTGGAAGATGTGTGATTGAATTGAAATCCTCACAGACCTAGTCATGTTATCGAAAGGAAAGATTGGACGGAAGAATATGAATTGGGACCAAAAATGGTGCCACACGCATTATTAAATGAGAATTTTATTGGAAAAATAATTTGCAATGATTGTAAGGAGTTCGATGTAAACGATATATGTAAAATACTGAAAATTAATACCAATGTAAACGTTTTTCAATATAGATCTGGTATACTTGTTGATGACCAAACATGAAACAAATAATTCCACATTTACTAAGCTTAAGTCTGAAGAGCCACCTACGACTTCTTCATCATCCTATATATTATTAGTATTTTATTTTAAATATATGATGATAATCCATATTGTTGCATGTACATGAACCCAGAACACATTGATATCACCTAGACGGAGCGAGCGAAAATCGACCAAAGCATCTTGACAAATGTCTAAGCACACGATATGAAACTATAAATAGTCCCTCACTGAAACCAGGAAATAAGTTTAAACAAGCGTGCCAAGCGGTACACAGCAAAATTGTTTTATGTAAGATATGAAAGTTTTTATGTACCATAAGGGCTCGCCACTATTAGTTTGATAAAAGCGTAATTAGTTTCAACTAAACAATCTTTTTTGCATTTGCAAATGAAAGCAATCATGAGTTCAAAAACGGAGTTTCAAGAAAATACAACAATTGGTGTCAGAAGTGGCTTTTTTTTAATTTTGTTTTTTCAAAAACTGTTTTGTGAAAAACGTGGGAAAAAATGTTTAAACTAATTGCGAAGTGAAATGTTGTAAACTTGGTAACTATTGTGAATACTATTGAATTTCATACGAAAAAGCGTGAATTCACAAAAAAAGCGAGTTAATGTCGACGAAATTGAAAGTGGAGTGCTGGTAACGGGATTCGCTGACAGCCATAAATAAACTAGCACGATTAAGGGAGGAGTTGGAGAGCGGAAGATATCGACCCGAAAACCTTTGAATTTTCAGATGAGTAAACGGGGGAAAAATGCCCAGGAAAGCGAAGTAGAATGGAAAAGAATTTGATGATGGGTTTGCTGCAAAATTCAACAAGCTATGAAACTCGATCAGAAACTTGACTAACATGCTGTGGACATGAAAGATAATGCTCTGGATACCAAGAAACAGGCTAAACAAAGCGCACAACAGTTAACAAAAATCAAACAACAGTTGCAGCAGCAATTGGAAACACAGGCTGCAGAAGTAAAACATCAGCTAGGTAGCCAGGCTGCAGAATTGAAACATAATATAGGCACTCAAGCTGTGGAAGTAAAAAAGCAATTCATAAAAGTTGAGGAAGAAATCGATATGCTGAAATAAGATTTGGAGCGGGTCAAACCTGTGGTCTGAAAACGCCAATTTTTTATCAGTAGACTTCTTGAAATATATACAAGAAGCAGTCTAAAGCTGTTGCAGAATACAATTATTAGAATAATCGGCAGCGTGTGACTAAATTAATGGTGTCACTAAGAAGATTTCCAGGGGAAATTATTCAGAACATGACAGTTGAAAATTACTCCAGTTATTTCGGCCTCACAAATGCTCTTGACATGCGGTACAGTGAGAACCACTTGAAAGAGGTACTCAGTTGCAGCTAAGAACGCAAGTCCAGAAGCTAGGAGGCTAAGGATATTGAATATCTGATACATTTGTCCTATCCTGTGTCAGATGTGGAGCATCGAAATGAAACGGCAAAAGATGCTTCCGTCCAAGAGTTACGCGATGAAGAGTTTGAACAGGTTCTTCGTCAAAATGACTCTTTGGCATATGCTTTGATTTACACTTTGATAAAACAGGCATCTCAAAGAAACGTTAGATTCCGTGAGGTGCACGACAAATGCAAGAGCCAGAGAACAAAAATAACTAGAGAATTGACTACGAGTGTGATAATATTTGCGAAATAAAGAAGACAGTTTGATCAAGAGTGTTGAGCCATAAACTTAGCGAAATTGTTAAATGTGAGCTGTGAAAGTATTTATGAACGAGAATGGTTTGCAATTATCTGTTTAATAAAAGCGTGTGAACCACTAGCCTACGAACGTTATTTCAAGAAAAATGTTTCAATATTTTCATAATTTTCTAAAAAATTTCGTTGTAATTGTATACGCCTGGTATGGAAATTCGGTAACGAAAAATTGAATCGAACTTTCCTTATGATTGCAGTAAAATTAAAGACAATCTTCTCCTTGCCAAAGCTGGGTCCTGGTACATGAAATGGAGGACGGATTCCTCTTCATCCTCTGAGCCGTAGCCCTGACAGAAATCATTAAGCCCAACGCCAAATCGTTGCTCGTGCCGCCCTATAAGACAATGACCTTTGAGGGCACCCGTAGCAGATTGGAAGGCACAGCGGGTTTGATTTAACAGCTTTCTGGTGCAATGCGCATCCATAAAGACCCAGAACTATATTGCGCGCGTACAAGATAATTCTGTAGCTCAGGACTTCTTAGCGTCTTCTTGGTAATTTTGCTTGATGGCTAGTTTGACCGAAGACATTGATGTTGCCAGTTGATGTTCCCAGTTGCCACAAATGTCCCTATGTGCAGCTACCCAAATCAATTGCGCAGCAGATTGTCTCGAAAATTTTTGTAAATTCTACAAGCACCAGCAAAGGAAATTAAAGTCGCATGACTGTCTGTGTACATACCAATATTAACTCCGAATATTCGATTTAATTAATTCTCGATTAGACGATTGCTTGAAAAATAACCACGGCCTCCGTCTGAAAGACACGCTAATAGTCTGGGAGACGAAGTGGCAGTTTTGCATTCAGCTCATCTGAGTGTACCCCGTAATAATTTGGAGAACAATTTTTGCTTCTCATTTTATCTTTTGTAAAATTTATTTGAAAATTGGCATTTTACTCATTGTTTTTTTTCAAAAAGGTCTACCGTTTCTAATAGGCCCCACAGGGGCATGAACAGGATGAAGCAAAAGATGGTAACTGTCCTTCTTTTATATAGCTACTTGTATTTTACTTTGTTCTATACCTTTCCTGTGCCTTCGCAATACTTCACTGAAAATTAAGGAAAGTATGAGCCGAATTTGGATGCTTGTCTCTTCTTTTTCGAGTTCCTGAGCACGCCTATGAGGCCCGACACCAGCATGATTGCACAAAATACGATTGGAAATTGGAAAAACTAAAACTCCGCATAAAAACGATACATCCTACTCAATTTTGTGATTAAGTTTACGTACTCTTACTTTTTAAAAAAATTTCATAAAATGGTGTGCTTGATAAATTTTATAGATTGCAATATATCATAATATATATTAAAAATTGATTTTATTTCTCATTTCTATCTATATGTATCTGGCGGTGCATATTTCACAAAATGTCTTGTAGTGGCATCAGTATATTCTTCAAAGATCATTTAAAGGTGAATTTTCAAACGATTTTGGCAATAGATTCCTTAATAAAAGAAATTGATAACGAAATGCTTTTGAAAACTATCATTGCCGGTTAACGCTATTTTTTGCAGCAATCTAAGCGAGTAAAATGATCCCAATTTGGATGTTCGATTCAATCTACTCCGCGTTATTCTTCTCAGAATAGAGGAAAGAAACATGGCTGTTAGAAATACATTTTGATTATATTAAGTATTATCTTATTGCTTGGATGCTATTCTTTTTGAATATAGTAAAAAGTTAAAACGTAGCCTCTAAAGATAAATTTGTATGTGTACAATTAAGACTCTGTAGACGGTTGTGAATATTTCAAATAATAATCAACAAATCAATATCTAATTAACAAATTCCTTCAACTAAATCAAATTGATTCTTTAATGCGATCGCCATCATTAAGCAAATACTCATCAACATCAAAGCCATTCAAATCTTTTAAACATGTCAATTATATTGACTCATTAGGCGCACACTAAATTATGCATGAGGCATACTTGCAATCAGCACTGGAACAGTACATGGATGCACGCACATGTGCCAGGAATGGTCGTCGTGTGATGCACAAAGACTCGCCATTATATCTGAAAACCTCATCGTCACCCAAACTCGGTGTCTCTGATTCATTTCTATCGTTCAGCACATCATCGTCACATCGTTCTCGAAATCCGCTACAGGAAAATATCGAGCGAAGTCAGTAAAATCATCATTACCCTGGCGCCCATGGTCAATTCCTGGAGGCAGGATGTGTGGCTGTAATTCATCAATCCATCCTGGTAAAGTGCAAAAGGATGAAATCGTTTCATACTCCGGAACAACTCAGACGAGTACCGACGACGTCATCTCCGCAATCATCCTTCGTGAGTGGGAGGACGTTAGCGAGCTAGCATTCGGAATCGTTGCCAGACAGACTCCCCAAAGTAAATCGAGTAAAGTGTGATGGAGGTAGTATGTATCTATGACAACCGCAAACAATGGTCTCATTTATTCAGATGAAGGCGGAGCTGGTCATATCCTGTGCATCCGCGATAAGCGATTTGTGTTTACACAGCCAAAAGCTTATGACGATGTTGATACTCTTCTACTTTGGCGTCAAAAGCACTGATTCTTCCCTGAAAATGGAACAGGTGGTGAGGGTATGATGTGTAGACTGTGTATGAGTGGTTATGAGAAGAGGGTGGGAAAAAAAGGTAATTTTGTCTTTTGGGGGACGCTGTACAGCATAGACGCAATTTTTAGATCATTTAACTTCATAAAATTAAATTGATTGATAGTGATTACATGAAGTGATAGTCTCTGCACCAACTTTTATGCAATATTATTTAAGGGTATACATCTTTTATGCAAGGTGTTGGTTTCCACGAGTTTCAAATTACATTCATGTGAACGATATGACATAAAAATATCAAACAAGCTAAACTATCATTCTCATATCATCCCCCTGATCGTTAACCAACAATCGGAATAATTATTGGTTAGTCCTTAAATTAGTCATCACGCATAATGCCCATGCAACACACTATACTGAAACCACTCAAAGCTCTTCATTTAACTGCATTCTTTGCTAGATACTTGCATTAGTGAATCCCGGTATGGTGTTTGCCATGAACACCGCAACCACCCCCAAATGCACCACCAACGCCATCTTCCGACGTCGATTGCATCCGGTCGGTAATCAGGTGTGCATGAAACAGCTCCAAGCTTCATACGTATCCACCGCCACAGTGCATTATACGTAATAATTTAGGTGATAAGTAATTAGTAGGATAATTAGTTGGCCGGTAAACTATATTGGTCGTGGTGGTGGTGTGTTGATGCGCGTGGAGAACGAATAGGATGATGGCTATTGGGGAGGGCGGGTGGTGAAATGGACGAGGCATATCGTACCAAGTCTGGTGAATGTTGTCCAATTATTTTGTGGATTATTTGGTTTGTGATGAGTTTCATGTTGTGCCTGTTAATGGCTAATTAGTCTGAAACACCTCTTATCACATTATTGATACGGTGATAATTATTGGTCATTAATTCAATCAGGATACTAATTATAAATTTTGCAATTATTTTTGTTGGCATGGTTTGCTGAAGTTTCCACGTAAACGTTGCATGATGTTTTCGATAATTAATTTATAAATATTTGATTGATATTATTTTGGATCATTGGATTTAAAAGCGTTTTGATGAATGTATTTAGATGATACTAAATTTGATTTTTATATAATAATCTGAGATATTTAGTTGTATAATATTTTAGCTGCTGGAACGTGCTTCCAAGAACTCTGGACTGGTGGCTCGCAATCCAGAGACGTCAACTTCAATTCGTAATAGTCTTAAATTGAATGTTAGTTGAGCACGAAACCCTTAAAATTTTGAGAAAAAAAAACTTGGTTTAGTTTCGCCTATGTCGTCCCCAATACGTTGCAGCTATTATAGTGAGAAATTATTCTGACGCTGGCTTGTAGTTTTCTTGTAAAGCTTGTAAATTACTGCTCTTCAATTTGGTGATGATCATGTGGTGTGATTAATTAAAAAAAAAATCAATTTGCTAGTTTTTGCTGACGATTGCAGCATTTCTTCTCTTTGACTCTCTTAAAGCAGCAAATAAAACCCAAGTGTTGTATACTAAGCGGAGTTACGTTCTCTTAAGTACACAGTTTGCTGCGGAATAAAGTCCCGATAAATTATTAGCCCATTCTTCTTCTAGACTCTTCTAACGCTGTGCCTGCCACTGGAGAACGGCAGCGGGCCATGGTTCAAAATTTTGTGTGGCATGCAGTCGAAAATCGTCCTGCGATGAAGTATAAGCAAAAATAGTGCCACTTGTCATGCTACGGAAGCTACAATGGAATTTTTAAGAGAGATTTTCCGCCAAAATAAAGTGTCTATGATCAGAAAAACTCACAGCTATCATGGAACATACTTTTGCGAAGCCGAAAACGGAAGGGCATTGGTAAGATATTATTTTTGGTATTGAGTTCAATAAAATTTCCATACATAATAAACAAAAATAAATTAAAAATAATGAATAAATAAAAATATGAACTGTTTTAACCCACTCGCGACTTCTTGGCCACTGAGCATAATCAGCCGCTGACAATTAAGATAAAAACAAAGCCATTGACGGGCGTATGGCAAGACTGGATGCCACAAAAAGAAGCATGCTGCGCTTGTCTATCGCCACAGTGAGTGTAGCTCCCGACTCTCTAGAACTAACAAATAAAGACAGACAATAGCTCTACCTACAAAACAGGTGCTTAATTCGTCCATAGAACAAGCCTTAGAGTTATTCGTTGAGACTTGTTGAATACTGTGATGAATTGAAAATAGGAACCACTATAAAGTACTGCATAGGAACTACTATAAAGACTTGTTTTCGAAGAAAAGTAGAGGAAATGTGTGGATTTAAACTTCTTGTTCAACCAAACATATTTCTGATTACGACCAACCTGAAGGTTATACACACTTTGATCCGATGACCAGGGGCGGATTTGCCACTAGGCCCGGTAGGCCCGGGCCTAGGGCGGCAAATTTCGGGGGCGGCAAAATTTCGGTTTTTTTTAGGGCGGCCACTTTTCGATTTTTTTTTGGGCGGCAATTTTTTTTCTGTCGTATATATATATATATATATATATATATATATATATATATATATATATATATATATATATATATATATATATATATATCTGAGTTGAATGATCCTAACACATCAAGCCAACCGAATTCTCTAAAAAAATCAATGCACACAAAAATTTACCTCTGTTGATTTTTTTCGGACATTAAAAAGTTTGACTTATAACAAATATCGAAATGCGATCACGATAAAGGACCAAAGAAACTCAAAAATACCTAAAAAGTACCTAGAAAGTATCTGAAAATACATAAAAAGAGCCTGAAAAAGAACCCAAGTAATACCTCTTCAATTTAGGAAAAGCTTATCAGAGGTAAATATTTCAGTGCGCTGATTTTTTTTATTATTATGGTACAGGGTATATCAACTACATGCGAATCTCTTTATTTTTGACGTGTTTTTTTAAATTGTACTTCATTACTGAAATTAATTTCTAGAAAATGAAATCTAGGACATCATAGGTCAAAATATTTCGGGTTCATCCTTAACTAAAAACATATCGAACATTAATTTACAGTCGTCGAGTTCATAGTTGATCTCCAGTTAAGTGCGGAAGCAAACTTTGAACGGAATAGTAAACTTACTAATAAAAATATGAGCGAGGATGTTGGAAAGGTGCATACGGTTTTGGACTGTTAAAAATTGGTATTTTTGGTTTCTTTTTTTTAGGTACTTTTAGGTTCTCTACCGTGTGTGTATTTTAATAATTATTTGCGTGGCAAGGGCGCAATAATAAGGAACTTTTACGAACGAACCGGTGCCGGTTTTGCCCTGATATTCCTTTTTTGTGAGCTCGGGCGCAACGAAAAACAGCGAAGTATTCTAGGGAATCTACAAAAAATCGCGCATTGTTATATATAATATAATTCACGAAAAGAACGGCAAATATTTCTGGGGCCTAGGGCGGCGAGATGGTGAAATCCGCCCCTGCCAATGACTGCATGGTTTCTAAGGTTACCACTGGTTAGGGTCTCATAATTTAGGAGAGTAAACCCCTTGTTGCTTATTTGCATAACATGATGAATCATAGGAACATTTGGTGGCAACATCTCCCAGTTTAAAAATGGTGAAAATGTTCAGTGCTGGCAATAGCTTTGTGGAACTGTAACCAAAAATGTATCGGAACTGCTTTACATCATACCCTGACAATTTCGCTTAGATCTGATGTTACAGAGATAGAACCTTTTTTTTAGAATTGCCAGCAGCAAGATTTCGAAAGCTTGGTAAATTTAAATACTTCTTTTTTACATTAATTGTAAATGTTTGCCATGTGATAATTTAACGAAAGCAGCTGTTAAAATGTGTGGCCAGCACCAGAATCAAAAGTCTACCAAATCTGTCCCACAGCAAGCCCAAACGACCACAACGAAAACATTACGTTTTTAGCCGATGCTTGTGTTGATTTTTAGGGATATCGAACGGAAATTTCAAAATTACCGAAATTGCTTTATAATTTAACTGCAATATCATTATCACTATTCATAAGATCACTGTCATTTGAACATTTTATGATGGCATCTCTTAGTAAAAAAATTTAAAAAATTCCCATTGCTGGTATCGATTCTAAAAAACTTGATTTATAGTATGGTGTAAATATTATGTAAATTTCGTTGATATCTCATGGCCGCATCGGAAGTTATAGGGTAAAATGCTTTTAATTTACTTAGCTACCAGTTTTTAAGATGTTTTTCAAATGATGTAGCGATTTCAAGCGGGAAGGTAGCTTACAGGTGGCTCAACCGAATCGAAGTCCAAATGAGAGTAAAGGTGATGGCGAACCGTCAAACAGGGGCAGGTCAACAAAAAAAAGTGTCTCGGGTGCAGGGTACCCTAGAAATCGCCGTGAAGGCCCCTTGTCTGCGTATGCCTTTAGATGACCCTTTAGTCCGACCCCGACGGATGCTTGCAGGCCATTTTCCTAGCTCTGCGCGGCTGGGGTGGGTCATTGAAAAATGGGGTGGACGCGTTCCCAGAAAAAAGGGATGCTACGCATATTTCACCCATCAAATGGACATATGCTAGCCGCAAGTTAAAAGGTGGTGAAGAGGTTTTTGTCAGTAAAGGACCAGATGCAGCTCTCAAGCATGGGTTGTAAGCCAGACCCAGTCGATACGTGACAAAGCATGTTGCTTCGATCCTGAGACGTCTCAAAGCCGGGCTACAAGAAGTACACCAACCTTGTGTATCTCATCAGACAATTTTACACATCATCCTCTACACCTTCAAATCGTTGGCGTGGAAAACGCCCAAGATCTTGCCTTTAGCATCCACGACCTCATAAGATACCTCACCCACCTTCCGCTTTATCGTTGGCTTAGAAAACTTCGGGGCAAGTTTAGCAGTGAATCGATCAGCAGCACAGTTGAGTAGATGATTTCGCACCCACACTTCCTGTCCTGGAGTGAAGTCTTTCTGGCGACTACGCAAATAGTACCGCTGCGCTCTTTTAGCGTACGCGTCAGCCAATTTCGCCTTAACGTGGCTATGGGCCAATCTCAAACGGTCACAATTTGGAGCTAATTGAACCTCTCTATCCTCAAAGGCCTGTAAAGATTTTGGTAATGCATCTTCGGAACCATGATGTATAGGTTGATAGCCGAACATCAGGAAATGGGTGAGAATCCTGTAGATTCATGTATCACATTGCGAAACGCGGTACACGACTCTGACAGGTTAGCATCCCAATTCTGATGGTCATCTTCTGTGTAGGTCCGAATAGCAGCGAGAACGGATCGGTTGACCCTTTCGGAAGCGTTAGCCTGGGGTGAATAATAAGGCATGAGACAATGTTTTACTCCATACTTCCCCAGAAACTCCGAAAAAACCTTTGATGTAAATTGGACACCATTGTCTGTGTGAAGGGTTTCAGGTACACCAAAGGTAAGGAAGATGTTTTCTTTCAGAAATTTCGCGACCAGTTCCGTTGTTGCCTTAGGCAGCGCCTTGAACCATACAAACTTTGTATAGTGATCAAGCACCAGCAACTGGGTGTTTACAAACTTTGCGCGATACATATGGACCAATAAAGTCAATAAACAAGCGCTGCATTGGCCGATCAGTAATCCTGGCAGCACCCACAGGTGGTCTCATTGTAGCATTCGTGGTCTTAATTTGTTTGCAAATAGAGCAATTGTTGACATAACTGGTTACATCTTGACGCAGCTTTGGCCAGTAATAATAGCGTCGCAAGCCTTCTAGAGTTTTACGAATACCACAATGTGACCCCAAAGGGCTGTCGTGACTACGTGCCAGCAGCACCCGTCTACCTCTTTCAGGTACCCACACCTTCGCACTTGGAATATTTAAAGCAGACCTCCATGTGATTCTTAATGAATAAACACAGCCCCGTCCATCGCGTACAGGTTTTCAAATTGATCAGGATGTTGCTTGACCTAACGGACGAGATTCATGTAGTCAGGATCCCAAAAGGCCTGTATTGGAATACTCCCCAACAACTGGTGATGCTTGGGAAGACAAACAACAACACAATTAGGCCCATCACCGGAGTCACGTGCTCGTGATAAGGCGTCTGGTACGACAGTTTGAGTGCCTGCTCGATGCTCTATGTTGAATTTAAACCTTTGTAATTTTATACTCCACCGTGCTAACCTCCCCGACAGATCTCTCTGGCCCATTAACCATTTCAGACTGGTGTGGTCTGTGATAATGGTGAAAGGCAGCCCCTCGACATATGCCCAAAACCTTGTGAAACTTGCACCGCAGCCAAGCATTCTAGTTCGGTGACGCTATAGTTCCGCTGCGCAGCATTCAACTTCGATGACATAAAGGCGATGAGATGCTCTTCACCATCATCATCTTTCTTAAATAAAAAACTGCCGAAGCCGGTGGCACTCGCATCGCACTAGTTATAAAAATGTCGAGAGAAATCTGGGTTGATCAACACAGGTGCCAACACTAAAAGTTTCTTCGTCCGATCGAAATCCTTATCAGCAGCCTCCGTTCACACGAACCTTCTTCTACCCTTCAGCAGATCCATCATAGGTATTGTAATAGCCGATCATCAAATCATCAAATGTCAAATGGGATCATCAAATGTTGGACTTGTGATCAGCAAATTGTCCAAATAAACGATACTGACTGACTTTCCGCACCGAGCGAGCAATTCGAATGTCGTTTTGCCAGGTGGTATGCTGTTTCTTTGTACGTTTATGATGAAACGGTTTCAAGCAACACATTGCACCTATTTTTGCAATTTTATTTCTCTCCGGAAATTTATATATGCAATGTAAATGCATTGATTTGTGGTAATTTACAGACATTCATTTAGATCACACTCTCACAATTTGTGCCGTCAAGAGTTCCAAGTAACACCGAATTTACACTGGAACTTGCTAAGGCTATCACGATGCAAATACAAGAGGAATACGGAAGGTGGTCTGTTATTTTTGCACAATATCGCTTTTATCGCTTTTTACAGTAACGAGCTTGGAAAGGCTATTTCTCGTGAACATCGACGACAAATATCTCAAAAACTGATTCTAATAAGCTCAAAGATCCCAGCCGATCTCCACCCGGAGTTTGACTGCCTCCGGCCACGTTTTTAGATCGACTCCCGAGCACCGTACGTTTTGCTTTCTCGAAAAACAAGCCCGTACGGTACTTTCAAATTTTATTTCAAGATGGTGGTGATAAAGTACGTGCCGCAGCTACAGAATTGTCATCATTTTCATCGAAAATAATACTAGCACACTTTTTGCATCTATCAACCTCCTGAAAATTTGAGCTCGACCGGATTACGTGTTCCGGAAGAAAACCCATTGAAATTTCGTGAACATATATTTATTCTATGAGTCAGATTGTGAGCAACTTTCTCGAGTATTTCAAGCCCAATTTTACCAATCATAAACGCAATATTAGCTTTCGGGATGTGTCAAAAATAAAAAAAAAAATCTTGATTTTACTATTCACGAATTTGAATAAAATTCGAAAGAATTTTGCTATGCATATCCACCTTGATCATAATTTATTAGATAATTTTCCTTTCGAATGCTGAAGCGTTGAATGACCAGTCCAATCCATGTTGTGAAATAAATTTGTTTACCTCATTAAAGTGCCTTTACAAACAACAAAATATGCAAATAAAAAAATGAGAATACTCTTAGCTCCTTAAAAACACAGCCATAATTTCAGAAACGTCTCTTAACAACGTCTCGCATCTCTCTCATTCTAAGAACGATATTAATACAGAGTCCAGCTCGCACCTGCTGAATATCGGCAATTTCTTCGACTCGATATTTTTGCAGACCAAATATAATAATACCTATACAATTCCATTTTTATTTGGATTTAATCTGTTTTTCATCATTATTTATCAAAAGTATGAAAGTCGCCCCAAAGCATTTTGTTCACTGTGATATTTTCCATTTTGAATCTCCGTTGATTTGAATTGAAATTGATTGAATTCCACGCTCACTAAGTAATTTAATATCCACCGAAATATACCTTGTTGAAAAATCATACTCAACTCACAAAACTGCCCAAGGCAAAAACATTTCCATTGCGAAACTCAAAGTCCAATCCAATCCTATTGTATCCTATTTCAGATTTTGTCTTCACTGTAAATCTGATTTCGAATCGTTATAGAGGTTTAGCTCCATTGCATCTCAGTTCAATAGAAGATAAAAATTCCAGTTTTTCGTCCAGAATCAATCTATATTTGATATTTTAACGTGGATCCTTCGATTCGTTTCGAAATGGCGGAAAATGGTAGTATGAAGATTGTATGGAAAACATTCCAGTTCTAAGTCGAGATATGTATATCAGAATCAGACCAAGGATAGGTGTTTCATGTAATATACTCCTAGGTTTCAATGGATGTCTGTGTCGGAAAGGAGAGGGGCGTATGGATGGTGTTTCACTTGTTGTTTCGCACACGTCGAATGAAATGGAACTTTTCACGGAACGGTACAAAGTGTGAGGTTAATTTTACGGTCGACTTACTTTCGGTGTAGTGACACTAAAATGCTACTATAGACAGTTTTGTAGCAGCAAAATGTCGATTCGATTTGGAGAGCTGGAAGATATAGTAAATGAACTGTATTTTTCATGACTGCAGAAAAATGGTATCTTGCAGTTTTCAATTTGAGCTTGTGCTTTGAGCTATATTTTAAATGTGATGGATACACTATTTCAGATTGGACAAGATTTATGAAATGATCAATTAGATTCACGGTAGTTTGGTCATTAAAAATTACTAAACATAATGGTGGTACGCTAAACGCAAACCCCATTGTCAACAATTTCCACTTGCAAGCTTCCACGAAAATAATCGAAACAATATCAAATAGCTAACTTGCATAATAGCACAATTATCCAAAAAGTCCGTTAAATCATGCATAATAATTCCAATATCCTTATAATTCGACGCAAATCACAAGTGAACTCATACCGCTATATTCTCAGTATTCAGTCAGTCGAAGCTTGTGTGTTAATATCAAATTGCAATCCAATTTACAGGACAGCAACATGAAGGTTATTCGTTCACTTCGAATAAACAAGCCCGCAGATAAGTTCGTGTAAATTGCTTGTGTCGGATAGCGCAATAGGCGACCGGATAATATTGCCGCCCATATTGCCCGGCGAGCATCATCAGACATTATGCAATAAATTTCTAGGACAATCATAAAGAATCCAACAATGGCCAAACTCATTAATTTAAACGAGATTTGAGTTTCGGCGAAAAAAACTCAACTCTCAGGCAATTACTTTTTATGGCACTACGGCAATAATTTTCATTTGATGTGACAGCCGTGGCATGTCATAATTTTTTTTCTCTTGCAGAGCTTTTTTTTGCGCGCTGTTGTGGTTCTCTGGCTCTTGTAATGGGAAAAAATTGCATAGGATATTTTTCATGGAAATAAACTGAAGCTCTTGTGGTATCTGTTACCTGGTTTGCTGTCGTTCTCACTCTTTTGCACCAAATTACTGTTTAGTTCCGTTTTGCTACGAAATAGGATAGTAGTAACGGTATGAAGTTGGATGAGCAGTACTGGACGCGGATGAGAACTCTGAGAAAAATTTTATATTATTTATTTGACTGTCGCAGGACGACAGGTTGGTTTTTTTTGTGCTTCATTGAAAGTAATAATCTGTGCAGAGATAATTGCATTCTCGGTCTACGATCAATTTGAGCGAGAAATTTATCAGTTTCATTTGTATCAATTAGTTTGAAATTAAATCTACTCTTTTGAATACTGTATAAAATTGTTCGGTGTGATTATTATGCATTGCTTGGTTGCAGCGGCGGCTACTCCATAAGAGCACATCAGCACGTGAACCCCCGAGATTTTATAATCTGAAACCCCTAAACGATAGTACATTCGGGTATACATTTCTTACTACATACCTTAAGTAAAATAACATTACTTGCCATATACAGTCTGTTACGTAAGAGCGTGGTTACTGCTACATGTAGAAAAAAAATCGTAGCGATCTATTTCTTTTTCTATGACTAGAGGGTACCTCAGTCGTTCATGCTTTATGGAAGGAATCAGCTGTTAGACAAATGCAGTCGTTCTTCGAATCGTTTTTCGAAATTAATGTTGCTTACGCGTCCCGCTTCGGGGCAATTTTTTTATGTTCGCATGAAAAAGGACCTAAATTAACGCAAGCAGCTGCTGTGAAATACATGGTGAAGTCGAAGCAGTTCGTAACCAAGTGAGTGAATCGCTATAAAAAGGTCGGTAATGTTGATAATTTTTCTAATCGCGGGAGTGCAAGCAAAGTGACAAAAAAGGACGAAAAAAAGATTCTCGCAGTGTTTTCGAAGGATCCAACTTTGACTCCACGTGAAGGTGCTGTAAAATGCAAAGCAACAGGTGTCGACATATCATACGGAACGATTGTAGGCATTTGCTTGCAAATAAAGTGAAATATCGGAGTACTTTGGAAAAGCCAATGTTAAGGGGGTAGTACCGGTTATAATTTTGAAAAAAAAGGTTTTTTGTTTTTTGCATTTTTTACTTTCAGAAATCACGTCTCAAAGTTTTATTAAGATATTCCCAAAAATAAAGAAGTTACGGCAGTTTACGGCAGACCGCTGCTTTTAATTACTGCGAAAAAAATATGAAGAGCACATAAGTCAGGCAGAAACAGCGGCAAAGGAAGTGCGTTTGGCCAAACAAAAAAAAACTGCCCAACTGCAAGAGCAACTGACTTATGTGGACTCAAGAATACCTATGTATGGCCCAGGGATTGCAGGCTGAGCAATTGTAGGTGATAAAAACATATTTTTTCAATAATATTAAATAAATAAATGGAAAAAAAAATTTTAACGCGTTTTTCTCGAAATGACGTTTTTTCAAACTGCGGACACTTATTGTCCAGATTGGCTTCACCGATTTAAGTCAAAATTGGTGCACTACTTTATTCAAGTATCTTGTGTGGTAATCTACCACAATATAGGCCAAAAAATGATCCAAAAAAATTTGGCAACCGAAACAAAGTGAAAAAATAACGATTTTTCGAAAAATATTTTCAAACAACCACCATTTTTTTTTTGATCATTTTTTTTTTAAATATTGTGGTAGATTACCACGTAAAGAACATTCCTCTTTAAAATGCGGTTTGGTTTTTATGTTTCAGATTCTTCATTCCTGAGATTATCTGTCCGCAGTGTGACGAGGCATTTTTTGGAACGGCAACTTTGGCGCTCTGTATAAATAGGTAGAAAAATGAAAAAAATAAAAAAATATTTTTTTTTTAATTTTCAAAACGTGTATTTTACCCACGCAAATCTTAACATTTATACAAAATATAGGAGGTGAAAAAAAAATTATTGATAATTAGGCTGTTTTTTAGCATTCTATCCGGTACTACCCCCTTAAGTGGAAAACAAGTTGAAAAACGTGTGGCATGGGCGAAGGAAAACTTGGACCGCAATTGGAGCAACGTGATCTTTTCTGATGAATCTTCCTTTTGAGCATTTCAGAGCATCAAACACGCCTGGACAACCTCCACTAGTAGACTGCTCAAACGGACTGTTAACCACCCCGTCAAGGTCCATGTTTGGGGGTGCTTCTCAAAAGAGTGTTTCGGAGCTATGTTCTTATTTACAGACAATTTGAATGCCGAAAAAATGAACAAAATCTATCAAAAGGCGATGACCATCTGCCAAGCAATGGTTCATCAGAAAAAATGAGAGCTGGATCCATCAAGAGGACAACGACCCAAAACATCGAAGTCGACTGTGTAGCGAGTGGAAAGCGCAAAATGGGATTGTCACCCTAGATTGGTCATCTCAGTCACCGGATGCAAATCCAATAGAAAATATGTGAGCTCTAATAAAAATGCAACTTCGCAAACGCAGGGCGTGTAATTTAGATCAACTTTCTCGACAAATTCGGGAAATTTGGAGGACTTTTCCAAAAGAATATGCCGAAAACCTCGTGGAAAGCATGCCCCGACAGTGTCAGGTCATAATTGATGCTCGAGATTAGACTTGCTACTAAGGTATTTGCATTGAGTATTGAGTTTGCATTGAGTATTGAGTTTGCATTGAGTATTGATTTAACAGTGACCACGCTCTTACGTAGCAGACTGTAAATACATATTGCATAAATATTTGATGCAAATTCACAGCAGATTGTAAAAATATTTATCGAAAGTGACATGCCACTAAAATCCTAACCGCACGTACGATTAGATTTAAGCTTGTCGCACACTATTCCATCACGACACGACACGACATAGAAAAATGTCGTACGACAGTCGGTAGACCACCGCACACTATACCGAACCGACCGACACATCAATTTGTGAAAAGTGTTCAGAAAATGCATTATATTTAATGCAATGGAAAATGTATATTGTTAAAAATTAAAAAGAAATAAAACTGAAATTAATTGTAATTTCTTCTCATATATTTTTCTTCTTTTGTGTGTTGAAAATTTTTGAACTTATTTCATACAATTCTTTCCACAGGGTGGCGTAAAAGTTTCTGCTCTAAGATATGCAAAATCAACCCAAATAAATTAATGGGGAAAAGCTATATTCAAAATTTTGAGACCCTCTTCCATTTTTCTTTAGCTTTAATTAATGCCTTAATAGAAGTAAAGTAGAAATTTCATTGATAAATACAGGTACCAAAATTCGAAGCGGATTAATATAAAGACCTCTTGTTAAAACCCGAAAAACTTTAGAATTCTTCAACGGATCGAACTGATAATAATGGTAAATAGTCAGCTTTACGTGATTGTTTCGGAAAGTCCATTTTAGACTGTGTTGAAAACGAAACAGGGCATAATTCATACTTATTATATATTATGTTGCTTCAAGTGTGTTAATGTTGTACAGGAAATACTAAGGACAGAAACGTTTGCGCCAACCAGTAGTTTCTGGCCAAAATTTTACCTTATCCATTACCAATTCGATATTTTTTTTCTTAAATCAAACTGCCGAACGGTAACCATTCTGAAGTGTTCAGAAAAACCATTTTGATTAATACAATGGAAAGTGTGTAATGTGAAAACATTTAAAAAAATTATAATTGAAATTTTCTCAGCAAATTCTTCTCATATATTTTCCTTCTTTTGTGATTTATCGTCATTTTTCGACCTCATTTCATACAGCTCTTTCTATTTTCTGGCCAAAAAATTTTACTTCATCTATTTCCAATTCGCTATTTTTTTTTTAATATCAAACTGCCGAACGACAACTGATGCTCATCATAAAATCTATGAAGCTATATGAAACCCCGCACACTTAACCGATACGACACGCTACAACGACGTACATCATTTGTCGGATTGGATTGAATTCGAACATCCCAAACGACAAAAATTTTTTGCTGTCCTGTCGTGTCGTGACGTGTTGGTCAAGTGTGCGGGCGTTCATACAATTACATACAATTTATTCTCAAAGATTTTTGTCGTGTCGTGTTGTGACGTGTCGTGTCGGAATAGTGTGCGATATGCTAAATAGCCCACTGATATTCGACATAAAAAAGGTGAAACTTCGGAAAAATTAGGGGAAAGCTGAATTTTGGTGTGAAACTTTATACTGGCGTGTTGAACAAAATGGCAAAAGTCCCCATCGATCCGAGAGCTGCGTTACTTGTTATACGAGGTCAACCAAAAGTGACCTTTCCTAAATATCTCAGTAACGGTCGCGTCTATGGAAAAACAATGTACGACAAATTTGTAGCTTAGAAAATTTTCAACAACCATAGCCGTTTTTGAGATATATTGATCTCAACATTTGTAACTAACAGTATCCACTTTCTCAACGGCATGTTGATATAATCCAATTTTGATTACGACTTGGAATGTTTGTGAGTTTGTTTTTCTATGTTTAAGAGGCACATGGAAAAAACATGTAAGCAAACTTATCTACCATACTCCAGGGTAGATGGAAAAGTGTGTTCCGAAAAGTTACCCCCTCCCCTTTACCATAAAATGGTATCCCTGAACTTCCATCGCCAACCTTCAAGGATGAGCTAGTTGCCCACTGTTAAACAAGATAACATCACTGGACTATCCTGTCAATTGCCAATTCTTGACATCGCAGGACCACCCCCAAACCAACACTCTACTCACATTCTACCCAACCCCGCGAACGAACCACCCCGAGCACACTTTTCCACCTAGCCTGGAGTGTTGTAGATATGTTCGTATATATGTTTTTTTATGGGCCTTTTGAACATAGAAAAACAAATTCACAAAGATTCCAAGTCATAATCAAAATCGGATAATATCAACATGGTTATATCAGAAGGCACCTGTGAGACCATGGAGACAATGCTGCGTAACGAAGATAACAGCACGCAGACTCAAAATATGTCGAGGAAATTGTGGGCGCAAAGTTAGAGAAGGGTTATCTTACCGACCCACAAGTTTTGGTGGCTTTTGAAGTAAGTAGGCAAGGTGAGCAAGCACAACCTGGTTGAAGTAATGCGGACCTGTGAGGCCTGAATATGGACTTGTTTTAGTAAGCAAAAATCTTACATAACCCGTAGTTTGGGGACCCGGGTATCTTTTAAAGTTTTTTTTGGTCATCAATAATAAAAATAAAAAAAGATTGACATGAAAACACCCTGATTTACATGCCAATCTTTTTCAAAACTGTTGAGAATCAAGTAAAAAATTTGCGGAGCTAAGAAAAAAATCAGGAGGTTTTAGAAAAGGTTCTAGGAGATTAAGAATAAATCATAGAAGCTTCTAATGTGGTTAAAAGACTCTAGGAAATGTCCTAAAAGTCTGGAAAAAAATCATTAAAGCTAAGAATAAGTTCAAGCGATTAGAAAAAATCTCGAGAGTCTAAACATTTCTAGATGACTTTATCTGCCCTGTGATTTACCTTTAACGTCTTGAAGTTTTTCATACAAAACTGTTCTGTAAGTATTGTAGTGGTCTTTTCAACAAAAGCCGCACTTAAGCGTAATTCTAGAGTCTAAAATCGATATTTTCGTCTACAACAGCATCTTTCGAGGAGTTTTTCATATTTCTGACAGCAGAAAAGCCAATACTGTTGGACATTTAAGTATTTTAGGGCCAAAGCTATACAAAAATCTTCCAGTAGAGATCAAGAATTCTCTAAATAAACGCAACTTTAAGTTGGTCTTAAAGCGTTTTGCCCAAAACAGCAATCAATTTTTCGATTTCGTCTTAAATACATAAGCTGTTAAACTCTATCGGTATTCCTAACACCCAATTAATTTCATTGGGTTATCTTTTATGTCCGCAATTAATTCATAGCATACAATATTGCAATTAATCTTTGACTTTTGTTTTTGTATACCTTCATTCTAATACATCTCTTCATTTTTTTCATATTCTTTCACATTTCGTTACATTTCATTTGCTTTTTTATCAATTACCTATTATTTTGTATGCATATGATTTATGCTTAAAGAAGTACGCAGACTAGAATTGTTAATATATTAAGTAAATAAAGATTGTTGTTATTGTGTACCAATTTTTTTCCTAGCTTGTAAAAATATTTTAATTTAACCCAATTTTTTCTTTTTGAAGCTAGATTTATTTTGATTTTGACATATATCGATATTTTGAGGATACACTCACTGAAGAAGAGGGCAGATTACCCTCGAAATATCGATATATGTCAAAATCAAAATAAATCTAGCTTCAAAAGGAAAAAAAATGGTTTAAATTAAAATAAATAAAGATATTTGCACTCGCTCTCGAGTGTTCCACTTTTGCGAGTAGCGAGCTAAAAACAAATATAAGGTACTTGAATTTATAAAACAAATACATAGCTCTAATATTTATTTATTAATAAATAAATAAATGAATTTACAAAACAGTCCTTGAGAGTTCAACAATGATTAGATCATAGTAATGTATTGATTTCTGCAAAAACAGTGTAGTACTCTCACTAATGTGAAAATATCATGAATTTTTTAGTAGCTGCTTATTGAAACTCATTATAATTACGAACTTTCTGAAGAAAAAAAATTAAATTCTCATCAATATTATTCCTGGTATGCATAACAAAGAAACGAAATCCAAAAAAATATTTCACTAGAACTCAGATCTAAACCAAGGATGAACAATTTTCAAAATTAACTTACATATAACAGATCAACGTACGGCGGTTGATCCAAAAGTAATGAAAAGTGATCTCCTCCTAACAAGTTAATACATTTAGTCCACCGTTTTTCCAAACCCAGGATACCTTTAGAAAATTTGTTTTGTCTTTACGCCTCAACAGCGGCCATCAATTCGCTATAATCTTCAACTTTCTTGCCCCGAAGGTGTTCATTGAGCCGAGGAAAGAGGTAGAAGTAATTGGAAGCTAGATCTGGCGAATAGGGTGGATGTTCAAGCAGCTCGAATCCTGTTTCTTGAATTGCAACCATCGCAACTGCAGCCTTGTGAACCGGTACGTTGTCTTGATGAAACAGCACTCCAGCTTGCAGTTTGTCGCGTCTTTTTTCCTCAATAGCTTATCGCAATCTTCTTATTTGGTCTGCGTAGTAAGATCTAGTGGCTTCCTTTTTCAAAAATTCCACCATAATAATTCCTTCAGCGTCCCAAAAAACTGCTGCATAGCCTTTCCTGTCGAACTCCACACCTTGAATTTCTTCGGCATCGGTGAAGAAAGTCGCTTCCAGGTTATCGATTGCTGTTTGGTTTCTGGATCAAAATGGTGAATCCCGGTCTTGTCCATGGTTACGAAACGGGACAAAAACTTTTCTAGATCTGACTGGATCTTTTCGAGATTCACCCTCGAAATTTCGTCCTGTTTCTCTTCTAACATTCTCGGCACCCAACGCGCAGAGACCTTCTTCATATGTAGTTCATTGGCAACGATTCTTTGAACAATGTCAAACGAGATCTTTGTGATCTCAGCTACATGCCTGATGGTCACTCTTCGATCTGCCAACACGATATCTTCGACTTTTTTCACGGGGATGGACGTCCTTAGCGGTGTTCACCTTCAGTCGCTGTTATCCCAGCTTAAACTTTTTGGCCTAGCGTGCAACGGTGGAATATGGATTAGCAGAGTCCCCTAGTGTTTCCACCAAGTCGCTGTTTTGGTAAATATTTTTTTTCAAACACAGGTACTTCATGACAACTCTAATTTCGTTTTGCTCCATTTTGATGTTCTCTCTTCGACCATTGGTCGTTGTCTATTTATATGTTTTTTTTTTTGCGCTGATTTAGTGGGTATATGAGGAACTAAAATTTTTTTTAAAAATGTTATGCGAACTGGAAATAGCTGATTATCACTACTTTTGGATCAACCCTCGAATATAAAATTCTTACAATGTATTTGAAATGAAAGTGAATGAATAATTGTCAAAAACGAAGACTTTTTTGTGCCCATAGTATTTTACTAAACCACCTTATTGTTTTCTATGTGTTTTTACGTAGCTTTGCGCTTTGGGAAAGTCGTGAATAATGAAAATATGTGCACATTTCCCTTGTGAAAATTTTATTGATTTTTTGCGTCACATTTCTTCACATTTCATTCCCTTTTTGATCAATTACTTATTATTTTGTATACGTATGATTTATGCTGAAAGAAGTACGAAGAATAGAATTGTTAATATATGAAGTAAATAAAGATCCTAATAATCCTTGCACTCGCGACTACACTCAGACAAATATATTTCCGAAAATCAAAGAAAATATTAACTTGTTTACGAGATATGAAATCTTCCACAAAACAAATAAACTTTTATTTGATCTCAGTAATTTGTATAAATATTGTGTAAAAATTTCTTGCATTCAACGGAATACAATTTTTATTATACCTTATTTCAAGGAAGTAATTTTCCTCAAATCTAGTAAATTATGTATACGAATTAAGTAAATTATATCTAAAATGCGAACATGTTATTACATTATTCAACCTCAACTACGATTCAATATTCGACGAAAAAATTGATAGTTTTTATGATTTGTGTTAACTTTTGCTTTACACAAATAAGAGGTTGGTCGCTTAGTTCGCTAACGCGTCAGTCCGAAGCAGCGCTCTACTGCTCGCGGGTTCGAATTCCGCTGAGTTCATGGTTGTATTGGTTCGTCTTAAGTTGTCTGAACCAGTGAGGTAGTAGAAATGGAGTGGACATGTCCTAAGATTTACATTGAAGGGGATGGTAGTAATTTTTTGTCTGCTCATCGTCAAATCGGGTCAAATCCAAGTGGTTTCCCTCCAATTTGACAACGAGAGTGAAATGGCGTAAAGGCAGCTTTAACATACTTTGTGCGCAAGAGGATTGAAGGGGCTAATGGTGGAAAGTTATACCGTCCGTGTCCAGGGGCTGGTCTGAACATCTGGCTCCATTGATTTAGTGTCACATTATAGGTCCAATTAGTGATGAGTCTGCGTCCGTACGTGCGCATATGCGCCGAGCTAAACCACGCAAAGCATATGTTGCACCCAAACATAACTTTCCGAACAGCCAGAAAAGTGGCCTGCTCATTAAGCAACCTTTTGCTCAATTTTTGCTATGAGCTGTCCGTACGTAAAGTGGTGATCTCCCCCATCTACGTAAAGTGGTAATCTCCCCCGCTCCCCCATCTAAGTAGTAACCGCGCCCAACAGTGCTTAACTTCGGTAATCGTAGGAGAACCGATTGATGCCAGATTTATAGCAACATTTCCTTGAAATTATACCAAATTTTACTCAGGGCACGTTCAATATCATTTCTTTGAAATGAATCAATTCCATTCTTTGGATTAAGTAAATATTTCTTTTTGTCTTTCCTCAAAAAATTGAAGTATTTTTCTGAGTGTAGCGAGCTAAAATTATATATAAGGTATTTGACTTTGTAAAGCAAATAGCTGCAAAAAATAAATAAATAGAATAAATAAATTTCAACAATAATAAGATCATAGATAATATATTGTTTTCTGTACACAGTGAAGTACTCTCATTAATGTGAAAATTTTATGAATTTTTTAGCAGCTGCATATTGAAACTCATATTAATTGTAAACTTTCTAAAGAAAAAAATGAAATTCACATCAAAATTTTTCTACTCATATTAATTGTAAACTTTCTAAAGAAAAAAATGAAATTCACATCAAAATTTTTCTTGGTATGCATAAAAATGAAACAAAATCCGAAATATATTTGATTAGTGGATCTAAACCAAGGGTGAATAATTTTCAAAATTAGCTTACGTGTAGCATTCAACGCAAATCAACGTATATAAAATTTTTACAAAGTATTTGATATGAAAGTGAATGAATAATTGTCAAAAATTAACTCATTTTTGTACCCATAGTATTTTACTACGCCACCTTATTGTTTTCTATGTGTTTTTACCTAGCTTTACGCTTTGAAAAATTGAATAATTAAGTCTCGGTTGTTCAACTAGGAAGGTCGTACTCGTGGGATGTTAAATAAAAATTAGTGTGCAGCGGCGTGTTTGATGGTAAGTTTTTTATTGCTTTATGTGAATTTTAGGATACATAGCTGTTTCTACACTTTTATGATGAAAAAGGGAATAATATTAATTATGAATTTGCTTATGTTTTTTATATTTAACGAATAAAATAAAGTGGACGCGAATTACTGCATCGAATTTTTGAAAACTTCCACTTTGCGTCCGCAAACTATACCTACAGGGGATAATAATAAACCAAATTGCGTCCACTATTTTCGTTAAATACTTGCTTGTAAAAATAATTTAAATAATAAAAAAAAACTCGAGCGCACCTGAACCGCTAGAAACACTAATGTTCGAAGAACAGTAGAAGAATCGTGCAGGTTTTGAGTGCATATTCCACCACATGAGCTGCTTATTACGGCCAAAATGTTTCAAACGCCACGTTTTACTTTGGTCTCAAGAATGCATTATAACTCATATGGTGGAAGGTTTCAGATATTACCACTGGCATGAATTTCAACGTTTATGAGAGCAAAATACGGGTTAATTATATTCGTTATCAGTTGCTTATTTCACAAAATTTCAAAAGCAGCATCTCATATAACATCAATGAAGAAAATGCTCAGTGCCTGCAGCACTGTAACTGAAGTTGGTGTTTGGGGCTGCGATCCGAAAAATTTGCAGAACTTTTGGAATTGAAACATCGGTTATTTATTTTCATTGTAAATGTTTCCGGTATAAATACTAACTATAAGCATTTATTGATACAAAAGTAGCACAACCAACTCGTGCTGGCAACATTTCGCCAGTATCAAAGCCAAAAATATATCACATCTGCTTCACGTTGTTATATTACATTCGAAGTTATAGGAGTATAAAGAAATTTAGGATTACCTGCAGCGAGTTTTTTCAAATAATGGAAAGCTTAATATTTGCTGTTTATTGTCACTACAATATCATTACCAATTGAAAATTCTACGATAAAACCGCTTAATAAAGATATTGCAAACAAACACAAAACCAACAATAGCTGGCAAGCCTATAGTGGCTTTTCAACCAAATTTGGCCTGACTAATGTTTATAGTAGGTTCCATTAATTGTATGAAATTTGTATTGATTTCATGACTGCACTGGAAGTTATAGGGCAAAAAGTTTTATTTTCCTGAGCGAATTTTCAAATCCAAAGACACAAAAATTATTATAGCTGGCAGCACCAATCGAATTTTTCAACCAAATTTCTATCAAACAGAGTTAAGAGTAAGGTTCAGCTACTGTTTCAATTTCATGAAAATCTGGTTACTTATTCACATTTCATAGGGCAAAAAGCAGTTTTTTTTCTTTGTAATTTTTCAAGATGGCACCACTGGCACAGAGTTGCCCACAATTCAAAATCGCTTCCATCAGACCTGGTCCTACTTAAGTCCAATGTATTCTGTAAATTTCAATGGTATCTGATTATTGATTCGTGAGTTCCCGTGAACAGAAGTTTTTGATGCTAAAAATATAGGTTGACTGGGAAAGGGTTACCGTTCTTGGCCGAAATGAAATCTCCAAAGTTTAACTTTGAACGTGTAGATAAAGCATAAGATTTGTATACAGATTGGTTTTATTGTAAGAAAAGGACATTTTTTGGAAATTCGATGGTTTAATGTTTTCACTTCCAAATTTTGATTTTTTCAAATTTAAGACACCAAAATTATCATAGCTGGCAGCTCCAACTGAATTTTTCAACCAAATTTCTACCAAACGTGGTTTTAAATAAGGTTCAGCTACTGTGTGAATTTCGTTAAAATCGAACGATTCAATCTGAATTTATAGGGTTAAAAGCAGTTATCTTTTTAAGTGATTTTTCGAGATGGCACCACTGGCACAGAATCACCCGCGTTTCAAAATCACTTCTATCAGACCTGGTCCTATATAGGACCAATACATTCTGCAAATTTCAATTAATTCTGCTCATTGGATCGTGAGTTTCCGTGAACAGAAGTTTTTGATGCTAAAAATATAGGTAAATTGGGCAAGGGTTACCAGGCGTGCCCGTTATACCATATCAAATTTTTTTTTTGTTTATGTAAACAAAGCACAAAATTTACATATGAGTGGCTTTTTTTTGAAGAAGCGGCAGTTTTTCAAGAGAGACGATGATTTGGAGGTTTTATTTTACCCTAGCTACAGGGTTGCCAGCACGCTCATCAAAAGCTACACAAATCTACAACTAAATAATATCAATATGTCCAAAAAATTTCGTAATGATTGAATAATTTTGTCAAAAGTTATCGCAATTTAAAAATTTTCAAGTTTTCCCGTTCTGTTTTTAGGCACCCAGCGCACACATGGGGTTAAAAAATTCCAAAACATCATCCGATTCACAGGTAAAACACGTTCGAAATTTATTTGGTCAACTTTATTTTTGCAAAAATTATTTGTGTACGGAATAATAGGTATAATAAATATATCACTAAAATGGCCGCCGGCGCCAAAGGGTTAAAGATTATTAACTTTTTCTGAGACCTGGCACTATTCTGCATATACACCAATGTGTCCTGAAAATTCCAGTTCAATCGGATGGCGCGTTCCTGAGATTTTTTCACTGAAAATTTTTGATGATATATATATATACCTTATGATCAAAAAAGAACCGGAATTTTATTAAAAAACGCAAAATTTCAATTTTTAATAATTTTCTTTATTATCGCCTTCAAAGTATTCTCCTCCTGCGGCAATACATGCATGCCAACGCTTGATCCAATTTTCCATACAAGTTTTATAGGCTGCCGAAGGTATGGCCTTTAGTTGACGCAGCGAATTCTCTTTTATGGCCTCTATGGTCTGAAAACGCGTTCCCCGCAATGGCAATTTGAGTCTGGGGAAGAGGAAAAAGTCATATCTGGAGAGTACGGTGCTTGGTTGATGATATTGGTTGAGTTTTTGGCCAAAAACTGCGACACAACCAACGCTGTGTGAGCCGGCGCATTATCGTGGTGTAAAATCCATGAGTTTTCCTTCCATAAGTCTGGCCTTTTTTTGCAAATGGCCTCACGCAAACGACGCATAACGGCCAAATAATATTCCTTATTGACCGTTTAACCGTCCGGAACGAATTCATAGTGCACCACACCACGAATATCGAAGTAAACAATCAGCATAACCTTCATTTTCGACCGACTTTGGCGTTCTTTCTTCGGTTTCGACTCGCCTTCGAAGCGCCATTCGGTCGATTGTTGTTCGGTGGGCATGTCAAATTCATAGACCCATGTCTCATCACCAGTTATGATGCGTTCGATGAATGTGGGGTCACTATCTGCGTTGGAAATCATCTCTTTGGCCACATCAACACGACGCTGTTTTTGAATGAAATTCAGCTTTTTTGGCACCAGCCGAGAAGCGACGCGTTTCAAACCCAAAACATCAGTTAAAATGTGTTCGGCTGATCCATAAGAGATGCCCAACAGCACAGCAATCTCTCTAATTGGTACAGAACGATTTTGCAACACGATTTGCTTCGCCGATTCAATGTTTTCTTCAGTAACAGATGTTGTTGGGCGGCCAGGGATCTCATCATGATCCAAGCTTGTACGACCACCTTTGAACCGTCTATACCACTCGTATGCCTGTGTTTTTCCTAGACACGATTCACCAAAGGCCTTTTCTAACATTTTCAACGTTTCGGAACACTTAAATCCATTTGCAACACAAAATTTGATGCACGCACGTTGTTCTAAATTTTCATCCATTATAAAAATCGCCACACGAAAATTTTTCAACTTCTTTGTATTGACGCCAAACAAAAACTAATCGTACGATATGCGTCAAAATTTGACAGAATGTGTATAAAAGTGTTGCCAACGTTGAGAGAATAAAAGTTTACCGATTGGACAAGCGCGGGAATTTTAAAATTAAAATTCCGGTTCTTTTTTGATCATAAGGTATATATATATATATATATATATATATATATATATATATATATATATATATATAGAAATATGAATTTTTGGCCAAAGTGATTTTAATACTAATGTTCTTCTTCGAACATTAGTAATAATAATTAATAATTTACATAATAATAATAATGAATAATTTAAAATGTATTGTTTATTATTACAGTACAGTCGCGATAATTTCAACCTGCGATAATATCAACCTTTGATAATTTCAACTAAATAAATTATACATTATATACTCTGTAATATCAACCAAATAATTCACTGGCCATACTGACTTTTATATCAATTTATTTTACTTTTATATCAATTTTATTTTATACTTAATCAACTTGGAAAGTGCGTAAGTGGGAAAACACTAGCGTTTCAATATGGAGTCGAGAAATGTACTATCAGTCAAATAAAACGAAATGAGCAAAAAATTAGGCAATTCGCAGCTAAGGCTGAAAGTGGTCCCGGTAAGAGGAAAACACTAAAAACAACAGAATTACCAAAAAAGGAACGTGCATTATACCGTTGGTTTCTAAAGCAGCTCCTATAACTGCTTTTGTTTTATCAGAAAAGGCAAGACAATTGAATCACAAATTTAAAGAGTTCCCCAATTTTACCGCTAGTTCAGGTTGGATTGATAATTTCAAGAAACGTCATGGAATACGCCTTTTAAAAATTTGTGGTGAAAAATTATCTAATAAGCTTGAGCCAGTAGGGGAATTTGTTGACCGTTTTAATAAAAAAATTGCCGAAATGAATTTAACTTTTGAACAATACTACAATGCCGACAAATCGGGATTGTTCTGGAAACTACTCCCTGAAAAAACGCTCGTTCACTTTAAGGAAACAAGCGCTCCCGGTCGAAAAACCAGTAAAGAGCGTATAACATTTATGGTATGCACTAATGCTTCTGGTAACCACAAGCTCAAACTTTTAGTTATCGGAAAAGCACAGAATCCACCTGCTTTCAAAAACATGAATTATAATCCCGTAGAGTACCGCCACTCGAAAAATGCGTGGATGACCACTGCAATTTTTAAATCCTGGTTCCATGACAGCTTTGTACCTCAAGTAAGCGCAAATACGATTTTACATAAGTATTCATATTAAATCATATTTTGACTTTTTATTTTGGCAGGTGCGGAAATTCATGCGATCACGTGGTTTACCAGAAACAGCCCTATTGTTGCTTGACAACGCTGCAGCTCATCCGAATTCCGAAGAACTTAAAACTGATGATTGTCTTATTGTTACAATGTAATTGCCACCAAATTGTACAGCACTAACCCAGCTAATGGATCAAAACGCAATTAATTTGGTCAAATTGAATTACAAAAAATCTTTTGTCACGTATAATTGAAAGTGATTTTGATATCGAAACATCTGTTAAGAAATTAAACTTAAAGGATGCAGTTTTGCTCCTTTCAAATGCGTGGAATCAACTTTCTGTAGAAAACATAAAAAAATGTTGGAAACAGATCACCAGAAAAACGGAAGACTATTCGCCTGAAGATGATTTGCCGTTGCAGACTTTCCAATTGCGAGCGCTTTCAGAGAAAAATAAAACTGACTCAGTATCTATCATGCTGACACGTATAACGCCAGTAGAAACTTATAGTAACAGTGAAGTTGAAAATTGGTTATTAGAAAGGAATATTGGAAGACTGGACGATAATTCTTCCGAGGAAGGGATTGCAAACGAACAAAATTAAAATATCGTTGAGGCACCAAAAGTGAAAGACGATGATGCTATTCGATGTTTTGATGTTGTCTTAAAATGGGCTGCGCAAAACTCAATTTCTGTAGACAAAGTTGAGACACTTCAAGAACTACGGGGCACGGCACTGAATAGGTGCCCACTACGCACTTTTAAGCAAGCTAAATCAGCGATTTCTTTCAAACATGAATTGAATTAAATGTTATAAACATGTATATATAAATGTACACCTTATTCGAGTCGAATTAAATGTTTTAATAATAAATTTATAAGTGTTTCGATAATTTCACCATACCGATGGTTTCAACCAAGCTGGTTTTTATTAGTTGAAATTATCGCGACTGTACTGTATTGTATTTTTTTTATTAAGACTACGTGTTTATAATTCTATTTTGTAATTGGAATGCGTAATTTCTTTCATTCTTACTTTTTTCCATTTAAGATGAGTTCTTCAGAGACAAGAAAGAAGAAGGAAAAGAGAACATACACAGAAGAAGATTTAAAGAAAGCATTAAATGAAATTCGAGAGAATAATAAATCGATAAGACAAATATACAAAGAATATGCTATTCCCAAGACCACAATATTGGACAAAATCAGTGGGCGCAGACCCGATGGAGTAAAGAAACCGGAAACAGAGCCAGCGCTAGGAGTAGATGGTGAAAAAAAAGT
Organism: Nemotelus pantherinus; assembly: GCA_963978885.1. Lineage (NCBI taxonomy): Eukaryota > Metazoa > Arthropoda > Insecta > Diptera > Stratiomyidae > Nemotelus > Nemotelus pantherinus. Next base: position 11,094,962 of record OZ022265.1, read on the forward strand.
AGTTGAACGGCTTGTTAACATTTCCAAATGTGGATTTCCAATAAAAAAGCAAGAATTGTTGGATACTGTTCAGAAAATAATTCGAGACGGAGATTTTAAAAATAAATTCAAGGATGATCGCCCAGGTGAAAAGTGGTTTCAAAAATTTTTGGCCAGAAATAAAGAAATCACACTTAAAAATGCGGAGGGTATTAATAGAGCTCGAGCCCAAGTCACAGAACAGTCAATCAGATTGTGGTTTAAAGAATTAGAGAAATATTTGGACAGTATACACCAAAAAAATATTTTGAGTGACCCGAAAAGAATTTTTAATGGGGGCGAAAGTGGTTTTGCTCTTTGTCCAAAGACAGGAAAAGTTTTAGGTCTAGAGGGTTCAAAAACTTATACCAAATAAAGCCAAGTAATGAAAAAGAAAATATAACGGTATTATTAACATTTAATGCGAATGGAGATATGTGTCCACCTTGTATCGTGTTTCCATACATTAGACCACCAAGAGCTGTGGTGAATAGTATGCCTCCAGAATGGTGTTTAGGCAGATCGGAAATAGGTTGGATGAGACGAGATGTATTCTTTGAATACATCACCAACGTATTTCACAAATGGGTAGTGGAAAATAACATTAAAAAACCAGTGCTTTTGCTGGTAGATGGGCATAAAACGCATATGTCCTTAATGTTAAGTAAGATGTGTGAACAAATGGAAATTATTTTGTATGCCCTTCTGCCCAACACCACCCATATTTTACAGCCAGCTGACGTTAGCGTATTTGCACTGGTAAAAATATATTGGAAATCTACAGTCCGCGCATTCCTATCAAAACCAGAAAATTTGAATTCTGCCGTCACAAAAACAAACTTTTGTAAATTGTTAAATGACGCATTAAATCATCCTAACATGCCCGACAACATCAAAAATGGGTCTAAGCGATGTGGTCTTTACCCATTCGATGCTAATAATCCAGATTACACTAAATGCGTTAGAAATACTTTGGAAAATGTTCAGGCCGTTGATCAACAGTCACAACATGTTACCCACTCGGACATTAAAAGTTTTAAAAAAGTTTTGAAACACCTGAAGCCGACACTACAAGAAAAAAATATTGACATTAGAACTATAACGAAAGAAGTCAATAGATTGAAAAAGTCTCTCCCTGCAGAAGTAGGATTTGCAGAGATTTCTATCGAAACTGAATCTAATAGGTCACATATGGAATTTATTGATGGCTAATTGGATGCAACTAAAGAAATGACCATCTTAAATAAAGAAATTGTTCAAATACAATCTTTCTTTACAAATTCTTAAAAATATCACCCCTATATTCCTTTTCTAAGCTGCTGGACGCTAAATGGTCCACGGGTGGACGCAATTTAGATTTTGTGGACGCAAAGTGGGTAAAACGCCTAATTTTGAAGTTTATCTATTTAAAAAGAAAACACAAGATGTTTCTAATAAAACTAAAAGTTAATCTTAAAATAGACTATACACTCTGACAAAAAAGTATCCGGAAATTCTCATTTAAATTGCCCGCGTTGAGTATTTTTAAGTTTTAAGTATTAGTATGTTGGTAGGACTGTCCGTAATTACTATGCCAAACGTGAGCGCGGTCTGTCAACTAGTTTGTTTACGACAGCTGTTGAAACCAGTCGATCTCAGTGGTAGTCTGCGAATTTTACAATGGAAAAAAAGATTGAACAAAGAGTTTGTCTCAAATTTTGTGTTTTGAACGAAATTTCGTGTGCTGACTCGTTGCGAATGCTGGAAAAGGCTTATGGAGACTCTGTTTTATCGAAAACCCAAGTGTACAAATGGTACAAAGCCTTTAAAAACGGTCGGGAGATCGTCAAAGATTTGCCTCGTACAGGACGACCGTCGGCCTCTTCAACCAACGATAACGTTGAAAAAATCAAGGAAATTTTGCTCGAAAATCGTCATGCCAGTGTTAGAGAGCTAGCTCGTGATCTCAACATCTCTCGTGAAACCGCTCGTTTGATTTTGGTGAACCAATTGGGCATGCAGCGCGTCGCCGCTCGGCTCGTTCCGATAGAGCTGAATTTTCTTCAAAAACAGTACCGGATGCAGGTAGCTGCAGACATGCTGGATCGTGCGAATTCTGATCCCACTTTCATGGGACGGATCATAACTGGTGACGAGACATGGGTCTATGAATACGACACACAAACGAGCCAACAATCATCGGAACGGGTGGGAAAAAATGAGCCGAAACCGAAACAACCTCGCAAAAGTCGTTCGAAAATCAAGACGATGCTTATTGTTTTCTTCGATATTCGTGGTGTGGTTCATCATGAATTCGTTCCGCAAGGTCAAACAGTCAATAAGGACTTCTATTTAACTGTTTTGAGACGTTTGCGTGAAAATATTCGCCGTAAACGGCCGGATTTGTGGCAAAACAATTCGTGGATTTTCCATGACGATAACGCACCATCTCATGGAGCCACGATTATTAACGATTTTAAGACCAAACACTCGATAAATACCATCGACCAGCCACCTTATTCGCCTGATCTGGCTCCGTGCGACTTTTTTCTTTTCTCCAGACTGAAATTTCCGCTCCGGGGAACCAGATTTGACTCCATAGACGCCATAAAACAAAATTCGCAAAAGGAGCTGAAGGCCATCCCTGAAAGCGCCTATAAAAAATGTTTCCATGATTGGAAAAAACGTTGGCACATGTGTATCGCTTCAAATGGAGCATATTTTGAAGGAGATTCAATAAATATTGAAGAAGTTTAATATTTATGCGTTTTATTTCAAATTTCCGGATACTTTTTTGTCACAGTGTATAATGAATACATCACATACATTTTTCATAGAAATTAGTGCTGGGGCATTTTTATTATCGCCGTCAAACTTGCCAACTGCACTAAATGGACGCGAACAGGCGAAATTACCCTATGTGCACATTTCTCTTACACAAATGTTATTAATTCTTTCCGTATGCTGATATTTTTCATACTAATTAGTAATAATATTCTGTTCGCCAATCAAATCATCGACCATCAGAAAAAATATTCATGATTTTCATTTTGCTGAAGCTAACTTCTACAATTCTTAATTTACTCCCTCTTATATTAAAACAATTTCAATACGAATTTCTCAGCATTAGAGAAGAATCTTTTTGTCCAATCAACACTCCAATCATCTATTTTCAACTGAAATATCATTATTACGCTCTATCTGTCTTTTCAACTTTCGATAAACCGAAACTAAACTCCTTAATCGCATCAAAGCAGAACAAATTAAAAGAAGCCATCAACGACATCATTATGTTGTTGCTTCAATCTATTTTCCTATTTCACAAAATCTGTATCTCATTAAAACTTTCATTTACATCCCCATAATTAAATAGAAGTGAAATTCGTCCACCTCCGTCTAATAAGCGTGCAATACTCTTTTCCGTCCTCCGCATCATCATCATCATTGCCGTCATCTGCGTCGTTCGAACTGACTTTCTATCGAACTTTATAAAGACCAAGTCAATTTCTTAATGGCTTCCAGTCGTTTCCTTTCCGTTGCAGAAATTCACTCCTCCTCCTCCTCCTCCTCCTCTTTTTCTGTTCCGTCGGACTGCCCGCGCACGATTCAAACGATTTCCGTTTTCCAAGATATGGAGGCATCTGGACTGAAGGCGGCAGCGGCGTCTATGCAGCGCCTTTTAACTTTCTCACTTCACAAAAAGATTATTATGTTTGGAATACTCGGAAAGATACCGGGTTGGCCCCGTACTACGGATATACTAATCAGGATCATAAAACTTTCGTCAGTCATGGGGAAATTTGTTAATTTCGTTTCGGTTGAAATTGACTGGGAAGTAGAAGAAGCGACATTTTCATGGCAATTGTTCTTTTTTTTTCCAGTGGTCTTAATAAGATACGATTAGACAGTTGATCACAATTCGAAAGTATTGTTAATCGAAGGCAACTAATTGAGTTTTTAAGTGTTTGATGGCGAAGAATAGAAAGTTTGATTGTAGATATTTTTATTTTTTGGGAATAATCAATCTAGATAATAAATTCAGAATTAATAAAATCAGGCCATTGAAATAAGTTTCGGAATTACTTGTTGGCTTCTTTTTTTATTGCTACTAATATACAATTCTCTGTTAATTTGCGACTTAGCGACGACAATTTCCCTCCCTGGTAGTCTGACGTAGCCAAAAACTATCATTATATTCAATTTATGTCATCCACAATAGATTGCGTTGAATAATTGGGCCAACGGCCAGGTTACTACATACTATTTAAAATTCATTCCTCCCACACCAAATTCACTAGGAAAAATAACAAATGTCAGGTTCTTCCGCATTGAATCCCTCGAAAAACCTGCTGTACATCAAATGTAAAATTAATTTTGCTATTCCATCGTACATCAACTCCATCTCAACCTGTTATCACATCGCCTCCGTGCCGAGCACTCCTCTCCAACAATACAATACATTTAAGTTTCCCGTTAAATCATCGGCTAATTAAAATTTAATGATAGTGCGACAATATCGTCAACGTACCACAATAATGCTGAATAAAGGCGCTTCCTCCGGATAAGTGTGAAGCGTCATAAAGTCGTCGTTAGGAAAATTCGCACGCTATTAATTCAAAAATGTCGACGTGTCAGCGGCACGGGCTCGCCTGACTTTCCCTTCCGCCAGTTGACTCTTTCGATGCCTTATCACTTCCATAGACATTAATTAAAAAAAAAAAGAGAAACGAACAAACTGGCTGCCGTCAACTTTTACTTAAGTAGCTGCGCAACGACGGGTTTAATTTATGGCGCTTGCGAGAAGCGCCCATAAAACGTGTCAGTGTTCAATATTAGTGTGAACTTTATAAGGATCACGATTATGCCGTTGAAGATGATGACATCTGAGATCCAAGAGAAGATACCGTCGTGGATTTAACACTAGAATGGCAGTGTGATGATTGCATTCTAAAGGTGTTTTGTAAGCTGGTAAATTAATTTACAAGTTGCGCTTGCAGTGGAATAGTTGGCTTTAAAATTTTTGCATCATCCGCAGACCAAAAAATTAAATAAGAGATAAAATAAATGCCAACAATAAATTAACTTTCTGGGATATCATCTCACAAAATTCCATTCAGGGTTAAAATATCTGAAAAATGTGACTTAATTAAAAGTAAATAAATAGCTCATTGCCGCCTACGAGCAATAAAAATGAATGAGATTTTCATTGCGAGCACTCATGTCCATAATAAGAATCTTTTAGACGTTTATGAGACTACAAACGGAGTTTTCACCTCCAGCCGCCGCGGCTAATTTAGAAGAATAACACATGAAAGAATGGGAATGACAAAGTGCTTGGGCGCCCAGCATGGTGTCGATTTTAATGTGACGATAGAATTATTCGTTGCGGATATGAAGCAACTTATCACAAGACGTTCTTGGTTTCAGGGAAATTCAAGAGTTGTCGACTATATGGTAGGTATAACGAAGTGATTGCCCCGTTAGAGGAAAATAAAAGATTTGACATTGATTTGATAATTCAAAGAGCTGAAGATGTGCAAAATGATGAACGCTCTTCGTTTGTTTTGTAAGGTTATGAATGAAAATTTTGTATTATATTTGAAATAAAATGGTGCTAAATTTTTTTCAGATAATAATCAGGAACAGTTCTTACTCATATATATTTGATCAGGTTGAATTTTACTTTTATCTACGCTTATAAAGCGCTAATACGCTAAAATATCTACGTACGCTTTCTTATATACGCTAAGAAAACGCTGGAGTAGTATAACAGCAACGACGTCATTGTTGTCTCCAAGGAGGGCAACCCACCAAAATGTCCTGAGCTTAGACCTATAGAACGATTGTTTAATAAAAACCACTGAATTAAAAGCTCGCTAAAAAGAAAGACGTAGTAACCTATTAAAATAAATTGAAAAAAAAACAAAGAAGGGCGGACAGTTGGTTTTTTCTGTCCAACAAAAAGATTGTGGTTTAAAATGAATTACTGTTTTTCCAAAAGAATATTGTGTTTCAAACAGAATTATTGTGTTTAAAAAAAGAATATAAACTATTCTAACATTTTTTGGTCCTATCAAACCGGATTTCGTCGAGAGTGTCGGGAAATATGAGAGTTGACCACATAAAGCGCCATATTGGCGAACAAATGCTGAGTATGAAAACTATTTCTGATGCGTACACCAGGTTAATTCAAATCGGTCTTTAAAATATATCGCCTCAACGAGTTGACACTCGACTTGAAGGGTTGTCAGATGAATGGAGGGGTTTCTGGGGCGGTCGGGAGTGTGATGGATCGGCTCAAGCATGGTGGTCGTCGGTCCGTGAAGTTTGCCTCATGTTTTGTCAATGGTTTGTGGGCTGCGGCATTGGAACGGTATCTCGTTGACATTGAAGAGGTGAAGTCGCTTCGCGCACGGCTGCTGGAGGGCGAGGTTTCCGTGCCGGCTCTTGCCGGTCGGTCGGTGGCATCGCCGGTGGCGTTTCGGGTATCAGCACGCAGTTATCAAGATCCGCGGTTACGACGGATTATGCCTAATTTCAGTGGAGACTATAATGAGTAGCTCACCTTCAAAGAGTTATTCTTTTCAATAGTCCTATCGAACTAATTAATTTCTGATTCAGAAAAACATAATTATTTAAAATGCTTTCTTAAAGGTACTGCTGCTCAATTATTCAAGACATCCTCATCAGGATAAGATGACGTTTATGAAACTTAGAATGCTGTAAACTATGACAATCGTCAAATTCTCAATTGAAAAGGCTGTATACTTCAGTTACGTAATACATATCATTGTACGGCAAAAAATGGATCCAAACTCGATTCAATCCTGAGAACAACATGTTGGATCAACAGATGATCCCCCGACTTGGGATAAACTTCAATCCTTCCTCATTTCAAGGTTAAGAACACTGAGAGCCATCGAAAACTCTCAAGGAAAAAAAGCATCGACATCCAGTCACACTCTAAAGCCCGCAGTTAAGAGTCACTTCATGAGTCAACCTCAATCTAGCCAAAGATTCTCGTTTGATTCTACATGCATCTTATGCAAGGAGCCTCACTATATTGCCAAGTGCTCTAAGTTCTTGACGAAAACTCCGAAGCAACGCAATGAGCTGATAAAAAATTCCGAAGCAACACAATGAGCTGATAAATGAATTCAAACTTTGTTATAATTGTTTCAGACCTCACACAGTATCAAATTGTAGGTCCACATACAGGTGCACTAAATGCGGAAGAAGACATCATACATCGCTACAGTTAGATGAATCTTCAAAGAGTCAGGTAAAATTCTGACGTTTATTCTAGTTATTCTACAGCCGTCACATCTTGTTTATCGACGAGATAAACATCTAGAAAATGTTTTGACGGTTGCAAGCAAAATTGAGTTTAAAGTTTGTATTGTGTCTGTTTTCTTCCGTGAGTCAGTTTTTATCTTGTTTAAAGGGAACAATGAGCTATCTTTTTTAATTTATATAAATTAGTTTGTTGCTAAAAAATTAATCTGACTTTTCTCGGATTATTTGGTAGCTATCTAGATGTGAGGAGTGATGCTGAAAAACCCCATAAGCTGCTCTTGCAATGTGGTGTGCTGTGTGTTTTTCTAGTGCAGATGGTTACCGCCTCTCTGGTTCCCAGGAGCTCGATAAAAAAATGAATAATAAATGATAAAATATAAAAATTTGTTTCAGAGAAGCTTTCCATCCCCATCATGTCAAAGTTTGTCATGATTTCACTCACAACAACTATTCAAACCTCAAAGTTGAAAATATACTACAATCTTCAGTTTCTTTTCATAATACTGAAAGACTTGATCATGCAAACTGTTCTGGATCACATCAAGAACGAAAGAATCAAAAGTATAGCGACCCATAAGAGGAGAAACCATTCATAGCCAGTTTGAAACCATTCATAGCCATACCGAAAGTTCATCAGTAATACTCGTATAAGACACTCATAGAAGACGTCTTCGAAAACGATTCTTTGTTCCTGAGTGATTAAGGAAAGGAATCGGTTAGAATGGTAAACAAGTGAATCATTGACAAGTGGCCGTGTCCAAGTTCCGAGCTGGCGGTCAAATCAAGTTAAAGTCTGGTGACAAAGTCAAAGATGAGTTAAAGTTTGTATTGGTCTCCACTAGAGACAATACAAATTTTGGTTATACGCAAAATTGAGTTGAAGTTTGTATTGGTCTCCGCTAGAGACAATACGGATTTTGGCTATAAGCAAAAATGAGTTGAGTTGTGTTGATCTCCGCTAGAGACAATACAATCTTGGTTCTTGAATTTCGTATTGGTCTCCGCTAGAGACAATACAATCTTGGTTCTTGAATTTCGTATTGGTCTCCGCTAGAGACAATACAATCTTGGTTCTTGAATTTCGTATTGGTCTCCGCTAGAGACAATACAATCTTGGTTCTTGAATTTCGTATTGGTCTCCGCTAGAGACAATACAGTCTGAGTTTCAGGAACTAATCTGTTGAATTTCGTATTGATCTCCGCTAGAGACAATACAATTTGATTCTAAGAAATCGTGAGATGAAGTTTGTATTGATCTCCACTAGAGACAATACAACTTATGAAAATAATAAAAGCATTCCTTTCTTACAGAAAACATCTTTTCTATAATCAAAACAAGTTAATCATGCGTCTCAAGACCATACAAGCCCAGCAGTGCGAGCGATTATTGGATTCGCTACAGCGCGTCTAAATGTTTTCAATAGCCATCGAGAGGTCATTATGGTACGAGCCTTGCTGGACCAGGAGTCAGAGATCACGCTGGTTTCTCAGAACTTAGTGCAGCGATTAAGAATTAAGAAGAAGCGCATAAAAAAGCTCAAGAAGTATAGCATCTATGCATGGCGGGCGGGTTTCCATTAAGAAAATGGGTCAGTAATGATCCTGAAATCGATTCATCCTCGCTTTCGGATTATCTTGGCATCCGTCACTCGATATCTTTCAGTTCAACCTCACTTCATCATCATCGTCATTAGACTGTTATCGTCACTATTGGCTGCTGTTGTTTATTTGAGAACGTTACAAAAAGATACTATTCAAATATCACTACTTTGTTCAAAAACCAAAGTAGCACCACTTAAGCACATGACTATACCTCGTTTAGATTTATCAGGAGCTGTCTTAATAACCAAGCTAATTCAACATTGCATTCAGGTTTTCAGTTTATCAATATCACCGTTTTATCTGTGGACTGATTCTTCGGTTGTCCACACTTGGATAAATAACCATCCTTCCCGATGAAAGGAATTCGTCCACAACAGAGTTTGTCTCATTCAAGAAACTTTGCCTAACGCTTACTGGAGACATGTTCCAGGAACCGAAAATCCTACAGATTGTGCCACAAGGGGCCTTTCCAGCATAGAACTCCAAGATCATCAACTTTGGTGGACCGGTCCTACTTAGCCTCAATCATCTCCCAAGATGGAACCAAATGGATTTTTAATCCTCCAGCTTCTCCTCATTTTGGTGGCAAATGGGAAGCTGGAGTTAAATCCATGAAATATCATCTCCGACGGGTCATTGGTGATAGGTTACTAACATATGAAGAAATGTCAACCGTCATCAACCACATCGAGGCTATCCTGAACTCAAGACCTTTAACCACATTAACGAACGACCCAGAAGACCTTGATGTGCTGACTCCAGGCCATTTTTTATTTGGTCAACCTCTAAATTTGCCACCAGAGCCAAGTTTACTGCAAATTCAATCAACACGGCTATCACGATGGCAATCCATTTCCCAAATGATGCAAAGTTTTTGGAACAAATGGTCACGAGAATACTTGCAACTACACCAAGCAGTCTACAAATGGAGTAAATCAACTCCACCACTTCGTGAAGGTTCACTAGTATTCATTATGGATGAACGCTATCCTCCAGCTAAATGGCCATTGGGCTGAATTATCAAATTACATTATGGTAAAGACGGAATAGCTCGAGTAGCTGAGGTAAAAACTAGTTTCTCATCAATCACGAGACCAATCGTCAAGCTCTGTCCACTAGACATCAAAACAGAGGCTGAGAATGATTCGTCGCTAGGGTCGACGAAGGCGGGCGGAAATGTTTAATAAAAACCACTGAATTAAAAGCTCGCTAAAAAGAAAGACGTAGTAACCTATTAAAATAAATTGAAAAAAAAAAACAAAGAAGGGAGGACAGTTGGTTTTTTCTGTCCAACAAAAAGATTGTGGTTTAAAATGAATTACTGTTTTTCCAAAAGAATATTGTGTTTCAAACAGAATTATTGTGTTTAAAAAAAGAATATTGTGTTCAAAAGAATTATTGTGTTTAAAAAAGAATATAAACTATTCTAACAACGATACTGGGCTTAAATGAAACGAGAATTGAAGAAAAGCAATGGGAAAGTTAAAAAATGTATCTGACTTTAAAAATATATAAAAGGGCATTCGAAATTGTTTTTATATGCATTTTTGCACAAAGATCACTCTCTTATACCGAAATGCACTCTCTGCATTGTATCTTACATCGCGTTTGAGGGGATGTTAACCCTTTTGGGCATGTGTGGCAAATATTATCTGAAAATAGCCACTTAAATAACTTTATATTAAAACGTGAATGGCCCTAAATACTTCGCACTTTTATTGTCTGATACATGTCTAAGGTATCGTCTCAAGGTTTTCGTACAGCAAAAGTTCTTACCGACTGTAGTGGGCATAAATCCAAAAAAATCTTAGCTTTTATAATATGACGTATGTCTGGGAGGCCCTGGACCTCACTCTATAACTAAAGTTACACACATATATCGTTTATGCCTCATAGCCTGCAGTACGTGTCACGATTATAATAAAAATTTATGTACATACAAATATGAATATGCAACTCGCATGTCTCTATCTAATTTTCTAAAGCTCTACATTAGTCGTGTCCTTTTGCGACTCTATAGACAGCTGTTAAGGAGAGTAGCTTTGAGAACAAAAACAATCCTGTCTCAGTTGTTGTTGTTGTTTTCAATTATGTCTTCCCTTACCAGCTCTCGATCGAGACTCAAAACCACGCAGCTAATGATCCTTGAGATCTACATATTTGCACAAATTTAAGTGCATGTTATGTTCTATTAAATGTCTCAAACTACTTGCCAAAGCAACCAAGAAATGCAGGATGGAGTAGCAATTACCTGGTCTACGAAATTTATTCTCGAACCCACGGAACACTTTCGAAGAGAAAAAATCATATATCGCACCCGTCTACTAAAATTTCACTTTGGCAAAATAGACACAGCATAAGTAAGACAGCACAAGAAACACAGCACAATAAATATTGCGCAAGAAACACCACGAACGCGAAAATCCTTTACAAACATGAAAATCACCAAATTCCAGACTTTTCTGCGACGCGAATAGAAAAGCGCGCAAAGTCATCGATACGTAACCAACCTGCTAGACTAGCCTGTCTGTCATCTACATTCTAGCAGGTTCATTCCACCGACCGATCGACAAACGGACAAGTGAAATGCAAGGATTTAAATTTGCCGTTACTGATTCTATTGAAATGTTGATTGATAAAAGAAACTTTATATCGAATTTCCTGGAAATTGGAGCACCGAACAGAGTTTTCCCGAGTTCTTTGACAGTCCGTGAACCGTTAGCATTGGTATATGCGCAACAAACACAAAAGTACACGGAAAAGTCATTCGAATCGAAGGTCGGACCGGTCGGACCAACTTTATAATGCCATAGCATATGGTAACAAGCATACCAATTGCATTTTTGTTGTGCTTTTACACGGGTCAACTCAAGGCGAACATTTTTTCTCAATTCTCTTTTCAACTTGATCTTAGTATTTACATGAATGTAACTCACGTATATTATGAATCGTATGAAAATTCTAAATTTGACAAGCACCCAGAAGCACAAATGATTAAAATTATTACAAACTTGTTTGCAGCAAATTCAACAAAGTTCACTCATCCAGTACTTTTCAAACAAATAAGGATGCGCGTAATAAAAATGTCTCAAAGTTTGATCAACTAACCCGATCCCTTTCGGTTCACCCCTGCCTTTCAACAAATTGTAAAAATGTAAAAGGTATGTAAAAAGTTCACACGTGTAAATGAAATGCAGACTTTGGCATATACAAGTAGTAGCGGTAGTACTAAGTCCTCATGGTAGGAGTCCATGATCGCGTAGCTTGGCCATATACCTAATAAAAACAAAATTACCCGCAAAAGTTAGTTTTTCTTTGTGAAATAGCACTTTAGAGTTGGATTTTCGAGAAAATTGGGCGAAAAGCTTCTTATATGGATATTGTATTGAATTATAGTGCGTTCTAAATTCGATGAGTAAGGACATATTCAAACCCTTGCATTTCACTAACGTACTTGCACCTGCTAGGAAAGATGACAGACCGATCTAGCAGGTTGGTTACGTCTCGTTGACTTTGCGCGCTTTTCTTTTCTCGCCACGAAAAAGTCATTTACTGTTGATATATCTTGTGCTGTGTGTTACTTTTACTGTATCTTGTTCTAAAGTGATTATTTTAGTTGATTTTAGTTGCGATAAATAGTGCGTTTTCTTCTCAAAAGTGTTGTGTGCTCGTGGATAACTTTCTGAAGAGGCTGAATATTGCGGACATCGTGTAAACAGGTAAATGCTATTCCATCTTGTATTTCTTGGCTGCTTTGGTAAGTAGTTGAAGATATTTCAAGAGATCCTTATTCATATTTTGCAAATGGTTCTCCAGAATGATTATTAATTAAACAGAGCACCTATGGGGTATATGATGATAATGTAAGTACATATCAGGTTAAATAATAGTCGCATTTTCTGCGTGTCCAAAAAAAAAAACATCATCTGCGTGTCCAAAAAAAGTAAATAGATAGGTGCGAGTTGCTATTCCATATTTGTATGCATATCTATTATAATCTTCACACGTTTTTTTAGGCTACGAGGTATAAACGATAGATGCAACTTTAGATATAGAATGAAAACCAGAGCCCCCCAGACATAAGTTATAGTGTAAAGGCTGAGATTTTTTATGTATTCTCACTACAGTTGGGAAGAACTTCTGCTCTACGAAATCTACATATACTAACAGCGGACCTGAGGCAGGTATCAGTCAATAAAGATGCGATATATTTGGGGATATTAACGTTATAGTCTAAGGCTGTAATTTATATATGGTATTTGGATAGTTATTTCGAGATAATATTTCAAAAGCCAGACATATCCAATGGGATTAACATCCTCCAGACGTGGTATGAAATCCAACGCAAGCAAAAGTGTGTGATCTTAGTGCATAAATGAATGTAAAAGAGTATTTTTTTCGGCTTATGAATAATTAAGAACATCTTAATATTATTCAAGTAACTATTTCAAACCAATAACAGCTAGATCCATCCACCAAAGGGTATAAAATTCCCTCAGACACAGCATAAAACCAGCTAGAAAAAAAGCTTTAATTAAAGAAAGAAAAAAGCATTAATTAAGTAAATCATACAGGCTAAATTTATATATTTTTCTTAATAAATTCACTAAATAATTTATATTGATTTCAATATGTATTGGCATAAACAAGATTAACATATATTCTAAATTAAGGGGGCAAGATGGTTTCCGACGACGAAGAAAAGCCGATTTTTGCGATTTATTTTCTCAGCTTTGAGTGAAAATAATTACTAATTTTTTATAACACATTAAAGAACTATATTTTGAGAGTATGTAGGAATTATTGTATAAAAAAATATGAATTAGTTATCCCGTGGTGGCAGTAGATCAAAGGCGCTTCGAAAAAAAGGCGTCGTGCGGTGCGTAAAACCTGGCCTGACAGTGTTATCTGAAATCAAAAAATCGAAGTGATTTACTTATTATATTAGTTTGTTTCGCGGATGATTATAATGAAAAATATGCGATTTTCGATTTTTGGTGCGGTTTTTAATTTGGAGGTACCATTTTCACATAAAAAATCAGCCTTTGATTGCCTGTAAAAAATAGTAAAAAATTTTTTTGAAAAAAACACGATCGTTTATCCGCGAGTATTTACCATATTAAAGACGTCCGGCAAAGTTCATTGAGATCGGTGCATTACTTTTTGAGTTATGTTATGCACCGACTTCAAAAATGTAGTTCGGAGTTTCGAGCTAGACTATTTCGGTTTCTCGTGGAAATATACCTGGCAACACGATCATAAAATAACCGGTATCTCTGCGAGTTTTAGTCCGATCGCCTCGAAATTTTCAAAGGATGTTCCTGAGATGTTGTACTTTGATATAAAAAAATAATTGAAAATTTTTTTTTGTTTAAGTCGGAAACCATTCTGCCCCCTTAAAACTCATTAAAACAAGATTAACATATATTCTAAATTAAAACTCAACACACTAAATTAAAACTCAAATGATGAAAATTATGGAAACGATGGAAATGATAGCGACAAATTTCCATCGTTTCCATAATTTTCATAATTTTCTCATTAGTTAAGCTGATCGATTAGCTGATTATTTCTTTCAGACCTAGCATTGAAGGACATACGCCTATGCGTCCAAGCCATTTTTATTTACACCAGACCAGTTTTTAGGAGCCGAGAGGGAAGTGGAAGTTGGCGGTTCACTTCCACTTCGTTCTCGCCGTCTAAAAACTAGTGTTGTGCAAATAAAAATGGCTTGGACGCATAGGTCATCTAGCCAGTAAAATCTCAATCCGTCTTAGAAGTTTTGGGAAACACTATGTGCATATAAATATTGTAAGCTTTTGTATAAGAAATGTTTAGATTGCTAACCTCCGCCCAAATACGAAAACTAGAAAAAAACTTGCTACTAATTGCAATCTCTTATTCAGTTATACTGAAAAGTAATTTAAATTATAATAAATTTAGCTCTTAAGTATCCGAATAAAACACCACCACGTCCATCCCACTATCTACATCGTCTTGGTCTTGAACATCTAACGAGTAAAATTCTTCAGTTTCGCCTCATCGCCGATAAGTAGCAGGTGGTCTTAAGATTCCCCCGAGGAACCTTTTAACCATTTCCATTCCAAACATATATACATCCATTCTAGAATCATTTGTTACAAATCTGTCGCAATTAACTGCATAATGACAAATATGCACACATTCGTATGCTCTTTGAGCGGCTCATGGCATTCTGGGTCCTTTTGAGTTCGACGACAACGCAAATGAGCCTACTCAGATATTAATAGAATTGAAATCGATGGAAGCGAATGAACGACGACAAACCCCCTTTAATTTAAATGCAACATCACAGCGCAAAGTACTCGTAGGTACTACGTAGAAATCGCATCGGTTGCATTTATTGTAACAGAACCGAACCGGGTTATCAAAATGCACTCTACCGTAACGACATCAGACGATTGTCGGGAACTTATTCAAATGAAATGACCCGGTAAAATGCTGGCAATAATTTAGCGAATTAATTTGGACAGTTTCGTAAACTACGAGCAACTTAATGTAAATTTTATAATTTTTCTATTTGGACTGACATAGCAAAGATTTATGGAAACTTCAATTTCGAGTATATGTGTTTCTTAACCAGTGTGAGTCTATTGGGTCCTATTTCGATGGCGGGTGGAGAAAATTCAGTAGGAAAAATAATTGGGTTCTTTAACGCAGCGCTTGTGTTTGGTATATGTGTGGAAGCTGAAAACAATGTTAATCCCTTATAGAGTGAGAGCCAGCGCCTGCCAGACTTACGTCATAGTATAAAGGCTAAAATTTTGTGGGTGTATTCTGACTACTGTAGGTAAGAAAGTTCAGGGGTTACAAACCTTGACTAAGGGTGGCTTATACAGGTAGCAGGTTACAAAGGTGTGCAAAAACCGGGCTTACTTACGTTAAAGTATAACGTCTGGCATTTAGATATTATATTTAAATAACTATTTTAAGTCATGGTTTAAGAAGCCAGACGCATCCGAAGGAACCAACACTAAAAATTCACCGAGAAACGTTGCCCATGAATATGTAAGAGAATATTAGTATTAGTATTAGCTACGACCTTTAGGTCTTAGTTAAGCTAAAAAATAATGAAATTTACATCTATACATACATATATGTATGTATATATAACTTTCCTCTTTCGAAGGTAAAAGTATACTGCCCTACTAAGCATAAACGTTCTATGTACATTTTATTACTTTCGAGATATTCAATGATTTGTGTTTTGATTTGTACTGGATAGACTGAGAGCCAGACTTACGTCAAAGTATAAAGGCTAAAATTTTGTGGGTGTATTCTGACTACTGTAGGTAAGAAAGTTCAGGGGTTACAAACCTTGACTAAGGGTGGCTTATACAGGTAGCAGGTTACAAAGGTGTGCAAAAACCGGACTTACTTACGTTAAAGTATAACGTCTGGGATTTGGATATGATATTTAAATAACTATTTTAAGTCATGGTTTAAGAAGCCAGACGCATCCGAAGGGTCCAACACTAAAAATACACCGAGAAACGTTGCCCATGAATATGTAAGAGAATATTAGTATTAGTATTAGCTACGACCTTTAGGTCTTAGTTAAGCTGGAAAATAATGAAATTTGCATCTATACATACATATATGTATGTATATATAACTTTCCTCTTTCGAAGGTAAAAGTATACTGCCCTACTATGCATAAACGTTCTATGTACATTTTATTACTTTCGAGATATTCAATGATTTGTGTTTTGATTTGTACTGGATAGACTGAAAGCCAGACTTACGTCAAAGTATAAAGGCTAAAATTTTGTGGGTGTATTCTGGCTACTGTAGGTAAGAAAGATCGGGGGTTACAAACCTTCACTAACGGTGGCTTATACAGGTAGCAGGTTACTAATGCGTGCAATAAACTGCCTTACTTATGTTAAAGTATAAAGGCTGGGATTTGAATATTATGTTGAAATAACTATCTAAGGTCAATGTTTAAGAAGCCAGATCCATCCGAAGGGTCTTACACTCCCACAGACTTTCTATAAGGGCAAATACATCCACCCTGAAAACGAAAGCCCATATACATAAATATATGTTGGTACTCAAATAATAATAATACTTATAATTACCGCTACAATTATTTTATTTCAAAGGCTTAAAATATTGTGCCAATATATACATAATTTATACTTATTTAAAAATTTTACAATAATTTAACAATCGTCATTTTCAATAATTTCACCATCTCCATCGTTTTCGTCATACTCCCAATCTTAGAATTGATCGGTTTCACTGCTGTCACCTTCTGATATGTATGTAAAAAAAACGAGTTTATTAGATTCTAAGTAAGTAATGATTAAAATTCATCGTTTCATTAAACAAGTGCCTGACGGAGTTTGTAGTGCATCACTAACGAAGTTCGGCAATTGATCGCCTTCGAACCATTTAAATTTATATTGGTGTACATTGGTACATTGGTACATTGTATAAATCACAGATAAACTGCTGGACAGTGTTGAAAGCGATGGTTTTCTCCTCTTCGCTATAAAAATCGACATTGGCCAAATTAGCAAACAATTGTTGTTATTCTTGTTTTTTTTTCAGCAATTTAAAAGGCTTGACTTTGCCTTTTTTGAAAAAAGCAGGATTATAGTCACATCCTGTGATAGCATGAAGTGCAGGCAAGCTTTTACATACTAGGCTTCCTTGATATTCATAAATTTTCGTGATATCAATGTATCTCATTTTATTTCCAGTTCCTGAAAGCATCCAAATGTGTGCTACCTGCTACCTGTATAAGCCACCGTTAGTGAAGGTTTGTAACCCCCGATCTTTCTTACCTACAGTAGTCAGAATACACCCACAAAATTTTAGCCTTTATACTATGACGTAAGTCTGGCAGGCGCTGGCTCTTAGTCTATTATAGAATATATTAAATTGCTTGTTTTAAACGTATACTGAGACAGGGTGAAATGAACGGAGTCTCGTTTTGTCAGGTCCTCTGACAACCGAGGAGCGTTTTCACTTTTAATTTTTTTAAAGTGTGAGCGTGGATCATAATAACAATATTCTTTAAGGTACTTCAAAGAATGCTGTTATTGTGCTATTCATACTAATTATAGCTTGAATAATCATTATATTCCAGGATATCAGAAAAATCTAAAACACCCTATAACAACTGAAATCATTGTTTCTGTGAACTTTCGATTCAATTAGCTGAACTTGATGTCATAGGAGCTTCAGATGAGGGCACCATGCCAAACTTACTGTACTTCTTGGAACGTACATACATATAGTACATGTTCGTATGTACATGATGAGGGTGGGTACAGATGTTGTCCGATTCAATAGCAGTGATGACCGCATGAAAGTCATAGCGCAACAAACAACCCTAAAAACAAAGCCGACAACCAAAGCGAATGTGAACAGCAAAATAATAAGTAGGTACTGACTCCTGTCGGGATTACAACAACAATGAGTGGTCACGCACCCGACGAGGGTGAACAAGTTTGTGTTTACGCGATGTACTGGGCTTAGCCGGAGAGTCGAGATGAGATGAAATTCTATTAAGGCAATCCTCAGGGTGGAAAAATGCCAATTAAGGGTTTTTAGTATCAATTACAAGATGAATCTGAGCTGTCAATGTGTGAAATTCCTCGGGGACGCAATGATTTATTGCATTGTGTAATTTTGTCTAGTGTTGGTTTGCTGGTTACGTAGAAGTGGCGAGAATCGACCAGGTGTAGGGTTTATATAATTCACCCAGAATTTAATTGAGTAAATTGCATTTCTATCGAATAGATGGCTCGATAGATATTTCAAGGTTCACTTTTTATGTCTCAGAATTGGAATAGCAAGTAAGAGAATAATTAATAATTCTATCTCAATATTATGGGAAGTAATTTGAGTGTCAAATCCGAAAAATTAACTCATTATTAAGCTCAATATTACTTACTCGACTGAGACGTGAGCGTGTGATTATTAAGCTCGAAAAAATCTCTTCCTCGCCAGCATACCTAAATTATTCTAGTTCATATCAAAATAATAAAAGTATGCAGAAAATAAAAAAAAATCTTCGGTAAATATTGATATAAACATGATTTTACAGTTAACAATTTAATTAAATTCATCTCTCCTTATTTGAAAATTTCCAAATTTGATGATGTTTCTGAAAAATCATGTTTTTTTGGGACTTATGTACCTTTTTTCAGGAATGGTTTGAAATATGTTGATGAATATTTTCTTGTGTGCTCTTTAGTAAATGAAATATAATTCATCCCTTACGAATAAGAAAAATTGAGCAGAACCATAAAAAGTAGGCTCAAAGCTCAGAAAAAATAGATTGAACTTATGGGCAGGCCTCTTCACAGCTACTTGTTATGTCTCTATTCAGAGAGCTCAATTAGGATTCTATTGACTTTGGCGATTTTATCTTACCACTAGGACACGGTCCATCTGCAAGAAGTCCAAGAACTTAGTCCAATCAGTATTGCTTGGATTTATTTTTTCCAGCATAGGTGTTAGATTTGTGGCTAAAGAAAATACCAAGTATCGGTGATCAGACAGTGAAACTTCATTCGATAAGTGCCATCCAGTTATTGATTAAACTATTCTAGGTAAACATAGTGATACATCAATAACCACCCTTCTGTGTGGAGCAGCAAAAGTGGAAGGAATCCGAGTGTTTAAAGTCATCAGCCTCGCAGAAATTATAGAATCCAAAGAGCGTATTTCCTCTGGCGTTACATTTGTTGCTGCCCCAGTTGGTATGCTGTGAGTTAGCATTGCAGCCCATCAAAATTTCTAGTCTCTCCGATTCAGCGTACTGAATCAGGTCCTTCAAACCCTGTATTGGTGGCGGAAGTAAAGAGTCAAAAGAAAAGTAAGCTGAGGCGCTTAGCGTGTGTTTCAGCCTGGCATTTTTCCGGGTATTGCATGACCATCGCTGACAGGTCACGGCTTGAAAACTGTCTGATCATAGTGACCAGGCAGATTGGAAACCATTTAATCATAAAAAATCTTTGATCCCGTGCTTGAATTGAGTCCGTAGATCTTGCTGCCTCGAACTCAAAGCTCCTGTACAAATACAATGTAAAGGGAAGTTTGCAGTTTTGTCAATTTTTCGCTTAAAATGAAGGACGAAGCCTGGGCGTGTTGTAAATTGATCTGAACTAATCTTATACATTCAGCCATAGAAATGTCTGGAACTGATGTCTTGGGATCCCTTTGCAGGGACACTTAGGGAATGCCTACGTAAACTCTATAGAATAAAACGTCCAGTGGATCTTTGCGGTTTACTCTGGAGATCTGCTCGTAGACAGTCACAAGAGTTCGCGCTTCACGACTTCTTGATTTGGCTATATTTAACCGCATACAAAAAGTAGCTCAGTACCATAGGGTATCTGTTCCGAAGCGTCGAAAACTTCTGTACGATCGCCAAGTTGAAATCATCTTTACTGGTGGTATCATTCTTCCTGGCTACCAAGCATGCCAGTGATGTCACCTGTACTCTTGCGAGGACCAGGAATCCAACAACTGACATGGTATGGTTTGACAAGATTGGTGTCCAAAATGGTCAACTGCCAATACCCAGTTTCCGAACGATCTGTATGAGCCACTCCTTAGAGGTTTTATTGGATCAGGCGCCTTGGAGGTGACCGACCACAAATTTTGCTTGCGTGAAGTTGTAAACTGGTCCCGACTTCGTTATGTAACGCCACAGTTCGTTCCTATGGATAGTTCACTGACCATTGGTCAGTTTGCTATCCTTCTTAGACACACCTATTACAACGATGAGAGAAGAGGACGCGGCTTCTGCATACTTTTTTCTCTTTGCTTTTGCGGACGAAGGAAGGCTCAGCCTCTGTGAGATCTCTCTCGCTGATTTTGGCACATCTCGGCATTTTACGTTCAAAAAACTAAGGTATTGGCTTTTGCTTCATCCTTTCGCTTCTTCCGCATACCACTGCTGACGGATTTGGCAACTATGCTGGCCGACAAGGAGATTTCCGGTGTAACCCGTGCCTTTTTACCTTTCAGCGTCATCGGTGATTTCCGATTTGCTTCGAAAATCTATACTTCCTGTACAGAGACTTCCTCTGTTGACGGCTCAGAGCTTTCGCTGGTTCACAATGTTCAGTTGAAGTGCTTTTGCACCCCATTATCAGTTCAGGACATTTTTGACACGAACTGACAGCCTTAGCATCAGCAGCCAACCTTTCTTTCGCTACTCCAGGTAGGCTCAGAGGTTTCGTTGCCTAACATCTAGTCTCCAGGGAAACACCTACAGTTATTACTGCATTGGTCTCCCTGTCCAACTTTGCCTCCACAGTTTTTCAGAGTTCAGAAGAACGAGCACTTTTACTTTCTGTACTATTTGCGGGCGTCTCGTTTACAATAGCCAGAATAGCCTCCTTCAGTGCATCCTTCCTCCTATTTTATGAGAATTTGGGAGAAATCATTTTTTCCCCTGATGCGGCCGTAGTTGGACCTCCAGCTGACGCTGTATTCTCCTTTCCTGAGCGTCTGACCAGAGAGGGATGCTATCAGAAAGTTAGAAAATTTGCTGGCCATGAAATCTTCCACGATGGTAAAATGTGAGCTTCCATTGCAACCAGGGTCTTCCATTGTAGTCGTACATAAAATTGGAGCTTGCAGAATTTAAAGCCCTGCTGTAATGAGCACGCCCAGTACGAGTGCATTTCCAAACTCACCCTGGCTGCCATCTGTAGGTATGATTTCTTTCGAATTCATCATTATGCTTGCTTGGTGTGACATCTTGCGATGCACGGGCCACCTGCACCACGGCAAGGTGGTGCCTGATCGAGAGGGGAATTAATATTTTAGTAGCAACACTTTTAATTAACTAGAATTGATTTGAAAAAGCTTAAAAACCAAATTAGCTTTTTTACTTATTCCAAATCAATTTCGCTGGTCTAGAGGCTCTACAGCTCATTATTATCATACTTCTTCTAAAATAAGTTCAAACTTATGTCTCCTCCCACGTACAAAAAAACTAAATTAAAAATGTTGTTTGACTGACATCTATTGATGTTGAAAATCGTTCTCATAAACACCACAACCAAAATCTCAATACATCAACAAGACAATTATTTCAAATTCATCATCATTCAATTCAGCAAGCATGAAAACCAACAACAACAACGAAAACAACGCAAATGTTTGAAAAAAAACATTCACACCAACAAAGCCTGTAACAAACAGAAAACTTTTCAATTTTTAATGTATTCATACCCCTCGGTAACTGAACATTTTCACAATTGCCCTGCAACTGTCTTCTATATCCTTCAGGACAAACTCCGATATTCGTACACATGTGACAATTTTCCCAAACTCCACTTTGTCGTCATCGTTTTCAAGTCTTCTCTCTATTATCCGAATACAAATTCTACCATTTCACTCAGGGTAGCTTTCAGAGTTTTGATGATTAAGTGAACAAGTTACGGTACAAGCCGCATCACATGCGATCACCTCACGATTCGATTCTTCTTCGATTCGTAACTTTGAATCGAAGAAAACTCGATAGATATGTCAAGGGAAAACAGCGGAAATTGGCGTACACTTCATTTCCTAGCCACTTTCTTTCGAAAGGTCATAAGAGCAGATTGTGGAATGTCTAAGATTTTGAGTCCGCAGGAGAGAATATAAAAGGCATTCCATGCCGATGATTGAATACGACCTCCATCCTTGCTGTTCATTGTCTTATGGACTACTGGATGACACAAGAGAAGATTGATTTGAAATTTCGTGTACTGACTCGTGTCCCAATAGTTTTTCCCTCGACAGCCTAGCGCTGAAACTGCTACCACTACCTCTACGTAAGCTATATTCTGGCAAGGACATCATTCTGATGATTTTTATGTCATCCGGAAAATCCTCTTTCGAATTTACGACTTTCAAAACACCCTTCGTGGCTTTCAAAACTCCATCCACGAAAACATCATACTCTGCCCACCTCCCCTGCTTTAAGCACTCACCAGCCTACTCTCCTGTATGTATTACAAATGAAATTTTAAATTCACACTCTCACGTACTTTAGATCAGATCCAAAAAGACTTTTGTTACCGCACTGCCATTGCTGCGCTCAGGCTTTTACAGTCTAATACTTCGCAGACATTTTGGTGTCTTTCCATCTGAAAATAGTCTGGTTTCGTGCATGAGACACAGTGTGGAATATTATAATACGTCGTCGTCGTCAAAATGAATGTGTACAGATCTAAAAGGTCGAGCAGAACACAGAGTCAGGGTGGCTAAGTGAAGTTGGTACGAATACGAAAAAGAACCGGAAGAGGGTGTGGGCGGAATGAGAGTCCTTCGAATGCATCAATACGGTGTGCAAAGTAGAGGATTGTTTTTTATACTAAAAACATTAAGTAGCTGCTACTTAACTTCGATCGGATTAGAGCTAAAAATATATTCCGTAGCGGTTGCTTTTTAGTGACTGAGGCTTTTTAAGGATATACTTCGAAGGCTGTATTATTTGCTATCTTTTTAACAGATGTATGGGGGATATGGATGCTGATAGGCTTGAGCTTGGCAATTGTTGAATTTTTAATGATGATTTTGACATTCATTGCTTTTCAACGAAGATGCTATTTACCGTGGAAGGAAGTAATCCTTTAAGTGGTATTTTGATATCTTTATTTAGTAATAATGGAATGCTTGGTTCTTGGTTCAATGTGAAGAATATACCAACAGGAATTTATCGTTTGTATGTGAAATATCTGTAATTATACTAGATCATAATGAAGGAAACAACAAATTGGATACAGACGATAATTTCGAAATTACTCTAATCACGATCCAGACCAAGTTATATGAGTTTCTAAAATAAAGTTTAGTTATTGAAGATGCTACTATTATTTACCATAAAATTATTGATTGATTTTGATGATTGCTTGATGTAATCGAAAAAGAAATTATTGATCAATTTTGATGATGGAATCAATAGAAACCAACCCATACATAAAAGTCGATTACCACAGCATTTCGAAAAAATCATAAGTTGAATTCTTACTTTACTTTACTTTACTTACTTTGTTTCTTTTACTTAGTCTCGGGCAGGTTTCCGCACACAGTCGGCCAGCTCATCGAGTATGCTCTGGGGCTGGTTGAGGAATGGGCGAATACCGTGGGGCTCGGCATCAACACTAATAAAACTGATCTTGTACTTTTTACAAGAAAGTACAAAATTCCTGAATTACCTCCAATCAGGTTGAGCGGCGCAAGGTTAAGCCTCAAGTCACAAACTAAGTTCTTGGGTCTTATTCTGGACAGCAAGCTCACCTGGAAGGCGACTTTGGAGGAGAGAGTAAAGCGGGCTAGCAATGCGATTTACGTCAGTAGGAGAGTGCTGGGTAAAACGTGGGGTCTAAGCCCTGCCTTAACGCACTGGATCAATATGGCGATAGCCAGGCCTATCCTTGCTTACGAATGCTTGGTCTGGTGGCCAGCAGTGAATAAGACTACCTTTGCTAGCATGGCGAACAGAGTTT
Source organism: Nemotelus pantherinus (assembly GCA_963978885.1). Taxonomy (NCBI): domain Eukaryota; kingdom Metazoa; phylum Arthropoda; class Insecta; order Diptera; family Stratiomyidae; genus Nemotelus; species Nemotelus pantherinus. Next base: position 11,119,363 of record OZ022265.1, read on the forward strand.
AGCGGCTGGCGGCTCTCTGCACCACACGTGCTTTTGCCTCGACTCCTTCGTCTGCTCTGAATGTCCTGCTTCATCTCCCTCCGCTTGACCTATTTGTTAGGGGCTCTGCCGCAAAAGCTGCTGTCAGGATTAGGAAATCGGGGCACTACGAGCCACAGCAGAATTGAGCGGGGGTACGCAGGTAGCACCGACTACTTGGTCCCCACTCTGTGCTTCGAGCGGGGATATCGGGCGACTGTGGTGGATGGGCAGGAGTGGAATCGGCAAACGGGCGCAACAACTCTTAGCATCTACACTGACGGCTCTAAAACGGCTGCCGGAGTGGGTGCTGCAACATTTTCCGCAGATGCAACTATGGGAGCAGCTTTCAGGCTTCCTAATCACTGTCGTATTTTTCAGGCGGAGGTTTTTGCGATACGTAAAGCCGCAGACTTAGCATACGCCAGAGATACCACAAGCGGCGGTTAAAGCTCTGATGTCTTATACATACAAATCGAAGTGTGTACTTGACTGCAATCAGGCCCTGAGTAGACTGGGCAACAACAGAAGAATCAGAATTTTCTGGGTTCCTGGTCACAACGGCATTGAAGGAAACGAGAGGGCGGACGCGTTAGCCAAGCACGGGGCTAGCCTTCCCCTGTCAGGATCGGTTGACATTCCTACTCCAATCCAAACAATCAATGCTCAATGGACTCCAATATGATGCAAGGTGCGATGTGGACATGGCGTGCAACTCAGACCTGCAAGCTAACCAAAATCATGTGGGGGTCGTACAATATCGTAGCTACTAAGTATCTGCTCGAATTGACGCGGACTGACTGCAAGCGGCTGGTCGGCATCATTACCGACCACTGTCTTGTAGAAGCTCATGCCATGGAAATGGGACTCCTAACCAGCGACACCTGTAGGAAGTGTCAAGAGCCGGGAGTCTCAGAAATAATCCAACATCTTCTGTGCCACTGCCCGGCACTGGGGAGAACCAGGCAGCGCTGCTTTGGTGAGCCCTGGCTGGTAGATCTCTCACATGTAGCAGAGCAGAGGCTGAAGGACATACTTCAGTCCGCAAAAAAGTCCGGGGCCTTCGATGGCCGTTTGGACTGAACTTTCCTTCTCCGGGTCCATTTATCTGGTATCACTACGGACCAATGGGTCTATGTGTGGCCCTGTGCCAGCCAGTTAAACCTAACCTAACCTTACTTTACTTACATCCCTTGCTCTGGAATATCAATGCCCGGGCATATATGACAAATTTTCAATTTTCCAGTGGTCCTTAATCACTCATATCCTATCGTTGACATGTGAGCTGTGAGGCAAAATTTTCAATTAGCTGGTTTGTACGACCATTAGTCAAAATACAGGTATGGACAAGTTGACCATAAGTGAACAGTAATTGGATTAACTTTTTCAGTCAAATAAAGGACGAATAATAAAGAAGATCCACAAACTAAAGGCAAAATTGTTGTGCTTTAAGACAGTGTAGTTGAAAAGCAAATATTTATTTTTCAAACGGTTAAATAAATAAAATATTGAAAGGTGGAAAAAGTAGTGATTTAGTTTTACTTCACTCTGTTTACGAACACATATATGTAATTAATTAGCTTCAATAAGTAATTAACATATAATTAATATATTTCTTTAAATTAAGGTAACATTCTGAAAAATGAAGAGAAACGGCCGTATAAACTTTGTTATTCACTTTTTCTATATTTGTTAATGCTAACTTTAGCAGTAAGATCAGACTAAACTATAGTTAAAAGTGAAGTTTGATCTTGTGAATTTATTAAAGAAAAATAATGAAAGATACATCACTCCTCTTTGTATTTCGCCACTCATCATGAGTCATCATAAAGAACATTTGTGGACAATAACTATAATTGTTTGCACGTTACAATATAATAGTACACCATACTATAAACTAAATTTAAGTGAGTTAATTAAAATCAATTGAATTTTGCTGAAACTTATTGAAAAGCTTTTAAACGTAGGTGGGGGTTCATTTTATGAACGATGTAATAATTCAAGAAAAATTTAAACCATAAAACTAGTTATAACAACTAAAAAAACAATAAATCATCGGAGTCAATCTTTGGAACTTTACTGCGCTTGAGGCTTCTTTTAACGCACTTAATAAGCAGCTTAAAGGTTCTCGCAAGGAGATAAAAAACTCATCAAATTTGCATTAAATCGCCATCCATAACACTCTTCCTGGAGCACTCTATGCTGAGTTTGCCCCTTCTCCTCCTATTGAGCGTACTGTTGTACATGTTATCCTTACTCCAACTTCCGATCTACTGGTCTGTTGTATTGTGTAACATTTTTTCGCTGAGTTTTTTAGCTTCAATCTCTTTCGCTTTCCTATATCTCTCCTCTTTATTCTTGGGAGACTTCAACATGCCTACTGAAAAGTAGGACTCTAATAACTTCAGTTTACTATTCTACAATCATCTCTCTGTTGCGACTTCTTCCTTTCATTCACTTTGTTCTTGTTCTCAAATTAACTACCTTCGCAATACTGACAACAAAATTCTCGATGTAGTTCATTCTAGCATTCCTTAAAATTCCCTTTCTCCCTCCTGCTCCTTTCTCATATGTGAAACCTGATTCTCATCACGCTCCACTCCTGGTTTATGTTGACTTTAACTTTCAGGAAAGGAAAAAATGACCTTCTATTCAATGTTAAATCAATCATATCAATTGGTATTCGTTTTTAAAAGGATTGGATGTTGATTGTGCATTGTCCAAGTTCTACTCTTTCGGTTCTAATCCTATCTTTTGCTTTACTCCCATAAAATGTCCTCTCAGACCTAATGATATCCATTGGTTCACATTGAAAATCTGAAGAAGACGGGTTTACCCACTGGACTTCTACTTTTTTGAGCATCGAAGCTTCAATCTGTCCTAATCAACTAAAATATTTTTGAACCTAAATTCGTTAGCTCAATTCCTCAGTTCCTGATTCTATGTACCTTGATGATGTTATTGAATCCAACCCTCAGGCTATTTGCAATTTATTTGCTGCCTTTTTTCCTCCTCCTCCTCCTTTAAAAAATAGTCAGTAATACCTCTATAGCTTCTGTTTTTCCTTCCTTATATTTGTTTAGTACCACTCTTTTGGAAGTGAGAACTCTTATGCACACCTTAAATTTTGATGCTGTTTCCGCTCAATACGCTTTTCAAATCCCTCTCATCCTCCTTTTGGGTTTCTTTAGCTATTTTTTTCAACATCAGCCTTGCATCTGGTGTATTCCCTTCTTTATGGAAATCTGCCAATATTTTCCCAATCTTCAAATCTGGTGAACAATCTGTCGTTTCTAATTATCATCCTATATCCTTCCTCTGCTCTTTTAGCTAATTTCTTGAACGCCTTGTCTATAATAGATAGAGTTTATCCGTCTCTAAAACCTTTACTTGCTCTTGAGCCTTCTGCCTTCAATTACATGGTGTCCGATCCCATTGAGCTGAAATTTCCAGAGGACATAGATGTATATATTGGGTAGTTTCAAATACAGATATCTTTAACTCTTTGGTGGTGGCGGGCATTTTAGTGAATTTTCAGGCACTCTTATATTTCCAAGCAGTGTAAATTTTTATTAGAAAAAGTATTGGGAAAGAAAACTTAATATTTTTTTTTCAACTTGCCTAACTTGCCTATGTAAACTAGATCGCCTCCTCGCGGTGCATCCTGGGTAACGCTAAATGATCTAGACTCTCTTCATGATCACGACCGCTTTCGTCCTCGGACTTCTCTTTGTCTAACGACTCGTTGTTGCACTTGGGCTGGTGGTTGTAGCATTCCGGACCTAGTCGTCCTCAGGCGCGGTAGCGACGGAGTGAAATCCGCTTCGTGAACGGCTCCGGGTTAATACGACCATCTCCGTCCCGTTAAAACCCTGGCAGGCCTCTTAGTACGTTCTCTCGTCTCGTCACCATTAAGTTGGTGGTGTAGGTTCAGTTGAGTTGGACTCCTGATTAGCACCGATCCGGCTCTGACCACTTGTCCCCATAAGGGCTGGTGGCAACCCTCGCATGGCCTCCCTGCTTGCATTAGATTACCATGGGATCATTAAAGGTGACTACACAATCGGACTTGGGATAGCGGCTTTGAGTGGGGACCCTTATAAAATGAATAGAAAAAACAATAATAACAAACCAAAACTCGTCAGGCAAAAGCCTGACAACAAAATTAATCCAACCCCTTATGTGAAGGGGGGGACAAAAATGGCTGTGTCAGCGATTGCAGCTAAAGTCGCAGGGAGTAGAGATATGGCGAAGGAGCCAGCTCTGCAGACTGAGACTAAGGCTGCTGTAGTTCGTGGAGACATGACGAATGAGTCAGCTCCAATGGCTACCGGCACAGCGACTAAGCTTGCAGAGGGCTGTGGAGACATGACGAATGAGCCAGCTCCACGGCCAATCAGCTCTTCCTCAACCCCTGTTTCTGGCGTTTCCGGGGCTCTGGTCACCAAGCCTGGCCTTGTGAAAGCCACGAAGCCCATTTGTGGCCAGTGTGACGGGAAGGTAGTGGCGAATGAGCCAACCCGTCCGTCAACAAGTGCTACCTCCGGTGCCACCTCCTCCTCAGGCACGCAACGCTCCTCTGCCAAATCATCTCGGGCTTACGGAACTAGAAGGGCAGCCTTCAAAGTTCTGAGGAAATTTCAAAACGTCTCCCCTGACACAATGTCCGACAAGGACAAAAAGTCCCTTGAATGGGCAAAATCCTACACTGGGGAGCACCCGCTCCCTCTAAATCCTGCAGGTACAACTCAGAAACGACAGAGGTCGGCTGAGCAGAAGTACCAGGGCAGGCAAGACTGCAAAAAGCAGAAGACAACAACCAGCCCCTCAGGGATAACTCGGCCGTTTAATGAAATGGCCAAAGAGTGCCTTGTCTGGGCTGTAATTGATGCCAGCAAGGGAGATGGAATCATCTCCTCCGAAAACTGGCTCAAGATAAGGCAGGCTCTCTTCGTAGTCTGCTGTAAGCTGCAGAAGGCTAGCTCGGGTCCTCCACCTACGGTGAATGACGCGGGCTGGTACAAGGGAATCAGGCTGGTCGCGTGTGGAGACCAACGATCGGCCGATTTCTACAAGCAGGCTATCTCCGAGCTGGGGGAACTCTGGCCAGGCGCCAAGATTAAAGTGGTGACCAAGGATGAGATCCCCAGTCGGCCAAGATGCAGGACATGGATTCCTGCTTTCCATTCGGATCCAGTGGAGGTCCTGGACATCATTCGGCTTTTCAACCCTGATCTTCCTACGGAGGATTGGAGGGTTGTGAAGATTGGTGAGCCGGTGGACAATCGGCGGGAAGCCCTTTTCGTCATCAACGATAAGGCGCTGCCGGCATTGGATGCTCGAAAGGGCATCATCAGGTACGGGGTCGAAAAACTGGCCCTACGTATCTATCGAAGCGACAGGCCAAAGAGCTCTGCTTCGGGAGATCCGATACCTGCCGAGCCTGACCCAAAGATGGTGACCCAAACGACAGTGGAGCCACCTGAAAAAGGGTCTGATATCTCTCTGAGGGAGAAATCTGATGAGGAATCGGATTTGGAATCCCTCCTTGCCGATGGGGTTAGTGTCGGAACTGCCTCCGATTTGGGTGGCTGCCTGGACCTCATGACTCTGGGCGCAGAGCAAGAGGCTGGGACGGCTTCTATGTCCGAGGGGGAGGACCTTGACCTAACCCTAATTAATTGATTCACTAATGGTGAAGGTACTCCAAGTGAATCTTCACCATTCCATAGCAGCATCAGCTGCCCTGCTACTCCGCCTGTCTAAGACAGAGGAGGAGCTAATTCTCATCCAAGAACCATGGGTTGTTAACAACCGGGTTTGCGGGTTACGCACCAATGAATACAGACTGATAACACCTGACGGCTCTTGTAAGCCACGTGCCTGTATTCTTGTCAGGAAAACCATAAATGTCCTTGTATTACATCACTTCTGTGACAAGGATAACATGGCTGTTGCAGTAGAGTGCGACCAAAGACCATGCTGGTTTGCTTCTTGCTATATGGCACATGATCATGGCACTAGCCCTCCCTGCGACATTGTCAGGGGGATCGTGGCTGAAGCCAGGAAAACAAGTGTGCCGCTGATACTGGGAGCTGACGCTAACGCTCATAACGAAGTATGGGGTAGCTCCAATACAAATGGTCGAGGCGAGGAACTTCTTGATTTCATCCTTGCCCACGACCTCTTCATCGCCAACACTGGCAGCGAACCGACCTTCCTTACCTCAAACCGAAGGGAGGTGCTTGACGTTACCTTGATTAGTGGGCGGCACTCGCAACTTCTCCGTGACTGGAGGGTTCTACAAGAGTGTTCTTACTCTGATCACAGGTACATATCGTACAACGTGGCTGGCCGCAGCTCTGCCGAGCAGGTAGCCTTTATTAACAGAAAGAGGACGGACTGAAAGCTTTTTAATTCTCTAATTCGATCCTCACTGGAAAGTGTTCCTAAGAGCATTGACTGCTATCATGAACTGGATAAGGCAGTTGACACCCTTACTAGTTCTCTCAACTTCGCGTCTAGGGAAGCTTGTAAGCCACCCACGGGCAGGGGAAATCCCAAGCCCCTCTGGTGGAATAAGGAGATCAGTACCTTGCGAAGAGAATGTAGGAGGGAGTTCAATTGCTCAAAAAGATCTAATGACTGGTCGATGTATAAAACGAAGCTTAAGGCTTTTAAGTATGCCGTACGTAAGGCAAAGAGGTCCTCATGGAGATCTTTCTGTGGTAACGTGGAGAGTCTCAGCGAGGCAAATCGCCTTCGTAAGGTCTTAAGCGCGACACCAAAAGCTATGGGGTGCATCATGAATCCTGAGGGCATTTGGACTAGTTCGAGCGCAGATACTCTCAAAGTACTGATAGACGCACACTTTCCGGGCAATCATTGCCCTCTAGAAGTGGCGTGTCAGACGGAGCAAAATTACAGTTCAATCCCGCCGTTCAGAATATCAAATTCTCAACTGAGGTGGGCCATTAACTCATTTGAACCGTTTAAGTCCCCGGGCCCTGATGGCGTTCTTGCGGCTGACATTCAGCAGTCCATGGAAGTATCGCTACCTTGGCTCAGGGAGATTTATAACGCTTGTCTACGCTTCTCGTATGTTCCCACCAGCTGGCGGGAATCCAGAGTGGTGTTTATTCCCAAAGCAGGAAAAGTTACGCATGTTAAGCCGAAGGACTATCGTCCAATAAGTCTTAACTCCGTCCTGCTAAAGATTTTGGAAAGGATAATTGATTACCATATTAAAAGATCAGTCGATCCTATGCTGATCTCGCAGTCGCAGCATGCTTATACCAAAGGTAAGTCTGTTGAGACCGCTCTTCACGTCCTTATTGAGCAAGTAGAGAAATCTCTTGCTCTAAAGGAATACACGCTTGCTGTCTTCCTGGACATAGAGGGGGCCTTCAACAACGTTAATTCTAACGCAATTGTTGAGGCTCTCTCGGTGCTGCATGTGGATGAACGGTTGGTTGCTTTTATTGTGCAGCTTCTCAAAAGTAGAGTTGTAATCTCTACGCTGGGTAATGCCAGCGTAAGACGAGGAGTCAGCACGGGCACACCTCAGGGTGGAGTTCTCTCTCCCCTGCTGTGGAACATCACGGTGAATACTCTTCTAAGGAAGCTGGACCGCGCCGGCTGCAAAGTGATTGCTTACGCAGACGACATAGCTGTTTCAGTGTCGGGAAAGTATTTATCTACGCTATCGGAGAGGTTAAATCACTCTCTTGACATTATTTCGCGTTGGAGTCGTGAGTGCGGCTTGAATGTGAATCCTAATAAAACGGAGCTAGTGCTGTTTACAAGGAGGTACAAAGTTCCTGATTTTGAGTTACCCAAATTGAATGGGGTCTCCATTAACTTGAGCCAGAAGGTCAAATACTTAGGGCTGATCCTTGACTCGAAGTTACTATGGACGTACAATGTGGCGGAAAGAGCTCGGAAGGCTTTCAACGCACTTTACTGTTGCAAAAGGGCCATAGGGGCGAGTTGGGGATTGCAGCCTCGTACTGTTGCTTGGCTTTACACTGCTGTGGTGGAACCAATTCTGTTGTTTGGGGTGGCGTTCTGGTGGCAGGCTGCTCTTAAGGCTACCTGCAAAGGACAGCTTGAAAAAGTGCGAAGAATGGCTGCACTACAGGTAACTGGAGCGCTCCGCTCCACTCCTACTAAGGCACTGTTTGTGCTACTACATTGGCTTCCAACCAACCTACTGATCTCACAGCAAGCTAATCTTGCTGCTGTGAGACTAAACTGTATCTCAGCATGGAATAGGACAGAGTTCGGTCATGCGAGGATCTTGGTCGAGGGAGTACCCGCACCAGCGGTTGTTGACTACAACGCCCCTCAATGCATACTGGATTTGGAGTTTACAACTCGCATTCCATGCAGGGAGGAATGGTGTGATGGTATCACCCTTGATAATGGGCTTATCCATGTGTACACTGACGGCTCAAAGCTAAACAATAGAGTTGGGAGTGGTGTATACTCAGATGAGCTGAATCTCAAGCTGTCCCTCCGTCTACCAGACCACTGTAGTGTCTTTCAGGCGGAGGTGGTAGCTATTTATCAGGCAGTCGACTGGCTTCTGTGTAATCGAATATTCGGGATCAATATTGGTATTTTCACAGATAGCCAAGCGGCTATTAATTCCCTTGCTGGTCCTTGTACAATGTCCAAGATTGTTGCTGAATGCCGTGCATCTCTTAGGGAGATGTCGAGACATTCGGTTGTTCAATTGATTTGGGTACCTGGACATAGGGGTTTTCAGGGCAACTGTGAGGCCGATGAGCTAGCAAGGCTTGGAACTTTGCTACCTGACGTCTCTTGCTCCTTTTCAATAGGTATACCGATGACATCGGTCAAACTGGCCATAAGGCAAAAATATCTTGAGGACGCTAAGAAGTCCTGGGCAGATGAATCTTCCTGTGTGATAACAAGGCAGTCCTGGGTATCCATGGATGCGCATCGCACCAGGCAGCTTTTAGGCTTAACTCGAAGCGCCCTTCGTTGCACTGTGGGCGTTCTAACGGGCCACTGCCTCATAGGACGACATGCACAACGTTTGGGCGTAGAGTTTAATGACTTCTGTCGGAGCTGTGGCTCTGAGGATGAGGAGGAAACCGTCCTTCACCTCATGTGCCAGTGTCCGGCTTTGGCAAGGAGAAGACTGGCGGCACTTGGTGCACCCTTTCTCTCAAACCTGACGGAACTGTCCCTGGTAGAGCTAAAGGGGATAGTCCGGTTTCTCAAAGGAAGCAAATGGTTTCCTGACTTTAGTGAGTAGAAGAGAGTCACTAAAATTATTGTGGTATCACAACGGGCCTCTTCTGTGCCTATGTGTGCTGGTCGTCAGGCCTCTGAAGATCGGCAGCCACGTTAACCTAACCTAACCTAACCTATGATAAAGAATTGGAAATTTTGAGCCTGATGTAGGCGCTGAGTGCCCAAAAGTAAGCAAGGATTTTTTTTCAAATTTCGGTTTGTCATAACATCTAAGAAAAACAATATATCATCGTTAAATTTGCAGAGCGTATTGATCTTGACTAAAATTTAACACACATGGATTTCCAAGGTAGTGCGGGTAACCCTGTAGCTGCGGCAGGCTCCTGAAAAAAATCCTTCAAATTATTGACCCTCCTGAAAAATTTTTGATTTTTGAAAAAAAATTCAAATCATTGATAAATTTTAACCTTTGTGCTTCATGTCAAATTGAAATTTTGAAAATTCTAATTCAAACAAGAACGGCAACCCATCACCAAATTACCTCTAGTTTGAGCATTCGAAATTTCTGTTCACGAGAACTGACGGCCGGATAATCCGATCATACTGAAATTTACAGGACATGTTGGATTAACTAGAACCAGGTCTGATAGAAGTTATTTTGAAATGCGGGCAGCCCTGTGGAAGTGGCACAATCTTGAAAAATCACTGCCTATGATTTCCGATTCGGCTATCACATTTTAATAAAATTCACAAAATATTTGAACCTTACTCTAGACAACATTTGGTGAAAATTTAATTGAAAAATTGGAATAGAATTGCCAGCTATGGTGATTTTTGTTTCCTAAATCTTGCAAAATTACTCAGCAAAATAAAGCTTTTTTCCCTATAACTTTCGGTCTAGTCATGGAATCAAAACGAAGCCCATGCAGTAAATGGACTTTATGGTAAACCACATGTCGAGGAATTTCGTAAAAAAATCATGAAAGAGCTGCCAGCTATGATAATTTTTGTAATTTTTTGGAATTTCTTTACTAAGCGAATATGTCATTAAATTTGCAAATGGGAATGATCCTGCAATAAAAATTAACCGCAAATATTAACGTTTTGAAAATTTGAAAAGTTTTGAGGGTGGTAACCCTAAAATTCTTCTCACCCGTTTAGCTTCCAGCGCAGTGATTCAATCGAAAGGAAATTCACAGGGTGGGTTTAACTTAACGTGAAGCAGATTTGGTATATAGTTTGCTTTGCTGCTAACACAGGGTAACCAGCATCAGACATTTTTGTAAATATTGCACCAACAGATGCTTCAAATTACATTTTCATATGCAACGCATTTGCAATAAAAATAAGGAACCAGTTTTTAAATTTTCCGAGTTTTGAAAATGTTTCGGATGGTAGCCTCAAACATTTAACCGCTGAAATTTTCGATGAAATCCTGCGATGAGAACGAAATTCAAAGGATAAGTTGATTTAAGTTTGAGTTTTTTATAGTAAACTTATTGCTGCTTCGTGGTAAAAGTGTTGCCAGCACTGAACATTTTCATCATCTATGTTATAGTTGGGTTTTGTTGCTTTGGATAAGGAATGGTTGATATGATACTACAAAAAAGTGTATAACGTCTATCCACATTTTTTTGTCATTCAAAGACAATTTCTTCGAAAATCAGTTTTCTAGCGGTTCTGATGCGCTAGACTTTTATTTATTTATTTGCACTCACGTGTTGTTTCTTGTGGTGGAAGGTTGTAGCCGGAGAGCAGCGGAGTGATTTGCTTTTCTTCGAAGGACGGTCTTTCTCTGGAATCGATCATACGTGAATCATCGCGTCGCAACTGCGCGTTCGTGTCCTCGTGTTGTTGGGACGTTTTTGTGTCGTCATTAAGTTTTAAAGTTTACGTATGGTAAAACCCACTATACGGGTGCTATCGCGACCGATGGCTAACCTCGTTCCTTGGAAAATAGTAAAAACCTAACGAAAAAAAAAATTGATTTGCTAAGTTCCTGTACATTTTTCTCCTGAAAGACATAAATCGCTTTTTGATGCTTTTTGTAATACATTACCTTCGAGAAATAAAAAAAATTGTATTAACTCGAATAAACCGCCTAATATTTGGACTAGCTTTCTTTGAATCCAAGCATAATGTTTTGAAAAACAAACTTTTTACCAAGCGATTTCCAAATTTTTATGCTGTTGACATCCTATCCCGCCTACTGTCACAATGCACTACGTCTGCACTACGACTCTCAACTTTTCTCATGCAAATCTCTTCTTTGAAATCAATTAACTAATCTTCTATTCAATTTGGAACCCATTAAATGGACATGGCATTAACTCTCTCGAGTGTAAGCAAACAAATTACATTTAAATAAGAAAATTAAATCGATCGAGAACCATGGTATGCTGATGGGGTTAAAATCCGGAAACTTTATGCTGTTCACTCACAGAAGCTTAACAGACCCGCTCGTAGAACAGTCAGTCACTTTCAGTTGAATATCGCTCGCTATGGTAGTTGTAATGTTCTCGTAAAATGTAAAGGAAAGTAAAGGAATTTTTTATTAGCACCTTGTTTCCTTCCACCGTTGTCCTGAGCTCTGACCATCAACTTTTTTCTACGGTACTCATCGCTTTTTTTTACCAATTTGAAATGCAGAATTTTTTCTCACGTTATGGAAATGAAAAACATCGGGGGAAGTAGCCAGGACTCTCGTTCTCTCCGAATGGCCATGCCGTTTAATCCCTTCAGGGCAGTCTGGCTATGTTTAATGCCCGTGTTGTGCAGTTTGCTGAGTTGGAAAATGAGCTGTAGTGTATTGGTCGTACAAGTAGCTGCTACTCTCTTGTGGGGGAGAGAAAGAAAAAGTTTTAAAACGGAAATTAAATCAGAGACTAACGTCATGTTGATCCCTTTTAATGTTAAGTGTTAAAATCCTTTTACATAACGACCAAGGATCTCTCCTTCCACTCGATACGTTCGTGATGTTGCCGGTCGTTAGCTCGTATAATTCAAGAGAGATTGAAGATTTGGTTGTTGCATCCTTGAATGGAATATCAAAGCAATGTTGGTTCGTTTCGTTGCTGGCATAGGATGTATGATGCAACCGAATGGTTCATTGTCCATTCGGTTCCGAGAAAATTGGATGGGTTGCGGTAAGTGGAGTAGTTCCATTATTCCTTTTGTCGTAAACGGTTTGGAATAAGTTTATAGGATATAGGGTAATGGATCTTTGTACAGAGTTTGTCAATATAAAAGCAGCAAGAAATCAGTGCTTGTCATGCAGGAAAACGTTTACATAATGGACATGCTGAAATGGATGTGGAATGGTCATGGCTTGTCCTTACTTGAGTTTGAAGATTAAGTAAGCACATGAGATTATTTATTTTGAACCAAACAAGGCGTACAAAAAACTTACAATTAATATTTAACAATTTATATAAATTTGAGTAATACACAATAATGAAAGAATTTTAAAAATATAACCATCTTTGGTAGTGAATTGAATAGGGCATTCATGACGTGAGCATCTTAATCAGAGCAGTTTTAAACCTAGGTCGGGAAATGATTGGGGAATAGTGTTTTGAGAAGCTATTGAATATTTTATCTATTGACTGGCTCATTGTTGGCGTAAACTCAGTAAACGTTTGTGCTTCGTCTGCCTTAATGATTCGTTGAAGGTGATCTTATTGGACAGAGACACAACATTGATCAAGCCCCTAATAACATCAAAAGTAAAGCAGAAGCATATGACTATCGTCCGCGAAGATAGACTTGATAGATTTAAGAGATTTAGTTTGTATCTGTATGAAGGTAGATTATCAAATTTGTAAGGATTATACAGATCCCTCAACGCAAAAAGCAAGAACTGCTTCTGCACTGATTCGAGCCTATCGCTATGGACATCAAAGGTAGGGTGCCAGATAATACATGCAAATTCGAGCAATGGCCGAACTAGAGCTACGTATAAAGACTTCGTGATCCATAGGCTTTTGAATTCCTTCGCAGGTCTTTTGATGAATCCAAGCTGCTTATTAGCCTTGCTTAAAACTTTGTCGTAGTGGAAATTATAACGCAGGTTTTTATCCAAAGTAACCCCGAGGTCGATGACATTGTCAACATTATTGATTGCAATATTATTGAGGCGGTAATCAAAATTTATATTACTGGTTTTGCGGGAAAAATCAATGACTTAACATTTACTGACATTCATGTCGAGATTATATTGTTTGCACCACTGCTCAAGAGAAAGAACAGTTTCGATTGAAGGAAAACTGAATCTGATTTCGATTTAATTGTGTGGTACATTTTCAGATCATCTGCATAAAAAAAAGTAAGGGATGTCTGATAAAACTTCAGAAAAATCTGATACGAAAATATTGAATAAAAGAGGCCCCAAATGACTACCTTGTGGTACACCTGATAACACTTTGATTTTTTTGAATAGGATACCCTGAAACTTAACGTACTGCGTCCTATTTTGAAGATAAGAGTCTAATCAGTTTAATAAGAGACCCGAAATACCAAATTTCTGTAGTTTGATTCAAAGAACATCATGATCAGCACGAACAAAGGCCTTGCTGAAGTCTGTGTACACTCTAAAAAGTGGGTCTATAATTAATACTTTGATAATATGAAATATATTCATTTTTTCGTTTAAAATAACGAATCACAGATTTTTTTACACATTCGATGTGCATTTTTTGCTTTTACGTCATATCAGCTGAATAATACACACAGATTTTTATAAATTGAAGCAAAAAGAGTGTAAATTTGCTAGTTTGCTGTTCACCTTTGCGCCAAAGCCATAGAATTGCATCATTTTTTACGGTAACATTACACGATTTGGTCGTAAAAAAATACTATTTTTTCGCACTTTTGTAATGTTACATCTTTAATAGTAGGAAACCAGTTTCCTACTATTATAAGGGTAAAATTCAACTAAATTTTTTTTGAGTGTAAATGGTATCAATTTGATGCCCTTTTTCCATGCCACACAGAACATCTGAAACGAGAAATACGAGGTTGGTAGAAGTTGGCCTACCTTTTCTAAAACCATGTTGTTTTTCGTTCAGAAGAGGTTCTATTAGAGTAGTGAGCTTATCACAGACAATTTTTTCAAATAGTTTAGGCAATGCTGACAGTATTGCAATGCCTCTGTAATTATCAACTGACCACTTATCACCACATTTGAAAATCGGGGTCAGATGGGATGATTTTCAGAAGGAGCGGAAAACCCCACAAGAAAGTGATTTATTGAAAATGTATATAATATCCTTTTCAGCTAAGTATTTTAAAGCTTACTAGTTCGCAGACATTGTTCTTATTTCTCACGTGTGTAATAAAAATAATGCCTTTGTGCACTTTGTTAATTTAACTACAAATAATCACTCCAAGAAGCTAAGCCTTGATTTAAAATGTTTTTTGGCCATTTGTTGAACATATTTGTTCACTTGTTCACTACGACTCTTAAACACATATTCATCCATCTATCATTTCAAGTCCCCAATCCATTTTCATCTTAGTACCCCAGCTCGAAAATCTTATTTTCCTCCGGAGGCAATTTCACATTTCCACTCCTTAGCATCAATAATTCATCGCTTCCAAGGAACACATCGACCCTTTTCAGATCAGCTTGCACCACCGCCACTGCCGCCGCATTAGTATCAAATTCCCAACCTGAAATTAAGAGTTAATTTTTAATTGCTTATGCTCTGTGATTAATTTGGTACTTAAGTTTCCGTAATGATTCCAATTATATCACGGCGCCCGGCAAACCAATAGTAGTTCCTAAGGTGAAATGTTGCCTATTATGTGGAACGGCAGGACCCTCGAAAAGGATCCTCATTTCATAGCATCGTTTATCTTTGCCAGGAAAAATAGATGAACTCGGCGTGATATTACTACTTAAATTATTCAGGACTATCAAGGAACCACTTGATTGCCATCATTATCAAGTTGATACTTGCCGGTGATTCGATTCGGTTATTATGTCGGGTAGAATGACGTGTCTTATGTTACGTCATTTTTCAATGGCGAAACAAAATGTGTGATGAGATGGAGTCGTGTTTTCGTTCGTAAGGCTCAACAAATCTCAAGACTTTTCACATTTCGGAACGTAAATTACGATAATAAGGACAACAATTTGCAGGCAAAATATCTTGTAGAGTAATTTGAATTTTCTATTTTGGAATGAGAATACTTGTCAGCAGTGATATAGCACCGAATACAGACAAATAACGTTCGTAATATGTCGTCCAGAAACTATCCACCGCAAAACAAGAGATTTGTAACTTGAAAACTTTCCATTTTTAAGGACAACCATTAAACCAAGTAATTTCTGAACTCCAATTTCTTCCACCATTAACGAAATGGAACGCGTCGACTAGAGTCAGCACTAGTTGTTTTCATCATCATGATTCCGCTGGTTTGTTTGTTCCCGTTTCTGTACTCCAAACCACAGTTCTCTCTCTCAATTTCCGGAGGAACGTAATACATTTGCCGACATCATATTTTTTTCTTAGCGATAGTATAGCAATCGTAACGGCATGGACTTGTCGGACGCCGGGAAACAAATAGATGTTTGTTAAATTCACCGACTTGAGTAATAAGCATGATTCCTACTTACCTACCTGCAGCAACGACCGAGCACTAGTGCTCCCACTCGTTTTATACAATTCGGCGTTTTGTACCTTTTATATGTTTAAACGGAGCTGGGAATGGACTGGAAGCTGACAGCATTTGTATCTACTTGCACACTCAAGGGAGCTCCATTTCGGTTGGAGTGTAATAATGAGCGAAGGAATAATAGATGAAATCCTAGGAACCTCCCGTTCCAGCAAGCGGTGGTGATGTATATTCGCAGTGTCAAGCCAATGAAACTTGAAGTCTCGGTGCCTGCTATGGAGGAACTTTGCTTTGATTCGATGGAAATGGTGGTGCCATTTGTAGTTTTAAGTTTAATTGGCGAGAGTAGCAGGTATTTTGCTTGTTCAATGAGTGTCAATATAAAAGTATTGTTATCTAAATTTTTGTTTGGTTTTCTTATCAAGTGCATTGTTTGCATAGGACATTGAAAAAGTTCAAAATTGTATTGGCACGAGTTGTGTGGATATATGTGTGTGGGTGCTGAGAGAGAGGCGCTTGGCATCTTTAAGCACTCAGGCCAAAAAAAAACTATTGTTTTATACCCCCAACCTACTATGATTTCTCAGATTTCTTAACGAAATATCAGATCAGTGGGGGAGAAAAGGCTATTTTCTGCATACGTGTCTCATTTCAAGCGAAGCTGACATTTGAGACGCACAAACACTGGGCATTGAGAGAGGAAATGCTCCGCAGAGTCAGCCTATTCGAGGCAAAATAGGCAGAGGTCATCCTGTGCAACACCTGCTCGGTATCTTTGTCTTCATTGGTGGATGTGTTCAGTCGGTATGCCTGCCATGGCTCTGCAAACTCGTTGAGTAGGAATCCCGCAGTCACAACATTGGGCTCTGAAAGAAAGACCTAAATGTACCTGGGCACAACAGAAGAAATCCATCTCTCTTTGTGAGCATCAACTACTCACTTCCGAAAAATGGCATGTGCAGATGCGATCGGCACACTCAATGCAGGTTCAGGGTTCTGTAGTGGAACCGTTGAACCTTGCTTCGCAACAACGTCATCCATTTTATTTCCTTCAACTCCACAGTGCCCCGAATACACCCTATTGAATCTGAAGACAGAGATCTGAAGACAGAAGCAGATTGAAAAACGGATTAAGGGCAGCACCCATTGTAGCACAGATACCCAGGCACACAATCCTTTGAGGCGTGGCTAACTTCTTGCAAGCTTCACAATAGTCTACCACACTAAGGATGCGTACATTATCATCGGCCTTATGATTGCTACATAGATCAGCATAACTTCACGAGGCTTTTAACCCTGTGTGGTCGCAAAAGATCTCTTGCACTGGCCAAAAGCATTTCAAGCACGAGTAAGCTTAGTTTTCACGATTCTTCCAGAATAAATTTTCGTCCAAGATTACTCTTAATATATTTGATTTCATCTGAAAGCTGAGGAGTTATATACTTTATATTAGGAAGCACTAATTTTTCTACTTTTCTTTTCCTGGTAAACAAAACATGTTTCGTTTGACCTGGATTCACATTTAGGCCGTGCCTCGAACAGCAATTGTGAATTAGATCCAATGCACGTTATGTATTTCTACATACCACATCATCGGCAGTTCGTTTAGCAGCGGTTCTTGTTGCAGTTCAATTACACACTCCACAGGAGCGGTGATAGGACATCCTCTTGAGGGCATCCATTTTTCGCCTCCGTTCTCAAATAGCAGTAGCAATTCCGTCAGCAATAATCTCTGCGTCAACATGGTATGCATTCATTTAACTAGGACATCGTCCACGCTTCACATAGCTTCCCAACGGGCAGGCAGTTAAAAATCCCTTCAATGTCCACAAATATTCCCATTGGCATACTCACCATTTGAAGTCGCTCTCTTAACTCTCGAAACCAGAATCAGTTGGCAAGAATCGAGAGTTGTATTTATCCCTACAGCGGGGAAAGCCTTACATACTAAACTAAAGGATTATAGATGAATTTGTCAAAGCTTATTTCTATTGAAGATTTTAGAGAGATTTGTGGGTTTTTGGATGACCAGTTGGCTCTACACTAATTGGACTCTACTCTGATCTCGAAATCACAGCATACTTATACTAAGGGTGAATCTGTTGATAGGCACTTGTAAGTGTTCCTCAAAACCTGGGTATGATGGTAACTTGATGAAGTTGGATGGAAAGCGATAGCGTATGTAGATGACATCATGTCAAAGAAATTCATCTCAACCTAATCGAAAAGATTGAATCGTTTCTCTCGCAACGATGTCAAGACTGAGGCCTTAGTGCTAATCGTATCAAAACTGAGTTATTACTCTTCACGAGAAAGCGCAAATTCCATCATTCGATTTGCCGAGGCTGAATGGAACTCCTTCAAGCATCGCAAACAAAGCAAAATATCTAGCTTCTGTGGGAGGAGAATAGTGAACAAAGCACTGTGTTCTCTTTACAGTTGTAAAAAGTCTTTAGGAGAAACTTAAATGCTAAAGCTTCATATCGTCTTCTGGATTCGCACTAGTATAGTGGAACCAAATTTGTTGTATGGAGTAGTAGTTTAGTGGTCAGCCATATTTAAGGCCGTTAGTTAGAAAATGATTTAGAAATTACGTAGGTTAGCAGCCTTATTTATAATGGGAACTCTCCGTACTATCCCGAAAAAAGGCACTCGTTATGCTTCTTCATTTGCTTCCCATCGATCGGCTTGTCTCGCAATATCTGAGGGAGCTGTGATAAAACTGCATATGGTGACCTCAGGATAAGAACTGACCTGGGTCGTTCTAAAATCTTGGGGAAAGGAATGCCTGTTCCAGCAGATATCGCCTTTACTATTGCCTATCCGTCTCTGCTTCGAGAATTTGAGGTTCGAATCCCAAACCGTGAGGACTGGGCTAGGCGATTATTCCTAGGAACAGATGCTGTGGCAATAGATACCGATGGCTGCAAACTGAGCTGCAAACTGAGCAACAAAGTGAGCCAATTGGCTCTTATGTAACCAGATATTCGAAGTAAATATTCGCATTGTCCCTAATAGCCAAGTAGCTATACAGTCTCTTGCTGGAGTTAACACTTCCTGAAAGCTAGTCTTTGAATACCATACGTCTTTTAACGAAATGTCGAGGTTCTGCAATGATGTAGATTTTTTGGATGCCATGACATAGGGATATTAAGGGGAATCGTAAAGCGAATCAACTTGCGAATTCTGGCACGCTTTTGTTAGATGTAGTTTGCAGTCTTCCGATTGACATTCAGATGGCTTACGTTAAACTTGCCCTCAGTAAAAAGAATTTAAAGTCACTGTTATGTCGTGGGTGGAAGTTTTGGGTGACATTGGTCATCCTAGTGAAGTTCTCGATTTGGGAAGATCGTACAGCGGTGGTTGTCTTAACTGGACGCTGTCTGTTTGGCAGGCATGCAGCACGGTTGGCTTGTCTAATCGAAGTGTCTTCGGTAGACCTGAACGGGTTCATCCAGATCATTACAATTAAGTTCTCCGGTTAATATGGGTTCCTTGTGTGCCCTTGTGAGCATTCTTCGGTGTCTGTTTGACGGTGGCAACCTCTGAATCTAAGCTAACTTAGCCCAATATCTATGAGTCAAATATCCAAAATGATAAAAATAATTTAATAACCTTATATATTGCCGTGATGGCTATAATCAAGACCTTTTTTTATTGACTATTTATATTTTAAATAGTTACAAAAAGAGCTAATTGCGAAAATTTCAATAAAAACAGAATCTATCCGTGTCTTAAGCGTCTTAAGCTCGCAATTTCATTGGAAAACTCAACTCAACCATTTCACTGCTACGGTAACCCCAACTTTAATTATTACCACGTATGCAACCGCAACATCTTCCAATTCAAGCTTCGAATTGCAAACGATACAATTTTGTAGCCAACAGCTTCGAGAAAATATCCTTGACGTTTTCGTCGGAAATTAAGCTCGAATGCTCGTAGCTCGATATCTACTACCCATCTCCCCAAAAAACCGACTGGGGGCACCCAGTAAACTCGATGGCATCTGGAGAGGAGTTTTGCTTTAATTGCAATTCGCGGTTGGTGTCAAGTAGATTGCTTTAATTGCTCAACATCGTTGCTATTAAGACATATAATTTGTTTGGGGGGCGGCAATTCACAGACGACCGGTTTCTGGATACCGACTCCATTACTTCTTCTTCTTCTTCATCTTCTTTGCCTTTCACGATAATGTTGTGAGACGAAGGGACAGAATAGGGTACGGAGAGTGGGAGCAGAGATATCTTTTTCTGTGAAGTAATAGTAGCAATTGTACGAGTAGTTGAAATGTTACGATGTAGGTATACCTACTAGCTGAGAGTGAATTCATCGTCGTTAAGGTCGAACAGACTTAAAGGTTCTTTGTCTGGGATTACAGATGGTTTAATTAAAAGGACCGAATTATTCACAACATTGTATGGAATTAAGCGATATTAGTTGGTTTCATTTGTTTTATTTTTTGTTGATAGTTTGAGGTAGAATAATTTCGTTGTGGTTAATGTTGATAATTTCGAGACAGAGAAGATTTTTCATTATTTATCGGAAGGAAGCAGAAAAAATCCGCTTTTAGTATTGTGATGGAATTTCCTTCAATTGTATAGCTTTATGGAGTAGTGGAGCTTCCTTCTATGTACTAAATTCAAACTTACAATGTGAAAAAATACATCATTTTAGGTAAGATTTGATAGTTGATATTTTCAGATGGTGGTTTTAATTTGTTGTCAAAATAGCCTCAACAAGAAGTATATAAGACTAACGGACACTGAGGGGGCCCGGTAGCTCTGCTCGCTAAGGCGTCAGGCCGAAAAGCGGCGTGCTACGGGGCCTGCGGGTTCGAATCCCGCCAGTGTGAATGCGTGTGATTGTTTATGAGGGTGGCAAAGTGTGAATGCGTGTGATTGTTTATGAGGGTGGCAAATGGGTCCAAACTGGTGGCCTAATGCTGGCCGCGTTCCCGACAGCCCTCTTCACTAACCTAACCTTACGGACACTGAGAAATATAGTAAAATGCCCTTGAAATATCGATACGTGCCATTTGTCCATATTCTAAACACAAAATTTTCCTTTGATCTTGGAAGCTAGAAAACACCGAAGAACCTAAATTCGGATCAATTTCATAAAATATACTGTATGAAATCAAACTCATTGGCTCAAGAGTTTAGCAACTGATTTTATTTTACTGTAAACTATGAAATTTTAATTGAAGTATTATTCTCTTTATTTATTATTTTACCGCATGACAATGAAACAAAAATGAAAAAGAAAAAGAAAAGTTGAAATTCCTTACAGCTCCTGGACGATTTGCAATTAAATGTGAATTTAATATTTTTTTTTAAGTTGCACTATACAATTTAATATATTGGACCTTTGATTTTATAAATGTTTAATAAAAAAGAATACTATTATTGCGTCATATATATAAAATATAAAATATATACTTTTTAAGTATCTTAAACTAATCAACTAAAAACTTTTCTGCTTAAATTTGTCAACTTAGGTATACCTACTAGATTATGCTTTGAATAGACGTCTTCTTCACTGTTGATATTATTGTTGTAATTTTTATTATTATTATTATTATTATTATTAGTATTTTTATTATTGTTTTTATTATTATTTTAGTATTATTCAATAATATAATAAAACTTTATACAATTAGTCATTATTCGCCCCTAAGAAACTAAACTCTTAACTTTCTCGATAGTCCCGATTTTTGTGGAATCATTAATATCCCATACAAGAGTTAGCTAACTCTATTCTCAGCTCATTCCAGCTTACAATCTTCCTATGAGAAGCTTAGTTTCATTGCCTCAATTGCTCCTTCGTTTGCCATAGCCGCTATTTCAGTATGCAAATCCTTGGTTAACTGGATATACATGGCATCAATGGTTCTATTTGAGATGGACAGCTCACCCTTTTCTGGCTCTGTTTCTGTGAAATTGACGTAATCTTCCCGAACAAACTTTGGCGATCCATATATTTTTTTCGATTCAGCATTGAACCGCCAGTCAGGGAGCTGTATCGAATCCGACGACTGTGTTGATGTTAGGGCGGTAGATTGATGTTCAGGTTTACCAGGGAGCGATGAAAATATCGGAATATACGTCGTGCTATTTTCAGGTGACCTTAATTCATTCACGAATTTTGAATAGGTTTTCGCTCCAATCTTTCTAATCCTGTAGCGTGGTCTCTGATTTTCTGATCCTTGAAGCATGTTGCTCGAGATTGCTTTGGATACAGTGGCCTGATGGCTGGGTCTCGTGTGTTGCACAGGACTACGCAGTGGATGCGGTCGAGGCACATGAGGTAAAATTGTTACCTCATTACAATTTGCTATTGAGTTTGTCACTGCTTCCAAATTCGATAAAATATTTTGTGGTTCTGTCTTCCTTTTCACCAGTTTTGCTAAATTTTCCATAATACGGGCCATTTTGGTGGGTGAATGCTTTCTCGATGATTTCGAGATAATATGTGTTTGCAGTTTAAATTGTTTTTTAATCAGGCGTTCTCGGAGACTAGGTCCTTTCTTTCCAGTTCTTTTGTTTCCATTTGACGAACTACTTCTTGCCTCTGAGAGTGTACTAGGACTTCCTGAGCTACACTTAAGATTTGATTTGACAAGTCCGTCAGGAATTTTATCGTGCACCTTGGTCACTTTGTCTACTTTGACTCTCTTACATTCCTTCCCTGTATCAAGAGTCACACTTGGCTTCCGTTTACTGCATGCTTGAGAGTCATTTGCCAGTTTCGTTGCTTTTGAATTGATGGTGTTTTCATTGCCTATAAGACTTGTACAGAGTGGTTTGATGGTCTTTCTAATTTGTTGACTTTTAAAAGCGAGAGGTTCTATGCATATTGTTTTCCTCAGCTTGGAGTTTGATTTTGATGGTCGGATATTGTTTTCCTTACAATTTTGCATATTGTTGTCTGTGCTTGACCTCACTTGGACGGATTGGCTCACAGTTTGGTGTTTCGCAGTAGTCATATAAGTGTTGGTTGCTTCAGGAAGTGTGCTATCAGGTTTCTGCAAATCCTTTTTCAATGAAATAGTTGCACGTTGAGGTGGAGTGAAAATGAGTGTTTGATGATGCTGACGCACTAAAAGAAGAGATAAAAATAATGAATAGTTTCTACAAATAGAGATGCATATAATATACTTAATTTTGAAAAACAAAATATTAGTGCCCTGACATCAAATGGGTGCTTAAACTGCTAGTTTTGGCAAAAAGGGCTAACTTTGAAACGTTAACGTATTTCAGTATAAGCCACCATGACCTGATACCCCAGTATGATGCTGATACATTTTTACAGGGTCTGTCCAAATAATACAGAGCAAGTTTGTTTTTGAGGATCTCACCTAACCAGAGCATCGGTCACCAGTCGCTGACAAGCCTTCACAAGTCAGGAAGCCTCGACACGCACCACGATGAACCGTTTTTGCGAGCAGTATTTTTCGGTAAAGTTTTAATGTTGCTTATGGGGCTAATGCCAAAGATCAATCAAGTGTCTTCGACTGGTACAAGCTGTTTGGCGAAGGAGAGAGCAAATTGAGGATGATCAATGCTCAGAGCATACCTCAACTATCAAAAATGTTGATAGCGAAAAAGTTTTTGAACTTAGGCCGCAGGTTGAGTATGCGGATAATATGAGAGCACTTAACCATGCCAAAAAATACTGTGCACGAACCGAAAACTTGGGAATGGAGGAAGTGTGTACAAAATTGGTGCCAAAACTATTGACAGATGAACAGAAAGACAGATGTGGAAAGATATATCAGGAACTTTTCGATTGTGTTGACGATGATCCAAACTGTCTAGAACATATTATCATTGGAGACATGTCATGGATTTTTGAATACAACCCGGAGACAAAGCGCCAAAGCTGCGAATGGCACACATCCATTTCTATTCGCTAAAAGAAGGCCCAAAGTCGAAAGTTGAAGTTGAAGGTTGTTGATTGTCCTATTTGACTCTTAAAGAGTTGCTCATACCTGGTCAAACTGTAACTGTTGCTTTTTACGAGACAATGCTTAAAAAACTGCCCTTGCCCCATTAGCAATAAAAATGCGCTGAGCCACACCACCTTTGCTTCTGTGGACTTCTTGGCTAAACGCTATATTTCAACACTTCTGCAGCCACCCTTCAGTCTAGATGTTGCTCCCCCAGACTCTTTTCTCTTCCCCTAACTCAAAGGGGGTAATGAACGGACAGCACCCCAAATGTTTCTTCTTCTTCTTTGCCTTATTCTTCTTCTTTGTCTTCTTCTTCTTCTTCTTCTTCTTCTTCTTCTTCTTTGTCTTCTTCTTCTTTGTATTTTTCTTCTTTGTCTTCTTCTTTGTCTCATTCTTTGTCTTCCTTTTTTTTTATCTTTTTCTTCTTCTTTCCAAAGCATAATTCAAAAAGCCGGGACGAAGGAGTCAACGTTAATTCCTCTTATTGCGTTCGACAGAGTTTTCCGTGATTGGCAGAGTCGCTGGAAACCCTGATATGAAAGGGGTCCTACTTTGGAAACTATTAAGTCGATCCACCAAAATTCTCAATAAGTTTTTTTTTTTAATATGTTCGAATACTCTCTGGGCAGACCATGTATAACTCAGCCTTAGCAATCGTGTTTAACTGCTTATTCTTGAGGTTCGGCATATTAAAATACAATGCTTTGAATATACAGTCAGTCAAAATAAAACTGGCCTTGTTTTTTGCTGCTTCCCAGATTAAAAAACAGTAGTCTATTTGCGGCTTAGCTGCACTTCATGGTAATTAATGCCAAAAAAAATTCTCCGACTGTTTCGACCCTCAATTGTAAATCTTACTATTTACAATTTATAAAATGAAACAAACATCTTTAAAGGACCCACAGCGATATCAAAATAAAACTGCAAATTTGCATGTTTGAACTTGTCTTCTTTTTAAGGCCTTTATTGATCAGTTATATTTTTTATTTGATTGAAGTAAAGGTAAAGTAAAGTTCAAATGATTCCAAGTGTATCTGGCAACCAAATGTATCCCATCAAAAATAACTGCAGGTTTATACTACTCAACACGAAGAGCTGCTTCTGCAAGATCACCCGAAATAACCTGAAACAAACCTTCAGTAACAGTCCTACATATATCAAAAACAGCATTTGCCTCAACAGGATCGGCAGGAACAAACACAACTTGGTCAAAAATGGAGCTTATTACGACTAGCACCACATCCTATAGCTAGTAAAACATCTTGCTTATGTGTTGGGATTCCGCCCAAGCAGGTGCTTATTTCAAAGCTTGCTTGTAATACCAAGCCAAATGAGATAATGCGGCATATGGCTTATAATTCAGATTTTACTTCAAACACCGCTTCTGTGTCACAAACTTACTTAAGATGGGCTAGTGAATCAGCTTATAAGTTCATTAAAAATCACATATCCGCCCATCAGCCCAGAGATAGATCAGCAATCTTTCTGGCTTCCTTGAATAATTTTTAAAGATTTCACAATAAAAAACCGGAAATCACACCGGTGCCAAAAATATTTTTAAAAAATCAACATTTTATTACCAAAATGTAAGAAGCTTGGAGACCAAGCTTTTTCACTTTAAAATTGCAGCTTTGGAGGGACAGTAAGATATAATTTGCCTTAGTGAAACCTGGTTTGACACAGACTTTCTTAGCTAATAATTATTGGCCATTTATATAATATTCTGATGCAATCGGGTGGTTATTTCATCTAAAACTTTGAATGGTGGTGTCCTAATTGCTGTCAAAAACTTCCTTTCCTCTGATTTGATATCTTCCTCATCGAATAATTTGTTCGATTGTGTTACTATCCGCATCAAAAATGGTAGTGATGCGATTGTTGTTTCCAGTGTCTAACTTCCTTGTGCTCGTAGAGTCGGATCGTACGATGAATATTATGATTCCTTCAGTAATTCTATCAACTATTCATTTCTAAACTCAACTTTCATTCCATTTGAAGATAGCAGACTTCCAACTATTCATTGGTCACCGTCGCCTGGGCTGCCTTAATCTAGATCAAATCTCATCTCAATCACTTTCGCCATACTTCATGATTTTATGAGGAACTTCTTCAGTTGAATTCTGTTCTTAAGCGCTTGGATCGCATCGTAAATCTTGTCTTCTTCAATGTTCCTGTCGATAAGCTTGAAATGTCTGAATCCATCTTTTCTTATGTAGGAGCTGACTAGCTCGGATTCCCTTTTTAAATTTAGCATCTATTCCACATTGTCCTAAATATAACTTTTTTCGTGGTGACTATGTCAGGTTGAATTACCTTTTAAGCTCGTTTGATTGGGCCAGTATCCAGTCTTGATGAAAGCTAGGTGTGATGCTTTTATAGCATTTTAGGAGGTATTTTTCTTCTGTTTAATCCAAGCTCATATCCCAACGGGGAAAAAACAACCACTTTGGTTTAATAAATCCATAAACTCAAGTATTTGCCTTAAAAATAAGTCCTGCAAAAAATTTCAGCGATCTGGTTTTGCTCTTGATATTAAAGCCTACCATAACCTGGGGTTTGCAACAAAAAGGTTAATTAAACATACCTATAATTGTCGATAATCACAAATAGAGGTCACTCTACAGACAGGTAACCTTAAACCATTTGGGATCGATCAACTTCTTTTGCCAAAGTATCGAACTATATGATCAAATCTCTAATACTCCTCAAACATGCCATGGCCTTGTTTCTTTGCATTTCTATTCGTTTATACTTCATCTCCTGCCCATCCGATCTCAATTAAACTTCGTGGCAGCTCATCGCTTCCAATCGCTTCCATCAGCTATTGAAACTATTGTGAGAAAATACTTTTTAGTGCTTGCTTGGATGGTCTTCCGACAATTTTGGTGAAGATGTCCAATAAGTCTCTGAGTCTTTCACTATCTACTATACTCAACAAATGCCGTTCTGAATTTCCTGCTTCCTGGAAAGCAGCTCTTATACACCCTGTTCCTAAATCTGGAGATCTGTGGAGATCTTATTACCGTCTGATGCCACTTATTCCAGCTTTTACCAAATTTCTGGAACGCCCAAATTCAGGACATCACAATGCTATGGCTTGAGTCCTATATTTATGATCGCTCCTGTGTTGTTCGATACAAATCTTGCCTACCAGCTCCCTTTAACCCTCCAAAAACACAGGGGGTCAAATTGACCCCAGAGACCTTTTTGACCGATCGTAGAGCTTAGGCCTGCGGGAAAAGAGAAGTACTATATGCTCCTAAATATATTTCTGTGTCTTGGCTATAAGTTTACATCGTTCGCTTCCAGTCCTAAATCGTCAGTCGTCGTTGAGAAGCCTTTGAAGCAGATCAAGGGGTCAAATAGACCCTATCTGTACTCAAAATTCAAATTTTTTTTACTTTATAAATCGACAGATTAATTTAAAAAAGCCAAAAAATTCGTTTGCAAGTGTTTTTATTTTTTTTGCTTTTAGCAATATGGCGTATAATCTGCGTTCTAGTGTACGCAATAATTTGGTAGCTGAAGACAATGATAACAATTTTGGCGACAGTGATTCCTCCGAAGACGACCATGTCTCGGAGCAATCAGAATCTGATTATTCACAAGATTATACCTTTTTTGCAACCCTTTATTTTTTTTTATTATTTTACCATGTCTGGAGAGTATCCATATACATTTTCAGCCCAAAATATTAAAAATTTACAAAGTTATGATTTTTTTTTAAATATGCAAATTTTAAAATCTTCACAATCGGCACCGTAAATATGCAAAATAAATACCTTGTGTTTTTTCCCAATTTTTTTTTAGGTATGTTTAGGATATTTAAGGCACTTCTTATGTATGAGATCTAATAAAAGAGGTCTCAAACAGTACTTACAAATTTTTTTAAATGAAAATCTTCAGTGGCGGCGATTCTATAGACATTCAAAAGTGGTTGGGGTCAATTTGACCCCAATTGTTCTCGATGATCGAAAAAATAGGTGTGTTCTCGGAGGCTCAAACCCAAAACTGGAGTTCTTCAAGGATCTATATTGAATACCCTTCTAGTTTTTGACCTACCGCCACCTTTTTCATATGAGTACCTTTTCTACGCTGATGACCTTAAATTTTTTGCAACTATAATCTCATTGCCAAGAATGCCATCTCCTTCAATTAAATCTGCTCATACTTGAAAACTGGCGTCAAACTAATAAGCTTGTGCTAATTGTAAAAAAAATGTCACGTAATGGTCCTTTTTCAATGCGATTACCCTCGAAATATCATCGCTGAGTCGTACTGTGTAATTCAGGCGTGTTTCATTGCTGCCATTCACATTATGGACATGTGGTAGCACACTTCACTTTCTCACAAACACGAGATTTATAGAGGAATTTCGTTTCACTGGTTCACTGAAAGAGTGTAAAAGCCCTTCAGTCCTGAATCAGACCTGAATCACCAATGAATAGGTTGCAGGACTATGCTCAAACATTCCAAACTACCCTACTTTTTAGGACATACAACTTCGTCATCTTTCTCGGGACACTATGTGCTCAAACACGTGTTAGTGTCATTTGCAAGGTCTTCGATTCTATAAAAGCATTAAAAAAAGCAATAACAAAAGTATTTAATTCTTGTGCCACGCAGGATCATTTGTCTACTTCAAGTTTACTTCTTCGCATCTGAATTGAAATTCGACAAAACCCCTTTCATTTTATAACAAACATAATGAAATATATATAGATTACTAGAATAAAAAGATATAAGATATATCTTTATTTTATAATTCACCTTCTTTTGTTTTCGTTTCCCTTTTGAAAACATGCATTGAAACATTCATGAAAATATTCCATGTTCCGGCACATCTCATCAATCTCTACCCTCGAGATTTTCACGACAGTTTCGGGTTCGAAATGAAACGTTGACGCTACGCAAAGCGGATTAACAAATTCGTTTCAGATAATTGAATGTTTTTGTTGGCAAAGTGAGGACTAAATTTAAAATTTTACACTTCACTTAATTTGTCGTGTGTCGTTTGGATTTCAGTATTCCGGCTTGGTTTCTTTCTGATAGGAGAATACATTCGACATCATGGTGATATCACACACCATACTCATGACAATCTAGTTACCGTTTGCTTCTGCTTTCACGCAATATATAGTACGTAGCCTTGTCGTTTTCTCAATGATCCCCATATATCATTTTATTCAGAAGAGATTGCCACCGATTCTGAATGGTTTGTACGAATGAGCATGATGTTATGGGTGTATGTATATGTAAGAACAGATATGGTGTGGAGTGGGTCAGACAAAAGGATGGTGTAAATATCTCGAAAAAGATCGCAATTGTCGCATTGTCGTTAACATTGACGAAATTTTCAATCATATTAAATACGAATCAGATTTAAATCGGATGAGGCTTAAATTGCACGTATTATAATATACATAGATATCATAATTGAATTATACAATATCTCGTTAGATGCATCAAGGAAAATCTGATTCGCGGTTTTGCATAAATATGAAGGAGATATTTGCTGACTTTGAAACCTGGCTTTAATTTCAAGCCCTGTCACACTCGGACAATGGAGCGCATAGATCAGCATAGTTACCTCCGATTGGATAGTAATTTAATTTGTATAAAAAGAAAAAACTCACCTTGCATGATCGGATTGCTTAGCATGATTGATAACAGTATATTCAATTATATACACAAAATCGATATCAAAACTTTTCACCCGTACCAATTTTTGTGTATAAATTTACTTATTTTGAAAACATAAAACAAAATTATAATTACAGAATTTACAAAACTACACTTAAAACCTCATTAATACGACATAAAACTGTAAAACAAAATCGAGACGTAACAGCGACACAGAAAAACACACGATCAATGTTGATTTTGAAGCAAGAGAATAGTCCCGTTTGTTTTATTAAATTGAAGTTGTTTATTCTATTAAAAGATTTTTGTATTCACAATAATTACAAATTTTAAGAAATTTCAAATTATTGTGAAGTTACAAAATTATGACAGTCAGATGAGTGTTGGTAACGCTCTTTTGTCATCGAAGAGTCTTTGAAGTTTTCGGTGAAGCGTTTGATTTGATTGTACATCCCTTTTTCAAATTAAGTGTGTTTATAGCTCCAGAGTGAAAATAAACCATTTGATCGATTTGGTTGTTCGAAAATAATGAAATCTAGAGGCTGTCCATATTGATATTAAAATTATTTTTAAAGAAAAAATTTGCATTCCACGTATAAATATATAACAATTGAATATTGTTTGTAAAAATCAAAATTTTGACTGATGTTAAGATAATTGCATATTGTTTGAATTTAAAACTCATGTTGTATATATTATTCTTATTATCTTATCTTCTTGGTGTTTTCTGAAAATGATCAAAAGACAGATTTAAAAGTAAAGCTTAGTACTGTTTCGGTTAAAATTTAGCTCGAAAATAAGCAGGAGTTGTACTCAGTTTTTAGCATAAAAAGTTGCTTTGAAGTTGCTTTCGCTTTGAAAATATAGATTGCATTGACATATGTCTCCAATCATTTCACGCCAATTTAGTTTGTGCAGTTCATTCTTTCGAGCTAAAAAGTGAAATTTGGTGTTTGAATTTGAAAATTGAATAGTGTAATTGTCTTTCCAATAAGAAAATCGATCGAAAATTGAAATTCTTGAAATGTTATCGGTCAGGAATGAGCATTGTCTCTGTTTTTCTCCATTGCCAAAATTATCGCTCGAAAGAATGACCAGATAATGGAGACATGTCAAAATTTAGCTTCACGATTAACTCCGTACCAGCCTTAAACAAGGTGAAGTCCGTTGACGGATTGTTCATGGATTTTCATAATCATGAAGGGCGAACAACAGTAGTCTGGTTTACATGAATCAAGTAAAAAGATTACGCATTGCGCAGGTCCGCCATATTGGAATTCGGTTTCATTACGTCACACGTGACAAACTCTTTGAATAAGTGGGCTTAGTTTTATGAAAGCGTTTTTATAATATTTAGTTCTCCGCCGCAATTATCTTTTGCGTATATTCAAAACGTGTAACACAATCGTTAATTACCGACGTATTTATGTTCGAACGATTAATAGCCATCCATGTCACGTGTGACGTAGGTGCGCACATCAATTCTTTTTCGTACGGCGATCAGCGTAATCTTAGTATTCTTTGATTCATGTCTGGTTTAGACCTGCCGCAGAGGAGATTTCCACACTTCCCAGTTTTGCGGCGCCATCGCTTAGTTCGACAACTTTAGAGTCGCTCCACCAAAAACTCCTTTGCCTCTCTTTGCCTCGTTGCGGCGACATTTCACAGAATCAACGGATCTGACTGAAACTTTCAAGAAAACACTAGGCGTATGTATTTTCTAGTTAAGACTTTATATGTGTTTTTAGGATTGGCTAAAGCTTTAAGGACTTGTAGCTGTGGGAAGATTGTTGCAGAATTACTGGGTGCAACCGCCACCAAAACAGATTTTATCCCGACCTCTTGCTCTCCATGTAACATTAGATGCTGACTAGTCACCAGTATCGTGGGTGGTTTTCCACCATTGAATTGTTTCATCTTAGGTTTTCTGGTTCACAAGGTATCCAAGTGTGAGCCTCTTTTTATTACTGTGATGTCGTCCGCGCAGCCGAAAGCAGTTGGGCCCGAACTATTGAGGGTCACAACAAGGTAATCAATTAGTAGAAGCCATAGCTAGGGGGATATTACTCCTCCCTGTGGACATCCTGTACTGGACGTGAACTACCTCTGGAGTTCAGAGTACTGAGCGTATGCCAGTACTATATATGTAATTTATATCGAATTACTACCATTTCACGGAAAACTCTGTCCTAGCGTGCACCCTTAACCATGCCTTCCTTAACTCCGCTAACAGGCATCGACACCTTAGTATTTTAATCACTTAATCAAGACAAAAAAATTAGTACCGACTTTTAACGACGAAAAATTAAAAGGAAAAATTAAAGGCGGAGGCAAGGAAGGATGCATTTGAGAGCATAAGAGCCAAATTTCCGGTGGTAGAAACAGACTTTAGAGTGTTTACTTTATTTTTGGTTCCGTGATTGCGAGCGGAATCTTGAGTGAATCTGGAGCGCCACCGTACCTGCAGCTGTCGGTGAACTAGTTAGATGATGGCGGCCACCTGGCTAGTTAGCTCCGCTACCTGTGACTGCTGTGAAGAAACAGCGACTTCGTGTAGTTGAAGCTGCACAAAAGCTTCAGTAATTTTGTCAGCCATCTGACTTCCGGGGAACACGTTAAAATAGCCTGTGCAGCCAGAGGAACCTCAGTAGATCTTTGCAAACCGCAGAACCTCTCAACTACCTCATACCCCTAAGCAAATCCACAGTTTATCAATCACCTAGGGGGAGGTTCCCCAAGAGGGGCCTCAGAATTGCTCAGAATTGCTCGCAGAATTGCTAGCTGGCTGGCTCGTCGGCGAGAGCCTTTGGTTTTGCATCTTCTTCTCGTGAACTGAGGCCTTCTTTGTCTTTAATTTTTGTTTGGACGTTGCTCCGCTTTTTGTCGCCAATTTGTTAATAATTACTTTGCATCATACTTTATTCGAATTAAAAGCATTTCTGACACTATATTTATTTTGTCCTAAGCCTACTGGATTTAAAAGTGTTGACGTATTGTGTATATTGTTGTGGAGAGTAATGGATTGAATGTGGAACAAAAGTGTATTTGGGTAAGTGTATCCACAAAGGAATTCAGTTAGGGCTAAGAGAAAAATGGTAGTCAAGATAAGCAGTTCAACTTCGACAGGGTTAGTTGCAAGTGAGGATAGCAAGGAGGGAAACTGATAAAAAAAAATTAACAGGAAGAGTAAGTGAATCAGAGTGTCTGGAGAAGAACAGCATTATACAAACAATAGATCACAAAACTCCGTACGTCGAGCAGCAGTAATATAAATAAATACGAGAGTCGGGTAGAGCTAATGAAGACTTTAAAGAGAATGAGAGTTCAAATATTTTATTCGAACTGCATTTTTATTATTATGCAGGATACAGGAGATATTCAAAATGAGGAAGTTTTGATGTTAGAAAGAAAGACATCGAGGCCCTTATTATCGCCATCAAGGACAGAGTTCTTTCTTAATTTAGCAAAAAATGAAAAATAATAAAGCAATGACAGTATTGCTGAATGATTCAATATTGCAAGATATAAAAGGATTTTGTCCCGCAGTGAAAATTATACATCTATAATAATCAAAATGTTTAGTATCACGCCACACTTAGCCTCTGATTTGAATACCGTACCTATTAACAGCTAGGTAAACTCAAAACTCAGTGCGTTAGTCCTCGTCTCTGCCTGGACTCGAACCAGGGACCTGAAACGCTACAAGCCTATGAGCTACTCTTCGTTAAATCCAAGAATGAATACCAAATCCTTGTGTACTTTTGAAGTAAAAGGTTTTCAATAAAGGATTCCATAACGCAAGAGACTCGTGACGTATAATTGTAAATTATTTCCAGTGAAAAAATCATTAACTAGCCCTCAATTTCCAAAAAAAAAAAATCTGCTTACGCATGAAGCTGCCGAATTTGGTCAATTTTAACACTCCCTACATCTTTGGAGAATACTAAAAGAAGATGTATAGTAAAATTTTCCAGGAAGAAGAAAAGGATTGTCGACAATTTGTCGTAATGAAAAAAATAACAACTCTAAATATACGTTACTGACTTTCCATCTCCCTCTCCAAAGCTCATATTTCACCTGTAAATGTAAATTGTTTATTTGTTTAATGTCAAATTCGTAATTGATAGTAGAAAGCCTACGTGTGAAGATCTCAAAAGCATAATGCAGACAAATAAATTTTTCACTTGCGTGCACGAAACAAACAAGTAGACTGTAAATAAGTAAATCGTAAACAAATAAGATGCATACAATATTGAATCAAACACGAAACCAATCCCTCTATCAGACAAATTTGTCGAAAAACTATAGAATGTTTTTATTAAATCTCAAAATCAGTCAACAGTTCACAACCAGGTCATTCTGATACTATAAAATCCCATTATGGTTTCTTTAATAGATCTGTGGTTTCGAGAGTCCCCCCCGGAGGCTTACAACCCCAAATTTTTCATCATAATTCGATACACTGACATTGTGCGAGATCACCGTTTAATTTATTGCACGTGTCCGACACGTGATCTGAAATGATTGTATGACGTGCGAATCTGAGATGCATAGCCGTGTCATCGAATGATAAATCGAAACGAAGAAGAAGTTTCTGTGCAAAAGATTCCCAGAAGAATATGTCAGTGAATGCTATCGGATTCTTTTGCTGCAACAATGCGAAGAGCGTACGTGGTGGTTGCGTCTGGATGTGTGTGCAAGGATTCGGTAAAGTTGTGAAGCAACAGATCGAAATTTTCGTTGCGAGAATGCTCAGAACTCTATTATGTGGGATTTTATAGTTTTTTGTTACGAGAATTAAATATATCTGCTCATCTAAAACCATGTTTCCTGTAGAGCATATTAGCTCAATTGATATTGGATACTAATCGGTGAAGCTGATTTTTACCTCAGAAGCAGTTCTATTGTAAATATTGGCAGAACATTGACTTTCAGTGAATACGATATCATGACAATTTTTCAAATTAACTGCCATACTTACGCCTGAAATTCTAATCACCCATATATCTTTACCCCAGTCATCAATAAAATCAATTATATTCACCTCAAATTAAATTCCCTACGAAGGACATCAACGACGTTGAAAAGTCGACATATGTACAAATATGTACAGAATATCCTGAATTTCAGATGTCCCGATCACAAACAGCGACCATTACGACGTTAATTCATCCCATTAATGTAATCACCACATCCTTACCGCTATGTTCGTCGACAAAATTGGTTGCCGCTTGTTTTCCTAATCGTAATAAAGTGAATATTCGATTTAAAAGGACATCTTGTGAAGGAATCGAGGACCGACTGGGACCGATGATGTTCGTGACGATGATGAACAGGACTTGGCGTTGACATAAATAAAGCCCCAAGGGTCCTTTTCCGAGGCTACTATTTGCCTTGTTCTGTGCTCCCGCCTCTTTTCGTTTTATGACAGATTTCCCTTCTCGATTACCGGCTCCTTTTCATAGCATCGCCGGAGTTTTTTTTTTGGAGTATTCAGCCTTGCAATGTCTCACGAGCTTTGTTCGCATTCTATATGTACACTGCATACGTCATATTATGTGATTCTCATAAAAAGCAAACAGAAGGATGCTTCGAAGTTAAAACGGATGATAAAATCGAAACGGTCCGAAGGGTGGTGAGTAAACGACATTTTGATGATGGGGAAATTCGAATCGAATTCTCTGGGTGGTTGCCTCTCGCTACCGATGCTACGAGGGTGAGTGTCATAACGATGAACATCTGTGGATTAAATTACAAGTTGCAATTATTATTAGATATGATATTTTGAATGGAGCACAGGTTGATTGTTCGCAGCTTTGCAAGGATATTGGTGCTTAAGGGTGGGTCAAGTTGCATTTAGAAGATAGTAAATGTGAGAGTAATAGTCTACCGAGTTCATTGGTTTTGTAAAATGTCCTCCCATTTGCCTCATGTTCCGAAAAACTATCATGCATGCTTTTATCAGCACAACCATATCATTCCTATCAGCATATTCCAACCTATCATTTAAGTATTCGACTCCTGCAAACCCAAAACATTGGCAACTTTAATAGAGCCACCACCTCAACTCTAATGAGATCTCTCCTCTTCGTTAGACATTATCGTTTATGACAACATCATAGCCAGCCGCTATTACTAAAACTATTGTTCACGGCTGAAAAGGATATTTTGTGGATAACTCGCCCCTAATGAGCAACGGGGATTTACCAATTGATGCGACAAATCAGTTTCTATTATATTTTATGAGCTCGGATGGTGATTTCATTATCTCCCTATCGGGATATAAATAAAAACGAAATGACACACCGTCCACACTGTACAACAGTGTATATTTCAGTTCTTTCAACGTCGATATAATGGAATGATGGTTATCGGAGCGGCCGAGACTCAAACTGAGTTGATTCGACGCGGTGTTTTTTAAGGGGTTCATTTCATGTGGTTTAATGATGTCGCATTGGCGGACGACACAATTCGAAAAGACAAACGCTGTCATAAAGCCAAGTGCTACAAAATCGCAATTTGGCTTTATATCAATGTCGAAAGAAAGGTTGGGATGGTTACGAGCTAGTCTGGATTTATGATGATGTCAATGATTTTATTGGTGGTGTCTTTAGCGAATGATTTAATTGTAGAAAAATTGGTACTATTAACTTAGGTAAGTCTTTCTTCATAATGTGGTAAAAAAGTTATTTCAATAAATGGAATTAGTTAACACTACTTTCGTAATGACATTCGAGTAAAATACAACCTTTTGCCCGCTATGAATCATTACCTCAAAAGATGAAATACATTACTTTTATATAGCCCAGTGAAATCCGACACAAAAAAAGCCAAACTTCGGAAAAATTAGGGGAAAGCAGAATTTTGGTGTGAACCTTGGTACTGACGTGTTGAACAAAATGTCAAAAGTCCCCATCGATCTGAGAGCTGCGTCGCTTTTTATACGGGGTCGAAGGTCACCAAAAGTGATTTGCTACAAACATAGAAAAACAAACTCACAAACATGCCAAGTCGTAATCAAAATCGGATAATATTAACATGCCGTGAGAATGAGGATGCTCTTAGTAACAAATGTTTAGATCAATATATCTCAAAAACGGTTATGGTTACAGGAAAAAGCTATAAAATTTTTCTTGTTGGAAATTTGCTAAGCTACAAATTCGTTATATAATGTTTTTCTAAAGACGTAACCGTTACTGAGATATTTAGGAAAGGTCACTTTCGGTGACCTTTGACCCCGTATAAAAAGCGACACAGCTCTCGGATCGATGGGGACTTTTGACATTTTGTTCAACACGCCAGTACCAAGGTTCACACCAAAATTCAGCTTTCCCCTAATTTTTCCGAAGCACCATGTTAGATTTCCCCGGACTAATATTGAATTTATCATTTGTTGCCGATAACAAGAGATATTAACTATTTCATCTGGCTTAAGACGCTCAAAGCAAATTGTACCTTTTTGAATACACCAATTTTTTTCGGAAGCGATTTGGTCTAGCGGTCGATATTAATGGTTGACGCTGTCAATCCATGACTTTTTACGATCTGGAAATAATCCAGTTATCATTCCCAGTCAAAATCCGCTGCTAGAAAGATTTTCTTTCAGATCGAGAAAGCAAGGCTTCGCATACCAAATCCCCCATATTTGAATCATTTAAACCAATGTACACAATTGTTCTGCGTTAAGACATCTTCAATCTTATGCCTAATTTACTATGGACTCAGCGTAAACTACATTAAGGTGCCTTTTATTGGCTTATTTTCTTTTCTTGCTTCCTGCCCAAATTCTCAATTTAACTGTTTCCCTAATGCTAATAACAAGATCTTTGACCTCATCCTATCTAGCATTGAGTCTTCTTCCTTTTTACTATTTCCTGTTCCAATACCCTACACGCGTCCTGACCCGCATCATCCTCCCTTTTCTATTAATTTGTGCATCAACTTCTCGAAACGCATTAAATGTTCCACTGTGCGTCGGTTTAACTTTAAAAAAAACCATATTTTTGAAGGCTTTTCTGCTGATATGAATTCCATTAATCGGTTTAATTGCTTCCGGGGTCTCAGTATTGACTCTGCTGTTTTTAAATTTTACGTTATTCTTTTGAAATTGGTTTCGGCATATACTCCTGTCTTCTGTCCTCGTAGCCCCTGTAATCCTCCTTGGTTTACCTCGGGGGCAAAGAGGACTCTTAAAGATAAAAATTGTATGTGTTTAAATTTTTTGAATTCCCGACGTGAAGAAGATGATGCTACCTTCTCCGGCCTATGTTCCTCTGCCAAGAAGGAAACAACATTAACATTGCTAAATTCTTCCTCGTCTGTTGAATTTTCCTTGAACTCTAATAATCCTAAAAGTTTCTAGTTGTGAGTCCACTCCTTAAAAACCTCTTACTCTCTTCCAGACTCCCCTAGTATTGAATGCCTTTACTGCTTCCAATCCTTTTGACATTTGCAATCGCTTTGCTGTGTTTTTTCCTCCGTAGACACCACCCTGTCGAATCCTGCTTCTGATTGCTTTTCGTTTGATTTCCCTGCTTATCTCTCCTATGCTGTGACTAACCTTGTTGAGGTTGAATTGCTTCTGCCCCCACTTGAACTTCAGCTGTTCCCCTGATGAAGATCGCATTCCCAATTTTGTCGTCAAAAATGTTGCGCCGTCCCTTTGTATCCCTTTGGCCACCTTATTCAATGTCAGCCTCTGTGCTGGTAAATTTCCGTTCTCCTGGAAGCTCTCTAACATTTTCCTCATCTTGAAATCAGGTGAATGTAACCTGGCTTCTAACTATCGCCCTATCTCCATTCTTCCTTGCCTTTCAGAAATGTTGGAGCGTCTCGTTTTCAATCGTATGTATGATATCCTGAACTGTGTCATTGCAGAGCAACAACATGGCTTTGTTAAAGGCCGCTGCACCTCTACGAACCTTATCGAGCTTACTCATGTAATTGCCTCTGCAATTGACTGCAACAGTCAAGTTGATGTATACTGATTACATATATACTGATTTTGCCAAAGCTTTTGACACTGTTAATCATATGCTGCTTCTTGTCAAACTAAAGCATTATGGTATCCGTGAACTTTTACTTTCCTGGATCTCCTCCTTTTTAACTTGTGCTGTCTCCCTGTTTAGTTTGTAGTCCTGACCTATTTCTCTTTCTTCTGATATACCTCAAGGTTCCATCTTAGGACCACTTTTGTTGAATTTGTTTATCAATGATTTTCCCAGTTCTTTTCTATGTCTTCTATATTCCTTATGCTATTGATGGTACTTTTTGCTCTTGTGTCGAACATTTCTCAGTTCTTGGGGTCATATTTAATAGCAAACTGAAATTCAAAATTCTTACTGTCACTAGAAGGGCTTCTCAGATTGCCAGCTTTGTGGTTCGTTCCTGCCACAATTCATTTAGTATTTCTACTTGAGTCGACCTGTTTATTACTTTAGTCCGTTCTGTATTTTAGTAAAGTGTGGTGTTCTCGTTTCAAATATTTCTCTGACGCTGTTGAATCAGTTCACCGCAGGTTTACACGCACTATACTTTTTAAATATAGTCTAACGTATATACCGTACACTGAACGTCTATCTCTTCTTAACATTCCTCTTTCTCTTTAGCATCTTTGAATCATCTTTAGCATCTGAAGAAATCACGATTCTGTGTTCT
Source organism: Nemotelus pantherinus (assembly GCA_963978885.1). Taxonomy (NCBI): domain Eukaryota; kingdom Metazoa; phylum Arthropoda; class Insecta; order Diptera; family Stratiomyidae; genus Nemotelus; species Nemotelus pantherinus. The sequence continues at coordinate 11,158,475 of OZ022265.1, forward strand.
AGCCAATAAATTTTTGGATAATCTGGCTATTGCAGCAGTAATCAACCGCAGAACCTGCTGGCTTATTTCTTGTTAGACAGCACATAATCAACCTCCTTTTGATATAGTCAGGAAAGCGGCGGCTACTTCAACAAATATTTGCAGGCCTCTTTTTCGAGGGGTTAACTCCAATACTCTTCACGAACCTTGGGGTAGCTCCGATGCAAAGTGTCGAGGTGAGGCACTTTTTGACTTAATCTTGTTTCATGACTTGTCGATTGGTAATGTTGGCAATGAACCGACTTCCCCCCCCTCGAATTGTTATGCGAGCACCTGAACATGAGAGTTTTCGGAGCAATTGTGAGGCGAATGAGTTGGCAAGGCTGCGTGCAGCGCTGCAAGAGGTCTCAAGCCCCTAATCAATAGGTGAACCGATGTCATCGGTCAAACTAGTCATTAGGCGAAAATACCTCGAGAACGCTAAAAGGTCCTGGGCGGAGGAATCATCTGGCATAATTGCAAGGCAATCCTGGATCTCTATCGACTTGTGGCGCAGAGCCACAAGGCTGAGTGTCAAGTTTCATGATTTCTGCTGGAGTTGTGGTCAGAGAAGAAAGAGGAATTATGCCTCCTAGCTCATGTATCAAGCCAAATCTATTCCTGGCGAATGCCACCAATACAAATGTTTTAAATATTTCCAACCCAAATATGTTTGATTTTACGAAATTTGAACACCATTTTCGTCCCAAAACAACAGCACATTGACCTCACAATGACCATTACATCACCATAAAATAATTTGACAATATTGAAATCGTTCAAAAGGAAAAATGTGTAGACATATCAAAACTGTATTTCATCTGTTTAATCCATTTCGCTTTCATTCATCCAAAGTTGAACAGCACCCCAACATCTCTTATCCAATTAACTTATTGCTTAATTTCTTCGACTAAAAATTATTTTTCTTCATATGAAACCCAAAAACAAACTCGCTCTAAAAGCACATCAAATGATACAACAAATATTGAAAATTCAACATGCCACACACATCATTTTCAAATTATTTATTACCCGTTTAATTCATGGTAGATTGTGTGTGGTTTCGTTTTTTGTATCGAAATGCTCGCTCAAGACTCGCAGAGAATACACGCTTAATAACTTCATCAAAACATCAAAGAACTTTTCCGACGTGGAGGTGGATCTTGATGACGTGGAACGAGCTGACAGTAATTTTTTCGAGATTGAAAACAACAACTTTTCTCTTTAGCAGACGAATATGTAGCTCGTCATTTAATTGAGAAGTATCTCAAAGATATTACATGATTTGTTTTCTGCTTTCTTGTGGCTGTTGAAAGGGAAAGTGAACAATTATTTTTGGATACAGATGAAAATAAAATGTGTTAATTTTATTTTCAAAGTGGTCGTCTGAGCGAGTTCAGGATAAGAATTTCACAGATAATATAAAATTTGGTTTTACTGTTTGGAGGAAAAGTGTGACGTCATAAAGTTTGTGTTTAGGATAAATGTGTTTTTTTCAAGATCACTGTCCAAGACAAACTAATAGTCACACGACATTTTGCAGTATTAAATACTTCTTGTTTATAGAATTTAAATCAGATCATATTATTTTAATTCAACATAGCGAAATGTAGATTTGTAGATTTTAAAAAACTCAGCAGGATTTGAAAATCCATCAAAAATATTCCACCTAGTTACGAAATTCAAACCGTCCATGCGTGAAAAGATACAATCAAAATCCGTCTATTAAAATTCAAGTCTAAATCCAAATTATTCGGCATTTTTTACGATAGAGAGGGAATTCTAACAATACAAGTTGCATAACTAACACCATCTATTCATTTGGCCTTTGATGGTACCACTTCACGGAGCCGTCACTGAAAAGAGACTACCGTAGCATTTTCAGCCAATTAATCTCTTCCGCCAAGTGAACATCGACGAATCTTGTTGCAAATTGAGGAGCATAGAAAAGGTTTGGAGATGTGCAAAAGCCGTGAATGCAGATACGTATATTCAAATCGCAACAACCCTCTTAATACACATATGAATTCAATTGCTGTTCGGACACCTTATTTGTTCTTCACTTGTCACAGTTCTCTATGCCTCTCAAAAGTATACAAGGGCCTTAAAAAACAGTTCACAAAAACTGTTGACAGTTATACCCGACCAGGCTTGCTCTAAGATTGGCTTCGATTTCACTCCGCAAATTTAACAATCCTTGCAACTTCGACTAGGTGTAGTCTTAGATGACAGCAAACGAAAAGGGGCAGGAAGTGATCCTTTCACAAATCGTCAATTTATCAAAAACTTGTGATGCTTAAAGAGTTTCTGCATGGACGGCAGTGAAATGGCTTTAGGAATAATATGCTGCCATGCTGACATCGAGTATTGTGTGAAAACGGTAAACAGGACTCACTTATGTGGAAGATTGTATTGTCGAGTACCTGCCACGTTAGGATAAACACTAATTGCTTGGTGGGAACAATTGATTCCAGACTTATTTGCAGTTTGCATGACTGCAGGCTGAAAGCTTAATGAGCTGGTAATTGCGATGCGCTGGCATTATCTGTTCGGTCGCATTATCAGCGGGCATAGTAGTATGATTTTCGCCATGATGCTATATTAAGAATCATTTGGCAACCAATTAAGGATTGTATAGGGAATTGTTTGCTAGCAAATACTCTAATGGCGAATTGAAGAGTTTGCTCTCGTTAAAAATAAATAAAAACCCGATACGAAAAGAATAAGGAATACGAAAAGAATAACCTACTAAAATGCCAATACAAACATTTTCGGAGAATTGCACCAGCAACAAAGTATTCTATTCAAAGTATTCCTTGTCCGACCAGTCGGAAAAATCCTGGTGAGATGGAAGTTGGAAGTTTTCGGATTCCCTATCAATTTGACGTTACTAGACACGACCAGTAAAGAACTTATTTGTTTCGTCTATGAGAATATCCCGTTATGAGAAATGTGGGACAAAAGAAATCATCGCCGCGATCTAAGAAGAAAATTGTGTGCAAAGGTTACTCAGGAAATGGATGCGAAAAGTAAGCGATCCAATTTGTATTGAAATTTATTATTCCTTCATTACTGATGCATATCTAGTACCTTCAGTACTGTTACGTAAGTGTTTGAAAGTTTTCTTTAACAGTATATTTAGCAGCTCTCACATTACGATTCTCGAACCTTTGTAGGTATCCTGCGAAAAATGCAGTATTATGTAAGATTCGACTTACTAAAAAAACATCACCCCATGACCACAGGAATCCGAGTCGGAAACTCTTTCGCATTACTTCGACTCGGCTGTATCACTAGCACTAGCACCTATCAGGTGCCCCTATGAATACTTTTCAACCGCAATACCGTCTATACTGAGACACGTACCCAGCGTCTTCTGAATACATCATCGGCTCGACAATCGTCTCCGGCGTCGCAGGGCCAGAGCGCTTCCTGTTCTCTTCTAAAGCGCAGGCACTTGAAGAAAGTATGCAATGCATCATCAATTTCTTTAATGCAGTATTTGTAGCATTTCGTTCTGACTGTCCTCATTCTCGGAAGGTATTTCCTAAAGTAGCCATGGCCTAATACAAATTGGCACTGGTAGAAATTTATGTCACCGGGGTCACGACTAAATCAAGGTTGTATGCCATGAATCAGCCTAGTCGTCCAAGCTGCCGTTGTGCTCGTAGCTCAGCATTCCTCTAAAAGTTCAAGCGTTCGCGCTCGTACTTGAACGGCTGCTACCTCTCTCTCCACTTCTGAGCTATTCACAAGATCTTTCTGCGCTCGTTCGCCAATACATCGACTGCGATTACCCCCGCTAGGACCAACACGGCGTTACCTGATACCATACGGTAGCTGCTGGCAATTCGTAGTGCCGTTCTGTGTTGAACTCTTGCCATCCTAGATCGATACTTTGCTAATTTTAAGGCGGTGGTCCATATCTCCGCACCCTGCAGTTGAATGAGCCGCCGTCATAAACAGTTTGCGTTTACTCTCACTAGGACCACGAATGTTCGCCATGAGTCTGCTCAGCCAGATTACCTTTTCTATGAAATAAATTGACTGTCCTTTTATGGTTCTCTTCGACCGCGGAAGCAGAAGGAAGTTATGCACAGTGAAGTCTGATAATTAAGAGGCCTTGGACAAGGAAGCTATGGCGATGGCTGGAGATTGACCACCTTTAGACTTGGCTAAATGAGTCCAAGCTCTTTCTTGGATGCGATATCAATGGAGCAACAGTTGATCTCATCATCCTGTACCAAGTAGATGTTCCTCCTTTTAAGGGTTAAGAGCTGATCAGGTCTGTCTCCAAGATGAGCAATGGGAAGACTTTGGGGCCTGAAAGTGTGCCGGTCGAGACCTTTGAAGTTATGTCAGTGAGCCGGCGACGTATATAATTGGAATTATATAATTCGATCTCAGCCGCCAGGATCTTCCGGCATGATAGAATGTAGTTATAGTAAGACTGGTAAACTCGGGTGCTCCTTCAGCACACCGAGGATGCTCTTGGGAGTATTGTTCAAACTATGATTGCTTTCAGGAGCAAGATCGAGTGAAAATGGCACTCAACAAACGGTGTCATCTTACGGTAGTAGCGAGAGCAGAGAAAACATGGCACCGGGCCAGACTGGTTGTACTGCAGGTAATGCTAGACGTGGAAAATGCCTTTTCCTTATAAGTCTTTAGCAGAGGCTGCGTATTCCTAGTTACTTCCTGACCATGATGCAAAACTTCCTCAGGGGTCGATAACGGCTGTATGATGCTGAGGAGTGAGTAAGAAGGATAGCTGCCACCACAAGAACAGCACAGGAGTTTTTCTGATTTCTACTGATTTCTATTAACAAACCTGTGAATATGTTTTTGGTGAATTCTGCTGATGACATCACAGCGGTTACCATTGCCAGATCTGTCGGTTGTGCTCAACTCAGATATAGCCAAGACTTGAAGAGGTTTCAGAGGTGGATGACCGAGCATGGGTTCCAGCCAGTGGTCTCAAAGACAGAGTTCGTCATGCTGATGAAGCGAAGGATGCCAACGGTTCTACCCGTGTCAGTTGGCTCTTTCGAAGTCCAGACCAGCGAGTTCGTTACGTATCAAATAAGGATATCTCTCTGGCTCAGGGTCGGATAGAACAGAGGCTCTGACGTATGCGCATACACAAATCTTTCAACTTTAGTAACACATTTTGGGAGCAACAGACTATGCAATGTTGAGCTGATTGGCTTAATAGAGCGTTGGGTTAGCTGTAGCCACAAGCAAGTGAATTTCTAGCTTTGTCATTTATTGATCAAGTTCGGTTACTTCGGGAAATACATTGAAATTTATGGACAATATAGGCAAATCCTACTGCCTTTACTGTATGGCGGATTACAGCAATGTTCAACGTATATTCTTTGCATGCAGTCACTTCGCTGGTCACTACAGAAACGGTCATAGATGTAATGCTGCTAAAGGAGGAAAACTAGCACGCGTCTCAGTATATATTGAGATATTATTACATATGGAGCGGGAGGAGAGCTGTCTTATCGACCCATGAACTGTATAATAAGCACCAATAAGTGAGTCAGAATGACCGACCGAGGCAGGTCGGAGCTTCATAAGCTTGTAAATGGTCTTTTTTACTGAGTCAATCTCGGTCGGATCGGTCACCCGAGGATCTGGTATGCAGATTTATTCGGACTACCTAAACAAGTCCAATACAATTTAATAGAGGCATCAAGATGGTATAAAAATACTGCAAATACTCATTTCTGGTAATAATGCTCGTTTTTGGCAATACTACTGTCAATTTCATTTTTATTCGAAAGCTGCATCAGAAGCTACAGAGATAGCAAGAGCCTACTGTTAAAATTGCCTAATCTGCTTAACAATGAAAACAATCCACCCTGCAAAGTCAGTTTTGAGCCAGTGACTGTGTTGTATAAGTGCAAAAAAATGTAGGTGATACCGTCCGCGAAAGATCAATATCACTGGATAATTTAATGGAAGCATCTTTTTGTAAAAACCGTCGAATATAACCATAGGTGGCAGGTTTACCCTAATTCTTTCTGTTACCTTGAACTTTCTGAATCTGGCTTACGTTAAGACTAATCCACTGTGTCAATTTGGTTTTAATGTGATCTCTGTATCGGAAGTTATAGGGCATCAGGCTTTTATTTAGCGATTTTTCAAAATACCACCACAGCCACAATAGCCACAGAGATGCTATCATATTCATAACACACCGTCAGACTTGGTCCCACTCAAGACCAACACATTTTGCGAATCTTTTTTTTTATTTAATGATTGTCGGATCGCGAATTCTCATGAAAACAAGTTTTGTGGCCTGTAAAAATAGGTGATTTGGTGAAAGGTTCCTGTGATGAAAAATTTCAGATACTTGAATTTTAGGGTGTTGGTGAGGATTGTGTAGCAAACTCGAGTGTGTAGACTGTTGTTTCTAAGAAAAAAAAACAGGACGGCCGAAAATTTGAAGAATTTCTGTTGTTTACGGCACATTAATTAAAAATCAAATAAGCATATTTCTTATGTCTATAAATGTGTTCTGTAAATTTCGTAGTGATTCTGTGACACTGTGGAAAGTAATCCCATTTTGAAATTTTATTTGCCTACTTTTAGGCGCTCAGCGCCTGCATGGGGTTAAAAAATTTCAAATTATTTTCATTAATAATTTGAAAATTCTATCAACTTTCATTTTATATACTGATTTTTTCAAATATTTTGTTTCCAAAGAAATATAGAGGTCCCTATAAATTCGCTAAAACGCCCGCTGCTACCAAAGGATTAAATATATTTTTTTTAGGATAAATAATTCACTCCAATTATTTTTTTACCTTGTATTTTCTTCGTTTACGTTTTGTGTAATTATTTTAGTATTCTTCTGCTTTCTTTTATTGGAAGGAGTTTATTGGAGTTTATTCTTTTATTGGAAGAGGAAGTTTTGATTGGAGCTCATAAATCTTCAAGTCGATCTATAGTCTAGCTATTTTCTCTAAATTTTATTGCGAGCTTTTACATCCTCATTTGAAGAGAAACAAAACCGTTGACATTTAAAAATGGCTGCATTGCACTGGTAACTGTTTTACATGGCGACTTTCCTCTTTCAATTCAACCACTATGCTTTTGCGTTCAGTCTTTCACATATTTCAAACTCCAAACGACTAACTCGAAAAGAAAACATCAACAAATATATTTTTAAAATTTCTTTATTTTCTAATTTATAACCTAATACTAACTTGAACTATCTTAAATATAATATTTTACAATAATTTACAACTTTTTTTATAAATTTCATTTGATCGAAACTGAATTTTTTTAAAAATAATTTATGATTTTCAACTCAGATGACGAATATAGAATTATTCTCGATACTCTTCTGCTTCCACTTCATAAAGATAATTGACAAAACATGAATACGTTATTAAGTCTTTCCGGATGGAATTTATACTTCTTTACAATGCCTTTTATATTTTAAGTTTTTCTTTTAATTTAGTTTCATCAATGGTTTGATTTAGGAAATGGACCTTAATCAAATTTTCCATTTCAAACCAATTTCATTTTGCATTCAACCCGACATGGGATCGATTTGTCTCCGATATTCTTAGATTAGAACTTAAAAAAAAAGTTAAATCACAATCTTTGGCGTAGATACCACTAGTTGCACGTTACACTTGTTTGTCATACTTCGCATTAATTTTGCTGACAAACCAAGGGTTTAAGTTTTGTGGCCTCAGTTATTGATGCATGCGTTTTGTTCTTTTGAATTCGATAATATTACTCATGGAACGTAATTTTAAGCTTTTGTTTGCACCTTAATCGACGTGGATGATATGAACTCAAGTGGGTGAAACAAGTTAGCCTACTGTTCTTCTAGCTGCACGAAACTACTGCCTCGAGCATTCTTCATCGTGCATTTAGTTTCAAGGACGAACGCATGCACAACGCGTAGCCTTATGAGTGCGAATGACTGAGATGATGTGTTCCTAGCGGATGGAAATATGGACCGTATGGCGGATATGGAACTGCATGAGGATACAAAAGACTGCTGGCGTAGGCTCCGGGTCCAAAAGTGCCGCCGGCCGTCGGTGGTGGAACTGTCGGACTGTTTACATCGAGTCCAGGATTCTGTTTTTTCCATTTGGTTCGGCGATTTTGAAACCAAATTTTCACCTGAAATACACCAAAACAATGTAAGTTAACACTACTTAGAAGGAAATTAGACAGGAAGAGCAAGTACCTGAGTTTCAGTCAGACTTAAGCTGAGCGCTAAATTCAATCTTTCGCAGACGGACAGGTATCTGGTCGTTTTGAATTTATTTTCGAGTGAAACCAGTTGTTCGTACGTGAAGGCTGTTCTTGCTCTTCTCGGTTTCGAGCTGTTTCCTTGTGACTTCCCTTCGGCTGAGCTACCTCGAGAATTTCGACTGCCTCCTTTCTTTGAATCTGTTTCGCTAGCATGATCGTCGATATCACTCCCGACAGTTTCATCACATTCGTCCTGGTCCATCTCGCCTACGTCTTGTGCTAATAGGAAAGAATAAAAGGAGAAGATACTTAAATCGGGTTTAATTTCAAAAATCAATTAAGAATAAAATCTATCAACAATTGGGAGTTTTAATATCTTTTTAAAAAAATATTTTGTTGTTTGAAATCAAATTCAAACCTATTCGTAGTATAATAAATTACTAAAAATTGTTCCAAGGTGAGCAAATCACCCAATTAACATTCAAGTGTCATACGATGCAAGAAACAGTCATAAAATCGTTAAGACGAATAACATATCAATCATTCGATGATCATCAACTTATCCACTAACAAGAATCAACAGGCCAGAACAAACTGACCTTATATCGCAGACATGGGGAAAGTCACTTTCAATCGCATAGCATGGGGTGGTGGATCGATAGCATAGCATCCAATTTTCAATTTTCGGACGTTGTTGACGACAACAGTACTTGTACATGAAGAGCGGCTGAAACAATTTCATTATTCGCAAAACCCAATCACCTCCGGCCACCGTAATAGGATATGTTTTCGGAGGGTCGGTGTTGTCGTGATTGATATATGACTATATCCACAACTACCCACTGATTCGATTTACGCTGCCCAAACGATTTTTTGGGGGGGTTAGCTGCTGTTGCAGTTTACATCCAGAGAGCTTTTCGATTGGATTAGGTTTCAATTTGGGACAAATCGTAAAGGGTCCAGTGTACCGTACGGGCAAATGGGGAAAAGGTTGAGAGTTTGTCACATGCCGACAAGGATACCATCATCGGTTCGATTTGATAGACTTAATCAATTGGAATTCGAACGAGGTATTACTGCGTTGATGTGATTGCGTAGAGTGACATGATATCGTAATAGATATTATCAAATTTGTGGTTACGGTGAACTTAATTTGTTTCGTAGGGCGGCGAAATGTATATTTCGATACGTTGAAGTTATACTGATATTATGTTTTGGGTGGGGTGTATATTTAGTTTTCAATTAGATAATCGCAATTATTTTTTTTTGCACATTTTTTCTGCTCACATATAAGATCCAAAGGAAAACAATTTTTGTTGAAAAGTTCTTAAAACTTTCTTATTATGTCACATCGATTTTATAAATGATGTGTGTCTTCTACTTCTACCAGCAGTTTTGCTGAAAACAGTTGCTCCATATGATGCTGATATTACATTGCTTAATTCACCCACGTTGGGCGCCACTTTGTTGCGGGACTTTTGTGAGTAGCTGCCCCCACAACATATTGTTAGCCCTACTTGTTACACTCCGCGTGATATGTAGTGCCGCCTAGCGTTAACGGCGAACGAACGGGTCCGTTAACTACAAGAAATGGTAGCTCTGATAGGAGATTTCTTTTCTTTCATATCGAAATAAAGACCGCAACGTACAAAAACATGACTTGGAAGCCTCGGATTCAAACCACACGACGACAAGCATTTAAATGAAAATAGCTAAACGATTTGAGAATTTTTACATGGAACGTTAGATCGTTCTACAGAGCCGCTTATGATAGGCCAAAAAATCTGACATAATTGTGCAGGTTTACCGTGATTGATGAATGTAGTGAGACAAGACAAAATAGTCGGATTGCTATTCAGACCGTTCAGCATCTTCGACGGGCTCTCGCAAGGGGATGCCTCCTCTTTCACCCAGCGTTGGAGAGAGTTATTCAAGACTCTGGCACGTCAACAGGAGGATATTGACGTCATTGAGAGATTTGAACCGACTGTACGAAAATCCTTTTTCCAGCTCAAGCGGGTGGCCCGAAAATTGAGGCTGCACATAAATGAAGGAAAAGCGAAGTACATGGTGGCATGCATCTGCAGTAAGAACACCTAGAGGTGGTCAAACCAGCATAGTAGTGAAGCATGAATTTGAAGTAGTGCAAGTCTTCAGCTTACTTGGGCCAATAGTATGTAGCTGATAACAATTTGTTGGAAGAGATACGCGAGCGGCTGCTCAAATCCAACCAAGTACACTACAGTCTGGACATTTCAAATCCCAAAATCTCACCCGAACATCAAAGCTTCTGTTGTACAAGGCCATGGTCTTGACAGTACTCACGTATTGATCCGAGACTTGGGTGCTCAGCAAAAGGTACTTTGACCTCTTAGCCCAGTTTGAGAGGGTCTTAAAATCGTCGAAGCAAATATTATGATAAATATAAAGCTTGATAAATTCCGGTTGGCAAGGCACCTAGCTCGTATGAGCGAAGAACAAGAGATTGTGACAGATTGTGATTTTACGACAGATAACAGCGAGAGAGACCTTGTTTGCCTGAAAAGGATGCCGTTGACCAGAACCTTTGGAGTTTAGGGGTGCCTAAATGGGTAACCGATTTAAAAATTTGGTTGAAAACGGCCAGGACTGAGCCGCGGTTATAGCTCCGATAATGATGATCTAAAAAGTAAAGTATTGATATTAATTTTTCGGTCAAACTATGATTCGAATATTGCGATCAGAAAGTTACATCGCTAACTGCATGGAAAAACCAAAAAAAAAACAACAGCAAAGAAACAACAATAAATGGAAAAGTACTTTTGATAAAACTCAATAACAAAAATTATATGAAACCATGCGTTTTTCAAGGCGTGCGTAATGTAGAATTTAAGAAGTATCAAATATTGTCTTGAATTTCATTGCGCTATGGAGCTAAATAATTGTGCTAAAAATAAAAGGTTTCAATCAACAGGAGTATGTGGATATTATAGAGGACAGCAAGTCTTCTCGGCATGCAGTCGACAGTCACACTCAGTTCATCGCAAGACGTGAAAGGACTTGCGTCAAATCATAAAACAAAAACAAATGAAACAAATGAATATTACTCATAAAGGTTATTAATTTGTGATCACGGTTCCCTTGTTGTCTATAAATTAGCATAGACAACGTATGTCGTCTCTGAAATTGATCAAAGCAGAGAATAATTGATACGGGAAATAATAGAAAATATTAAAAAACTCACAGAAAATTATCTGTTTTAATTTTCTATTCATTATGAGAGCATTTTCTACTTTTTTAATTGCCATAACATTCAGCATAGCTTTCAAAAAACCAAATCCACCTAATAGCCACCATACGGCAAAAAAAAACGTAAATACTTGCGAACTACTCGAGAACAAGAGCAGAGCAAAGTATATGCACGCAAAACGTAGTGTGTGCTCACAAGATATTGCCATCAATAATCGCACAGGATCAGTATTCGTTACTCGCACAATTCTCATCGTTCGCAGAGCACTCATCATTCACACAGTACTTATCATTCGCACTTTATTCACACTGCATACGGAGCTGGCTCAGAGCTCTCATTCTTTCTTCACATTCTACTCACACTGCACACGGAGCTGGCTCATTCCTCTGTGCGATTCGATAGCCTAGATCTCGCTTCAACTACACACGGTAGTATAATGAAGTATTGCCGTGTGTATATGCATGAGCTCTATTTACTCGAGTGGCTCCTCTTGCCACAGTAAAGTGCACTGTACGTTGAAGGTTTGAAGTGTGCAGAGCAGTTCTAAATGATGGCTCACATAGCTCTTTCAAAAGAGTCGCTCTTTCTGATTGGCTCGCTCCTGAGCTACCCATTACTACTTTTTTTTTTGGAAAACTCCTCATATCGATTTTCAATTCTCTAGCCGAGCCTTTTTCTAAAATATCGTAATTTAAAACATCAAGCTCCCCTCTTACACCTCCTTAGTTTCAAGGGTCCGAAAATTTAGAACCATTCCAGGCACATAGCTCACAACTTTGAAAAGTTTCATCAGAATACCTCAGTGCATACTTTCGAAACCACTTAGTAAGTTAAACATTTTTTAACTTTTAAACATCCCGCAAAAACAATTCTATAAAGAACTATAGTTTGTTTAATTTTTAATGCATTGCTCGCTTAAAAAAATATGCAATTTCTGCAATTAATTGTACGAATTTGAGCTGCATTTGGAATACCTTAAAAAAATCAAGGAATTACAACTACCATACAATTTCCGGGCCAATAATTGTCTTTAGTGTTTAAGATACGAAAAAAAATACTTTCCCGTTCAGTGTTTTGAAGAAAAATCACTACCAGTTGTTTAATTGAATCAAGTCTTTTGACGGATTGGATCATTGTACCTTGATTTTAAAACTGCAGAATTTTGTATTGACTGAATTGTGACATATGTAGTTGGCTCAGTTCACAAAATTCTGTTAAAAATTTCTACAATTAACACATTTATTAATTCTTCATTTTTAAGGTTAAAACAGAGCCATATCTTACAAAAAATAAAGTTTCCTGCCGCTTCAATAAAATGCAATGCGTATAATAAAAACCTACTCATAATGACCTACTGTCACTACCCTTCCATACGTAGCCTTTTTATTTCTGGGGGGAGAAAAAACACTGTCAAATTACTTTAAAACCACTTGGGCTTAGCACTAAGCCCATTAACGAAAATGTTCGACAACCCTTTCGTTACAAATCCCAGACACTTTCGAGGAATTATCGAATTAAAGAAACATTCTCTTGTTCTTACCGGGTCGAAATGACATTTTTCAGAGTAATCCTTTGTTTTTGAGTTAAAGTTGAGCGGAGAGCAAGAAAGCGAAATAGAAGAAAATCAATAATGACTCGATGAACTTCTTTTAGAGAGTCTAAAACGTTTTTCGTAAATGTTCTCGATATACCTCTACTTGCTCGTTGAAGTGCAAAATTTTAATGGGCTACTTAATTTATTGATTTTGTCAGTCTGTACCGAAATAGTTTGCCTAGTTTATTCACCGTGCAAACAGACTCTATGTACACTTTCAATCGCGTCCGGTCTTCAGTTCGATATCCGATATATTCCCTTGTATCCTCATACATACATCCCTTGATGCTAGAATTCATGCACACATCTCGCGCTCCAAACAAGTCTAAACGTGCACAGCATTCCACAAACAAACATTTACTTAGTCATGTATACGTAATTAGGTGCACCTTATTTCCACCTGTTAATTAATCACATAATTAGCATCATCACTTCATTTAATATTCAAACGAAAAGGGATTGTAGGTGAAAGGAGAGGATAGCAACATACTGCGCTCACGTTGAATGTTTTAATGATGTAGTACCATCAATGAAATGCAACTGGATGGATGCCACCAGGTCCTGATGCTTCGAGACGGGAGTGTTGGACGTGTAGAGCACATGGTATACAGAATTTAAATGAGGATTTCGCAAAATGGCGGAAAGGATTTATCGGAATGAAGATTTTGGATCAGGTTCGGTTCGACGCAGTAGTGGGGATTTAATTAAATAGACATGTTCCAAGTCCATCGAATACTGATAAACTGGTCGATTTACCATTCGATCGATTGTGATATCGAATTCGGTAGTGTGAAATTATACCTGGTTACGTTTAAAGATAGATGTTTGAAAAATAAAATTTCGTAAATTTGAAAATAAGTAACTAAAATACATTATGAACGAGAAACAACAACATAGACGTTGCTAGAGTTTAATCCACGACTTTGTTGTCGTTCTTGATGAATGAACACGAATAGTTGCGCCTAAAAAATCGAATTCCACAGTTAAGGGAACATAAAAGAGGTTTTTATAATAAGATGAGATAAGTTAAAATAACGATAGTATTTTTATCTTATAGTCTGAAATGCTTCTAATGTTCCAAAACATTACCAAAGTGCACGTATATGCTCAAATCCAAATTCTGTTAAAGATGTTCTTTTGTAATTCTTTCTGCACATTCCGTTCTGCAAGTTTTGATTTTTATCAAAATAAGGATGTGGATAAGGACAGGATAAGAACAGTTGGACATATAAGGAATATGACTTCTGCAAACAATCTCTTAAAATTTTTGTATTGAATTTTTTGAAAATTTTTATATTTTGTATAAAATTGTGTTTTTTTCGGTATGTGGCTGTACCTTATCAGTTTTTTTGGTACTAATAATAAACACTAAATAAGCAGAATTCAAAGTCAAAATATTTTATTTTACTCAGAAAATTATTTTATTGAAACTTGTTTTTACTAATGTTCGAAGAACATTAGTATTAAAATCGATACGGCCAAAAATTCGTATTTCCTTATATATATATATATATATATATATATATATATATATATATATATATATATATATATATATATATATATATATATATATATATATATATATATATATATATATATATATATATTATCAAAAAAATTCAGTGACTATTTCTCGGGAACGCGCCATCCGATTTAGCTGAAACTTTCAGGATATATTGGTGTATATCCAGAATAGGTCCAGGTCTCACTAAATGTCAATTATCTTTAACCCTTTGGCGTCGGCGGCCATTTTAGTGATATTTTTAAGATACCTATACCGTACAAAAATAATTTTTGCAAATATTAAGGTTGCATAATGAATTTCGAACGTGTTTTAAATGTGAATCGGATAGTGTTTTGGAATTTTTGAACCCCATGTGTGCGCTAGGTGCCTAAAAAGAGAGCCGGAAAATTTAGAAATGTTTAAATTGCGATAGCTTTTGACAGAGCTATTCAATCATGAAACTTTCAGAACAAATTGGTTGTATTTAGTTGTAAATTTGTGGAGCTTTCGATGAGCATGTTGGCAACTCTATAGCTAGGGCAGGCGCTGAAAGTAAAAACCTTCAAATCATCGAATCTCCGAAAAAAATGTCGTTTCTTGGAAAAAAGCCAATCATATATAAAACTTTTGCTTAGTCTACACAGCCAAAGTAAAAAATTTGAAATTTCACAACCTATATTTTTAGCATCAAAAACTTCTGTTCACGGAAACTCACGATCCAATAATCAGAATTAATTGAAATTTACAGAATGTATTGGTCTTAAGCAGGACCAGATCTGATAGAAGTGCTTTAGCAATGAGGGCAATTTTGTTCCAGTTGTGCCATTTTGAAAAAATCAAGAAAAATAACTGCTTTTGGCCCTATAAATTCTGATTCAGCCATTTGATTTTGACGAAATTCACACCGTAGCTTAAACCACGTTTGTTAGAAATTTGGTTGAAAAATTCGGTTGGAGCTGCGAGCTATAGTAATTTTGGTGTCTTAAATTTGAAAAATTCCTGAGGAAAATAAAGGTCTTTGCCCTATAGCTTCCAGTACAGTCATTGAATCATAACGAAATTCAAATAGCAAACTAAACTTATTGTAGGCAATATTCAGGAGAAATTTAATTTCAAAATAATGATAGGGTTACTGGCTATCGTCGTTTTTGTATTTTTTGGCATACCTTTAGTAAGCAATTTTATCATAGAATTTTGAAATCGTAATGATTTTATAGTGAAAATAAACACCAACCATTAAGATCTAGAAAATTGGAAAACTTTTGCGATTGGTAACCCTAAATTTCTTTGCATCCCTTAAACTTCCAATACAGTCATTGGGTCAATACGAAATTCGAACAGCAGGTTGACTTTAACGTAAGGCAGCTGCGACATATTTTTTGCTACGGTGCTAGCAAAGGGCTGCCAGCACTAGGCCTCCTTGTTATTTTCGTTGAAAAAAAATATTAAAAATTAGGCTGTGTTTTAGCATTCTAACCGGTACTACCCCTTTAAGTAGGCGAAAAAAGTGCACTACGAACTACATGAATATGAAGCAGAGTCCATACATTTTCTTTGTTTTTTTTTTTGAAAATCAGTCTTTTTCTCAATACTAGAAGTCATTGCAGCGTGCAACTTAGCGCTTGGTAGCAAAAATTCAAAATAACATTGAGTAGCACAACTCATTCATCTGCCACAAAATATGTTGAAATTGCCACTTTTTGGCTGTGGTGGTCTTCACACTTATATATTGTTTATATCAAGATGTTTACAACAAGTTTAAAAAATCACAAACATGCTAAAAATAAAAAATTTCATTTAACGTTTACTTTTGGCGTTTACTTTTGGCAGGGCTACTATACAGATCAAAATCCCATGTCGTGCTATGTTTTAATTATCGCTTATGAACTTAAACTACTTGTTAATGATATTTGCAACGAATAATGTAATAGAAAATTCTTCCACAAACTTTAATTTTTATCTAAAAGTTACTTAAGGCGGGAAATACATGTAAAATTGAAAAAAATTCTAATTTCAGATTGATTTGAAAAATATATATTGTTTATTCGGAAAATTTTTAATATTCAATCTTTAAAGTACATGTCTCAAAGTAAATGAACATATTTTTTTAATAATTTTTCAACACAAAATGGCGACAATGCGAGCGAATGAAAAAAACACATCAAAAACTGCCTCGCACAACTTAACGCCTTTTCCGGGGAACTTGCAATATTCAGAGAAAAAAAATATGGTAATAAGATGTATATTTCATAAGTTAACGAATAAAATTTACTAAAAAAATTCAATTTTACATTAATATCAGATTAAACAAAAAAATCTATTATTTTTTAAAAAAAAAATTACGTTTTGAGCATTAATAAACAAATTATTTTTCCGCAACTAGAAAAACATGTAAGTTCAACGATTAGATAATAATCTTTTGTAGATGTGGTATAAATTTGAGCCGGATCGGTTCAATATTTTTTAAAAAATCATTGAGTATTAGTTTTTATTATAACTTATTCGCTAGTCAGCGATTCCAGGTCCATACAGCAGCCTTTGAGCCTCCTCGTGCATATCACTTCGGTGCATTAGAAGGCCACGGCGAGCATTTCGGGCTTCTTTTGAGCTGAAAAGACTTCGACGGTTCTATCGTTCTACCCTGTCGATTAATAAGCTGGGGCTTATTTCGATACCTTAATCATTCATTAGGTGCAAGAGGAATGTATGGCGTTTGTTGAACATCCACGCGGCTATGTAAGCGGATATTTGAACTATTTTCAAGCCGGCAATCTGACGGTTTTTACTACAATGTTCTTAAATACAGGCTCCTACGTATATTATAAAAATATACAAGTGTAAATGTACATCTGTATCTATATTTCCTTAGAATTTCAGATTTAAAAGAGTATAGTAGGGACACAATTAGAGAACCGCCCCTAGCGCCGAAGATAAAGTAGACAGAGACGCGCGGCAGGTATGCTCGACTGGCTGGGGAACACCGCGCTGCCTGTAACTGACTATAACTCGAGAACTAATACGAATATCGCTTCAACATTTTTTTGGCATATTTTTAGAGCATTTGAAACATATTAATGTAATAAAATAAATTGATTTTTTTTAGCAGTTACATGTATTTAGCCCCTTAAAGAGGCGGCTGGTCGAAAAAATTCAAGCAAAGATAGTGTTTCAGATTTTTAATGTTTTTACATTTTACATACATGTTCTGAACATGTTAAGCCATATGAGTAAAAGTGTAAAAAACATTAAATTTGAATATAAAAGGAACATAAAATTTAGCTAACTCCTGCCTCGTACAAGGCGTACCCTCTAGCTCGGTTCTTCATTTCTAGCTTTCTTTTTGCTTTATTTCTTGGACTACAAGCATCTTTAAAAAAAAATGATCCTTAAATTAAAATATTGAGTTTAAAATCACAAACCCTCAATAATGGCTTAAAAACACATTAGCAACTTTGATGACGTTTCTTCAAAAATTGCGCTTTTTTTGTCACTTGTGTACATTTTTCTCAGGGAAAAAATGTTAATTAATTATTTTTTTGTGTTCTTAACTAAATGGACGAAAATTCTACAGTTGGGTTTTTAGAAAAATTGAAGTGGTATAATAAGGTGTTTTCAAAGTCAAAAAAAAAATTACAAAACTTAAAAACTTCATAACTAATTTAAATTTTGTTTAAAAAAAATGCATAACGATAAATTGCAGTTGACTTTATTACAAAACAAATAAAAAAAAAAACGAGGAAAATTATTCGGCTACATCTGAGAAAAAGATACAGAAATATTGATAGTTTTTTTATTGTATTTGTTGCGACCAGCCGCCTTCTTAAGGTCTAAGGTTTCAAGCAGCAAGTAGATCATACATTTCGAATCCATTTTCATTATTTAAATCTATTCATATTGCATCCAATGCAAAGAAATATTAACTGCGAAATTGCCAACTGCGATATGATACAAATATTTCCACACAAAAAAACTCGAATACAATCTGCACATCAACAAAAAATCTTCTGCCCCTTCCATCTAATCCACAATAAAATGTCTACCTTATCAATTTCATAACATCCAATCAACATTCAACCCTTTTCGAATCGATAACAACTCGAAGCCTAGTCCTTACGTTGCCTGCAAGCCGTAATACCTATCATATTTCTACGACTCCTCGGGGAGAAATAACATTAAACTTTGAAGATCTCCGGCTCATCGTAAACTTAATTACGAAATCAGGGTGTTAATTATCATCCCCGGAATGGAATTACAATTATTGCTTATGACATCATCCCCGGGGCATATTATTGTTGCCGTGTCTGATTTTCATAAGTCGTTTCGACTGCCATCAACCCGATACGCTCATCGGATGCTTAGATCATAGAACGGCGCAGTGGCTAGAATGTCATGCTGACGAGAATTCTGATGATGATGATGTCGACGTTTATGTCGATATAATAAACAGGAAGTTCCGGAAGCACAGGGTTCAAAGTATTACCACGAGCAACGAAACAAATGTGCAAACAAGAACGGGAACAAGTCTGGGGCTGATGCGAATATCTCCACAACAACGTAAAAACATGGCTTGCTACCCCGTTCTATTGCAATTCGAAAGAGAGGGAAGCACAAACGCAGTGGAGTCGGAAACTTTGGTTTCATTTCCACAAGATTACTCCGCCTTTGGACCCGTTGCCATCCATAAATACGGATATCCGGCCGCAACTTGTCTAGTTTGAGGCTTTCGGTTTGGCGCCCCTTTTATCGGCCACCCTCGTTCTGGTGTAGTGGCTTCGGGTTAGTAAAAGAGTTTATCGTATTGGACTATGTTCACAGTTTTCCATATGGTGGGGAGTAGAATGCCAAGCCACCCACTCGACAGAATTGGATAAATCCATTTTCCGAAATTTCGGTTGTTGTAACTTGCTCTCGACTTTCGTCGGTCCATAACGATCCCGCTATATTACAAGTACGAGTGTTCAGAATCGATTCATCCCAAGATAGGATACTAGTCGCCCCCAGCTTCTCGTTTATGGTAACCAGCTCGCCGCCACGATTGGTACACAATTTAATCATCATCGTTGTCAGCTATATGTGCGGTAATTAACTGCTGCGCTAATTAATCGGAGAGCGATCCATTTCACCCCGGCGGCATCAGCAACGAGCAATGATTATATTGTCGCACGCGGTGGTTGTTAAGGCCACAAATTAACTGCGACTAAAAGCTTCTATAATTTAGCCATATTTGCGTGTTAGCTAGTAGATTTCATCGAGACGGTGTGGGTGGTGGTGAGCGAACTTTGGGGGTGTTTTCACCTCAAATCGTTCGTCGCAGCACCATCATCAACGCTGTTTTAATGTTTCGCAAAACAGGCAAGAGGCTCAACGGGAGCTCGAAACGGCATTAGAAAGGGTTAGACACGTTCACGTTATTTTCGCAATTTTGCCTTCGAGTGTCGTTTAAATTGTCGCACTGGTGTTTGGCTGGTGATTTCGATAGACATTATGGCTATATGACGAATTCGTGATGTTAAATGGCAGATTGTTTTGTGGCTTATGCGAAATAGTAATGGTATGGTGCAGATGATAGAGTACATTTGAATGGTTATTTTTGTGATATGCAGACTAATATCAGGGGCATTTCACGTGAAGCGGACAATGAAAAAAGTCGAGGTTCTGGATTTCGTTCATATTGTGCATACTGGTACTTCTAGAGTTTCAAGAACGTGGACACACAATATTTTTTTGCTATGAGGTTTAGTTGCCGAGTTATTGGCTTCTGAAAAATGGAAAAAGTTGATGGACGGTTTTTTTGGAAACCGATTTTGAGATTCATAAAGAAATTTAAAAAATATTAACCATGTTGATTGATATAGAAAATCAACTGTTCTTTTCAATTTTAAATCTTGGGAAAATAAAATTATTTCCTGTGGTAAACCGGAAGTAACCATTTGAATATCTTTGTTTATTTTTATAACAAAACAGAGCGTAAAGTATACTTATTTTATCTTTAAAGTTTTAGAATGGGATGGCCAGTAGTTTAGGAGGTAGGTGAATTTCAATACATAGAAGTCGTATGGTGAGCTTGATTATGAAAGGTAGTGAGTGTGAAAGCAAAACATTAGTTGTAAAACTATTATATATCACTTGTATCAATTACCTATTGATGATTAAAATATTAAAAAATTGCTAATGCTGATTTATTTAATGAAAAACAAACTACTTGTGAATGGAAAATTGAATTTTTACAATTTGACTCTCGTCTCTTAAACTAGTTATTTTTTTTAATTACTGAAGGTGTTTCTATGGTCAGATTTTTTCTGCAACTTCAACATACGTTCACATTAATTGAATATCTCCACTCTTCTGCTAATATTCTTTGAATTTTTCTCGGGTCTATAACCTTATACAAAATTTCATATCGAAAAGACTGAAACATTGATACTCGTACTGAGACATAATACACACTGTACCGAACGGCAACACCGTTCGGTGAGGCTACGACAACAACGACGACGATGGCGTATGTGACGCGAAGTTAGTTCCGAATTGGTGCTTGATGGGTCCTGGCGCGGTCTCCCCAGAGCGAGCAATATCGGTGCAAAGCGCGTATAAGTAAGGTGCAATGTAGTGAAATGTATGCAATCCAAATAGTGCAAATAAAGGCGCGGCGGTAAACTGCTTATTGAGTGTTTTATTTATTCAGGCCGAGTGCGCACGAATGTGCCACCATAACTCCAAAACTACTGCACCGATCCTTTTGAAATTTTGAACACTATTTTTCTACACAATTTACAAGGTAACGCTGTAGAGTTTTTTTCGAATTTGTTTACATTTTTAACTTTATAATAACAAATTAACCGATTTTTTTTTTTGCAAAAAATCGCGTTTTTTCGTTCAAAGTGCTCCCAAAAAGTGAAAAATTTAAATTTCAAAAAACGCTCCCAGCAGTACTAAAGGTTACGACATGAGCATGACCACACCTATTCGTGACGAAATAGGATGCAAACACGCCTACAAAACATCCAAAATTAGCCGGTTTTTAGGTGAATGAAGAGTACTGTTTTCGGTTGTGTCCAAATCTATCTGTTAATGAGAATGTTAATGAGTATATTGGATGTTACAAGCCTAGGCAGACGGGCGCTTAAATTGCTGATTTGAAATGGAGAAATTGAAAGTGTTTAAAGTGTATGTTGCCTCTTTTATGCTCTAATTAATTAAGTTAGAGTACAAATGGCGTAAGATTGACATTTAAATTCTTGAAATACATGACTTTTTACAAAGAAATTATTATAACTTCGCATAGTTTGATTGTGAGCTCATTCAAGGATAAACGACTAAGGTTAAAGTATAATTAAACGATATTTAAATGAATTTTAATTTCGTGTTTTAACGATGTTTAGTTCGAATTACCATATGATAGACAGCGCTTAATGATCATTTATGACAAATAATTATTTAGGCAGCGCTTTATGTCTACTATTTATACAATGAAAAGAAAAAATCTATACAATGCATACACTTGACTATTTTTCCATAATTCGCCGGTCCTCGGTACGTGACGAAATAGGAAGCAGAGCCGAACAGCGACCGCCCATTGTCGTAATCTTGTTTCTTTGATTCATGATTAAAGCTATTTAACTAATCAAAGAAAGTAATAGACACTGCAAACGCAGGACAATAACTAAAAAATTACGGAAAATTCGAAATGGCGTGGCGTCATATATATTATATAGGCGTCATATATATTAAATAGGTTTATATGAGAAAATAAAACTTTTTTCAACTAAGAGATGACGCTACTAATCGCATTTCGATATTATTTTTCCTTTTTGAGCCAACTAGCTATCCCAAGCAAGTTTCGGGTACCACGCTATACACGACTTGTATATACTGAAGCTCACCTATCTCCCAAACTACTGGCCATTCCTTTCTAAAACTTTTATGATAAAGTTAGTATACTTTACGCTCTGTTTTGTTATAAAAATAAACAAAATGAACCTGGTCCAAGTTATTCAAACATGGAGTTAAAATGGCTACTTCCGGTTTACCACAGGAAAAAATTTTATTTTTCCAAATCTAATTTTAAAACTGAAAAGAACAGTTGAATTTCTATACCAATAAACCTGCTTAATGTTTTTTAAATTTCTTTATGAATCCCAAAATCGGTTTCCAAAAAAATCGTTCATCAACTTCTTCAATATTTCAGAAGCTCATAGCTCGGCAACTAAACCTCATGGATAAAAATATTGTGTATCCACATTTATATCCTCTATGCACGATATGAACGAAATCTAGAACCTCGACTTTTCTTCATTGTCCGCTTCACGTGAAATGCCCCATCAGTGGAAATTTTTCTAGTTTAAAATAAGGGTTTTAAAATATTGATAAATATTGAGTTTTATCGGTCTGGGTTTTTCTGAAAGAATGACATACATATATGCTACGGGCTGTTAAAAATATTTTTGAAATGATTTCATTTTGAAAAACATGTTGTACGTAGAACATATGTTAAGCAAAATTAGACACTTACCCGATGTCGATTCACTTTGTTCGTCTTCAAGACGTT
The DNA here is from genome assembly GCA_963978885.1 of Nemotelus pantherinus. Lineage (NCBI taxonomy): Eukaryota > Metazoa > Arthropoda > Insecta > Diptera > Stratiomyidae > Nemotelus > Nemotelus pantherinus. The sequence continues at coordinate 11,181,600 of OZ022265.1, forward strand.
CCGTTGTATCATCGCGATCGAAACTGCCACTACTACAGCTCCACTGACGCGGTGATGTATACTGATGAGGTGAATCTTTTTTTCCTGTAAATTTTGTTGGATCTAGGATATTTTCAACAGAAAACGCTAACTTCTTATTGGATGTTGTTTCTTGATCGGGATTTGTATTTCCACCGGCACTAACGGAACGTGTTAAATCTACAGGACATATCTGTAAAAGAAATCAACAGATTGGAATTTAAGTATAGTCTAGTGAAAGATATTTTAAGATATTTATGTGCGACTTATTTTATTGTAAATTATAATAATATGATGATTTTGTTATAAAACACTTTATCAAATATTTCACGAGTTTAAGAATCTAATGAACAGAATGTTCAGAGACCCTCGAGTGCTTAGTGAGAGCGCTGATAATAGAATGGCCTCGTAGTGCTTGATACCGCACATTTTATAGATGTTGCCATATGCGCATCAGAGCGTATGCAGTGTGTTGGATATGAACGTATACAGTGTGGTGAATACGGGCCCTTGTAGTGTGGTGAAAATTGGTTGCTCAAAGTTGTGTTATAGATTTTTGCCTTTTGCCCCCGGTAAATCTTCCGACGGGGAGGCAGCTAGATTATTGTAGAAGATGATTTAGGCTTCTTAAGCCGTCCTCTCTTCCTTAGCGGTTGAGCTGGCCCGATAATTTGCGAAGAACTGGCAATATAATTCGTTAGTGCTGAAGTATGATAAGTTCCTAGTGTTTCAGTAGCTTTGTCTTGACTAGCTATGCCGTAGTTTGTCGGTCCTTTGGAGTCTATCACGACATATGGACTGTCCCACTTGAGTTGAAATTTTGTTGTCTTCTGGCGCGAAGATTGACTTTGTTGGTGAGAAGCTATCAATACAAGATCACCAGGTTGGTAGCCATCGATCTGGTCAGCGTTTCTTGTCTGCGTAAACTTTCTCCTTGGGATTGTCCTCAAATAACCAATAACGCTGTGGCACAGTTAATACCATGTTTGCTTTCTCAATGAAGTTAACTCCCAGAAGCGTACCGTTGTCCATTGAATTTGGACGCATAATAAACGTTATTTGGATGATTGTCCTTTGGATCGCAATATCCACTCTCGTTAAGACAAAGTCTTATTGCTGCCTCACACCATCTGCCTGGATGACAAACGTGTTTTGTTTCTGGAACATGCTGCCACCTTGCTTCACCTGATGAAATAGCTGTGAGCCGGCAATGCTTGTTCTTGCGGCTGTGTCCACAAAACTAACACTTTCAATATTGTTGACGGTAACTCTAACGACAGGTCGATGGCACAAATAAAGAGCAGTGTCATGGTCCATGGAGCAGAAGCTTACCACTGTTGGTTCTTTTGACCTGCTACAGGAGAGGCACTGGCAACGAACAACAGCTGGTCGCTCACATCCGTAACACGTAACACCCGTGAATCTGGTTTTACTGTCTCCCGTCTTCATTATGTGCTGTTGTTGACTTTGCTTCCTCTTCCTACAGTCTGTGATGGAGTGTCCAAAGTTGTTGCAAAATTCGCAATTGCCGCGAACTTGTCACCGGTTCACATCTTCAGTCCTCTTATGCTCCTTGCCTTCCCTGTTATTTTCTTCTACTGCTCGGGCCTGCACTAAGAGTTCGGCGAACGTAGCGATTTGGTTTCTGGCGATGTGCTTCCTAATTTTTAAATTAAGAAGCCCAAATATCAGATCCAGTTGCTGACTTTCAGAGTGAGAATTGGCAGGAAGCTCTGCCAGTAGTGCGCGCTTTTGGCAGATGAAGAGGTCGGTGGGTGTATTTTCGTCCTGACTGGAGCCAAAGATTTCCAGATATATCTGGTAAGCAGCCTTTGCCGGAGCAATGATTGCGTTGGTGTCGCGGATGTTTTCCTCTCGCTTACGAATGGTAGCAGAAGCGATAAACTCCTCTACTTTTGCTCTTGATTGATCACCTTTAAATAGTTTTGAACAATTCAAAGAATTCCCACCAGGTGTTGTTTCAGCTGGTGTTCGAAAAACAGCAGTTAGTTGTTCTAATTGCTCGGTTGTCATCTGTTTTGTGGCCATTACTGCTGCTGGTCCTGCCGGGTTAAAGTCACAATTGATTAGCCTGGATTTTCACTGGGCCTGAGTCGGGGCTATATCTGGGCGCCAAATTATAATAACACAATTTTGAAATCCACCAGTTTATTAAATAACTAAAGAGTTAAAGAATCTAATTAACAGGATTTTCAGAGACCCTCGAGTGCTTAGTGAGAGCGCTGATAATAAAATGGTCTCTTACTGCTTGATGCCTCGCATTATATAGATGTTGGCATATGCGCATCAGAGCGTATGCAGTGTGGTGGATATAAACGTATGCAGAGCGTATGCAGTGTGGTGAATATGGGTGCCTTTAGTGTGGTGAAAATTGGTCGCGCAAATTTGTGTTATTAAATGTTAATAATTCTTATCATTATTGATGGTAATATTGACGACATTTAAGGTCACAAAACTGCAGTCACAAGCGAATTTAATCGAGTCAAAGTATGGATAACAACTGGAATAATTATATACAATACGAACTACCTAATGTTGAGAATGTAAAATGAGGTGAAATTGCTTGCAAAAATGTATGGTCCGATTTAAATAATTATTAAATAATTATTAAAAAAATAGTTTAGACACTAGTATATAATTAAATTAGTTTTTCTGTATTTTATACAGAAAAATAAACATCTGAACAGTTTTTTGTATACGGTTTAAAATATAAAAAATAGTGTGATAAATAATTAATTCGCTAAAGATAATAATCATTTAAATATTTTCAAACGTTGGAAACTCAAATTTTTGTAACTAGTAATTAAATGCAAAATAATATAAATGAAGCCATCGATCTCAAAGTACCGAAATTAAGAATAAATTACTTTCATCAGTAAATTGCCAAATGTGAGGTTACAAAGTAGTAAGAAAGCAACCAGCTCTAATTGAGGAATTTAACAAATGTTCTCTAGTGAAAGTTTGACCATTTTAAGAAATGAAATGATTTGAATATTTGTCTCGCAAGCAGAGCAACGTTTTAATTTTTTTGTTTTTCTCATGGTTTATCTCTGTGAAAATTATGCATTAATTGTTGCAATTCAAATATTATGTGGCCCTTAAAACTAAATATTTAACTTTTCCAAATAATTTTTGAAAAAAAAAAACCTAAATTCGTTTTTCTCTGAACCGCATAGTCCAATAGCTTTAGCCGATTAATTAAAAATGTTCAGGAGATATTTGTGTATATTTGTTGTAGAGTATGCTATCGAGTATTTATTTAATTTGCAATATCCTTAGTCCTTTGGCGACAGCGGGCGTTTTAGCGAATTTATGGCACCCCTACATTTATGTGGAAATGAATGTTTAAAAAAACAATAATTATAGAAATTAATGTTTTTGGCATGGCTATGACACTGCTTTGGAAATTTCAAACCCCATGTGGGCGCTAAGTACCTAAAAGTAGGCAAAGAAAATTTGTAAAATTTCGAATGATCGAATCGTGTCAGCAAAATTTATGAGACACATTGATGGACATAAAAAGTACAATGGTGTCTTTTTTTGACAACCGGCAACCCTTTAGTAATAGTTGGTGCGCTAACATAAATCCTTCGAATCATCGAGTCTTCTGAAAAAATATCGCATTTCAAGAAAAAAACGCAAACCATTGATAAATTAAATGCTTTGTTCCCTCGGTTAGTTTCACAGAAAAAACCCACATAGTGCGTGGCGCAGAATTTATGGTCGCATGCGCTATGTACATAGTACTCTGGGCTATAAAATATAGCTACGAGGACCAACTCTCATACATTATGGGTATTTCAGTTATGCACATATTTTTGACTAGTGTAAAACATAGTGTCAAGTCCTATGTAGCATAGTCCCAATAACTATGAAGAGAATTGCGACACGTATTATAAAAGTAGACTAATGTCAATAGCTTTCTAGTAAGCTCGTATAGTCTGGGAGTTAAGCGTTGACTCTTGAAGTATAGGGTAGAAATTGGCATCACTTAAAATTGTCTGAAACGGGGATGGTTCCGACTTTGCTATGCTTTTTAACAGGGCTATAATATATGGCATTGAGGGATATAATACATAGCTTTGCAAGCTTTAATACATAGCGTGTACTCCTGCGAAATTTTCGACATTCATTGTGGTGTCAAGCGTTATGTTTTACTATAATCCCGCAATCGACTATTTATATAGCACCAGATGTATCGCTATGTTTTTTGTAAGTGTGTGCTCAGTTATAGTCAAGTAAAGGATTAAATATCATCCTTTGAATATCATATTAAATATCATATTAAAGGATTAAATATCATCCTTTCAACGCTATAGAACATCATGACATAACATTTTTAATCGTAGAAATCTTGAATGTTACGGTTAGGCAAATAGAAACTACAAGAGTAGCGCAAACGTACACCGACCTAGAATATCACGTATCTCGGAAAACTTGGTGTAGCCAAAAAATTATTATAACAGTCCAGTATTGAGTATGCAACAAGTGAAACAACCAAATCTGAAATTTCGGGCGCAGAAGATAGAAGTAGATAATACCTACGTTTAAAAAATTGAAACATTCAGAATCTTTTGAGTTTAGAGCCACAAAGATTGTGAATAGTGAACTCAAATCTGTTGTCGGTGACTTTAAACTAGCTTCAACTGAATACATTTAATTGTGTGATCAATATCAAACCAAAGTATTGTAAATTATGGCTAATAATTGTGCACACCGTCTGATGCAAGATAACAACGAAAAAGAGTTCCTAATACAAATACCATGAAATTCAACTCATGCTCTTAAATGTAAAGTATTGCTACACACCATTTGCCGGTTCTATTTGGTGAGGCTGGTAAAGAGCTTCATTCAGAAATTCGTTATCAATGTATATACAAGCTTGGTGTCATTAGTTCAATGACAAGAGCTAGATTAACACAAAGTTTGGTGCGCAGACTCCCGTCCGTAGTTGGATTCGAACCCTAAAGACTAGGAGCCAGTGTTATATCGTATAGTGATACACGAACTATATAGTAAGTATGGTTGAAAAAATTTAAGCCAAAAATGGAAATAAACCATTTAGTTCAATCTAAGTTAAAATTCTACGCTGCTCGAGAAGGAAGAAAGAGCAGTTTGATAGTCACTTTCTTAAATGCCGACAAAATAGTACTTGGCACCTACAACGTCAAAATGGGACAACACTAAAGATAGTCCACTAAAGATAGTCCAAAAAGGGGAATCTGCGAAAAAAATCCAAGTGAAGGTTTTTAAAAGGAATTAGTTTAATTTTTGTATTAGAACTACTGTGGTGAAAGTTCTTTGCAAAATCGTTTGAGCAAAAAATATTATTCGAGATCAAAGATCACGAAAATCAGGTTTTCTGTCTTTATTTCACCGTGTTACGTGAATAATAGTAAGCATTCAATGTAGTCCGCGTTATAGTACTACAGCCCTTCTTGGGCATTAGCTTATTGCGGAAGACACCTCTAATTGTCTCAGTCCAACGAACGGCTTCTTCAATTTCTGAGCAACAGAGTTTCCCAGTGGTCTTCGACCCTCTGTTTTTCCATCAAATACTTTTTAGGTAATCAACGTTCGACCATTCGCTAGGCCATCCCCTGGAGTTTTCTGGATCAAAATGGTGGATTCAGATCTCGTCCATGGTCACGAAAAGCTAGTACTTCCACTATGTTTGTCTCGAAAAATCATTCAGCCAATATTTTTCGATGCTGCGAAAAAATCTTCTCAGCTCAGTCACAGATGTATAATTTTTTTTTGTCATAAAGCAATAATTTATAATTGCGGTATGTTCGCGATTAGGCCGCTAAATTGATCCTGATTTTCGATGGCGAAACCCCGAAGTGGCACCCAGTTTATGAAGGACTCAAAGTGGCTGTCCTATTAATAAAGGTTGCACACTGCACAATGCCCTTGTGTGCCTAAATGTGCCCTCCCTAGAGTCTGTTTAAAAGGGCAGTCGAGGAACATAACCTAGATGGCGATAAAATTATTATTAGTTATTTTTGTTATTTTTGGCTTGCAGCTTCCGCAACTGGCGACCTCTGGATCGTCAAATATTTTGTACAGCTGGTGATTTTGCCTTAGTCGCCATTGCATAAAGGCGATAAATAGAAAACGAGGCCAAAATTGAAAAAGTAGCCCACACCTTCAGTTTAGATAATTGTACAGTTGGTTTTTTGACTCAGTTTTCTGCTCAGGTAAACTGCACAGTTAACCTAAGCGTGTATGGGCCGCTTTACTTTGAACAGATTGAATTTTATTATTTTTGAGTCTATCTTAAAGGATAAAACTTTTTCGATGAATTTGTCTTCAGTCATCTTCCATTTCAGTTTTAGCATTTAATTTATTTTACGAATCTTTTAAATGCTCTGATTATAGTAAAACGTGCTATGCTATTCTTAGATGGACATTCTGGCATCACAAACAAAATGGTTTTTATTAGTTCCAGACAATTATTCGATGATAAATAAGCAAATTTGAGAAAAAAATTATTCTTTTACATTTCTTAGCAATGATCTAAACTCGAGCGAAATAAATTAGATCTTGTGAAGAATTACGTTACTTGAATTTAAATTTCGGATAAATTTGAGATGAAACCGATATTTTTGCCATTAAATCGAACCAGAACACTCTAACATCACTCTGAAAATAATATACATTGATGAAAATTTTATTCGTAAAGGCTTTATTTGTGCGAGAAATTTATTTATTATCAGGAAATTAGTAAACAGATGTGAATTTATATCCTTGTGACACTTATTCACCTATGCATCTAGCGATTGTCATTTAACATCACAATCGCGCCGACGATCACATTTACGCGATTCCCCATTGAATAAATATATAAATTATATTAATTTATAACTATATATAAACATGTCCCCACAATTATTTGCCGGATTTTACCGACTCTCTTAAGTTTTCATGAAATTTACGCAGGAACTCAAATTCAGATTTTCTTTACCTCTGATCATCAATGGCAAACAGGAAAAGAATAATTAATTACTTTATGTGGACATAATTTGCATGGTAACGCAATTAGACCAAGGAACAAATTAAATTTCCAAAAAAATTTTCACATAAATCCCATATTTATTAAGTCATTACTAAATTAATTAAGAATATGTTTAGAAGAAAATAAATTCGATTCGATAGTGAATTTAACTCTGGAGGATTAAGGTGTACGAATGCGAAAAGATAAAGAAAAAAACTTGAATGACACATTTTGTTTTTTTTCTTTAGAACGGCTCAAGTCAATTGATAGAAAAAAGAAGTTAAAAGAAGAAGATAAAAGCATCTTTTTTTCTGAGGGTTTACTGTGATACACACAAAAATTTTCATAGTTTTAATTTTGTGATATATTTTCAACTGATCTTAATTTGAAGCTGCATGGTCTTTCAGGCGGAGGTGTTGGCAATTGTCGATGCGACAAATTGGCTCTTAGAGGCATGAATATGGCTCTAGGAGTGAATATATGCATTTTAATTGACAGCCAAGTGTTAACGCATCTTAATGAGATGTCGAGACTTTGGATGATGTAGCGGTTTTGGATGCCAGCAATAAGAAAATTAAGGGGGACACGCTTTTGCTGGAAGTGTTCTGACATTTTCCGCTTAGCACTATAATGGCTTAAGTTAAACTGACCATCAGGCAAAAAGACCTATAAAAATTTATGAAGTTCTATATGGAAAAAACTTCCTGTGTGATCGCAAAGCCATTGTGGGGAAGGTTCGAAATTGATCATACTCGGGAACCTCTCGAACTAGGAAGGATGTCTCTCCAAGCAGCAGTGGCTATCTAAATTGGTCATTGCTTGTTTGGCAGGTGTACAAGCAGCTGGGTACCCTCTACAATGACTGCTTCCGGAGATGTAGATACAAAGAGAAAGGGGGAAATAAAGAAACCAAAAGTAAGAAGCAGTCCTTCGCAAGCCTAACTGAAGCAGCTTCATTTGACCTGAAGAAGAGCAAGAGCACCCAATTCATCAAGAGCTCAGAGTGGCGCTCCACTTAATAAGTGTTGTGTACTACGCAATGCGGTATCACAATGGGTCCATATGTGCCTTTTCCAGAGTCTATCTGAAGGAAACAGCCGCGGAACCTAACCTGACCTAATTTTGTGTTGTCTTGGTTTAAGCCCTGATATACTACAAATGCTCTGCAGCTTTTCAATTAGGGTGTATTTGATATATTAATTAAGTAATTGACTATTAATAGCCAAAATAATTAAAGCTTTTATTGAGCGATATTTTTTTCATTATATGTGACCGTCCATATGAAAAGGGACCTTATCCTGCCAGGGGTCAAAATTGAGTTAGTTGCATTTTCCAGTACTGGATAAAATTCTATCAAAAACTAATTTTTTTAATTAAGAAATTCCAAAAATTGCCTGAGATATTTAATATATAAAATTCTATTATTAAAAACCTTGTTTCGAGATATTTGAGTTTGAAGTTTGGTAAGTTTTAAGAACGACATTTGAATTTTTGGCAGCTATAACTCCTACAATTTTAGAACTTTCAAGCTGAAACTTCGTGTGTATTTCAAAAATAATGCCTTCTTATGCCACGCAGTTGGTTTAGAATAGTCAATGCTATGGCCACCATTTAAACGAAATGGCGGCCGAAAAACGATATTTTGGCTACTTTCGGATATGTATGTACTGACTCGTAATTTTGGCCAAAGAATCGAATGAAGCTGGTCCGAAATGATATCTTACGTACTTTTTGAGATATCCCAAAAAAAAAACAAAATGGCGGCAAAAAAATCGTCTATGTATATATGTATCTATACATATGATATATGCATATATATATATATATATATATATATATATATATATATATATATATATATATATATATATATAAATATTACTGTTAATCCTTTTATGAAATATAACTAAAGACTTAATAATATCAAAACAAAAATATATAATGATAAAAACATAAAAATGTGTTGTTTTACATAAGGAACCTTAACTTGCCACACTGAAGAGATTGGGGAAAATCCCATTTTCGGATATTTCCGAGTGAATAATCATGATGAAAGCACTTGTAAAGGGTGCAGAACTTATCTGAGCAGTAGTCCCAACTAGTGATGGGCGCTTCTGTTGTTTTCAGAAAACGAAAACGAACTGTTTTTTTTTCCAAAAACAACTAGTTTTTAAAGCTTTTTGAAAACTGTTTTCACTCGACCAGCAGCAGATTGATACTGAGTGTTACCATAAGTGATGGGCGTTTCTGTTGTTTTCAGAAAACAAAAACTATTTGAAAAAAACAGTTTGAAAAAAACTGTTTTTTTTGCCTCCAATTGAAGAGTATTGGAACATAGAAAATAGTGACTGCAGATAATTTCGATGAATTTTTTTTTGCGGAAGCATTCATTGAAATTGTTGAAGGAAATGAAAATGAGCATCTCGAAATTGGCGCTAAAAATGTTTGGAATCGCTTCAAATTCAACGCAAACCACTCAATCTAGTAGATGCTTTATTTTTGTGTCTCAAATTGTCATTAAATTAAATATAAAATATTCGTTCAATATTGCATTTGACATTGAAGCGAAAATTCAAAACTATTATTATAGAAAAAAATGAATGTATGTTTTTTCAAACCATATTAATGTTTTTCGTTTTTGTCAATAAGTTTACTTTATCTATTCGTTAATTGGAACTAGTTTTGTTGAATTGAACGATTGAATAAGTAAATGAATAAACTGTTTTAAAACTATACTTGGCTTTCGTACGTCAAAGAGGAGTGAAGTAAAAATCAAAAAAATTTCCGTGACAGATAGAGCTGATGCTACTGCCCGAGTATTGTTGTCGTTCAGGTGCTAAATATTCAATAGAATAGAATAGAAGATAGTAAAAAGATGTCAAATCCAGTGACTTTTGAGCTCAATGGAATGAGTTATTGGGTGAAAATGAAGAATGACGAGAATAGTATTATTAACAAGAAGCATTCTTGTGCGCAATCAACCCTACGACGCTGGAAGACGATATAAAAGACAATTTTGGAAGTAATGCTACATTCAGAAACGCTTGGATACATGTTTCAGCATATATAGTGACGGTATTGCGTCTGAAAAGAGAAGAGGATTGTCTTACAGACTCCTCCTGACAGAACGAATGTAATCATGTGGGAGCCTGATAGATACTAGTGTTAAAAACAAGTTATAAACAAATAAAGTGCATCAGTCTAGAACGTTTCATCAATATAGGCATACCGCAGGGATCAATTCTTGGACCAGTATTATTCATTCTGTATGTGAATTGCATTCAACATCTCCAGCTGTCTGGCAAATTAGTCCTTTTTGCTGATGACACACTTCTTTTATATTCTGAAAAGGATGAACTATCTCTTGAGCATAAAATTAACAGAGATCTAGAAACATATCAAGTGTGGCTCAGGCATAGCAAACTGCTTAGAAACGATAAAAAAGCCAAGTACATCATTTTCCACCAAAAAATAAATATCCTATAAACCCATTTATTCAGATAAATGGAATTCGTCTAGAAAAAGCTAAATCAATGAAATATCTTGGCTTAATCCTAGATGAGAAAATGTCATGGTAACAGCACATTAACCACATCAGACATCAAGTCGGACCAATGATTGTAGTCTTACGAAAATTTGAGTTCTTGGAAACCAGAACAAAATTAATAATGTTTGATGCTTATATACTTTCAACTATCACATACGGAACTATTTTATGGAGTCAGACATCAAAGCAAAACATCGAGTTAATTGGAACAACTAATTGATTTTGAAAGAGGAAATTTATGCTTAGAAATAGCAATTGTTAATAATTATGTTATAATATATTTTAGAAGAATATTATTTAGTAATCTGTTTAATTTTTTATTTAAATATTAATTTTAACTATTAAAATTAAGAAATAATGATAAAATTAGTATAATTTAAATTGTATTTTATAAATTTATGTTGATAGATTAATCTAATGAATTCGGCAAATTATTAATATTCGCCTGTTTAACAAAAACATGTTGATTAATTAAATATAAAATATTCGTTCAATATTGCATTTGACATTGAAGCGAAAATTCAAAACTATTATTATAGAAAAAAATGAATGTATGTTTTTTCAAACCATATTAATGTTTTTCGTTTTTGTCAATAAGTTTACTTTATCTATTCGTTAATTGGAACTAGTTTTGTTGAATTGAACGATTGAATAAGTAAATGAATAAACTGTTTTAAAACTATACTTGAAGTTTTTTCAACACTTCAGATTGTTGTTCAGGATGTATTTTTACATCCTGAACAACAATCTGAAGTGGTTTAACACCCCCGCACTATGTTAGAGATAACTAACCGAGAAACCAGAACTGCTAGAAATCTATGTCTTGCAATTCCAAGAGAACAGATAGATTAAGGATGGATCCCGTACAGCAGGCTATCGCATACTACAATTCACTACCGAACTCGGTCAAGTTAACAAAAAATATAATAGAGTTCAAGGTATACTTGAAATCTTACATCAAAAACACAAATCCTTAATGAAGAAGATACCAGAGTTTTTTGTAGACTTTTCTCTGGACACATGTCAATGAGAACAAACATATAACTTAAAGTATGAAGTATAATTAAAATTAATAGCAATTGTATCTTCCCTTATACCAATTTGCAATGGTCCTGGAAGTACTAGGACGATATGTTTGATAATATGTTGATGCACACGGACCGTGCATACTGATTGAATGATGGAGAGAGTGGAAGGAAGGAGGAAAAAAAAATAATGCAATTGCGGATCCGGTTCGGACTCCTGTGGTCAGCGGGTGATGTTTTTTTTTGAGTGAGAATTTCCCATTATCCTGCATCGATTACAACTTGATGAGCGTTTTTTGAAACATGTTCAAAAATCGAATAGTATTATTAAAAAATAAAGATATCATTGCTAAGGACCAAATGTAATTTTCATCAATTTCAAAAACTGAAATCCACATAGTTAAATTTCGGCAACAGTGACGTCCTTCTTTCTTGTTTTTTTTTTAAATATGGGCCGATGACGTATGTAGCATATATATATTGTACCATAGATTTTTTTTAAAGTGAAGGTTTATTTCGTTTGAGTTGCTTTTGGACCATCATTGGTTATTTCGTCATTCAACCATAAAGAAACTTAAGCCCTAGCTTTTCAAATAGCTAATGAGAAAAATCGAATGCACCGTTTGACTCCCTGCCTGGAATTATTGACTTGATTTCGTATAGGCTCATATTCAAGTTTGTTTTAATGAAAAACACAAATTCGACGTTTTCAATAGATTTACTGTATGTTGACGTCTAGGATTCAATAAACAAACGTTTATTTTTAAAAATTCGATGCACGAGAACAATGCACTTTTAATTGCATGAACTTCCTTGCTTAGTTACTTCTTGCAGTGAAAAAAATATAGCATTTGGATTTAGTTTTTTGATGAAATAATTGTTTATGTACATGGGCAAATCTGGCAAGTGCCACCAAAAAGAAATGCCCGATGAGTTTCTACATTGGACTTTTCAATTCCATTAAAATTTTGATTTACTTTTTAGCTTTCATCAAAAAAGATTCTGTTTTTGAGGGATCAATTTTTAGAAGCATGTAGATACTTTTGTGTTTTCAGTGTTGTTTGTGTGATCCACAAGCTCCTTATCAACTAGGTCTGGCCTCGCAATCTATGTTTTAATCAGTTAGCAATTAACCCCATAGATACATATATGAAATTTCCGAAACAAAGAAACATGTTTTTTTTTGTGCAATGTCCCTATCACAAAGGACATGACCTTATTTCAGGTTAACGAGGGCACTATGCGCCTACTGTCAATTATATTAAATGGTTAGACCTAAAACACGAAACTTAATGATCTGCATATGTTTCTTTTTTAGCTAAGTAAAGTAAGCTCAATAGTTTTGCAAATATTCTTGAAATTAGACTCCATAAAGCTATAAACTTATTTTGATATTTTTCCAAACTAAATATGGCCGCAATTGACTTAAAATTTTGTCACCCAATCGTCATTGTGGACTATGCTATCTAGAGTTGAAATTTTTTTAATAGCTGATATTAAGGATATTGAAGAGACAATTTTATTCCTGATAGAGAGGCTCGGCTTAAGCAGGAAGAGGAATAACACTAACTATATGCAGTAGCCTCATTATTCCCATTTCATTTGCTATCTGCATTATTGGAAAGTATTAGATATTTTAAATTTTCCACTTTCAATTAATTCTTCCACAACTACATAGCTTTTCGACAATTTTGAAAAAGGTTAGGCAAACAAAACAATGATCCAGCTACAGGCATTAAATTCATCATATATACACCATTGAATTACAAATTATAAAAAAATTTTAAATTTACTATAAATTATCTGAATTATCTAGATATGATCAATCGTTTAATAATACTAACCGACGGAGTTCCTTGCGAATTACTATCCTCCTCCTCGTCATTTCCATCAACGATGAGTTCTTCGCTAGTGTCACTACGAGCATAATTGGTCGCTGCCAGTCCTCCTAATTGTATCCTAAAACCATAATCACTCAGTTCTGCCCGTCCGTTTGCGATGGTCCGTGCTGCAGCCGCCGCAGCAGTAGCTAATTTGATCCTTTCGATGTCCAGGTCACCGCTATTCAGTGTGCCAGGTGGCTGCTGTTGAAGCGACGGCGGCGGAGACAGTCTTTGTTGCTGTGATTTTTGCAGTTGGGACTCACTGTCCGCCGGAGTCACAGAACCTGATAGATTCAGTTGTGACTGCTGTTGATGATGGTGCTGGTGAAGTTGATGTGGAAGGTGCTGTTTCAACGGGTACGGATGATGAATTGTAAGGTTCCGTGACACAAGTTCTTCGTCGCCGATCTTACGATGCGGCGGTGATCGCAGACTATTGTTATTGTTATTGTTAGCGTTTGTGTTATTATTTATGAACTTTGAATCGACATGGAATGGACTAGTGGCACCGTTATCATCAGCTGGACTCAGTCGACTTATACTATGATCTGTGAGCTGCTTTAATCTCTCAATTGTGAATTTCCCGCTCACCGAATCCAAATCATGGCTATCTTTCGCAGAAAAGGGAATATGTTTACTTGTGTCCATTAGCTCCTCGCCAGGTTCCTGGAAACGCGCCATTAAAATTGCATCGAACTTAGTAAAGTTTGGTCGCTCTAGACGAAACTTAACGTCATTGACAGGTGATGTATTCGATCTAGGCGAGGTGGGGCTCGATTTTGGACTCAATTTCACGCGAGTTGTGTCCGGACTAGATGATTGCATCATTACCATATTACTGACAAGTTTTTTAAAGTTCACATACACAATTCAAAAAAAAACTGCAACGTAGCTACACAATGTTCTTCAGTTAATTTGCTGTCACAAAGGACTTCATCAAAAACCCACAAATTAAATCAATGAGTATTTTAAATCACACGTTTAAGCACGTTTGTTTATAACTTTCCACTTGAATTAACACTAACTAATCCAATTCCCTATTTAATCAAGCAGGTAAATGTGAAGGAAAGCACATCACAAAACACAACTCCACTGTACGGTTTCGACACGACAACTGACCAAATCCGCATTTTCAATTTTTTCACACCAAATAAATCCCATCTCATCGACGCGAACCCGATAGCCACTGTTGTACAACAGCCGCTGGCCAACCCTACCCGTACTTACCTCCAAGGGATGCTGGCCCACAACAGTAGTTTCCAGCTGAAACTTAATCGTAGGGGGATTGGATTGGACGGAGGCGAACGAACGATTTTCACAGTAACCGCGCCTCTTAGCACATTGCCAGCATATTTTTAGGATTTTCCGGATCCTCCTCCCGTCTTCACATGTTGGGAAATTTTCCGATTCCCCTTCGATGTGGGCTGGGATGTCGAAAGTTGATGGCAGCAGAATTCAACTCCGCCCGATGTTTTATCTTCCCGCACAAGATACGAGTGGGTAAGCACAGGCTAATAACTTAATTTGTTTGTTGCCCCCTGTTTCGTCTCGTTTCTAAATACACTTGTATGAAGAACAAAGAGTAGATTCCACCAGGGAGAGATTTTCCCGATACTAAAGTTCTATTTTTAGTCATCATTTGCAGGGGTAAACTAGCCTATGTACTGCTCAGCATCAGCGAGAGGAGAGGACAACGATGAGTGTTTTCCTCGAATTTCTCGTTGCGGTTACATAGGACTGCTCCAGAAAAACGGTATCGAAATGAAAACGATTTTCCTGATTTCATTCAGGTCGATAATGTTACATATTCCCATATTTTGCGGCGACAGTGATACTGCCAGGCTCTTGCTCTAAAATTCTATGTAGCACTTGTTCGTGGATGCATCGTTCGAGTGTCAGATAAATGTACGGAGAGATTTTGAGAAAGTTCCGTTTGGAGCATTGACTAAAACCTTTTGAACGAATCTCGTTGTGATGGAGGTGGAATACCATTTTGAAAATTTACATTTGCCATCTCAAAGTCACACATGCGAGCCTGCTCGTACAATTTAGCTCGTAATGACTACGAGCAACGAAGACGATTTGTTTGGGGGCCAATTTGTGTATGATAGTATGGAGACTTATGGATGAGGGAGGACATTTTCATTTAATTAATTTGCTGAGATGCTGCAGTTGATGTCGACATGATGGAGGGAATTCTTTCGATAATTAGCTTCAATTTTCAAAGAGATTTCTGAATAGCTAATGATTGCGAGGATAATACATAATGGAGTTTATGCATTTCGATTTATGAATAATGAAATTTGTGGAACAAAATGGCTGTAAGAGAATTTTAATGAAAACAGTTGCAGATTTTACATGAAATCTAGGCCAGTTAAAAAAATGTATATTAAAATTTTCTAATTCAATATTCTACTAATAGTCCAGTCAAATTAGCAATCAACCTCGGAACGAAAGATAATAAGCTGAATTTTCGTATATACCTTCATTTTGGCGTTCTCAAAGTTGCCTCAAAAGTTTAATAAAATCTCGTGTCTGTGTCGCAAATTATTCAAGGTCAAAGGTGAGAAAAAACAGTTTTTTTGCGATTATCTTGGTTTCTATAGCTCCAATGATGTTAACATCTATTACAAAAATTGTAGAGCATACAATTTGCGACAAATTTTAATTGAAACATTTTTTCATGCACTCAACCGTTTTTGCGATAGTATTGTTTATCAGTTAATACATTGTATTAAATAAAATTTTACATATTTTTTTTCATTTTACATTATTTTAATCAGAATTCAATTCAAAGCAAAATCAGTGAGAGACAAATTATTAATATAATAATTTCTCATGGATTTAGGCTAGGTCCTGCTTACATCGGATGATATAGGGCCAAAAACTTATATTCCCTTGAGCCTTTTTCCAAGATGCAATAACAGCGTTAGTAGCACTTTCATTATAGTACTACTACCAAAACTGTTTCTGTTTCGTTCTCCTGCCGATTTCATATTGATTTGATAATCCGGTCGTTAGTTCTCTCCAACGGAAATTTCAGGTGCTCAAAAAATAAGTAATTTAGCGAAGCGTTATCGTTCTGGTGTGGTGAGAAATTTTGAAAATTTCAAGCTAATACGATGAGTATGGCATACCATTTACCAATCATTTGTATTTTTTCTAAAAAGTAAAAAATATTCAGGAATGTCAATGGTATGTAGGAGATCTGTTTACGTACCTGCTGTAAGTTTAGGGTTGCCCACACATTGATCAAAAACTATAGAAACGTATTCCTTATGTCTATCACTGTGTCTTGTAAATTCTACAATTATCTAACTATTCTGTAGGAAACTAATGCAATTCGTAACTTTACGAGTTTTCTTTGCCTACTTTTAAGAGCTTGGTGCTCGCGTGGGGTTAAAAAAATTAACAACATTATCATAATCAAGCTTAAAACATAGCAAATACTCATTCTCTTGAGTTTTTTTCAAACATCTTATTTCCACAGAAATAAACGGCTATAAAACGACCGCCATCGCCAATGGTTTAAATATATTTTTATAATTTTTTTTAAATAGTTAAGAAGGGATTGAAAAATAAACGCCTATTTGATCGCTTTAAGACAATTTTATTCTTGCTTCCGATGCAGTTTATAGATATGACCAAATTTTTGTAATTATATCTACTCCATAGCAGTCGTTAATAAGCATTGTTCTTGAGAAGTGTTTAAAATAACTATATTATGTATTTCAAAGGACTAGATAAGATAATTTCAATCGTACAGTATCCAAGCATTTTAAAAATTATTTTATTTAATAATAATAATTTCTGTGCTTTCATGGAAAACGGGATAAGTCAAAAATAGCTACTTATCAGAAGAAAAATGAAACGAAATCGAGGATTTGCAGAAATCAAGAGAAATACATAATTAAGTAAGCCACTTTAGCCCTTTTTATTGTATAAATCAATATCGGTCAAGAAAAATCGGTCATTTTTATTTGACACCACAGAATTTATGCAGTTATTTTATTGTCGACTATAATTTGATACTTATTAACCCGATAAATGCTAATGCGTTGCAAAGCGAATTGAGATTATAGTCCTTTACCATAAAATGATTCAATAATATTACTTGCATTTTACATGAAAAGCTTTTACTCACCTCCACACAAATAAATACGCGTGCTGGCTTTAGGCCAATGACAGACACGGTGGTTCCAGCGAAGCCTTTCCCGAGAGAAAATCCGAGTCGGTTCAGCCGTGTATTCATTGACTATGTTCTCGAATAGAGTCATCCCTTGAGGTGCTTCCATTTACCCCAAATAATATTGCCACTTATACCTTTAATGAAAATATAAAATAACAAATAAATAATCATCAAAATCAACCTGAAAACAATTGCTTGAACACAATGAGGAGACTATGATAATAAAGATGAAAGAATGTGAAAAGCACATTTGATTTTTGCTTCAAATATTTTGCAGTGGAAAAATGATACTAAAGAGCTTAAACTTTAAGTCTTGTGTTACAAGTGAGCCCTAGGTATTTGGCCGTCGTTTTCCGTTCTATGGTTTCGTTGTCTACTGTTAGCATGGAGTTTGTCTTCGTCGTCTTGTCACAAAGATCGCTTGCGTTTTTCCCGCATTGATTCGAATCTTCCACTTCTGAAAGTATTTCATCAGAACCTCTATGTATTGTTGAAGATTGGTGGTTATAAATTCAGTCTGTCGAGATGTCTGTCTGCAAAAAGGAAGATTTTCCTTGTGGGCATCAATATAATGTCTGCAGTGTATAAGGTATACAAGAGTGGGGAGAGTGGAGAACCTTGCGGGACTCCGTCTTCTATTGGTCGTATACTAGAGAAGTGGTCATTAAATCGAACGGAAAAAATTCTGCCCTTAAGAAACGATCCAATCAACGGCTTTTGAGTGAGTACTAGAATACTCTTCAAATGTTTCGTCGAATGCTCCGACAAACCGTTTGGCATGAGGGTAGACCTGGCTACACTGAAAAAACACCTGGCGCCAAACGCCATAATTTATGGACTTCTGGCGCCATGTACATAGTCGATTTGGGGATTGTGATAAAATATAGCGCCACACGCCATAGTACATGGCGAAGAGTACATAGGAGCAGACGCTTTGCTTATATGGTAGTCCTCCACGCCATGTAATATAGTCGTCCACGCCATGTGTTATGGTTTTCCACGCTATGAACTATGGTCCTCCACGCCATGTATTATGGCCCCCACGCCATCTACTATAGTCCTCCACGCCATGCACTTCATGCAAACTAAAGCACCACAATAAAGGTCTAATAAAAAATTTAACTCTTAGAATATTTGCACGCATGCTTAACACCAGATATGTGTATACCTCCATATCATTTTTTTTAAATTTTCTTTTTTTAAATTTTTTTTTTATTTTTCATAGTGCTTCCCAGATAACTAGTTTGTTTGGATAAGGGACAGCACAAAGTTTTGCGTGCCAACGTCACGTGGTATTCCCAAGCGGTCCCCCATCTAAGTACTAACTGCGCCCAACACTGCTTAGCTTCGGTGATCTGACGAGAATCGGTTATTCCAGTGTAGTATGGCCGTATATTCAAATATACTTCAAATAGCGAACAATGTCTAAATTCGCTCACCTATAAATGAAGCTATATTACATGGCTCGTGGTACTATATAATATGGCGTGTGGGGTCATAATTTCTGCGCCATAAAATTATGGCGCTGGGAGCCATACTGCATGGCTCAGGGTACTATGTACATAGCGTGTAGGACCATAAATGCTGCGCCATGTTACATGGGACCACGCGCTATGTAGATTCTGACATTATGGCGTTGGGAGCCATATTGCATGGCCCAGAGTACTATGTACATGGCGTATGGGACCATAAATAATGCGCTATGTTACATGGCTCTGGGCGCCATGGGGAATTTTTTTCAATGCATAGATTTTATTTAGATGAACTAGATGAACAGCTCTCCGTTTTCAGGAACCCTTCCAAGTATTGGGAATCACATACTCGCAACAAGCCCAAAAAAGTCGCTGTCTTTTTTGAAACTTCTAGGGTTACTCCTGGTCCTACATTATGTTTCCTTCGAGTAGGCATGCATGTATGCGTGAAATTTTACCCGTATGTCCAATGTAGAAATAAATAAGCCAAATCTGCATTTCAACGCATCTAACCTCTTTTTGCGAAAAATATGAGCATGACCACTAAAGCTATATGCATTTGCTATCAAAATCTCGTTGAAACTATCCTACATATGTATCCCTATCATCGTCGATTACCTGCTTCAAATGCACCATAGCAGAAACGAAAATATTTGAACGGAGAATTCTGTACTTCTGAACTGGCAGGTTCTACAACCCAGTAACTGAGAAGTAGCCGAAGAACTTCTCTCCTACCTCAGGAGACAGGATTTGACCAACTTAGGAGCCGAGTTGTGGAGCTGATGACAAGATTTTACTCACAGACAGACCGACATGTAAACGGATTGATTCGGGTTATCGGACGCATGAGTTTATGTGTACGACAGAGATAACAGGATAACGGTGGCTCTTGTACATGCTATTCAACTATATTGACCTCCTGACGAATCGCAGAGGATAACGAAGACCTAGTTTAAGTTAAGGTCTAATTAGTCGTAGCTAATTGTAGCTAAATTAGCCTCAGGTATTGTACAACCTGGATAAGAGTTTACAAATGTAAGCGAAAAAAAATGTATGCTATATTAAAAATCAAATAATATACTGTTACATGTACAAGACTTCTCCAGACCACTGTTTGAAATCAAAGCAATAAATAACCGATATATCGGTAAATAAGGCAATGGATTGAAATATCGTCTGCAAACAAGAGATATTTAACGTCATTAAAAACCGTATTTATATCATTTTTAAAAAAATAAGGAAAATAGGGGACCCAAATGTGACTCCTGTAGAACTCCACAAGTAGCAACAAATAGATAATAAAGATATCCATAAAGATTCTTAATCAGGGATCGTTGCTGAATGTAATCCGATAGCCCGTTATGCAGCTTATAAATGCCAGAGTTAAGGAGTTTTTTAAGCGTCAGTTCAAGATAAATTTGATCAAACTCCTTGCTAAAATTGGAACAGACAGCATGTGCTTGAAGCGATTACCTTGAAAGATTAGATGAAGTGGATCTTCCTTTGCAAAAATCATGTTGATTGTTTATTATTATGACCAAAAGCGTTATATAGTCAGTAACTAAGTCTTCGAATACTTTTGGTATGGTCGATTAAATGCAAATAGAATGGTAGTAGCCTATGTTGGATTTTTTTCTGATTTTAAAATCGGGATAGTCTGAGATTCTTTCCAAATAGTCAGAAAATATATTAATAATAAAGCTTTATTGAATACATTTTGAAGAGGAAGTGCTGGGAGGTCGTCACATCCTGCACTTTTATTTTTATCTAGCGATAATAATTTTGTATGTTAAGTAAGTATGGTTTATGATGTAGTCGCTCAGATTTAGATGTTAGTATCGAAAGGAGGAAAATCGTAGTTACTGACTCTATTAGAGTAGACTTTTGAAAAAGAATCGGCGAACAAATTTGGGAGAGCAGATTCATCTAATTTGATTTAATTATTTTTATTAAAAATATAATAAGGTGCAATATTTATAGGTATATCCGTTCTCATTTATGAATTGCCAAACTGTTGCTTCAAATATTTATTTTTAGAAGATTTTTTATTCTGAAACAATCTACTGCCTCCATGGAAACTCAAACGACCATCCACTAAAATCAGACAAGCAATACGTTTCGCATCAATTTTCTAATCAATCGTTCAACCTTGTACATCACACCAGTCTTAGGTTTATCGCTCCTAAATTCCACTTACATAACCCCTTAACACTTAAATCAACCATACTAATTAGCCATCACACTAAATTTCCATTCCCCGGACTGAGTTTGTGAATAATTGTTGCAGAATAAATTCCCACCGTCGCCTCATGACACCCCATTTAGAGGTGCTAAAACGCGCCTGAAATGCTTAAAGAGAAGCTAAATTCCATTTCCACCTCGCGTCTCCAATATTCTGGTCGGGCTATATAACAGTAGAGGCGCGTACATTAGGCAACACAGGACGAAAACATTACGTTCGCAATCATCAAATCTACTCGTCCTGAATAAAATTAACCGCGAGCACGGCACCAGCCACGACCGTAACGCAAATTACCTCCTGTCGGCCGGCGAGCCACGAAAGGCTCGTCAGCGCCATTTTAAGCGACAGCGAAGAAAACAAACAGCAAAAGTGTTAATTGCTCAAATGGTTGTAATTGTAAGCTTTAAAGTGCACTGTCGGTGGGAGACAGCATATAATGTCCTTACGCCGCGTACACAACGTACGAAATTGTTGCGGTTGTGTTCTTATTTGAATCCAATTTGTAAAGGTTCAGGAGAATCACAGTAAATAGTATTATCCCCAACTTTGCACAGAAAGGATCATGCGTGTTTCAGTGCGAAGGAGACATCACTGAGACTATCCTGCGACATGAGACCACGCCTATGAAAGCAGCCAATCGGAACGAGGGGAAATTTTCACGGAGCGCTCCGTAATGGCGAACTTCACTTCACTCGACTCGTGCACATACTTCAACCATCTCAAGGATACATGGCTCGCTGGAGGATGCACCCAGCTCCCGAATGCCGGGCGTCAAGTGGAAGGTGGTAGCATGACAATTTTCTCGGTCGACGATATGATTGCCAGGCATTTAAGGAAAACGATGTTTCTGTGAAGTGGATGATTACCCCTGCAGCATCCTCTTGCCCTAATCTCCTTGCAGGTCTGCTTCGGCTCCAGTCCGACTCAAAATATTTCGCAGTACATTTACAGAGCATTTAATATTTCCGAACATCCGCTTGTTAAACTTCCCTCGAAGCGCCCCTCGGCTCCTTGGTCCGGCGCTTGACAATGTCATGGGGAGTCTTAGAGGCCCCAGAATAATAGGGATAAGTGCTTCGGCGGGTCGAGGGCGGAGCGGGAATCGAATTTAGGGTTTTGTTCCGTTCTTGGCTGGGTTGTTGTTTACAGGAACGATCCTTTTAGTCTGGTCCCGACATGGCAATAACATTGCAGGACAAAGAGACGCAAACGAGTTCGGGGCAATGCCAGTTATTCGAGGATTTTTCACCAAGTAAACATTTACTCGACTGATGAAGTCTGTAAGCAGGAGACCAGTCAGTCGACTCGATTCTCTTTGAAATCTGCAAGACAAGTAAGTACGAGAGGGTGAGAGCATATGGGTGGTGGTGCTAGTGTTGGTTCAAGCTTGGAGTTTTCATGTCCAGGTCGTTGGCAGTCGACGTTAAGTGGGTGGAAACAATACATGATGGGGTGGAAAAGTGTTTTCTCATCAATTTCAAGGTTTTCTCATTACCCACATCCACTTCTTCTGCCGCATTTTCATCGCTTTCGCTGAAAAGCTGATGATAATTGCTGCCACGGTGTTCGCTTAAATGGGTCTAAGGGCTGCTGTTCAGCTTCTCTCCATTGAAAGACCCGCAGATTAGATGTTCACTAAATTGAACCTGTCAAGAGGGAATCGTGGAGAGCAGTTTGAAGTTGTTAGGGTGGGAAATAAGAAACGGTAATTGGACGAAGAAAATTTTCAAGGAATTTTTGATGGGTTGGCGGAATGGGATCTAAGATAAATTTGGCGAGTTTTGTATGCGAGACGTTTGCTATTCGAAAGAAAAATCAATTGATAGCAATCGAAGCAATTAAATTAATTTTCTAAGTTATTTAGGGCAATCAAGTTGAAGTAAGTGTGTAAGTGAGGTAAGTGTACAGCTAATGGTTTTTTTTTCGATTGTAATTTATTGAAAATGGATTGCGTTGAGTTAGAGGATATACTAATTCAGATTTTTTTTTTTTTTTGTGCTGCTAAATTAAGATAGATAGAATAAAATGACTTACAGCGATACCACATCAGATTGTCAGCTTGCACTCAATGATTTCTATATACAAACAAGTGCATTTTTAATCGAATTCCAAATATTTTATTATTTTTATAGCTGCGTAGATTTAAACCTATCTCATAATCATCGATTTATCCGAGATACATTTCTATCTTCTCTATTTGAAATCTCGTCAATCTATCAAATAGGATTCCTCAAACAATCGAAATAAATTCCCCAAATCAACCACATAACAATTTAGCAAATAATATTGTCAACTGAAGTCGATACTGATCGAATCGATGCAAACATTATTCCGTTCTAAAAGTTTCGTTTCGGCTATTCACTGAATTCATCCAGAACGACGATAACGACCATCGATTGCCAGATAGTATACTACTTGCCAAGAATATTAATTCGCATCATATTTTGTTCGTTTAGTAATTGGCTGTTTTGCAATGAGGTCTGGGACTGCCTGAAGTCGTGCTGCGAAA
Source organism: Nemotelus pantherinus (assembly GCA_963978885.1). NCBI lineage: Eukaryota > Metazoa > Arthropoda > Insecta > Diptera > Stratiomyidae > Nemotelus > Nemotelus pantherinus. The sequence continues at coordinate 11,205,503 of OZ022265.1, forward strand.
CGATCATTGTCGCACGTAATTGGCTGTTTAATTAGTCCTTAAAGTGATTTATGTAAGTACGTAGCTACGTCGTGTAAAGAGATGTGTGAGTGAATGAAAATATGCTGTAGCTGTATTGGAGGGTTCGGATAATAGCATTCGATTTAATGTATACTAACATTCAGTTGCAGTTGTTTTCGTTGCACTCAACGAGGCGGAGAAACCCCAAATGATGTGCATACATATTCATACATGTACCTAAACATTTATTGAAGCACTCAGTTGAATTGAAAATATCTACACTGTGCGAATGCCTGCATCATTTGACCTAAAATTAGAAATGCATGACAGAAAATTATAAAATATTAACGATTTCGAATTAGTCTAGCAATCATATTTAAAGTCTAAAATATTTGCGAGAATAATGCAAATAGATTTGTGTTCTGTGTCTTGGAGTCGATAAAGACATTTAGAAGAAAGAAATCCGAAATTTTGAAATAAATTTCTTAAACACGCGACAGATAGACAAAGATCAAGTAGCAAGTGTCTGGATGCACCCTAACGTGCAATGTACTTTTCACGTAGTAAATAAAATGGTAAAACAGTTTCGTCAAATTAGGAAGACGGCAGGGTTCTTGTGACCATGGCAAAGTATGAGCACATCGCGAAACTGAGCATGAGTGATTTTGTCCTGGTTAAAAGGCTCGTGTCCAAAGTCAAAATCGAGTTTATTTCTACTACGATTTAGTGATGTTTCCCTAGAATCCTATGATTTATTTTAGACCTGGCTTGATTTTCTAGGATTCAATGATTAATTCCAGGTCCCCATGATTTTATATGACGATCTAGTGATTTTTACCCCGCGGACTAATAACCCAGGGTAGTCCGCGGCGGGTAGGGTAGTCCTCGGCGGGCAGGATAGTCCGCTATATCTGCCCGCTGCGGAAATCCTGACGCGGACCACCATGAGAGTCGAGAATAAAATTGTGGGATTCTACAAAAAAATCACTAGGTCGTAGTATAAAATTATACGGGCCGAGAAACAAATTAGGGAAGCCTGGAAAGTTCTGACAGGTATAGAAAAAATCAAAGGATTCCAGGAAAAATCACTTGATCCTAACTAAAAATCATAGGGGCCTAGAAGCAATCAGGGAAGCCTAGAAAATCCTGCCAAGTCCAGAAAAATCGACGCAGTACAGTGCGCCAAATAATTATAACATACAAACTATCACTAGGTATTTCTGAGAAAATGAATCGTCTCACACTATTTGTGATGACGTCATATCATTTTTGCAAGCGAACGCAATGTAACGGCACTTTAGGCTACTTGTTAATTTTTCGTTGTAGTCAGCTGGTGTTTAATTTTGTTCAGAAGCCCAAATTGCTAGTGCGAAATAAATATAGCGGACAGTTGTACGTGAAGTATATTTTCTAAGTGTAAAATTGATAATTCGTCTAGATTTATAAGACTAGTTAGTTCACCAAGGTATACGCAGCCTATTAATGAAGATTAGCATTTGCACGTGCAATTAGTAATTCGCAATTTTTAAAATTACAGTTCGAATCAATAAAAATGCCAAGGGGACAACATTGACTGCTGAAGAGCGGGCTAAAATTTTAGCTTACAGGGATTGCGGGACAACAATCAGAAGAATAGCTGAAACGTTGAACAGGGACAAAAGTACGGTGAATAATTTCTTGAAAAATCCCGAAAATTACGCCAAATTCAAGAGATCAGGTCGTCCGTCTCAAGCCAGTGAGAGGTCTAAAAGAGAGATAAAACGGCTGGCTGTAAATAAAAAGCTAAGTCCCTCACAAATACGGTTTCAATTGAATCTTCCCATCACTACAAGAAAGGCTCAGCAGATTCTGAAGAATAATGAAAATGTTAAATGTGGAAAACGCTTGCAAATACCAAGGCTTCTGCCACGTTATAAATCTGCACGTTTAGAATTTGCTGAACGGTATAAATTTTGGGCAAATGAATGGGATTTTGTCATATTTAGTGATGAAAAAAAATTCAATTTAGACGGGTCTGATGGCTGTCATGGATATTGGAGAGATGTCCGTAAAGAACGGGAAACGTGTCATAGAAGGAACTTTCAAGGAGGTTCCCTCATGATATGGGCTGCATTCGGCTCTCGGGGAAAGTCTGAAATTTGTTTTACTTCACATAAAATGAACTCAGCTTAGTATGTTGAACTCTTGGACGACGTGCTTATCACTTTTGCAGAGGATTTATGGAGAGACGACTGACTGTTTCAGCAAGACAATGCACCTATACACTCTGCGACGTTCACGAAACTTTTTTTTGAGTCTCGTGACATACCGCTATTAAGGTGGCCTGCTATCAGCCCTGATTTGAACCCCATGGAAAATCTATGGGGCATCTTATCACAACAAGTCTATTCACAAGGTCGTCAGTTTGACACCATATTAGAGCTAAAAACGGCCATTATAAAGGAATGGAATCAAATTGGAACATATGTTCTTCAATCCCTTGTTAATTCCATACCCCGTCGTTTATGCAAAGTGATACAAAATAAGGGAAGCCCTATAGATTATTAAGATTTCTTTTGGTGTTAATTATTGTTTTTACTTATAAACATTTAAACAACAACATACTTATACTTATAAACATTTTTATGTGATTTGTCCGTTATAATTATTTCGTTCATGAATTCGAAATATTGTATCTTCCTCGCTACAAAAAAGTTAAATAGTTGAAAATAAATCCGCTGCTGCTTTGTTATCATTGCACGAAACATAAAACTAAATTCTTATTTTTCGAATCAGTATCTAGCAAATAATTTTCCCTTCTCTCTGTCCGATATAATTATTTCGCGCAATGTATTTAGATCGAAGCAGTAACTGCTGGAAGTGTGGACAGGCCAGACACCTTGCAAAGAAAAGGTCGGCTGAGATATTCTGCTTGCTGGACAATTACAAAGCCCAAACAGGAGAAGCTATGCATGTGTGGTCAGGAAAAGGGCAAAGCTTTCCGACAAACGCTCAATGCGCACTCCCGCCTTCTAAAAACTAGTCTTGTGTAAATAAAAATGGTTTGCATGTTTAAACAGCCCTTATAGATTGCAGACACTCGGTAAGTACGGGATGATCGACGTGGTTCGGGCGATGGATATGTATGGATTGAAAACCGAGGCATCAGTTTTGTCCGCTGCTACTTTTTACCGAATAACCCAATAAGGGGATTTCGCAGAAAAAAATATATATAGTGAAAGACCCTCTTCGAGACCTGCCGGTCGAACTAGTAGTACCGAAACAAACCGCAGACCAAGTTTCGGGAAGTGTGCTCCCGATACAACTCTTGTTTCAGAGGCGTTGACTGCGTAGGAACAGGACTGGAGGAATATGGAGCAGTATACTGGAAGTGACGACAACTATATCACCTTGTGGCTTTCCGGGGGGAGACCGGTTCCACAAAACTCTAGTCAGAAAATATGTGTGTGGAATATTTCAAAGCTGGACAGAAGGAAGCTGTAGAAGTCACTTGACAGCTGCTTTGCTGGTGAGGTCAGCACATGCAAAATAGTAGTAGTAATGGACTCCGGGGGAATAAGTACGCTGATTAGTTGTACCATGGTCTAAGTTCGACGAAGAGTGCTAGCGTATAGGCGCAGGGCCTGGCAATCTACTGGACGACCAAAAGCGTTGTAACTTGTCGCCAACCATAAAAAGTCAACAAAATAACTGGGAGCAACTAAAATGCGGAGAATAAAGTAAATGTGGCTATGTCACTGCGGAGAATGTATCGGGATCAATAGGGTCATAGCTAGAAAATAGTATCCGATAGGCTCGGCTGATTCGCTGTTTCCAGCGCACAGAGGAGCAGGAAACGATCACAGATAATCACCTGATTTTGAAAATGATCTTGTGCAAATGACCGCTGCGACTACCTCTCAAAAAGCGAATTCCAAGAGTTCATTTTTCATAATATTCGAACAACAATAGTATTAAAATCAGTTTAACCAAATATTCATATTTCTTTATGTATATATATATATATATATATATATATATATATATATATATATATATATATATATATATATGTATATATATATATATATATATATATATATATATATATATATATATATATTTATATATATATATATATATATATATATATATATATATATATATATATATATATATATATCATCAGAAAATTTCAGTGGAAAAATCTTAGGAATGCGCCATCCAATTGAAATGAAATTTCCAGAATACATTGGTGATGCAGAATAGTGCCAGGTCCCACAAAAAGTTAATAATCTTTAACCATTTGGCACCGGCGGTTATTTAAGTGATATTTTAAATATACCTATTATTCTGTCAACAAATAACTTTTGCAAAAATACAGTCCACGAAATGAATTTTGAACGTGTTTTCAATGTGAGCATAATACAATTTTTGAAATTTTTAACCCTATGTGTGCGCTAGGCGCCTAAAATGAGATTGGGAAAATTTGAAAATTTTTGAATTGCGATAACTGTTGACCAGATTATTAGATCATTATCAAAATTAAGGAACATATTGATATTACTAAGTTGTAGACTCGCGTAGTTTTTTATGAACGTGCTGGTAACGCTGCAGCTACGACAGACAGTGAAAGCGAAAACCTTCAAACCATCGACTCTCATGAGAAATTTTCGTATTTTACAGTGAAAACCAACTCATATAGAAATCTTATGGTTTTCCTATACAACCGAAGCAAAACTTTTGAACGGTAAACTAATTTACCTATATTTTAAGCATCAAAAACTTATGTTCACAAGAACAAACGACAGATACAGTTGAAATTCACAGAATGTATTGGTATTAAGTAGGACCAAGTCTGATAGAAGCGATTTGGGAATGCGGGCAACTTTGTGTCAGTAGTGCCATGTTGAAAAATTATAAAGAAAAAGCACCGCTTTTTGCTCTATGAATTCTGATTCAGTTGCCAGATTTTCATGAAATTGACACGGTAGCTGAACCCTATTCTAAGCCGTGTTAGGTTGAAAAATTCGTTTAGTGCTGCCAGCTATGGTAATTTTTGTGTTTTGCAAAATCGCTCAGGAAAATAAAGCTTTTTGTCCTATAACTTCCAGTGCAGTCATGAAATTTATTGATGTAGCTATCGAGCCACAAATAAGCTCCGTCGCTGAACAAAATTGTTCCGTAAAAGAGAGGGTCAACTTCCGGTTGATATTCAACCTATCCTCCGAACATAAGGCCCACCCGATTTTTTTGCATCAATTGGATTGCGTAAGCCTTTGGACCGAGATTCTTGCGAAAAATTTTCTACAAAGTGGACGGACAAAACCCAACTTCTTTTACACGCCTTCGAATCGCCAAATCTGGGTTGTCAGCAGTATTGGCATAGGCGCGCCGTAGGGGGGGCCAGGGGGGGCCGGGACCCCCCCAGACCCTAGGTTGGCCCCTCCCAGAAAAATAAATACTTCCAACAGCAGACACTTAAGTTTTCGCCTCTTAGGTTTTTGTGGTTACAGCAAGAGTTGAGAAGTGCAGGAGTGTAAGCCTATACCAAAGCATACACACTACTTATAAGATAGAGACTGTGTTATTTGCGGTATTAATTACGATGTTATGAGACTCATTTTGAGAAATGGACGGCAATATTTAATTTAAAAAAGCGCCTCGCCAATCATCCTTTTTTTATTAAGATTATCTGTTCATTCTTACTAGGCAATATACAGGTATTTAGATAATAACACTTTTATAAACTGGCGTTTTATGCAATTATGTTTTTCACAAAACATACTCTAAGTATTAAAATGGCAGGCAATAAGGTAATTAACGTAGGATACAATTTTCGAAGTCATTTGGAGAATAGAAATGGCATCCCTGCCACTTTTATGCTATTTATGACCTACTTAGTTTACACTCAGGTTAAATGTTTGTGAATTTTATTATAATTTCATAACTTCATCGGAAGTTAGAAGACATAGCACTTCAATTTCACCGAGCGTTTTTTCATAGTGACACAGCTGCCACATGGTTCTTATCATATTCATTGAACTTTTGTCAGACCTTTATCTTTTTATCCGGTCGCGAGATACCGTAAACGCCAGTTCCAGGTGCTAAAAATATAAATAATTCGAGGCGATTTTTGTGCGATTGGGAATTTTACAAGTTTACATTTGAGTGTATAAATATAGTATCAAACTTATCAATCATTTGCATTTTATTCTAACAGCCGTGTGAAAGATTTGTGTTCACGCACTTATGGTAGCTACAAGGTAGCCCAGACATTATTTAAAAACGACAGAAACTTATTTTTTATGCCCATTGATGAGTCTTGCAAGTTTTGTGATTATCTGATAACTGGGTGTGAAGTTATCATAATGCAAAATTTTCCATAGAATTTCGACTGTCGCCCAAAATACACCAAAATTTCAGCTCGATCAAACTTTGCGATCCGGATATGAAAATTCTACTAGTGCTTGGAAGACAGTAAATGATATGGTGCTTGAACAGTCTTGGAATATTGTCAAGATGAACCGAAATTATTTGGAAAAGGCTATCGACCTTACGACGTGTCTCAGTCGCCAAAGACGTGCTTCCAGAGGACATGATGAAAGTGGTACCAGTGATAACCGTGATTTTTTTTTGGAATGTTGTGAATTATTCGCGATGCATGATTCAACTTTTGAAAAACATTTTAAAAACAAGGTTGCAAACTACTGTAGTGGCAAAACACAAAATGAATTAATGAAAATAATTGCTGAAATCGTTCGTGAGGACAATACAGCTGAAATAAAAGAGTGCGGACTGATATCCATTATGGCAGTCGAAGCAAGGGTCCACAAAAGGAACAACTCTCCGTGGTTGTCAGATTTGCTAAAGAGCTAGCTGTTGAAGAAAGTTTCTCAAGCTTTGTAGACTGTTTAGGAGCTAGAAATGCCTCGTAGTTAGCAGATATAATTTTGATCCTGTTAGACAGCTACGGACTTAGCGAATTGCCTGTTGTTTGACAGTCTTATGATGGTGTTAGTGTCATATCAGGACAAAAAGGTGATGTGCAAATCTTAATTTAGATGAAAAACCCTATAGCCACATTTGTACACTGTCTAACTCATAAAATTATCCTTGTGGTGATGAACACATTTTTCACAATCGAAACGTGTACATCCTTTTTCAATGCCATCGAATCCCTACACTTTTCGAAGCCATCACAACAAAAATTGTTGAAGCAGCTTGAAGAGGCAGTTGGTCTAAATACAAGGCGTGGAATGAGAAGTTTAAGCTCGACTCGTTAGTCAATGAGATTTCACAATTGCAAATATGTGATCGAAGGCTATGGGACCATGAAAGAGGCCTTAGAAAAAGAAATGAATGAGGGAAAATACAACGACTCAGTTTATTCATTGGGGATCTTTTATTCAATCAGTAATCCTAAATTTTTAGTAATTCTTTTCATCTTTCACTATGTTTTTTTATAACGAACATTTTAAGCACATATTTCTAAACTAAAAATACAACTCTTAGGGATGGGATAGATCTAGCGAATGGAACAGTTAAAACACTACTAAGTGAGCGATTAGACTTGTACTTAGTTTAGGAAAAAATTAAATCTTTTGCAGAGAAGAACTGTTTGGATCTCACATTTACCAGAAGATAGCGAAAACGGAAAACAGGAAAAAGCACTAGTAGTTAGGGTGCAGTTAGGGCTACAAACCAAATGGCTCGAAAAGAGTAAGTTACAGCACTTTTCATCTTGCCAAATTATTTTTGCTTTTTCTAGGTTTTCTAGCTTATTTTTTTGAAGTAAGAGATCAATTCCTTCGTTCTAAGCTTGATATATTCCAATTTCTTCAAAGATATTTTGAAGCTAAGCTATCTTGTACTTCAAGTATAAGTTGAAATATATTTAGCTTCTAAACGAACAAATATTCTTATATTTCCAATTATTTCCATTCTATTCCCATATAATTCACACAAGCTTTCTTTCTTAGCGGTCATAGATAATTCATGTGTAGTTCATACCTACCATTCACATTATATGCATGTGGTAGTAGCTCATACGTATTCACAGACAAGAAGTTTATTTGATAATGCATTATGCATTAGCAAATATTAAAAAATAAATCAACAAATATATAATGTATTAGTAAATTATATAAGTTGTATGAACAGTACGTGTACCTTACGGAAGACAAAATCATCGCATGTTTTGAACCTTTCGGTTCCTGGCCCCTGCCAGATTTTAGGCCACGGCCCGCCTATGAGTATTGGCCTCCACGGCTGTGACATTTCCTTCAGAACTGTGACATTTCCTTCAGAACTGTGACATTCCCTTCAGACTACGGTCCGGAAACGTGAAGTTGTTGCGAAAATTTGCAATCACTTGGCGAATAGGACGTGCTGCTGGTATGTCCATTTTAAATGCAGTCCATAAAACTCACAACTAAATACTGATTTCGGAAATAAATTTCTATGATTCGTAGACACCGCTGCTGTGGAAATCTGTTCATAGAAATTAGTCAAACTTGACTAAGAAAAATGACAGTGACATTGACAGCTGTCATCAACTGATTTGACAGTGGTGAGTTTCAAAACGCGGTACCTGTAAAAAAACACCTTACATAATATCTGTATATTTCCATTATGCTGTAAATTGGTGTTCCTAGGCTAGATATATTGTGTTTTTGTTAATGCTGGACGTTAGTAACGCTTTGAATCTGGCGAGGTGAACAGACATGTTGAACTCACTTTAGTGACATTTTCAGATAGAGGACTACTTGCTAGCTACCATGGCTAGCAAATACCAAAAGATACCAAAATGCTTTGATCAAATGACACCTGGTCAGCTGTGGCAGTATGTGCTGAGTTTCCTGAAAGTCTGACAGAACAGAATTAAGCCCGTGAAACACCTGGCAGGTGCTAATAGCACGACCAAGTTGAAATAATGCGAAATCGATTTTGGTTCAGATTTGTTTTCGTCGAGTGATGTTTTTATTAAGTAAGAAGCTCACATAATCCTGCATCGTTCGCAGGAAACATTTTAAAAAAATTTCAACAGCCCTTAAAAAAATTAACAAAATTACTTCCTGGAATAAAGCATTGTATGTAGTGTATGCTGCATGAGACAATCCAATAATCTTGGGCTCGATCATATACACAACACAATTTAAGTAACATAAGTTAGCAAGTAAGCATATTCTAGTTTTTTTTGGATATTTTACCAAATAACTGTTCTGCCTAAGTGATATTTTTGCTTATTTTCTATGCAATTTAGATACATTGTGGGGAATGATTATAAACATTTTTAATACAAATCAAAGAAAGTTTGAATCTATTTCATATTTTATGCATAATTATTATACAACTAAACTAACCAATTTCAAAGTGCTAGATCTAACTCAGATATTCTAAAATCATCAATAACTTTAGGAATTAAATAACCGGAGCTGGCCAAAATGTCAGTCAAGTCGATATTCGTCCTCATACATATTTGATCACAAGTACATGAAATAACACTTCTCTACAATCATTTAAAAAAAACGTCTCATCTCTATATTATAAAATTTAACCTCCAACCATCATTTCAAAATAACGACAACGAATCCATTCTAACTCTTCCCATCTTTAAAATTGAGCTTCAACGTGCTCACTAATATCCATCCACTTTACCCTTCGTATATTTCTTTGTCGCTTATCGTGCAATTTTTCCCATACTCCCTGGGGGATGATATAAGAAAGAAAAAGGTATTGTAAAAAATTCAGAGCGAAAATTTAAATTTCGTTTTTGTTTTTTTGCGACGCCAGCAAACTTTTACCGTTTTTCTCTTTTTATTTTTCTGTGTATTGTTCCACGACCTCGACATTTGTTTGGTGAAAAATGTAAATGTATGTACGAAGGTAGTATGATATTTGGCAAAGACGTGGAAATCGCTTAAGAAGAAATATGTTTCAATGGGAGAGCATTACAGTTTTGGATATTTTCATAGGACCTTATTTTGTTGCTTTCATTTTAAATGTGCTGATAATGGTAGCTTGTGCTGGGAAGAATTAAGGACTGTAAGAATAAATTTCAGAGAAGCTATCTTCGCTTAAATCGACTGAATTTCTTATCTGGTTAGACGGGATATGAAAGGACAGCTTTAGAAAATAACTTTTTTTTTTCATAAAAATGTTTAGAAGAGTTTCGATGGAAGAAAAATTGAGAAGAGTGATACGAAACAATTTTAGATTTAGAATTCGTCTCATGCTGAAGTATTTTTTCATATTGTTCCCAACAAACAAACCAAATTTTAATAACAGAAAAAGAATGTTAATTATATGGTTCATACCATTTTGCTCTGCTGACTTTATTTTTTTGTTCCGAATTAGCTTCGAAAATATTTGAAATTCTAATAATATCCAGGACATCATACCCCGGCTTTGTTTTTTCTTAAACAAAAAACATTCTTAACAAACGATTTTAAATCAAACTACACGTAATCGACCTCAATTTAGCAAAAATAATAATTGATCTGTCGCATGTTAGCTCACCTAAAAATGTTCTAAATAACCATAATGAACCCCAAACATTCACCAATTATTTACTTATTTCTCAAGCAGACAAGCTAATTATGCAACTCACATGCTTCAAACAGCCCCATTTCAATTATTCTAAAAATCTTACTTCACTTATTAACGAAAATACTCGAAATAATTTCAAAATACAAAATCATTCAGCTTACTATTTCAATGTGTTCGTCTTTACTTAATTAGACTCGTCAATCAAGATCTGAGAAGAAATCGTTATGCTAAATTATGACAGCTAACTTAATTAGCAATCAGTTTTCATTTAAACTAACTAATAAATTCGAAGCGAGCGGCATATTCAAAAATATACACTGGACAGATACATTCAGCAGTCTGACTACGTAGGTGTGTCGCAGCACATACTTGTATCTAATCTAGATGAGATCTACAGCTGATGACGGGCGATATTTGTAGCGGTCCTGAATTACACTTTGTAAGAGATCATCGAGTCGGATTCATTAAAGGATCATTCATTCGTTTAAGTAGATCGTTTTTGTCTCATTCCCGTGTCAAGTGAACAGTCCTTAATTAGGTTATGCATGATGTAGGGTTAGTCGAATGGTTTTTGAGTATCGATATACTAAATATTTATGGCTATGATTTTTTATGAAGATAGAGTGGAGCAAATTTTGCGTCCTTGGAAAAGGGCTCCTGGGCTGAGTCGTCCCCACGATTGTTGCGGAACTGAAACGTCAACGTCATTCGACCTGGTAAACTAAAATGGTCGTATGCTGAGTTGTACGTTATAGCCAGATCTTGCATGGGAGTGTAAGTTCTCTTTTCTTCTATTATTCTGGCTTATTTTTATCGATCTGTCATTAAACAACAAATATAGATAGATGCGGATGAAATGATAAATTAAAAAAAAACAATACTAAGCAAATATAATTCACATAAGTTAATCAAGTTTTGTTAAAATTATCATACTTTTATTTATTTTAATTTACGGAAAAATCCTTATATGATTTTCTATATTTTTTAACTCTTAATGAACGAAATACCTAAAAGAAATCAGATTTAAACGCACTCTGCTTTAAAATACTGATATCGAAGAAAAACTTAAAAACATAATTTAAAACCCACCCTAGCTAAATATTTCAATTAAATCCAACGCTCACAGTGCACATTCTGGTTTCATTCAAAGATCCAATAAGAACGCATATTTGGCCTGTACTAATTGGGTGTTCCTCAAAATCATGCATGTCTTCATGTGTCCCTTTTGTCGGTAGTGATGATCATTAATTTCACTGATTTGTCTGGTGAATTAGTTGTCTCGTTTGTCAGCTGCTTGATCCCGCACAAGCTCTGAAAAACATATGAGTGTACTAATGAGGTAATGTGTCAAGACTGTTGAATTAAATGAAAATAAAAAATGAAGGAATATAAATGATCGATTCTGTTGGTTTTGTTTTGAATTGGATAAGAACGTACAAATAATGTTTCCAAATGTTTACATCAGTCGAAAAAAAAACAATTTTAGACTTTTTCAATAAAAGAGCGATGAATAATTTATAATAAAATCATGGCAAAGAGAAAATAAAGTGACATGAATACAGATAGCGTCTTGAAACAGAAATAAATAATCTAATAGTGAAAGACAATAATGTAAAGAAGCTTAATCAAAATTTAGAAAAAAAATCTAAAATTATAGGAAGGTTCAAAAATTAAGGCTAATATATGATGTCTAAAACTAGAGAAGCCTAGTGGAAAAGGACCAAGCTGTAGTTCATTGTATCTTCTGGGGATACGCAATAATGACGAATGGAAAAGAACGTCGGTTCGCGCAAACGGGACTAAGAACACCGACGAAGATCTATCGGAGCGATTAGTCACAAGCCAAAGTCAGATAGCATAGGACAGCGGAAGATCCTGAAAAGCAGACATTCATCAAGGAACACTTGACGAAACTTTAAAGAGGTAATTTGGAGTAAGGACGCAATTAGGTATGTGAAACTTAAATAATAATGAGCGTGTAAATCTAAGCTCTATGGTATTATTTAAGTAGATAAGGTGGGAAGACTAGGCCCGACAACAGTATTCGAAGATGCTACGCACAAGTGACAAGAACAGATGGACGGAATTAATGATGTTAGTAAAACAAGAGGAAGACCTGAGGACGAGAGAACAAGAGTCCTTCGCGGTTATGTATGCGATGTGTATCAAATTTAAGCTTCGAGTCGAACAGCACACCAAGATCCTTAAAATTGTCGGTACCCACAAGAGATGATCCAGATAAGGAGTAAACAAACATGAAACGAGACATTTTACAAATATAAGGCATTAGGTGACATTTAGATATGTTCAGACTAAGAAAGTTCCCTGAACACCACTCACTCAAAGCAATAAGAGCATGCTGCAACTGGTGATAGTCATCCAGAGAATCAATCACTCTGAACATCTTAAAGTCATCAGCAAACAGAATACAGGGAGAACGGGTAACGCAAGGGAGATCGCCAACAAATACCAGAAATAACAGAGAACTCAGTATTGAACCTTGAGCAACCCCAGAAAGAGGGCAGTATGATGAAGAAGAGCGTGAATTCACAGATACAAAACAGCTATGATCAGAAAAAGAAGATGAGAACCAGGACAAGAGAAGATCAGACACTCCACAGCCGTTGAGTTTTAAAAAAAGGAGCTTGTGATCAACAGAGTCGAAAGTCTTAGCAAAATCAGTGTACGAGTATAACGAGTATAAGGCGGAAGCGACTATGTTAGTGATGGCTAAGAGGCTAGAGGTGAAAGATCTATTCTTTACAAACCCATGCTGCTTGGGTCACCAGCTTTATGTTTTGATGAAAAATGAGCAGACTTCCTGTAAGAGAGAAAGAAGCCCAAGAAGAAAATAAGATTGAAGATAATAGACAAAGAAACAGATAGGGATGACGAAAGAGATTTGGCGTACAGGTTCGAAATGTCATCAGGACCACAACCGACATTAACAGTAAGATATTAAAGTAAGCACTCAATTTCTAGTTTAGATACAGGAGATATGTGACGAAGGAAAATGAGGCAATTCATAAGACGTGATCGAATTATTTTCGGAAAATAAAGATTAAAGTAAACTGCAAAGAGATCTTAAATCTCCTGAGGATTAGCAGCAATGGCACTATTCAGGAACATAGAATCGAGGAAACGATGATAATTTTAAAAGGAGTGGACGTAAGCCCAAGAGGGCTTGTGTTGATTAGAACAAATATAGGTTTCGATGTTGCTGAAATAATCACACATAGCCTGTTTGACGGCAGTTTTGGAGGATGATCGAAGCTCTGAGAACTCAAGGTAGTCAATCCGACAACCCGAAGCTCGGAACTTAATTTGAGCTGCATCTTTTGCCCTGGTGGCAGACGCCACATCATGCCAAAATCAAGGAGCATCATTTGATTTGTAGGGACGACTGGACGGAGTGAATCGGGAGATAAGGCTGGAGAGTAAATTATGAAATCGGAGCGTGGAGTACCAATTATTAGAGCTGATTTCATTCGCAACCTCAGCAAAGTTCGTTTTATGGTAAATAAGTAGTTTTACTAGGCACAAAGGCAACACAAAATTCTATAGAAAGTGGAGGATGGTGTAGGCCAGGTGGAACGTAGGACATGTCATCAGCTTGTACAGTAATATTGTGTGATGATATATTTGAAAGGATTTGTTCATTGATACCCGTTATTTACTGGACTAACAATAAATCCTAATTGAACTCTATTGTTGATATTAGGAACAGTGTTTAATTGTGACAGTGAACATGAGGAGAGAAAGGAAGTGTTAATTAGGGAAATATTAGAAGAGGAAAGTATGGAAGAAAAGTTAGCATTCACCTGGGATGAACCTGTCGAAGGAAGCCTATGCGCCACGCTAGATTCGGCAAGTTAAATTTGCCACCTAGTAAAAGTGAAGCAAAGGGGAAACGTTTGTTGACGAAACTGCAAAACTCGACAAAAAATCGGTCATAAACACTAACAGAGGAATCGCATGGATTATAATCCGAAGAGACAATCATAATTTTAGAGGGAGCAATGGTGATACGGACATCAATACATTCAACAGTAGGAGAAGGATGGAAGTAATGACAGAGTGTTGCTTGAAGAGGCTTGTGCATAGTAACTAAAACACCACCACTGTCTTTTTTCATTGACGCAGTACGATCATGAACGCAACGAAAAACAGCATGAAGAGGAAAGATCTCGTTGTTATTTTTTTATTTTTTTATTATTCCTAGATAACCACGTTTTGGTAAGGCAAATAATTTGATCAGAAGACAAAAAAGAAGAGAGTGTAAGTGTAAGGAAAAAAAGACAAGATACTTCATTCGCATTATGCAAAATAAAGCGCTTATTATGAAGCTGTATTAAAAATATATGTATTGTGCTTTGCCTATTGTAAGCCAAAAATGGTAGATTTTCGATTGAAATTAGAAACCAAGAGTGAATTTTCTAAGCTCTTCGTCATTCTAGACTTATGTGTTATCATACAATTACCCTTGTTTGAATAGGGGTAATAAGCAGTATTAAATTGATCTAATATTTCTTATTCATAGATAAAACGCTTGCGTAGCCTTGTGGGTAGAGCATTGGCTTCTTGTTGCTGGGGTTCCTGGTTCGAATCCAGGTTCGAACGAGAGACTGCAGACCAAAATTTAAGTTCACCTAGCTCTGCTTAGGTATCTGATTTAAATTAGTGGTAAAGTGAGTCCTGCAACTGATCACTTCACACTCGTATTCATATTGATTGTCAATTTGTGATGAAGCTCTCTACCAGCTTCAACCCTTAGATCCGTACGAGAGTTGTCGGGAGGCTCACAGGCTGAATCGATTAAATATTGAAAAAGAATTAGTGGTTTTTCTTCAAATAGATGAATAATTATAGACAGGGATGAAAAGTATCAGTGAAATAAATAGAGCTACGAAAAAGTGAATGTGACAGGAATCATACGAAAATAAAACTCCCTTCATACTAAGGTTGGGTTAGACAATGGAAGCGGGTTGCTGCCTACGCAGCTTACATTAGACCGGCAATTGGGGTCCATTTGTCATCATCGGTAAAACTCGACTTGATGCACCACACAGACGTTACATGAGTTTTGCCGATAGATGTCTCGCTAATATATTTGTGTTTTTGTGGTTGTGTGTTTGCTTTTGGGGGTTTTGTTTTTCTTAATTGTATTGTCTTCTCGAGTATTTTTATTACATAATTCTGTGTGTTTTTCTTTAATTTTCGACCCCTGCTACCACCTATTTGCCCTCTGGCAGTAGAATTTCCCGGCCGTGGTGCATCAAGCTGAGTTTACCTGCCATCATCTGCTGGGTAGTTAGAGTTGTCAAGAGACCACTTCGCTATATTGAATCAGCTGACTTAATGTAATGGTACTAGCTACTTCAGCCAGCTCTAGAAAGTTCTAAAAACCTAAAATCTTGTGATGTTTCTTATTTAGGGCCGAGCAATCGCAGAGAGTATGCTCGATTGTGTGCTGATCTACCTCACAACTCTTGCATGAATTTTTGGATGTCAATTGTATTCTATTCGCACGAGATGGCCTATAAGCAAGCCAACCGTGCTGCCCTGCTTAACGTAAACGTTCTATCTACATTTTAGCACTTTCAAGATATTATACTGGAGACATATGGAGAGTATATTTTTCAATATTGATTTTAACATACTTCCACAAAAGATATGTTTTTCAATAATAGAGTATGCAGTTTTTGAATCCGAGCAGTTTCAAGCAGTTTCCGCTGAGCTTGAGCAGTTTCCTGCTCTTTTTTGAATCGGGTGATTGTCATTATGTTCTGGCTACCCTACAATTCGTCCAAAAAATTGAAATTTTTTTCCACCGTTTTAAAAAAAATATTGTATATGTACATAGCTGAACTTTTGAGCTGAGTCTTTATATTCAAAAGCTTCTTAAATTATAACAAATCAACATCTACATATTAATAACTCTCGTTTTCTCTATTAAAAAAGCCTCATCTCTAACTTTGTAAATATCCTGCCACTCATATCTCATAAATTCAGGCCACATTGGGCGCTCAACTAGAATTTTACAAAAGTTTTATGATTCCTCGTTCATCTCTATTCCGAAACAACAAACCACCGAAAAAATTCCAATATTGGCTGACTTTGGGGAATTTGAAGAGGGAATGAGAGAGAGAGAGACAGAGAATGTGGAAAACGTAGCCAAGCTTAAGGCCCGGAAAAATGCCCGTGATATTATCAAATATGCAACAACCCTTACACACGTTTAGATTGCGAAATGAATTTTTGATGATACCTCTCCCTGTTTCTATTTTCCTTTTATAAACCAGCGATGGTAACTGGCAAAAGCCAAGCTGTTGTGACTATCGTTATCGTTGCTACAGCTCGAAACACGACAAGTAGCTGGAAGCCAGGATTCTTTTCGTTTGCTGTGCTATCATCGCACTACACCCACCCCCACAGCCAACTGGTCGCTTACTAGCTATGAAAAATGATCAGAAACAACACTCGACTAACATTTCATCGAGTCAAAATAAAATAACACATTCTGTGAACTATGCATAGGGAATGCGATGTGTACGAGGAAAATGAATGTGTTTAGTTGGTGGTAGTAGCCAGTGAGAAAAGATGGAAAAGAATTTAATGATTTTCATTTTGAGGCTATATTTTTTGGGAAATTATTGAAAGCATTTGAAATATTTTTTTACTCTAATTTATCATCTAATTATAGTACAGAATGGAAACTTCAAAACACGACAGCTTTAATTGAAATTAATAAAGTTTATTTGATAATGTATCTGATGCTAATTCGCTGACAAAATTAAATAGTCAAAGTAGCCCAGATGGCAAAAAAATATTCATAATAAGATAAACTTTTCAGCCATAGCAATAGATTTCATACTGGACTGTCGAAAAAACTCCTGAAAATTCTTGCTGCATAGTATGAATTGATACAAAATATTAGCGATATGTACAGACATCATTATACCTACGGCTTCACCAACTATTTATGAATTAATAACATGAAGCTAGTTACATTACAAATTAAGTAAAAATAGCTTTAGAGGCAGGAGGCAACATTGTTACTTTGCGAGGCTTTATCTATTATGTTTTTAAAAAAAATTGATTCTTTATCTAATAATGTTGGCATCGAGTCTCGGTATTGTTTCTCTTCGTCGGTTGGATTTTTTTTTCAAATTTTAATTTGATAATTCTGGAAGAATTACTTATTATTGATTTTCATTTTACCTTTCAACAATCTTTTCCGATCTGTTTTCATGAAATTTTTTCTCCATTGATGTTTAGCTAAATTTCAAATTGTACATTAAAATTTCTTTGGAAAAAATAGCCATAAACCCTAACATCATATCATTCTCTTCTGAAATTATACCTAAATATAATTTCCACGCTATCGATGAATAATATTTGTGACCACACACGAAATTTTATTGCTAGCGAAATTGCAATGACTAATTTTCATGGCACACAATTTTCACTCCCAACTACGAGCTGAACATCATGTATGGAACTCATTAATGGTGGAATTGCCATAAATTTAATGTTCCTCAGTCGATAACACTCGAAAGCTGTTAAATTCTTCATTCCAATGTGGAAGGAATGATGCAGAACGATGTAAGCGGAATGTTGAATTGCATTAATTTGTTGTCGTTTGTTTATTGAACTGCCGTGCGAGATGGAGATAATTAAGTTTGGCTCTTGTCATAATTTTATGTGTCGTAAATTAAAGCAAGGTTGGTCCTTATCGATGTTATAGAATTTCCTAAAAATTCAAAATAGCTTTGAATTAATTGCTGTTTATTTTTAAAATGAATTAAAAATACGACTGTTTCTAGCTTAATCCGAGATACATATATATCTTACATTACGAGGAGAATTTATAAATCAAAAATAATATATTTTTCACTAAAAAAATAATTTGAAATTACTATATTTATTAATCCTGTATTTAATTGCCCAAACCTAATTATATAAGAATGAATTTTGATTGCTTCAAATTAATAAATATGCTGTTTTTGTGGTGTGATGATTATGTGAGGTAGTTTTGAAGAGAACTGACACCTCAAAAAAGAAGAACATTATTGACTTTATTTAAATATTTTTTTTAACAACGAAGATATTAAGTTTTGTGCCAAATAAATATATATTTAAAGAAGCATTGCTTTTCTGGTGTATTTGACAAAATTGCTAACGTTGGAGCTCATCGTTTGCCTCAGAAGTGCCATCAAAAATATCCGGAGAAGATTAGTTTAACGTCTTCAGAAGTGGCGATTCTGACAAGGTGCGCTCCGCAAGACCAAAAACAATTGAAGACACTGATCTACTAATGGACTTGGATGACAATGATACGTAAACACAAACAAGCATTAAGCATAGCACGCGCAAACATTCAGCATATTTTGACAAGGAACATATTTTTAAACGTTCAAATGCGAAGAGATACTCGTAAATGTAACAGGAAGAAAAATGGGTACCGCTTGAGTTGACTGAGAGGCATACATGCAATTGAAACCCCTCTTTTGAAATTTTGCTTTTCAGGCATAAAAGAAAGAGTGCCCTGCATTGTATTGTTACTGGACATGAGTTGCTGACATATCTCGAGAGCTCGGAGCGAAAAAAAAATTCTGACTTTCAAATGGGGGTGAAATTGCCAATGTGCATCGCTACCGGCAACACTGAGATAGTAGAAATGGAGTGGACATGCCCATAATATATACAATGAAGGGGATGGTAGGAAATTTTCATCTCATTACTGTCAAATCCACACTCTAAAAAGTGGGTCTAAAATTAACTCTTTGATATAAGTAAATATATTCATTTTTCTGTTTGAAATAACGAATCACAATTTTTTTTACACATTGGATGTGCATTTTTTACTTTTACGTTATATCAGCTGAATAATAAATAGTGTTTTGTAAACCTTAGCAAAAAGAGTGTAAATTTACTACTTCGCTACTCTCATTTACACCAAAGCTGTAAAATTGCATCATTTGCTCGAATTTAAATTAAAAATAAATTATAAAAAAATAATAAAAAAAAAATAGTTAAAAAAATAAATTATAAACTTAAGGGGACATTCGCCTTTGAAATTGAAAAAAAAAAACACTTTTTAAAAATTTTATTATGAAAAAACTATTATATTTATTGACAAAAATTCTTTTGGACATTGTTAAACAGTCTCTATGGAATATAATTTTTCATTTTTAGTTTCCCTTGCCTGCTGTAGAGGGCGTCATCCAAAAGTTACTTTTCAAACGGTAGGACATATTGTGGACCTCCTGTAACAGATTTTTTAAAAATTCAAAATTGATTCTATTCTTGAGACTCAAAACTATACAATAAGCCTCTAAAACTCATACTTTTTCATATTATGAAGTTTTTGTATGTATATTTCTGAAAAATGCGAAAAAACGGCATTTTTTGAGGTAAGTCATCCCCGTAAAAAAAGGGGGGATTATTTTTTTAAACTTTTATTGTTTACTTATTGTTTACTATTTTCAATGAGTAATCGAATGCTTTTTGGTTTTTTAAAATCGGTCGAGTAGATTCGGAGAAAAATGTCCTACCAGTTTGAAAAAGGTAGTTTCGAGAAAAACGCGTTTAAAGTTGTTCTTACCATAATTTTATTGAATAAAAAGTCGAAAACTTTTTTTTACCTTAGCTGTAACTTTTTTTATATTACGAATTTCTTGATGAAATTTTAGGAGGCAAATTTTGAACGTATATAGAATCGAAATATGTAAAAATCTCAAAATCGATTTTGTGAAAATTTCAAAGGCGAATGTCCCCTTAAAGGATTTGAAAAAAGCTTTCGTACTTGACAAGAAAAATATTTATATTTTGCTTACTTGATTTGATAGGACTCTCGCCTTTATTAACATTTGAAGTTACCTATTCACAGGCTTTTGTTAATGATATTTATTTTTGGGGTAATATTTTATGTTATGGCAGTTACCTGTCTTGAGTGACTGACTTTTGGATCATTAAATTTTTTCAATTTTACTGAAAATGAAACTTATCTAGAGGTTAGCTGAAATTTCTGCTTAAGTAGTGCAAACTTCCTAAAATTGTTCGCAATATATACCTTTTGATGTCATTTGTTTGATAAAACATTCTTTAGGTGTGTTTTTTGCACTCTTGGGCAAGGTAAGTTACCTAAACTTAACTTACAATGCCCAAGAGTGCAAAAAAACGCACCTTTTATTATCGGTTTTTTTAAACAGTTTTATGGAAATTCACGAATAAATTGCGCTTATTACCCTAAAAGACTCGTAAAAAGTAGCCTTTGATACATAAATTTCATGCGTTTCCGCCCTAAATTTACGTCTTTTTAGGGTAAAATCACACGATTTGCTCGTAAAAAAAATTACACATTTAAGACGTAAAATATTCTTTGTACGTACTTTTGTAAATTTACATCTTTAATAGTAGGAAACCAGTTTCCTGCTATTATAAGGGTAAAATTCAATCAAAATTTTTTTGAGTGCAAGCAGTGCCCCTCCAATATGACAATAAAGGGTATACCCGCTTTAACGTGCTTTGTGCGCGAGAGAATCGAAGGGGCTAATGGTGGGCAGTTATACCGTCGATGTCCACTCCATTTCTACTATCTCATTGACCGGCAACGACTAATCTATTTGAATAATGCATTGATCAAAGAACGGCCGAATGGGACACGAGACTCAAATGAGTTATATTCTATCGCCACAACGCTCCGTGCTATCGCACATCCATCGTCCAGGACACTATGACAGCGCTGAGATGGTACTCGCTGTATTTACCACATCTGGCTTGTTCTGATTACCCCTAGTTTGGCTAGGCTACACTAGGCCAATTTCGAAGAAGTGCGAAATTGTTTGGATGAAAGGTTTCCGTCCAAAGACTTGTCGTTTAATCTTAGTGGTTCTCATGAATTACCAAAGAAAAACGAAAAAAAATGTGTAACTAATGTAGTATATTGAGCACCTTTGCATTTGCCCTCCTAGGCGGTTGTGCCCAATCAATATGCCTATCATGGTTCTGCAATTTTTCCTTCTATTATTCAGGAAAAATTCTGTAGCCCCATAGTTAAGCTCTGAGGAGAAGAATTTCGAGCACCTGAGTAGCGAAACGTATCCCATTATTCATCCTATCCTTAGTCCGGAACAGCATGGGCTCGTGAAGGGTAAGTCAACGTTGAACAACTTCAAACACAGTTGCTCTTGCCTTAGATCGTCAGGACCAAGTTGACGTAGTGTACACTAATTTTTCTAAAGCCTTTGATACTGTCAATCTTAGTACATTACTGAATAAAGTTAGACAGTCTGGTTGTTTCGGACCACTTCTTTCTTGTTTTTCGTTCTACCTCAGTAACCGTGAGTGCAAAGTTACTATTAAGAATCTCTCCTCTTCTCTCTTTCATCCTTCTTCTGGTGCTCGAGAAGGATCTATCCTTGGCCCTTTACTTTTTCTTGGTTTTCATTAACTACCTTCCTTCCATTATCGATTCCCTTTGCCTACTGTATGCTGACGATTTGAAATTGTTCCGAGTCATCAGGTCAGTCACGGAAGTCACCGCTAAAGCTTCCCGAGTTTCTAGATTGGTACTTCGCTTTGCCTGTAAATTTTTTGACATAGTACATGTGTTCGTCTTTCCTTAATGTTAGTTCGTTGTATCCGCGAATATGCTTGTCAAGTGTGGTTCATGCTTGTCAAGTGTGGTTCCTATACCTTTCTGAGGCCATCGAGGGGTGTGCAGCGTAGATTCACACGCTCTTAATTTTTTTTAAATAAACTATCCCTTACTCCTCATATGGCTCCTGTCTGTCCTTTCTGCAAACTCCTTCCTTGCAGTCACGCCGACTATTGCTTGACGAGTGCTTCCTGTTCAAATTACAGCGAGTTGTTATATCTGGTTTCACCAATTCGTTCTGTCTCCGCAGCTCGTTACGTGGCAACAGGTCTCAGGAAGTCTTCACTGTTCCGTTCGCGCGTACTAATGTTTACTTTTCTTCTCCCTTTGTCAGAATCCCTAAACATTATAATGAATTGGGGCTTGGATTTCTGCCACAACTGTTTTTTGCCATTAAAAGACTCATAAGAGTATTAATATTCGAACTAAGCGTTGGGACATTACAACGCTGAATTGTATTTTATTGAATCTTTTTATAATTTCACTGCCATAATTGAAAATTATATTCTGTTGCGATGAATCTTGTAAATAAATAAAAGAAAATCATCTCTCTTTATCGGTATAGGCTACCCACTTTTGAAAAATGGCATATGTAGATGCAATCTGCACATTTAAGGCAGGTTCGAGACTCTGAAGTGGAAGCGTTGAGCCTTGCTTTGCATCAACATCAACAATTTCAGTTCCTTTAACATACGCCGGTGCCCAGAGCATATTCACCTTATTGATTCTAGCGACACAACTCAATCGTGCCCTATATGCTTGGGCATTTTTTGGGGTAATCGGTGGTCTGCATAACGCACTTTCACTGTCACAGCAAATAGCGATACGCTTTTCATTTCACATTTCATTTATTGCATAGCAAGTAGCTCTCAGGATAGTGAATATTTCTGCTTGGAAAGGAAACGCCAACCCCAGATCCAACCT
The DNA here is from genome assembly GCA_963978885.1 of Nemotelus pantherinus. Lineage (NCBI taxonomy): Eukaryota > Metazoa > Arthropoda > Insecta > Diptera > Stratiomyidae > Nemotelus > Nemotelus pantherinus. The sequence goes on from OZ022265.1 coordinate 11,228,619, forward strand.
CTGTTTTCGAGCCGTGTGTGTGGAAGTCCTTGGAGGGGATCCTCGTACAGACATATGTGTGCCTCCGGTCATTTCTGCTCAAAAGTATAACTTCATATCTTCTTCCGAATTTGAGAAGCTGTGTATAAGTCACTATTGTCCTGAAACGGATCTCTTTATTTATGTCTCCCTGAGAGCTGAAAATCTATAGAACTCCGATCTGGATAAGACATTTTTTACAACTTCATTGATTAAATAATCGATAAATCTTTGCAAATTTATGTACAATAGATCTTGCAAATCTAAGAATATTAAAATGGAACTGTACAGATCAAAAATGTTAAGCTCTTTGAAGATGGTCACCTTAAATAAACCATCAGTCTTGACTCAAACTGTAGCATATATCACCATCCAATCGCAGCATAATCGGTGTTCCAAGGAGATGGCTTCTAAGCAGTTAGTTTTCAATTAATTTTCAACTTTTAATAAATTATATTTTAATTTTGAGCTATTTTGGCTAATCAGACTTTTCAGGCAGTCACAAAGCGTTTTATTCCAGTTAGTTGTAAATAATTCAAGGAACATAAAAGAATCATTCAAAATTCATTAGTCAAAGCCTCGATATTACCTAGATTCCACAAAAAATTATTTACTCCATCAGCTTTTCATCACTCCCTCTCAGCCCCATTCATCAATTATCAAAATCTTTTGAATCCTCAAATCCCAAAATTCTTCCTGAAAAAATAAACTCAAGCCGATATGATTTAAATCTAGTTCCCTCATCAATCCAGACACGAAATCGTGTCCTCGTGTCTGTGTTTAGAACTTATTGTAGTGGAAACAAAAACCCAAAACGAAGAAAGCTAGAAGATTTTCGACTTTGTTTTGGGCTTAGCGACCAGTTGTCGGGACTTGTTGTGCCAACGAAATGGAAGACAGCCCTCTAAGAAAAACTAAAACTCTACTTTCGTCTTTTTTTGGGACAAAATTGGCTGAAAATCTCACAGTTGCTTATTTGAGTGGGGCCATCCCATATCGTATGTAGTCACAAAAAGCCATAGCAAAGCGAATTGAATGATAAAAATCAAATTAAGCTTAACAGTTTCTTAATTAGACGTTTTAATGAGAAAGCCACGGAACAGTGGTAGATCGCGTTTGCGGTTGATTTGCATCTCATTTCGGGGTGTTTTGCATGCAATTTAAAAATAATTTAGTTCGGGGCAATTAATCATAAGGCGTATTTCGTTGGTCGTGATATAGTTGATACAATGAGGGCTTCTCGTAATCCAGTAGAGCGCATAAAACTGTCACTCGGTTCCACACGTGTATAATTTACGACACAAGTTTTGTATCCTTCAGATGTGAGCCGCGAATGCATCGAGAAGCTGAGTATGATGTAGGGTAGTGCGGCGGAGAGCAAGTAAAAGAAAAAATTAGGACCGTCTCATTTAGGATTTAAGTCAATGCATGAAGAATCCGCTCGAATTTAAAATATATTTTTTATCTCCTTAAAATTTCATACACATTCATTTAAACGCCACACTACTCTACTGTCCTGCCTTCAACAATCGCAATGGACACATAATCAGACTCGAAAACAGATTCCGTGGCAAATCATTTCCCAAATTTGTCGTTTAAAGTTTCGTCTTGTTTTCGGTCATAGATTATCTCGGGATGAGGCTGACTGAATTCCTTTCCAGGGACTTCTTTGCCAACTCTCGCTTCGCAGGACCCAAACGACGTTTTTTTTTCTTTTGCTCGTTCCCAACGACATGGAATCCTACTAGTATGTACATCTTTTTACGGCTGCTCAAGCTACTAAAAGTGATGTCGGTCGTTGTTGGCATTTCTTGTCTTGTGGTTGCCATCGACACGGTGTTTTGTGTTTCCAACATGTTAAAGCGCCTCCCTAACTAATACATCGTAGAAATTGATTTATCATTCTGTTTGATTTTTTTTTGCTGTGTTCGGTGGCAAACTGAGATGAAATCAGATGTGGGCCGAGCTGTGTCTATCTTTTCTCAAGATAATTGGGATTTTTTCTGGGTATTTTGAAACGAATTTATTTGGAAGTGACGTGGAATCGATTTGCGATGGATATGATCGGTGAAATTGAATTTATTTTGGAGGTTCTAGTCTATTTCCGTCAAATGTTATTTACATTAGCAGGAAATATTAGATAGTGCGATGATATTAATTAGTTTTAATTACTGTTCAAGTGAAGGCGACTGATTTTCAAATATCAGTATAGTTACGGTGACAGATGAAGAAACTCTGACGAAGCGTCAGAGGAGAGCGGAGATCAGCTAACGGACGCATAGAGAGGTCACCGAAAAACGAAAATAAATTATTGTGACAAAAAACCACGATCTGATGGATTTGTTCATCAAAGAACAAGACAACTCAGATGGACAACAACTAAAATGGATATTGGTGATATCGCTGACGGGGCAAATACAAAAAATCGAAGTACTTCTCCAGTGCCGCCAGTGGCAGAGGACAATGAAACAAAACAGTGTCAAATGGACATCTTCTTCGGAGAAACGCAGGCTAAGGAGAATATCCTGCACTGCCGCCTCCGAAACTATAAGTGCATGTGAAACCGCTAGTAAAACTGAAGGTACAAAAGACAACAGCACATACAGCACCAAACACTAAACCTGACATTGATGGACAAAAACTTGGGAATGCAGAACAAATTAGATCTACGGTCTTAGTCATAATAAAAGAGCCACAAAAGTAGACTCAAATAACCAGAACACTTAAGGATCTAAAAATGAATGTTCAAAAGACCAAACGTGTTTACCCTCTTACACCTCTTGATCATCGAAATCTAACCATATACCTAACGGAGGAGACAGTACAATTCCACACCTACTTTCTCCCAGAAAAGAAATATCTCAACGTGGTGTTTCGAGGTTTCCATAGCTTATGACCAGATGAGATGAAGAAGAACCTGCAGGCTCAGGACTTCCACTCGCTGGAAATCTTCTTCAAATTGAATAACGGAAGTTCTAAGCTAGTAAAAGTTTTCCTCATGAGATGCGAGACCATCATATAATCCGTGCAGTATTCCAGCTAATCTGCAAGGTTAGGCTCAGCAATTGCAGTGCCACAACTGAAGTGAAGTGAAGTGTGAAGGAGACCGCCACTACTCGAATCCACTAAACCTCGCGAAGAAAGTATCAAATGTGTAAATTGCGGCGGTAATCACCTGGTCAGCTAAGGCGAGTGTCCGAGAAACCCTAAGAAAGCTAAGAATACGTTTGCATAAGTGACAAGAACAAACATCTAATCAATCATACCCTCAAACACAATCGGATGCTCGTTTCTGTAACTTACGAATAGAGAAGAATCAATCTCAAAAATTTGAAAATCAAGGTGTGGAAAGTGTACAGCTCGTCGCGTCTAGAGGATGATTACAAAGTTTATGAGAAATTACAAAATATATTCGTATCTGAAACCTCATATGCCTACTCCAACTATATGGACGAGCTTAGGCAGTCTTTCATAAGCCATCCCAAGCGTTTTTGGAATTTTGTAAACTCAAAAAAGGTATCATAACGGATACCCTAGCTCTTTTATATCTGACGGCATGGCCATTAATAACTCGCAAGCAATCAGAAACTTATTTGCAAATTACATCCGATCCGCGTATGGATTACCTCTCTCCAACTTCAAGAAACCTATTTTCAATTACCTGATGGACTCCCCTAAAACGACATTGGAAATGAAAGACCTTTATCTTAAGACATATATCTCATCTTGAGAGTAATTTTCACCCCTGGCCTGATGGATTACCGTTCATAGTGTTTAAACTTTGTGCTAATATCATCTCACCACTATTAGCTCATCTTTTTAATCTATCGACTTTCTCCGGTATTTCCCAAAACTTATGGAAATATTCTTCACTTATAGTCCGGGAGCCAGCGACAGTAAAAATATGCCGATTTCATCGTCAATGAAAATATATCAGGGTCTTCAATTTGTTTGTGCTCATCACAGAAACTGACCACTTACATTGCTCCTCGAGACCTTTTGTTGTCAGAAGCGTTGACAACATGTAATAAACAGTAAAAAAACTCTTACCATCGCCATTGATATTTTGAGGGGCTACCAATTGACATCAAACGATGTCAAAAACAACCACTTACATTTGTTTGGCGGGACAATCAACACTTAAAAGCGCGCAAAAGTGGTACATGTTTTTCAAAAATTGACTATTTTCATCGTTGTTCAAATTCTACATGTTTACAGACGACCATATTGCACATGTAAAAATACTGTGCTTACAATCGATTCGCGGGACAAACCTATTTTAAGTGATCATGCCATGTTTTGTGAAGCAGAACATTACTTCAATAATAAATTTATACACGAAAACAAAATTTGAGAAAATGAGTATGAAATTGGTAAAAAAGTAGATATTTACCAAATTTATTCGTGACTTAACACAATTTTCATATACTAATTTTCATCGCTTTCATCAGAAAAATCTGGATTGTAGTCGGAATCTCTAAGGTCCGGCAGACAGAAAACTCGCGTTTTCTACCACTGGTGGATAAAATATTGTGTGCACCTTGAATATTTTACTATTATTGTAATTGCTATTGTGTACCTGGCAAAGTTTCGCCGTCTGGATTTTTTTCTTCATCTTCTTTCTTGAGTACAATGTCTTCGACGATGTTTGGCAACTGTTCGCCCTGAAACTATTTGAAGTCAAATTTTTTTCCATTTGTTTGCCATTCACAGTCCTCGGTGCCAAATCCGTGATGTTTTGTGAGTAGGAGTTGCTCCTTATTTTTCCGATATAAGCGGATCTTAAAGTACGGCTATGCTGAACGATTTCCGATTTGCATGGAGGAAGGCTCGATCCATCGAAGTTTCTAACATTGATGTTGAGTGTTTGCTCGTTTTCTTTGCATTTGTAGGCCTTTAAAAACGTTTCTACTCGCACCTTATTAACTTCCGTTGTTTTTTCCTGTCGTACAAATGACAAACATATTTCTCTGCAATCGACGATATCGCCGCAAAGTCGCAATCGGGGTACTTTGACATATCTGAAAAGCTCTCAAGTACTCTTCGCTGCTCCGCAAAATATTTAATCGTTTCACTTTCCCTTTTCTGTATAAAGCAGGATTAAAGTCGCATCCTGTGAAGGCATGAAACCCTGGAAGTGCATACACAACTCTGTTACTCAGTTACGTTGGTGAACCTTTCATTATTTTGTAACCATGTCCAATTTGAGCAACGATGAAATAAGTCAATTTTTAAAAAATTTTTGCACGTTTGCGCGCTTGTGGTGGTTGATTGTCCCGCCAAACAAATGTAAGTGGTCGTTTTTCGACTATCTCTGATATCAACTGACAGCTCCTCCAAATATGAACGACGATTATATGAGGGTTTTTTCTATTGTTTATTACATATTGTTGATGCTCTCAGTAAACTTTGTCCCGCTAACTGGTTGTAAGTGGTCGATTTTCGTTACTAACTAGACCTTATTGAGGATAATTACATACTTTGATCGACGATGAAATGAGTCGCCAAAATATGTCGCTGGCTCCCGGACTATTACTCCGATCCACAAAAAAGGCAGTAAAGAAGTCGTGCACAACTATAGGTCAATCGCCAAATTACCATGCGTCGCCAAGCTTTTTGAAGCCATAGTTACCAAGACGTTATCTTTTCACTCTAAGTCTTTAATCTCACCTTGTCAGCATGGTTTTATTAAAGGTAAATCTACCACCACTAACCTTTTAGAACTTGGAAAGCTAGTCATCCCTGCGATTGACGAAGGTAAACAAGATGACTGCATTTACACCGACCTCACGAAAGCTTTCGATAAGCTGGATCATGACATTCTTATATATAAATTGCATCTTCTTGAGTTCTCTAATAAATCTATAGACTGGGTTAAATCTTATCGCTCTAATCGCAAGCAAAACGTTCGATTTCGTGGCATTCTATCCACTGACATAATTACTACATCAGGTGTTCCACAAGGCAGCCACCTTGGTCCCATTCTTTTTAACATTTATATAAATGACCTGATCACTTTTGTTCCAGGTTCTTCCATTTTACTCTACGCTGACGACGCAACACTTAATGACTGTACGATCCTGCAACGCAATGTGCCAAGCTTCGCTAATTGGTGCGCTCTAAACCGACTTTCACTAAACGTTGAAAAATGCTCAGTTATCTCATTCTCGATTAATTTCAGTTACACTTTAAACGATACGCTTTTAACTCGCTTCAATAAAGTTCGTGACTTAAGAGTACTATTAAACTCCGCTTTCACTTTTAATGGCCACATTGACTCAATAATAATAAAAGCCAACTGTAAACTTGGCTTCTTAAAATGAAGATCTAAAGAATTCAATGACATTCTTCTGATTAAAATCCTGTTCTGCTCTCTGGTTCGCTCTATGCTAGAATATGGGTGCTTGATGTGGTCTCCATATTATAAAGAGCACATAGATCGCATTGAGTCAGTCCAAAAGAGATTTTAAATTTTTGTTCTTAGTTCTTTCCGCTGGTCTGATCCTATTTGCTTACCTCCTTATGAAAATCGCTTGCAATTATTGACCATGGACACTCTTGAAACTCGACGTCAAAATTTCAAAGCTCTATTCGCTGCGAAGTTACTCACTGGAAACTTGAGCTCTAAGTTTTTGCTATCTAAACTGAACTTTCGTGTTTGCCACGGTGAACGTAGACATCATAGCGCCTTATCCATCCCGTTTCATAAAACCAATTATGGATTTAATGAACCAACCTGCGCAATAGCCCGAAGCTTTAACTCAGCGTATCAAATGTTCGACTTTAATCATACTGTTGATATGTTCAAGTGTCGGCTTAAACGACCGATTAATTATCTTTCATAATTTCATAATTAAATATTTTTTTTTTGTAGTAATCATTCCGTTAATGAAATTGTCAATAAATAAATAAATAAAAAAATAAATAAACATTAGAACAAACAGTTTTGGCATTTCTTTCTTTCAATTTCTTTTTGAAATTTTCACGTTCCATCCCTTCACTGACATTTAACCACATTATTTGCAATTACACCGTACAGAAATTGCCAAACTAAATTTGCATAACGTAATCAGATGAAGATTTTTCTCTACTCCAGTTACATAAACGAGCCACAGATTTCCTGATATGGTAATTCCATAGAAAATCGGCCAATTTTCAGATAATTTTTGAACTCACTTCATTGGAATTTGGAAATATTTTGTTATCCAGAAGGGCTGGTGAGTTAATTATCGAAAATGAAATATTATTGGCAAATATGGTTTGGTATTTGCGGAAATATGCCCTCTTGAAGCTTTTGAGAAACGTCGGTTTGTCTCGCATTCAAAAAATTGTATAAAATCTTCTACTTTACGTAGAACCTTCAAATATGGCGTGTTGGAAAGGGTATCCTAGAAAAAATAATGTGAGAACATCCTGGGCAAAGAGGATAACAAGGATCATTACAGTGTCCTTTATCCTTGAATATTTCAAAATGCACACTTTCGATTTTCTTAATTTTTTTATATATTGTAAACAGTTGTATAAACTTCACATGTGCAAAATTTCAAAGCGGAGCTCGTAAAATTACAGTCGTACATTTTTTTTTAAAGGAGTGGAATACTAAAACCGCTGAAAAAAATTTATAGAAAATGATACTAAAACAAGCTAAAACTTACAAAATATGGTACGAAAGAATTTTATATTTTAAAAATAGATTTAAAAACAGTTTCGCAATGTTATTTAGAACCTGCCGAAGATTCTAATCTAGTTTCTTACGTAGAAAGATCTGTATAAGTCTATTGCTTATATTGTCAATACCACTGACGCAATTTAAAAAAAAAAAAGTTTTCACATGTACTTAGAACAACGGCTGATCCACAGCAATCCTGGCATATAAAAAGTCCTTATAATTAGCCAAGCTTATATCGGAACCCTTTGCTAGAAAATTTATTTTTGGTCCTTTAATCATGAATTTAACGTTTTGATGTACATTGCATACACAGACAGAATATGTCTCCGATGCTTCCGCTAAATTGAAGTATTTAGGCAGTCTGCTGTTTGCATTGCTGCAGTAGAATGATTTTCTGAGACCAGCGACATGTGTATTATAATACTTCTTCGCCTTTTCGGGGAAGTATAACCTTGTCTAATTTTATTTAATCAGATATGGGGTTGTGTCAGTAAATTCGGACACTACTTTGATAAAAGTGATAGAAGTAAACACTTTGTTTCCTTTTCTTTAGTTTTTGAATATTCTTCTTTGATATTATTTACTATTAGATAATTCATTATTTGTTTTTGTGTCTTTTGTGGGTAAGTTCCTGCATTATTTTAAATACATTTTTGTACAGTACGCTAGTAAAGTTTTTTAACTTTCTTCTTAGAATATCCATATTACAAAATTTTTTGTCCATATGAACCCACGACTTTCCTAAACTTCAACTATTTCCGATCTTTACCCTGAGAGCAACTTCTTGGAATTAATTTAAACTACAGGCATTGCAATTAACACTAATTTTAAGTTGAAAAAATATGCAAAATAGACAAAGAATGGATGTTATTAAAAATATATGTACAGTATAATATGTGCGAGAAACCCTAGATGTAGGGGAAATCCAAAATAATCCTAATTGCTCATGCCGCTAGTAAATGAAAAGAAATCTATTTTTTTTATGATTGCTTACAAATGAATTTTCTCAAATATTAGAAAAAAATTATATTGTAGTGCTAAGTATGTTAGTTACAGAAAAAATCGAAGGACTATTCCTTTTAAATAATTAAAATCATAAAAATAATTTCCCATAGCTGAGGAATAAAAGGCCTTAATTTTGCGAGAAAATAAGCACAGAGCCACCATAAAGCTATTTCACATCAAAGGTATATTGTAAGTTTCACCTTGTGTCGGTACCACTTTCTTAGAATTTTCTTTAGCGGCAATAATATTTCGTACCTTTAAAAATTTCTCACAAATGTACTCTTACGAGCTCCACTTGTAGCTGATATAACGGTCTACAATATATGAAAAAATTAAAAAAATCGAAGGTGTGAATTTTGAAATATTCAAGGATAAAGGACACTGTAATAATCCTGTTTATCCTTTTTGCCTTCTTGCACTATTTTTTTTAGGGTACCTACACCTTACACTTCCCAACAAGCCATATTCTTAGGCTCTACGTAAAGTAAAAGATTTTATACAATTTTTCCAATGCGACACGAACCGACGTTTTTGAAAAATTTCAAGAGGCCATATTACCGCAAATATTATATATTTTTCATAAAAAATATATTGTTGCACATAACTCAACTACTTATATTCACAGTGAAAATTTCACTGAAATCCGACAATAGCGATCAAGGACCGTTGGTCGATTTTCCATGGAATGACCCGATAATTATTACGAGCCACAAATTACCTAGATGATTTTAAACTCAGTCCCAGTAGTGACATCTAGCTACAATATTCCTTCCCTAAAATCCCGAATATCCTGAAAAATTTCACAGATGGCCTGACAAAGCTGAATCCGCTTCCAAAACCACCCGTTCACAACACAAACCCAACAAATATTCCAACCATGGCACAAAACTTAACTCAAACATTTTGAGGTTCACTGTCCCAGTGTCCACATATCCCTCAATCACTCTACCACATGCATACCGGATCCTTTCGACAATATTTGAATCGTACCCACTCGACTTCAATGCCTTACGAAAGCCTCGCTGCTATGCTACTTGCATGGATAATTTCACCTTTCAGCATTTTCCATTCATTATTGTCATTACTTAAGTCCCCGAAGAAAATAGATATTCGAAGGACTTCTTCGCTTTGTGCAACCAAATATCGCTCTTAGGACAGACGAGACACGTGCTTGTTCTTTTAGCGCAAAAGGAAATTCCATCTTAGTTTTTACACCAGGCGCACAGAATGCGCAGCATGTCCGAGTCACTGTGGAATGTCGAACTGGAAAATTCACCATGACAACGACTCGACTCTCTCGATATATGGGTGCGTTTGTGTTCTGACGTTCGTTCGTACGAAACAATGAAAAGGACACATCTGCGCTTGTCGACTCCTTCGGAAAAATTTTCGTTGTGATATTGTTTTCGATTAAGGGAGTGTATACATGAAATAATGTTGTTCATTGTTTTTTTTGGATGAAATTTAGATCTATGTAATTTACTTGTATATATTTGATTTATTTTGTCATTGAACTGTTCAATTTTTCCGTAGAAACATGTGTTCGCAAAAAATCGCTCTCGTGATTTATCAATCTTTGAATATATAAAATATTAAGACTTTTTAGAATGTCATTATTTGTTATGAAAATTTATATTTAAGAATCCAAACAGAATTAACGATTGAATTATCAACATATGATGTAGTATTACAAAAAAAAACTATGCCAGTTGATGAGTTTCAAAATTTTTCCACATGTCCTAACACCTTAAATAAGAACTCTCTCAATCGTCCGGAAAACCCTCCCATTTGCAATGTCTGCGTCCTTAATAGAATCAGAAGGTTGGAATAATAATGTTCAATGCTATTCGAATGTATTTTTAGCTACAAAGTTAACGGGACCACGTGTACCACGTCGCAACGACCACATGAGCGGCGAGTCCTGGCCGCTACGACAGCGTTTCTTCTTATTCTCTGGGCACTTTAAATTAACCGTAAATTTAACCCTTCTCAAGGTAACGCCCATGGCTTACTAGGCAAACAGAATTGAGTGCCAGTCATACTGACACCATTGCCGTACTAAACAAGGAAAAATCGATATGGTGTAAGGGCGGGTAGTAAGTTGGTATTTACGTCGTAAGTCAGCTCAACCTTTACCAACTGGGCAAACAGGATCGGTAGCAATGAGTCCGTTACTTCGACGTTACATTGTTGCTGAACGAATTTTGTGGCGGGTTGTTGCTGCTGGTCGACGACAGTGGTTTTCTCAAAACGGTAATATGAAAGAATTAGTGGTGTAAAGGAAGTGTTGAAAAATCCTTTGATGTCCGTTTAGAGATTATTCATAGATGAGCGCTGATGGTTTTTTTTTGTAGAAAATGCATCTTTTGAGCTTTATCTTCTAAATGCTGACCACGAAATTAAGTTTATCATTGATAAGAATGAAGTGGTTCTAACTGTTTTTCCATATATGTTGTTCTGGATTGAGTATTTATTTGGTTTTTTGAACGAAATTAAATTTGCTAAAGAAGGCAAAACAGCCCGTTTCTCATAACTTCTAACATACACTCACTAAATAATTAAAGTGTGGTACACAGAATTTAAAGTAGCACAGGGCTCTTTCGAAAGATGATTGAAATGGAAATTGTTTTCTATTTGCGAGCGACAATAGCATCTTAATGGTTTTTTCACATAAAACTGTAAAATCAAATGCCATAATTTTTTTCTCCATTGATAATTTACAACAGTAAACTATAAATTATTGCCGAGTCCATACCTCAAACAAAGGCGAACGAGGACAGGACATAGGACTTGAATATTTTTCCTGATTAGAAAACAGACAACCAACAACACATTTAAGTGCCCTTTAACAGATACAACACACTCTTTAAGGGTGAGAAATATAACAGGCACACAGGACTCACAGGACTAGAGCGGCAATGGCATTACGAACAGATGATACACTGCAGAGAAGTGAATATGTCGGATAGATACATTTCGTTGTGTACTTCGAGAACAAAACTTTCGAGCTCAGATACAAAGTAGTAGTTGAGACTGAAACCAAAAAGAAATTTTGAGCTTTATAGCACGTAGGCTGTTGTTTGTTGAAAAGATGTTTCTAGGAAAATATAACAGTGTCAGTACTTAAATATTTAGATGCCATAAAATGTCTTTGCTGGTTTTAAGAATACATCAACAGGCCGAAATTATCATACACATCACCCAATTTCAAAACATTTAGAAGCATTGTGCATCAAATATGGAATTTTTCCGATGACGTTTAACGAAAGGTCTCGGCTGCAAGTGAGGTCAATGGTCCTTCTTATTAGTGATAAAGAGGAACGCAAATTTAATGTGGTATAAAAAAGAAATTCTAAATAAAATTTTTTTTAACAAAATATATGGAAGTAAATGTAGGGAACGAGGGGCTTGTTATAACAGTGGTTAGTTGTAACACCGTTCTTTCATTGGGAGTTTTTATGTTATTCGTTAGTTTATTTGACTTTATATTATCTCTAACTCGCGCTACAAGATTATTATGCTAACAAAACGAAGGATATCAACTGTAATACCCATGACAGTTGGCTCCGTCGAGGTCCAGACCAGCAAGTCGGTCAGGTGTCTGGGAGTGACCCTGGACACCAAGCTGACGCATTAGGATCATATCCGCGTGGCATGTGACAGTGCTCTAGTAGTCGTTACTTCGCTGATTAGGCTAATGGCTAACGTTTGTGAACCCAGTGAGACGCGACGGAGGCTGCTGATGGTAACGACCGATTCCGTCTTCATACATGAAGCCCAAATCTGGGGAGATGCGCTTCGAACTAAGAAGCTCTGGAAGCGCATTGCCAGTGTCTAGCGCAGGGGTGTCTTGTGAGTAGGGATTCCAATCCCGGACCATTTTTTCAATCCCAGGATTACGGTATTAAAAAATCTCAAATCCCGGGGTTCGAAATTCAAAATATAACACAACAAAATAAGTCAAGTTTTTAGTAAACTACATTTCTGATATTATGTGCCATCATTTCAAAACTACAGCAATAAGTAATCTCAAAACTGTATAACAAATTTGTTACTGCATTATTACCAATTTATATATGTAATTGATGCAAATAAAAACAATAATTTTAATTATCCAAAACGTTGACAGTATGAAGACAGATATTTAAAATTACAACTATTACAAATTTCAAAAAAAAATCACAACAACATATCACAATTCTTAAAATTGAGATACATAATAATGTAACATATGAAAAATTCTGCCAAAGTTCATTGGGTTTTTCGGAAGTAACATTGAAGCAATAGCAAAGCATCCAAAGTATTATCTCCAAGCCTGCTTCTAAATTTGTTCCCGATGTTGGACGCCGCGGAAACGGTCGAGAAATATTGGTAAGCCTGCTCCAAGCTATGCGAGTGCCACCACTTTCTAAAAGATTCATTTCTTTTGCAATGGTTTTAATTAGATTAGTTTCTTGCGGTATTTCATGATTGATTATTTTCATACTTTTGCAGCTCTTCTTGCAGCGTTAATTGACGACTACCTTGTTCTGATTTAATAGGGGTATCTACTGGATTCTCCTCATTTCTTTGGCTACGAAGCAAAGGGTTCAGCATCTAAATCATTGAAGTAATTTTTTTGAATTTTTCCGTTGCTTGGTTTCAAAAATAGAGATTCATTTCACTTGGTACATTTTCGCTGGCACAATGTGGATTCTGGAGATAGCGTAGCATACCAGGTAGTTATACACTGCCGCTCTTTTATTCTGTCCAAAATTGCAATTTTCATAGCATTAACAAGAATGAACCATTTTTCTCCTAACAGCCTTAATAAAAATCTTGATGAAGTATGAACAGTGCACAAATTTGCATCTCTGCGACTTAAGGCCGCCACAGTCAATTTTACAGGGTGTAAAACTTCAAATATTTTCCGAATCGAATCAAACTCTGTTGCTTCTGATTGCTCTGGATATTGCAGGCCTATTAATGTATAGTATTTTTCAAAATGGAAAACTATTCGAGCATTTTCAAGGGACTATTTCATCTTGTTTTACAATCCAGTATATGAGACAGTTAAATGCCTTGCTCGGATTGGACATAGTTTTGAAGATCGCTATTATTTTTCGTTGGAGCTTTTTGAAAATATAAAACTACCTCACGAACTTTCTTTATGCATGCGCTGATGTCCTTCGTCAGATCTAGCGTGTCTTGCAGGCGACCGGTTTCAACGTAGTAAGCTGATTCATGGCCGTCCAAATCTTCGTGGTCGTCGTCTAGACTATCAGCTGCTTCATCAACTCTTTAATCTGTATTGGACCTCCTATTATAGAGAACTTTGCAAGCTGCGAAGTGGATGCTATGCGCCAAACAAATATGTTGCTCTGTATCAACTAGTCTGCCTACTTTTCGCATTTCGTTTGACCCATCAGTTACGATGGTAACAATGTTTTTTCCTAGAGAAAAATCAAACTCATATCTAGGTAGTTTCCAGCTGTCATTGATATCCTTACTCCACCAAGGTCCAATAAGAATTTACTAAGTACATGTTCATATTTATATAGCGCCTATATCTCATTTTTTTATTATTTTCTTTATCCTGCTTGCATAGCCAACAACCTTTTTTTGATTGTTGTTGAGGATTTTGGTAAATCTGTGTATGCATTCGCTAGTATTAATTTCCTCAAATCATTCGATGTAACGAATGCACTATATGCGAACTACTTATTTATAAACATACTTATTTATTAACAAACCCTTTTGTATTCTCTTGTTAACTGTTACATCGGTTTATTTTGCTCTATTCTTTGCGCATTTTGATGTGAGCCTGCATACTAATTGCTTTCTCATAAATATGGATTCTATTTGCTCTTTTCGAGTCTTGCCGTAATTTGATTGCCGATTAGGCTTGACTTCTGGCCCCGGAATCCAGGCCAATTTCTGGTCCCGAAAATCCCGGGACTAGAAACCAACAATCCCGGGATTTTCGGGACCAAAAATTGGCCGGGATCCCGGGATTCAAGCCGCACGGTATCAGAAGAGGCTGTGTTGGTTTTATCGGGAATATTGACCTACTAGCGCGAAAATGCAAGGAAGGGTACCTCTTTCGCTCAGAGCTAGGCAGAACTGAGGCTCTAACACACGCGCGAAGTGAAAAAAAAATGTTGTTTCTTGGTTTTTTTTTTAAGTTTGAATCTCGTATCGACTCTTTTTTTACAGTGTAATTTGCAGTGTAAAAAAATAGAACTTTGATCATGGCACGCATCAAATATTGAGTTGCGTGTTCAAGAGTAATAAACAAACAATGTGCACGGGCTGATGGTATGACATATAGCATAATATGATCATCATTTTAATTTCCGTTTAAAATCTTACTAGTATTACTAAACTATATATTTATAGTTCCGATTCCCTACCGTTAATAAATTACCGTTTCCAATATTTGCATTCAGCTTACAATCGATTGGCCGATTTATTTATTTATTCATTGTTTTTCAATTTATAAAAAAATATTTTTTTCTTTATAACTTTCAGGTAAATTCGAAGATAAAATTTCAACCCAATAACTATTTCGTGCAGTTCAAAGTAATAGTCGTAAGTACATATTTTTACTAATAACCAAATACTTACTAATAACCGAATGATACGACTGATATATGTTGATAAAAAAAATTTAAGATATTTTTGTAACGCTCGTTCATGATATCGATGAACCTCCCCACCGCGATTGAAATTATTTTGGCGTTTAATCGTCTGAAATTCGAAACAGAATTTTTTTAAAAATTTAGGAACAAATGTAATATTATGCTCTAAAATAGAACAAAAAAAAATATGCTGCTACATTTTTTGGCGAATTACCCCTGTTTGTCAGTTTTGAATCGATTAAATATGTGGAGACAGGAGCGATCGAACCAGTTAAGTTGCTTGAGTCAAAGCTGCAAGATAATTTTCCTCAATAAAGTGGTTGTAAAAGCTTTGTTTCGGAAAAAAAGCTTCAAAATCTCCATAAATACTCTATGCAAAAAAATAAATAAATAATATTTTGCGGAAAGTGAGATAATATTATCTGGAACTTTTTTCTTCATTATTTCACAGCTAAGCATCGTTCCTATTCCTTTCTATCATTCCTATTAGTTCGATAGATAAAATATTTTCTACCGAGTATGACAAAACTGAGTGAAAAAACGATGCTAAGTAAACAAATATGGTCAGGTACACTCGACCATATGTTTTTTTTGACATAATTTACATTTAATTCACATCTTCACATGCAATATGTATGTTGTGGTTTCAATTCAACTCTAATTTATTATAATACTTGAAATGGAATCAATAGCCCCAACCAAATGCATTATATAGAATTATCAAACAATTTTCGCATGCAGGGATATCTAAGTTTCATAGTTTTTAATGGCGCCCAATGTGGGAAAATAGTTTTGGAACTTCTATACTAATTTTATTTGACTTAACATATTTTATGATTTTGTGAAATGAACGTATCTGTGTTATTCTGCAAGTTATTTAGTTCTAGACAGTTATCTAGCCATTTTGAATTCGCAAAAGTATTAAACAGACGGCTTATTATATGGTCCGTGTAAGTTTACACTATAAAATCTGTAATCAGGCTTTTACGTTACTGTTAATTTTATTGCTTTGAAAAAAAAAACTAATATTTTAAAAGCCCCGGTAATGAAGTATAGAAGTAGTACGCAAGCCGTTACACAAAGATATGGGAACTTCAAAATTCACCTCCGGTACAGATGACGGAATTAAAGGCTCAGCTGTGGAATTCCATCATGATGAACGGAAGTAAGATATGTCGAATGAAAGTTTGAAACTAAAAATATTTAGACCTTTTAGAAATATACACTGATTCAAATGTTGATTAAAAATCTTCAATTTGAAGTAAAAAAAATATATGTTGTATATCCAAAAATGTAAACCAACTCGTATCGTCAATTACGTACGAAAATGTTCCGTGCTGGCAGCTCTTTCTTAGTACTTGCAACTAAAAGTCTATCACAACTGCTCCACGTCAACATCAGCATATCCTATGAGGTTCATTTTCATCCGATAGCTGCACCGGAATTTACACGAATGGAAAGATTTTTGGGGTTTCCATTCGAATAATTTCGAAAAATTGGGAAATTCGCATATTGATTATAATGTTCATTGTAAATTTTGCATATGAAAGTTCAACGGTAGCATCTGTTAGTGCCATTGACTTAGAAGTTGTAGAGGTAGAAATATTTTTTAGAATGCTGCCCGCAAAAATTTCAAAATTTTAGAAATCATCTACGCGTTTATTATAAAATTTAATGGAAACAAAAATTTCAAAAAATGTTGCTGACAGCCCTAATCATATTTTTCAATCGGAATTTGATCAAATCAGGTTTATATTAAGGCCAATTTACTGTGTCAATTTCATTAAAATCTTATGACTTTACCGGAAGTTATATGGCAAAAAGATTCTATTTTTTTTAAAGATTTTTTAAAATGGCACCACTGCCACGATTTCGCCCAAATTCAGCCCAACTTAAGACCAATATATTTTATGCATTTCAACTGCATCTGATTGTTGTGTCATCAGTTCCCACTATCGAAAATTCTGGGTATTAAAAATGGAGGTAATATGATGAAGGGACTTGAGCGAAGAAAAAAATTAAAATTTTTAATTTGGCAAACATTGAAAATTTGCATTTTTACTTAAGAAATTTTAGAAGAATTGATAATTTGAAGAATTTCTATTTGAGTACTGGTCATAGTTAGAAGGTTGCCATTAATCTATTAATGCAAATAAGCGAATTTCTTATGTCCTTCAATGCATCCTTTAAATTTTGTGATGATCTGACGACTCTGTACAAGATGCCAAAGTTCGAAATTTCGCCATTTATGTGCCAATTTACCAAAGGTACCACCCTGATAAAACTGTAGGAACCTAGAATTGAACGACCCAAAGATTCAATGCTCCATTCAAAAGACTACACCAGCTTGTTGTTATCCTGAAGACAGATAGGCCACCTGACTGCACTGCTAAGCATAAAAGTTCTATCTGCATTTTTCTCAATTTTGAGCTAACACCGGATTCGAAAACTATATACTCTACAACATAATTCTACAAAATTTGAAAAACCCTATCTTTTGTAGAAGTATGCTAAAATCTCTTTTCATATCTCTCCAGTGCAAATAAAAACACAAATCATTGAATATCTCGAAAGTACTAAAATGTACATCGAAATATAGGTATTTGCTGGCTGCATTTTTATTTTTAAATTTCCGTAAACATCATTTTGTACTAATTTCCGTTTGAGGTGTGTATTTGTTTTTAGCGATTGTAAATATGGATTAACTCGGCGCCTTTACTAGTTCTAGTTCATATTTTACTACACCATATTATAAGGCCAGTAAATCGATTCTGGAATATTTTTCTGCACTTTGGAATCAGAAGTGATAAAC
This sequence comes from Nemotelus pantherinus, assembly GCA_963978885.1. Lineage (NCBI taxonomy): Eukaryota > Metazoa > Arthropoda > Insecta > Diptera > Stratiomyidae > Nemotelus > Nemotelus pantherinus. The sequence continues at coordinate 11,246,743 of OZ022265.1, forward strand.
TTAAACCTGTTTCATAAATTCATTTTTGAATATCCCTTCAAATTACAGAGCACATAAAATATATTTTCATCTAATTGAAAAAATTCATCAATTTACACTGCGCATCAACACAAAAGCCTTTTTGTATAGCTCGACAAAAATCGCTCACTTTACTCGCAATTCATGGTCCTTTCATAACGCCAAGCGCCCCCTAAATTAAATGGTACGCAAATTGAAAAGAGAAATAGGCTTTCATGTAACTACGTACATACATACGCCACCACAATTTCTACTTCTTGTACGATTCGAGCTGAAAAAAGGAAAACGTCGGGCAAATTACGCTCCTTGTGCTGTTCCCCATCAAATCAATCACACAAAATTCGAATTTTCAATCTGTATTTATCGTAGACATGTGGTTCTTTGAAATGTGGTACTGACAAAACATTCAAAAGCCACCGTGAGCCCCTCACATCACCTTCGCTTCATAATCCCCATCAACTAAGTCGTCACGCATCACAGTTTGCAGATTGCTCCCTTTTTGTAGTGTGCCTGCGGATTTCAAATTGGTGCGGCGTAAGCGCTATATCCATCTTTTGGGCTGCGTTTGCTGCCACGCCGTCCTTGTTCCAGGCTGCGAAAGAAGATTTTCGGTAAGAAAATGAAATGAAAACGCACTATTCAAATCTGATGCTTAATCAGGACATGCTTAAACTGAACAACAAAAGATTGTAAAGCATGTGCTAAAAAGGCGGATAATCACATGTCGTCAACGGCGCTGCTGCCTGAAGGACAGGAGAAGGTAGAGCGTTGCAAATAGGGTTTCAGGGCGTATTTTGATTGAAAACGTTTTGTTCGGGATGACTGCTGGCGGCTAACATTTCGGTAATGGACACATTACGCAAATTATTTTTACTTTTGAGCATGCGGTGAGTTTGATGTAATTAAATTGATTATGATGTTGTTGATGATGAAATGTTCGATATTTTTCAGTGTGATGAAAGATTCAGTGTGATTGGTGGGATGATTTAAGAGTGCTCGTGAGCTATTCAGCACATCTTTCAAGCTCGCAAAGCATTTCTAGAAGAATCTTATAAATACGTTTGCTAATATATTGAATGGAAAGTGACTTACCTACTTTTTATGCTTGTTAGAAATTCGACAGTTAATCAGTTGGAAGGTTATATTATTTAGCACCGACTTAAACCTGAATGTAATGGTGAAACTAATATATTATTTTCAAGTCCAAATTAGTTAATTTTTTGGCTGCTTGGATAAACTTGTACAAAAAATCCGTCTATATTAGAATAACAGTTCCACTTTAGAGTTGAGAGGCGAAATTCCAGGTCATGTGATATATTGGGTATACAAGTAAGTTTTAAAGGATTGTGAACAGAGGGCATCAGTAGTGTTTAAGCACATTGGACATTGAAACGTCATCATTTAACCACATTTTACAGTATGTGTAATTTCATCAAAGTATAAACAACATATTTTCCTCGTGCGTCGACTATGTCAGCTTTTGTGCCCAGAAAACTCCATTCGCGAAAAGTATTACTATTTTGCTTCCATCTGAAGAAAAGTGCAGCAGAAATTCAGTAGCTACTGTGTGAGGCTTGCGGAGAGTATGCTCCATTAATTTTAACTTGTGAGTACTGGTTCCGATGTTTCAAAAGTGGTGATTTCCATACAACCGACAAGGAATGCAAAAGATGGCCATCAACGTTTGTAGACGAGGCAATTTTGGACGAAGACCCGTGCGAGACCGAAAAAGAACTTGCGACAATATTAAACGTGACTCAACAAGCCATTTCATTGCGGTTTAAAACCATTGTTATGGTCCAGAAGGCTGAAAACTGCGTGACTCACGAACGCAAACCAAGAGATGTCGAACGGCGTGTCACTGTTTACGAAATGCTCCTTCAATGATACAAAGCTAAGTCGTTTTTGATGTAAAATGGATTCAGTATGACAATCCAAAGCACAAGAAGGCGGATGTTAAGGACTACTTACAAACAAAAACTGATGTGATGGAAGCCAGTAATTGCCGAAAAATGGCCAGAATGGACAACCAGACATGAGTCATTGATGTTCCACCATAACAACGCTCGGCCGCATGTCGCACAATTGGTCAAAACCTACCTTGATTGTACCGGATGGGAAGTCCTAACCTTCCCGCCTTATAGCTCAGACATTGCACCATCAGACTACCATGTGCGCATCGTTCTTATATTGCGAACATAGAAAACGGAATGCATTGTGGCAACTCCAAACCGTTTTGGTCCCACTGTAGACAATTGCGAACTCATCGGAATAATTCCTCGACTTCCATCAAATATGACGATCAAGTTTCTACTTCCTCACAAAGCAGCTGTGATTTGCTCGCTCAGTACTTTGCCTCGTCGTATTCTGTGTCCTCCTCAACTTCTCCTACTGCTAAGCTCTCTAGCAAATAACCGACTTCATTTCATCCTATTTCTAACACAAATCTTCTTCAACCATAGGTATTGATGAGTTTCCAGTAATATTTTTGAAAATGACGAGCACTTCATTAAGTCTTCCTTTGACCATCATCAATAATAAGAGCCTATCTGAGGGTCGTTTACCTTCCCTCTGGAAACAGGCTATAATTCATCCAATTCCTAAATCAGATAATGTGTCCTCTGCAAACAATTTTCGCCCAATAACGATTCTTCCATCCTTTTCCAAGATTCTTGAACGGTACCTACATGCTTTTATCGTCCTCCATTACGGACATATCATTGTAAAAGAATAATACGGTTTCCTTCCAGGTCGTTCAACATCAACAAACCTCGTCTGTTTCGCAAATTTTGTTGCTAAAGCTTTGGAGACTCAACTTGAAGTTCACGCTGTATATACGGACTTCTCTATAGCTTTTGATTTTGCTGATCATAATGTTCTTCTTTCTAAACTATACAGACTTGGCTTTTTTTATACATTATTAAATGGATAGAATCATACCTATGCAATCGATTTGCTATGTCTCATCCTTTCGAACCTAGAACCGGTGTTCCTCAAGGTTCTATTCTGGGTCCTCTCCTCTTCCTGATTTATGTGAATGATCTACCGCCGCTTGTTTCATGTGAATGTCTATTTTATGCCGATAATCTGAAACTCTTCGTGACCATAAGGTCCATTGATGACTGTGACCTTCTTCAGTCTAACCTTAAAATCCTCAAAAGCTGGGGTAGGGAAAACAAGCTGTATGTTGTACATGAATAAATAAATAAATGTGTTCCGGTCGATGCAGAACGCCCTTCCGAGAGTACCCTTCACTTCACCTATAGGTATCAAAAATTGGCTTAATATTTTCTTCTCCTCCAAAGACGAGCAGTTTTATTGGCGCCGAATCCATGCATTACCAGAAAAGTGGATAGAAAATCATAGCTAGTGATGAGCAATACGTCGAATAAAATATATTGTACCAATTTTGCACAATTAAGTTTCTAAATCGAGAAAAAAATCCTTTAAAACTTACTTGTATACCCAATATTATTCGAAATAAAAAAATTGTGATAATGCACTAAACTGATTAACTGCTAGCATGTATAAAAAAAACTAAATACCACTCCTAATTTATATTGCACTTACTTTATTTTGTTTATAAACATAACTTTACTCCACACCAAAAGAATTTCACAGCCTGAAACTCCCATTTCTTAACTTTCACCGCATGAGAAAATGATAGGTAGTCGAAGGACACGAGAATCGCTCATATATCAAGAAAACAAAAGAGCCATAAGTTAATATATTCATAGCACATTAGAATTCAAAAGATTGCTAGAGTAAAATGAAAGACGTTCAGTTATTTCGAAATATCAAAACATAAATTTCATTTCTCCACACTCTGATTCTCCGTCACACAAATACTATCATATCATAGCACGCGACAATACCTGCAAACAAGTCTGCACGAAAACGAACAGGAAAATGAAAGAATTGGTCACGTGAAAAAATACGAGTCCTCAAATAGCATTTATGAACTGAAAGTGGAAAACTGCTGGTTCTTAATCTAGAGCACTTAGATTAATGAAAGTAATTAAAACTAAATGTGAACAAGGGAGTAATTATCGTTTTGAGAGTTTTATTTGCTTACTCATTTCCATAATCATATTTTTAAACTATGTATATTTATGCGTAGGAGCAATATTGTAAAGTAGCGATTATTGTCAAAGAATAATGATTATAGTTAGCGATAGATGTGGTTTTTATGGCTGTGAAAAGGCTGTCATAGATTTTTGATAGTCTGTGGTGAAGTAATTTTTTTTTATGTTTCCTAGCTAAAAGGTTTATAGTTCGAAAAATTTTTTTGAGCAATATGAATTTTACAGTAGTATAATAGCTTGTCTAGTACGTTTGACATTATGCTTATGAGGAATTTTTCAAGACAATTTTTGTCAAATTCAATGAACTTTAAGAGTGTTATTGGTTCCGATGCAAAAGAAAACAATAACCAAGTGACTAGATATTTCTTCAAAATAACATAAATCATTCCGACGGGCTTCCATCCAGTAGTAGCCTTTTATCTCAAATTGAGGGCAGGTCTCTCAAAACTTATTAAAGTTTTTCTCCGTGAACTGCAAAAACTTAATAGAGCAGGATCAGAGGTGCGTAAACTGTGAAGGCAAACATCCTGCGAGCCATGGGGGCTGCCCGCGCAATCCGAAAATTTTGAGAAGATGTTTTGCAACAAGGGCTAGTTTGAACCCGAACATCCCCAAGACCTCTGACATTCCCCTTTCCAAGCTCCTTTTCCAGGTCGAGTCAAAAATAAGCAATCAAACATTCGCAATCTTGTCAGGTCCGCTCATATGGGCCAGTTCGTCGCCATGATGCAAGAAGGACTACACATAATGATGAAAGACATGAAGGCGAAGATGGTTCAAGGCACAGCCCACACTTATGAAGAAATGAAAGTATGAAGAAATGAGCCCTACTAACTACGTTTGAATTTTTCCGCGGGAATGCAAATTCTTCATTGTGCAAAAAGGGCGAGTTGTTGCAATTTTCAGTTGATTTACAGGTAATGAATTTCGGTAATAAATATGCGGGGCTGCAACTCGTAAGGAACTGATCACGAGAAGATAATCTAGATCGTCAAGACCGCATCAGCCGAAAGGACACAACATTTTTGAGCTCTGAACCAAGGGAGGTAGAACAGTTAATGTTAACTGAGCTTGCCGAGATGAATAGTTTGGTGATGGGATTGGTTTGTTGAAAATCGCCAGGGAAAGACAACATCAACGACCTTTCCCTCAAACATTAACTAAACAAAGTACTGAATGCATTTAGTTATGGGCAAAATCAACGCGTCGTTATAGGATCATTATAGCTTTACCAAAACCTGGTAAAACATCATATTTCCTCAAAATTGTAGACCTATAAGCCTCCAAACATTTGTAGCCAAACTGACAAAACGAGTTTCCCTTTCTCGCTTCACTGAAAAAGTAAAGAAGAGCAATCAAGCGACTCCACTCCTCGGAAATCCAGTTAGTAAGGGTGGCCCAAAAAAAAAAACAGTCGACTGATCATATTCGAAACAGTATGGCATGCAGGACTAATCTTCAAAATGCATGAGCTCCAAGTATCCGTTCCACTTGATCAGATCATTGGGTCATTGGGTCAACGGCAACAAATTTTGTGTAAAAATCGAAAGTTTTCTCTCAACAGAATGGCAAATTGCCACTGGCGTACCACAAGGATCCTAGCTTTCGCCACTTTTGTATAGCTTTACATAGCAAGTGTTCCTAAATTTTAGTTGTTCAGGTCATAAGATCACTTTTGAAGGCCAGGACATTACGAGTTCGATTCGAGGCCTGGCAATTGCAACTGCGACGTGGCAAAATTATCGCTCTTCGCTGATGGTACGTGTATCTTTCACACTTCCAGGCAAGCAAAACTTCATCTCTGCAATTCTCCATAAACACGCTCGTAGAAAATTTCCAAAAATGGAAAATCAATACCCAACGGGAATCGCTGTAATGCATTCCGGACGGAATATATGAAGAAAACTTTCTTGGTAATGAAAATGTAATGTGCTTGCAAGGGGTTTTCCAAAAGTCCATGACTGGCCAATGAACATCACTCGCAGAAATAAGGGGAAAAGAATTTGCGAGCATACATCGGTTATGAGTGGTGTGCTATATAAAGCGGAAAGATGACAATTTCAGAGCATTTCAAATCATCACGGGTAAGTAAAATGTATGAAAAACAAAAGTACTAATGCCCCCTAGCTGCGAGAATACGATGTCGTACTCTCCAAAAAGCTCTTATACATAAAGCTATAAAGCTATAAAGCTAAAAGCATAAGTTTCCCCTTGTATAAATCTTCCCAGCCTAGGACATGCAATGTTAAAAAGAAATAAACATGCAATGGTTCGGTAACGCTTCCACGCATTACGCGAAATGCTTACCGAATATATCCGTAAGCATTACTTTTCCCGTTGGGTTGTATCAGACTTGTTTTCATACACAAATTTAATTTAAAAACGTCTCTTATGGACACAAAAATTTCGGTTTTTAAAAGCTTCTATCAAAGCAAGTTATAATGTGTGTATTTTAGTATTACATTATCATGAAGTTGCATGCTAGTATGCAAACAAAAACCTCTGTCAACTAAGTAGCTCATTTGGCCTATAAAAATGAAATATACAGTAGGAATATGATCAGATCCTGTAATCTGGTGTCGATCACAGAGGATAAAATAAGTTGTAACTGAAAATTTGCAGATTTTAAAGCTAACAGCTTGTTTTTCACTACAATTAGCGCATTTTGTGCCTTCATCAGTGGCGGCTCGTCACAAAAACACTATTATAAGGTATAGGCGGATACCAACAAGAAATATCTACTTTACTTTAACTCAGTGGCGGCTCGTCAGGGTGGGCCAGGCGGGCCGGGCCCACCCTGACGAGCCGCCACTGGCCTTCATCATGGAATTTTCCATTGCGAGGTTCACAGTACAGCACATGTACATACATTTGAAGTATCTATATCTAGTAATACACATAGATTATCGATTTTATCCCAAATAATTTTTCAATTGTTGCGAAGCAAGATTTTTCGCTTGAAATTGTAACATTACAAATGTTATCGAAATGTGGCCTTCATTTCATACATCTTGCACTAAATATTATGTTAAAACTTTGTTAACCAAGGAAAATAGAATATTTGGATACTAATGTGGTGCATTGCACTCGAAACAAAAAAATACCTCATGCATGTGTACTTTCACACTTGGAAGCAGTACATCACTTGTTCGTTTGTTCATTACAATACAACCAGGACTAACTGCGATAACCATTAAATAAAATGAAAGACAAAACACATTCATATTATATATAATGCAATAGGATCTGAACAGTAAACTCGAATGGAATTGACTGTAAGAGCATAGTCGTTCCATATATGGACGTTGCACAATGTCAAACGCGCGTAATCCAGCTGCAACAGCAGCAGCAAACAAAATGAGCAGGAATAGCAATGCCAAGTAAAATATTCTGTCTTGCTTTTGATGCAAGCCATTAAACAGAGTGGTTGAAGAATGGTTGCTCTTATTTCTTCTAGCTCTTTGTTTCCTGCGGCTCCTATTTTAACTGACTGCTTGCTTACTTTCGTTTCAGGGTCTTTGGTTGTTGTCTTTCTGTATTTAAGGCAAATGTGGTAGTGGTGTTGGTGGTGGTGTACGAAACAGTGAACGTACAATTCCTGTATGCACTCATGTCGCGGTTGAATTTAATAGCTGGAATTTTACATATGTTAGTAAATTCAAAAGGTTCTATTGTTTTCGCGTAGCGTGTGAAGTTATGTGGAAAGTGCAGCTTAAGATTGGGTGGGGTTTTCGTTTGTTTGTTGATGCAATCAATGAAATGAAATGCTTAGATATAAAAAAAAACTGAAATTTTTCAAAAGACTCAATTTATGATCCGATTGATTGAGGATGAAGTACTGTATGTGAGAAGCTCTTAGCACATGCATACATAGTTTGGATCTTCATACATTTGAATAAAACGTTTGAAAGTCAAATAGTCTGGTTTGAATTTTAGTAAGTTAAAAGCTTGACGACGTGAATCCAATTAAAAAAGGACATATTTCACTTCGCTTCATCTCTATTTTTCATAATAATGGCATAAAAATTATCATTAAATTCAAGAGGCCGATGCAAAAGAGAAAGGACTTTGACTATTGATCTGCACTTATTGCAAAAATCTTTAATTGTATTGTCGAAAAATTATTGATAGCTCTACAGCCTTAAACAAAAATATCCTAATTCTTATCGCTGAAAGCTCAATCTTAGTATTGTAGTGTAAATTTAGTGTCTTACATTGGACCAATAGCACTGTTGAAGTTGCAAGCTCTTCTTTCACATTTTCTAGTGCTAGATCGCTGAGCCCTCGGATGAAAACATGTAAGTTCCTCTGATATTTGGGAAGTATTCCACTTTGTGGACCGTGAAGACCGTCTTTACCGTCCTATATCCCTTCTGTCCGGCTTTCCGAAGTTGCTTGAGCGGATTGTTCATGACAGAATTCATGGTGCTTTTAGTCATTTATTTTCTGTTGAGCACCATGGTTTCATTAAGGGACGTTCAACGACTACGAATTTAGTGGAATTCACAAACTTTGTCGCGTGCACTTTGGACAATGGTATTCAAGCTGATGTGATTTACACAGACTTCGCGAAAACATTTGACAGGATAAACCACTCAGTGCTGTTAGATAAGATTTGTAATTTTGGTGTTTGCAGTTCCCTTACATCCTGGCTTTTTTCCTACATCCATGATCGCGTCTGCCGTGATGTGTTTAATGGTTGTTCTTCCTCCCCTTTTTTCTTACTTCTGGTGTTCCCCAAGGCTCCATCCTTGGTCCCCTCCTTTTCGCATTGTTTATCGATGACCTTCCTTGTAACTTTCAGTCCGACTCTCGGTTGTATACTGATGACTTTAAAATTTCCTGTGCTGTCGCTTCCCAAAATGATTGTTGTAAGTTACAATCGGATCTTTTTGTTTTAAGTGATTGGTGCTCTGCGAACTGCCTTGCTCTTAATGTTTCCAAGTGTTTCGTGATGTCTTTTTCCAATAAGCCTAATCCCATTTCCTTTGAATATTTTTTGAGTGATAATCTTTTGAAGCATGTAGATCAACATAAAGACCTCGGCATCATCCAGCTGTGCTGATGCGAAAAGGATAAGGTCCGAAATTAATTTCTTCGTAGTTCATCTCATGAAGCTTTTTAGCGTTACCGGTCCTTGCGAGTAGTGATGAAAAAAACAGTTAAAGGAGCGAAGTGCTGGTACTTCGCCCATGTTGAAACGTGTTTTTCTTCAAATAACTCGAAAATTTTCTGGTCGTTTGCTTGTTCCCTCAAAAAATTTTCGGAAACTTTTTAGATGGAAGAAACTTCTTCTGTTTCGGAAGACATTTGTGATTTATTTGAAACGTTTTTTGCTACCTCCTCCTCTCCTCACATTTTTTTCAGTGAACTCTGTTTCGTCTGTGCCTTCTCATGAGCATATTGTGTGACTTATTCTCTTGAAGTAGAAGTCTTAATATGTCTGTTGGATCCTTCAACGAACAGTGGCTTTGATGGTATTCAAAATGTGTTTATTAAGTTTCTTTCATCTTCCTTATGTGTTCCTCTGCCTATTTCATTTAGCTTGAAATTGTCCGTAGGTTAGTTTTTTTTCCTTCCAAGTGTAAAGCCGCTTATGCTGTGTACGTGTAATATTGCCAAATACCGCCTGATGTCATTCTTCTCTTATTTCCATAAAACGCTTGAAGGAATCGTTAATGAAAGAATTTATGGTGGTTTCAGACACTTTTTTTCTAAAGAGCAACATGGATTCATTAAGGGATCAAGTGATGACGACAACTAATTTAGTCGAATTGTCAACTTCGTTGTGTTCCCACCACTCAGCGTTGTTGAAAAAACTGAGATTTTGGTGTTTTCAATATCCTCATCTCCTGGCTTTCTTCCTACACACATGATCGCACCTGTCGTGTTGTTTTTAATAGTTGTTTATCCTCTATTTTTTATTCTACTTCTAGCGTTCCCCAAGATTCCATACTTGGTGTCCTCTTTTTCAATTTGTTTATGAATGATTTTCTTTGTAACTTCAAGTCGTATTCTTTTTTATGAGCTGTTGACTTTTAAACTTCTCTGGACGCTTGATACCTGCAGAGTATTCCTTGATGAATTTTCTTCCTTACAAATTGTGTTTTCTTTTTGTCTAGTTTTGATCGCCCGGTAAGAACTCGTTCGCTTTGAAACACTCTCATTGCTCGTACTCTTGTTTATTTTCATTCTTCTCTACCCAGAATTATCAAATCATAATGAGTACGAATTTGGCTCCCTATTCATTTCTCTTCAATAATTTTCTAATTTTTTTCTCCCTTTTCAAAATTTTTATGTTATATATCTGATTTTGTTATTGGATTTTGCAAATGGGGTTTTAGTAAACAAATCTGTAGAAATTCAACTAAGAAACCAGGCCAATTCGATTTAAAACTACCACTGCATCGTTCAAACAACAAATATCTTTGAAATTTGCAGCACCCTAACGGGAAAAGTAATGCTTCGGCATATATTCGGTAAGCATTTCGCGTAATGCGTGAAAGCATTGCCGAACAATTGCATGTTTATTTCTTTTTAACATTGCATGTCCTAGGCTTGGAAGATTTATACGAGGGGAAACTTATGCTTTTAGCTTTATAGCTTTATGTATAAGAGCTTTTTGGAAAATACGACATCGTATTCTCGCATTTCCGTCATCTAGGGTGAATACGAATTGAAGCTTTGGCCGGGGGCCGATCGTACCTCTGCATGACCCGAAATGTGCGGTTATTGCATGCTGAGTGATTGTGACGCTCGTTGGAAATTCCAATAGCGTATTATTGCAGCTACTAGGGCGAATTGGTACTCTTGTTTTTCATGCATTTTACTTACCCGTGATGATTTGAAATGCTCCGAAATGATCATCTATCCGCTTTATATAGCACACCACCCATAGCCGATGTATGCTCGCAAGTTCTTTTCCCCTTATTTCTGCGAGTGATGTTCATTGGCCAGTCATGGACTTTTGGAAAACCCCTTGCAAGCGGATTACATTTTCATTACCAAGAATGTTTGCTGCATAATGCAGAATGCATTACAGCGATTCCCGTTGGGACAGCGAATTCTTAATTAATCATTCTTGCATCTCTCTACCTACTGCACACACAAAACTTACCACCCATCGGCAACCTATTGTCCAATTAATGAAAACCTCTCGACTAAAAAAAAAACACTAAACCAACACCGCCAAATAGAAACGAACAAATAAACATTATTTCTTTCCACGCAATTTTTCACGAAAACACGACCATTACTCAGAAACCACTTGATAACGTGGCAATCCGAGCCCATTATCATTCATATAATAAAGTTAGCTATTAGCCCAGTCATAGGCGCGGCCATCCGCCATCGTTGACCTCGTCGTGTTAAAAGTTAAATAGTAAATACGGTTGTCGCGCTTATTCGCGCCCGAACGCAACGAAATAATTAAACGCTCGGGAAATGCGGTCTGGTGGTCTGGCAAATGTTTTGTTTTTTCCTACATCGACCATACCAATGGATGTCCTGTCACTATTAATTCGACTACCAGCCTCCCCATTCGAAAGGTCTCGAACTGCGTTTTGTTGCTGTTGTAGAGGAAAATAATGCTGCCACCACCACCTCACACCAGTTGGCCCATTAAAGAAATCCCTTAAACATTTGGAAATTAATTTCTAATTGCGTTCTAGCATGATTCGGACGAATTAACGCTAATGCTAAATTTGTGAGAGTTTAGATAAGGATGCCGTGATACCGTCCGGCTAGAATGAAATTTGAATATGAATAATTTCCTGGGCGGATGGTTTATTTCTGGTGGAAAATGGCGTTAAAGGATGTAAAGGTTAGTTTTCGTTTGGACTAATTGTTTATTTAATTGATAATTTTATGAGAATAATGTTCTGATTGTACATGATGAAAAGTTGTACTGAAAAAAAGGAGTATATATATGATATCACAGCGCAGAAAACATTTTCTATTCTGGGTGAAGAATGGAATGGATGAAAGTTGAGCATTTGCTATTACTAAATTCCATTTAAGTTTAAGTATTAAGTCTGCTCTTATTTCTAAAATACGACTATATGACAAGGTCTTTTGACAAATTCGGATCGGAACAATTGCCAGCTTTTAATTGGTAGCTGTGCCGTGCATAAAACGCGAAATATAGCATTACTGAGACGATTTATTATGAAGTAGATTCCCAAAAGTAGCGGATCCAGATAAAAGGTCGCATTCTCAGTGACGAATTACTAGAAAGCAGACCGACATCTACGAATAGCAGAGCTAAAAGTTGTAGAAACCTGGAGAGGACGAACGGAATTCCTGGTGATTGGAATTGTAATCGGTTTGTTACTAGTGATAATAAAGTGCATAAAAATGAAAAACAAACCAAACTAAAAATAAAAATATAAGTAAACATACGTGCGAAATATATTAATTTGATGTGCAACGTGTCATCTCTGCCAAAGCAGGACGAGATAATAGACACAAGCCAAAAACTAATGTATCTTCCAGCGATGCAGACGAAACATCGACAAGCATTCACAGTAACGTAGAGAACGAAGACATATCAGCAGAGAATGAGTCCAATTTTGCAAAAAACTAACTTCCAACAATCGTTTTGTGGGATCATTTAAACTGACTATTCCAGCCGTTCATAGTGTTGCCGGTCATCCTGAATTCTGGCCCTATGGTATTCTAGTTAAGGCTTTTGAATATCGTCAGCATCATGTTAATTTTCGGGAAGGTCGGACTTAAGCTCTAGTCAACCCAGCAACTTAAATGACACTAACAAGACTTAGATGCAAACTATAATTTATATTACCAAAATGTTCGCGGTCTTAGATCCAAACTGAGTTATTTTAAGCTTTCTGCGTTGTCTTCCTTCGATGATATTATTTGTTTAACAGAAACTTGGCTCTCTGCTGCAATTTTCTGCGAAGAATTTCTTTCTTTGCACTACGCTTTCAGACACGGCAGTGATAGGGCGTTAATCCAAAAAGCGGATGGTAGCGGAGTTTTGATAGACATTCATAAATCCTTTCAATGTACACTCTGTGAATTCGTGCACCCTTTCCTGCTGAATGTGAAAGAGTCCGAGTTCCTCTATCATCTGTCCTCTATCCTGTCCTATCCTCTATCTCTATCATCTATCACGCCATGCAGATGGCGTGTAGGGCTATAATACATGGCGTGGAGGACTATAGTATATGGCGTGGAGGGGCTATAAGCATAGCGTCTGCTCCTATGTACTATGGCGTGTGGCGCTATATTTTATCACAAATCGACCGAAATTGACTATGTACATGGCGCCAGAAGTCTATAAATTATGGCGTCTGGCGCTATGTGTTTTTTCAGTGCAATAACATGCTTTTCGAGCGTAATGATAACGATTGATTTGCAGTTTATTTTTGAATTGAAGTTTTATTCGATTAAAATTCGTTTGCAAAAATTATTTGACACCAGGGTCTCAGTTTTTTCGATTGATTATCGAAATTTTCGCAGCGTGATTATCGCTTGCCAATGTATCACGAAGACCTGATCAATTTTCCTCCCATTTCTTCGTCCTTTTTTGGCAGACTTATTGTATTTAGAGTGTTTCTATTAGCTAAACAATCTTATTGCAGTCAACTAATCTACAACAAAAAAAATCTCTCCTATACTAAAGAAGTTTGCTGACATTTATACATCTCCTCACACAGTATGGCTGCGAGTTATAATTGGAGTGCCATAAGCCATATTAGCTCTGCTCTTCCTACGTTAAACGAAAATCGATGAAAAGAGATGGATGATTAATATCAGCGTAAAGGAAAGTGATAAGGATGAGCAGAGAATCTGCTTATTTTCCGTAAGCTCCCAGTATTTTTTCCTAGACTCCTACGATTTTTTTTTGTCGTTTGACTTTTTCCTAAGCGCCACTGAATTTTTTAAGATTCCCAGAGTTTTTCCTAGAGTCCCCAAATTTTGTCTAAGCTCCTATGATTTTTCCCAAGACTCGCAGCATTTTTTCTAGAGTCACATGATTTTTCTGAAGGTCTTTGTATTTTTTTCTAGACTCCTGAGATTTTTTTTAGAACCCCTGGATTTTTTTCTAGAGTCCTTTGATTTTCTCTAAGCTCCCACTATTTTTTCTAATGCCTCCAAAATAGATTGGGAAAGAAATGGGAAAAATGATAAGAATGGATATTGATTAGAGGAAGGAAAGTTAGAAAAAAAGGTCTAACTAACGATTGCTATCACTGGGAACGCAATTAAAATGGAATAAGAAACTAAAAGAAAGAAAGAAAGAATGAAAAGACAATAGAGAACGCATTCAAAGACAAAATAATTAAGGGTTGGTGGCTACAATACGAACGGCAACACATTCAACAGGATGAGACATCACGAGGCTAGCATACAATTAAAACTCCACCACCGTTGGTTTTATTCGATAAATTACGATTGCGATCACATCTAAAGACGTCAAGCAAGAGAAAGAGCTCATCGCCAAAAAAAGGCAGCAGAAATTGAAGTTTCCTTCTAGCAGACAAAATTTGAAACTTTTATAGAGAATAGTCTGATCTGCATCAGTCTGGTGCTGGATTGATTGATTGTTTGGAGTGGCTTCTCCTGGGTCTATTGTGCCTCCTTTGATTTATTTATTATAGAGTATCTAGGCTTCTTATGAACCTGAATATGTTCCTTGGCGGGATTTTGTTATGGGAAGAGAAGAGCAGAGCTAAGGAGCTCTAACCAACGTCTCGCTGGTGCTGGACAGTGCGTGAGAAGATGTTCTACACACTCTGTGGTTTCTCCACAGTATCTGTAGCAGCCGTCTCACTCTGCACCTATTCTGAGGAAATACTTTTTGCAAGGAAGATGACCTGTCAATGCCACTTTTCCAGAGAACCACTGCTGCTTTTCCTCTTTGGCTATCGAAGCCAAGATATTTTTTATTGTGATTGTTTCAAACTAGTTTTCGAGGTAGCTTTCGATCTTCTTCTTGCTCAATGTTTTGAATTCCTTGTCCGTGTTTGCCTTTCTAAAGCCCCAGTACGGAGAACGACCTGTGAAGGATGTTCTTGCTCCGTCTTTGGACTTGGTATCAGCTTCCTCATTTTTGGTGCCGTGCCCTTTTATGACCGGGAATCCATATCAATTCGAAGGTATTCTGTGCCCTATTTAATTTAGGACCTCCCTCATCTCTAAGAACATAGCTGAATTTATGTGATCGCGATTGAAAGCCTTGGGAACCGCTATGCTATCCGACAGGGTCTTAAATCTAACACTTTTAGTGTTCCTTATCTGTATTCTATGTGGAACCCGAAGTCTGGCAGATAGTTTTAGTTAACAGATTGTTGTGGTTGACAGTTGGTAGCCTTCTTTGGGAGAGGTAATTTGATTTTGCACTTAGGCTCCACGATAACTATTCTCACTCCACAATCCATATTTGGGTCATCATTATACCACATTTGCGCTATTTTTACAATAGAGTGGGCTTTCTCCCATTTGTTCCTTGAGGGAATTGTGACCTTTAGCTTCTTTCCGAAGGCTGCTTTGGTCTTTATTTGATCGCTGAAGGTCAATGTTTCCATTATGGGCCTGATGTTCTCTAGGATTCTTAGGTGGCCTTTTAGGTCTCCTGATTTGAACCTTATTCCTGTTGTAGACTACTAGCCTGTTTCGCTGCTTCCTCCTGAATTTTGAGGTGTATCGGTTATGGGTGTGCCGTTGGAGTGAAATTCATTGCTCCTGTGATTAGCAGGCAGAAAATTCGTTGAAGCTTGTTGAGCCTATTGACTACAATTTTTGTAGTGTTTTCTTCCACCACACTGCAGCTCAATTTAGGATGATAGATATCACCATTTGCTTCCAAGCATTACTTTTTGGTGCATCAGAGTGCTTTATTGGCCTTCAGTGTGATTTTGTTTACAGGTGGATTTCTAGATGTTTCACATACAACTGTGCCCTTTATTTTTAAGCACAGTCTACGTATTCAAATTATTGTACGAAAACATCAGGAAGGCTGAAATCAAGGCACCTGGTCACACTTACTTCAGTCAGCAGGGTCAATAAGAAAGAAACCTAACTGCGACTGCTGTCGCAATTTTTGGTAAGCTTCTTGCAGCGTACACTGGCAGGTCTTCCAAGCTTCCGAGCTATATCTTCAAGTCTTCCTTGGCCGTATCAGTAGCAACACGAGAAAGCAATTTTGAAGCGGAGTTGATACTACCCTGATGAAGCTATTAAAACTATCATTATTAGCTCTAACAAGTTGCAGTTCGGGTCCAGAAGACGGCACTGGAGAATAGTATTGAAGCTTAGGTTCAGTGAGCTCCTGAGACAGCTGTTTTTGTACTTATTGAAGAGGTGGTAGTTGCTGATGTTTATCAAGCTGTGGCTTTGGCTGACGTTGTTGCTCAAACTCACCTATTAACATCAAATAATTAAATAACAATACCCACTCCCTTTGATAACAACATTGTTCTCTTGTCGAATGCGGACTTTCGCGCTTTTTTTGCGATTTTCGCTGCTTGCTAAACAGTAAATTCTGATGCTGCGGCTATGGTTAGACATTTTGGCCCATGTCTTATGTGTTTTGCGAACCTATTATATCCATAGGCGTCCATAAGACTTTGTAATAGAAGGGGGGGGGGGACAACCATCAGGATTCGGCACAAACTTGCCTTCATTTTCATGGAAGTTTTTTGAAAGCCCAAAAGTGCAACTTTTTCTCAAAGACAGCTATGCAATAGTTAGCAATTGCCCCTCTTTGCCCCCTTATGTGCCTGCCATTGATTATTCAATCAATTCAATCCAATTTATTTCGCACATTATTACAGTTACACTATTGGAGATGGGTAATTCAGAGTTTTAGACAATTATCGTCTCTACAACTTTGATACATATATTGAACTTAACACTGACTATTGATATATGATAGTTAGCTTGTAAGCACAAGGAAAAGCGAACAAAAACCTTGTATATGAATTTTTTAAATATTACATTAGCCCTAATTTATTTTAACTTATTTTAACTTACTCCTACTTATAACTGAACTTATCCTATATATATATGCTAATACTGAGCTTAGTGTGCTTAGGTGTAGCTTGTTACATTTCCTGTAGGTGTGATAAAATTAGAGGATTGTTGCAAGTACAGGATTTAAGTAAGAAATTTCTTCGCTGTTTCTTCACGATTTGTTTAATCATTTTAACACCCGTAAAAATATGTAACCTGCGAGTCGAGTAGTAGAAAGGTTTGTTACCAATCATTTTTAGGCATTTATTCTGTGCGATCTGTAGTCTGCTTTTATGACACTCTGCACAAGTACCCCAAATCGGGGCTCCATACAGAATAACTGGCTGCATTATCTGCTTGTAGATTAATATTTTGTTACTAAGTGACATCTTTGACTTACGGTTAAGAAGTGGATAGAGTGCATGTGAGCATTTTGAAAGTTTTACGCAAACGCTATTGATGTGTTTATGATAAGTAAGCTTTTTGTCGAGGGTAATTCCCAAGTACGTGATCTCGTCATACCATTCTATACTTTGACCCAGAGTGTTGAGATTCCTAGAGGGCATGTTCGACCTTTTCCGTTTCTTAGTAAAAAATATAGCTTTTGTCTTGGTGGTGTTAATTTTGATTTTCCACCTGAAAAAGTATTGATAGAGCTTTGAGAAATGTTCTTCTAGGTGGGAAATCACCAGCTCTGGATCTTTAGCAGCAGAGTAAATACAAGTATCATCTGCGAAAATAGCGAGTTTACAGTTGGGGCTCGTGGGGATGTCAGCTGTGTAAATGTTAAAAAGGATAGGGCTGAGACAGGACCCCTGCGGAAGGCCAGCAGGAATTTGTCGCTGCGAAGAAAGACTACTTTTTATCTTGACAACAAATTTGCGATTGCTTAAGAACGACTGTATTATCTTCACCAAATAAAGTGGAAATGAATGCTGTATAAGTTTGTAGAGAAGCCCTTCGTGCCAGACGTTATCAAACGCCTTTTCAACGTCTAGTGTTATCATTCCAACTGATTCTTTCAATGCAAATGCTTTTTCAATGTCTCTTGTTACTCTGAATAGCTGGTGATTTGTTGAGTACCCCTCTCGAAAACCAAATTGAAATTCAGGAAGAATGTTTTTGGCATGTGTGAATTGGTTGATACGGCTCAGCACCACCTTTTCGAACATTTTCCCAAGCGAGCACAATAAACTTATAGGCCTGTAGCTTTCAGTTAAACTAGGATTCTTTCCAGGTTTTGGAATTGGGATGACAGTGGCTTGCTTCCATGCGGTCGGGAAGTAGGATAATTTCAGACAGGCGTTAAATATAAAATTTAGCTGGACCACTGCTTTCCTAGGCAACTTTTTTAGGGCTTTGTTTGGTATGCCATCCGAGCCCGGAGCCTTATTATCCTTTAATTTACGTAGGATCGCTCTTATTTCTGCTGGCTTACATAGTGCTCCATCTGGAAATGTGGTGTTTTCGGAGAGCATATTTACAGATCGCTGGGCCATTGTCTTAACAATATGGTTTCCCATATTAGTTGTAGCGCCGTGGAATAGTTCGAAAGTACTTGCTATCAAATTCGCCTTTTCACCGTCAGAAAAAGCTTGTTTGTTTTCCCCGTCACGTAGAACCGGAATTTGATTGCAAGAGTTCTTCCTAAACAATTTGTTGAGTCTCCAAACTTGACGGGACCCATGTTCGAGGTTGCTCAACATATTGTTCCACCGTCTGTTCCTCAGGATGAAAATCCGGTCCCGGATCTCGCGTGTAAGAGAAGTAACTATACACCTCAAATTATGGTCCCTGCTTCTTTGCCAGCTGCGTCGAACCGTGTTCCGCTGACGGATGAGACGTTTTGTTTCCGTATCGATCTCGAATGTACTACATTTTATACTTCTCTTTGGTGTGCTTACCTCAATTCCATTGCTAATTGCACTGGTATACCGTATTATTAGGTCGTCAATATGCTCATTGTTGCTTATGTCACTTAAACTGAGTTCACCAAGCGAAATGTTCGCGTTGAGATAATTGCAGAACTTATTCCAGTTGCAGGCATTGAAACAGTATTTACTGCGGACAGGCGTGTTTTTGCAGTTTGCGTCTGTACCTATGGTTAAATAGATGGGTAAATGAGGTGAAGAGAGTGCTTGAAACGTAAAGGGAGTAGAGACAGGTAGCCGACCGTCACTTATAGCAAAGTCAAGGATGGACCCAGCTCCTCTAGGCGAGTAGAATGTGGGATCAGGAGGGGAATGTATGACGAGATTTTTATCCTGTGCAAGATTAAACAATATACGTCCACACTTATTAGATGTAGTGCAATTCCAGAGCCTATGTCGAGCATTTAGATCGCCACATAATAAGTACCTTTGGTTTTGATTGGTAAGGAGTCTTATGTCTTTTTCGAATGCTTTTAATTTAACATCGTTCAGTTTAGTTCCCGGAAAGTAAACAGCAAAGATTTTCGTACTATCCTTAAGTTCTATGCAGAGATTTTCTATAATTGAAGTACTTGGTGCTAGATGCAGCTTGTGCGAGATAGATTTGTGCACTGCAATTGCAACACCACCTCCTATTCTATCAGTCCTATCTTTCCTGTGGATGTGATAACTTGGATGTGATATTTTGTCTTTTGCTGCTAACCACGTCTCAGTAATAACTAAAATATCTGCTTTTTGATTAGCAGCAAAATCAAAAGTCTCCAACCATTTATTTCTAAGACTTTGCGCATTCCATATAATAATATTGAGCTTAACGTGCATATAAAAATTTACAAGCTAGTTCAACTAGAGTATTAAATTGTTCATGCCTGTTCTTGCAACGAGATAAGCTTTGAATAAGATCCTGTGCTAATAAAATCATCGTGTTTGCAGAAAAAAGTTCTTCTTCTTGTGGATTCCTAGTTTGGATGCTAGTGGTGAGGGCTTCTGGTTGGGGCAAATACACGGGAGCTTTCGGTGTATACGAGCTTGTGAAGGCTTGTGGCAGATGTGAGCTCGTGGAGGCATGAGGCAAGCTTTGCCTGGTGACAGCACTGTACGAAAGCTTTCTAACTGGAGGTTGCATTTCTTGAATTTGCCCTCTCGGCAGCTTGGGGAATTCAATTTGGGAGTTCATTGGTATTTTATGCTCACCACGTTTTTGATTTTTCACAGAAAGTTTTGTTTTAATTTCCAAGTATTGTTTGCGCTTGCTGCAGGCCGGGTCTCGTGCACAGTGCGGTTCGTTGCATAATGTGCATTTAATTTTATCTTTGTCAGCTTCAGTCAACGGGCAGTCGGAGACTGAATGATCGCCACTGCAGATCATACAACGAGTAGGTAGATGACAATGAGTGGAACCGTGTCCAAACATTTGGCAGTTTCTGCATTGCGTAACTGTCTTTCGTTTGTTTGAATGATAGTTCCATTTTACCATTGTGTGCATGATTGACTTTATGTTCCGAAGCTCGCTCAGTTTTGTGCCTTTCTCCAAGTACAACAGATAATAAAAGTCATCGCGTACATGAGACAATGACGAAAATTTTTTCAGGTCGTAACAATTGATACTGTACTCTTTTTGGAGTAGAGTTTTTAATGATTCCGTAGGCATTTCATGTAAACCCGATAAAACTATCTTCACCGGGCGACGGTCTGCCCTTTGGTGGGTGAAAAAGTTTACTTTCTTTTCAGTGAGATACTTTTGAACAGTTTCAAAATCTTCGATCGAATTGAGGAATAATCTTTTCCCAATTGATAAAAACTTAATGTCAAATTTTTTGATCTGTAGGTGATCCATCGTAGCAACGATAGATTCTCGTGGCAAGTCTGTAAAAGTTATTGGTGGGGCTTTTACCACTTTTGACGCCTCGTTGGCATTGCTAGACGAACCTTCATGTTCATCGATGTGATTTGCTAACGGCTGATACCGGTTAGCGTATTCATTTTTGTCCGTCCGTGGCATTTTGAAAAGATCCCTCAGAAGGGGCCACGCCGGGGATTCGTCCCGGCTTCTTTTCCTAGTTTCCTTCACTATTTATTGTTTTATTTTAGAGCAACAGGGAGCACTTGACGATTTTTGAAAGGAGTCTGTTGATTTGAACTGACACTGTTTAGAAACTTCACTTGTATTCTGAGTTCACTAATACGATCGACACGCTATCACATGCGATTGCACAACTGCACGAATTCACGACTGATTGTCGACTGCCATTGATTATATATATTTATTTTTTATGCAAATGGAAGCAATATCTATTCGCATCATAAAATAACCTTGTATAGCTCTACACTGAAATAAAGTTTTTTTTAGCCAAAAAGTTGCCAGTTAGCAAACTAACTAATAAGAACTAACACTCCAGATTGAAGATGGAAATCATGCTAAAAACCTCAATTACTCAAAAACCAAAAATATTCAATTTCATCTAATATATAAACACGCTTTTCCATTTTCTTGTCCAGCGTCATAAATTCTGGAGCTACTGCCCTCAAAGCCTAGTCCTTGAACCTGACAATGACGACATATTTGTTTAGTAACAATAAACATTTTTGTAAATAACCATCTACTCTTCAAAATCATAGTTAGCACATAATCTGTATTCTCATCGACGTTAAGACACCTACGCACCTTCCTCTTATTATCCTGCATCAATCGGGAAATTCAATATCGGGCGACTACTTCTGATCGTATTTCCACGGAAAATGCCTCTTTTATTTTAATAGTTACAACCTACTATGTGGTCGCATGCTTCTATCTCATAATTAGCCACGTTTTCATCGTATCCCGTTCCTGAGATTATTTACTTATCAATTATCGGATTAATGGATGACATCTATGAACAAAAATAAAGGATAATATTACTGTTATTACGTGTGCAAACTAGGAGCGTTTGCGGGTCACGTGAACCCTTGTAGCTTCATTGTATTATCCATCCATAAAATCACTGGTAAATTCCCGTGAAAACCGAACAGTAATTATGAACGTGTGCGGCACTTGCCTCGATTTTCACGGTCAGTGAACCGCCTGTGAGTATCGAAGGGAAACATAGTGAAAAGGATTCGGAAAATATGAGTAGTAAACAATAACATGTTTTGGTGGTGGCGTTTTGAAAAATTTGGGATCTGATCATAGGAGAATTTCTTTAACAATATATTTGTTGAGGAAATAAGTGTGAGAAAATTATTTAAGTACATTCAGGATTCCATTAAGAAAAATCACTTTGAATAAATTCACTCATTAGACAACAGTCAGATCCACGAAAACCTCAAAAATCAAATCAAATCAAAATCACCTACTGATGTCAAATAATTGAACAACAAATACTCGTCCCCTTTGATAAGAACATTTTTATCCTTGTCGACCAAGGTCTTTCCCGCTTTTTCTTATTCAGCGTGTAAGCGACACGTTACAGAGCCTTATTTATTGGCGCATGGCCCATGTTGTACGGGCCAGAAGTGTCCTGAAGCCAAAACTTTATTTGCAATAATAACAACATTACGGCTTTGTTGGCACGTGCACTTGATGGGCTGCTAAGGATCTCTCTCCGGTGTTTGTTTTTGTTACAAATTTTCAAGGACCGGATTTCATTTCAACAATTTCAATATGTTTGATGATGGAGGAGGGTAGCCGTTTTAGCCTGCGGTACGCGAGTGTTAAATTGATAAATACGGGACTAGCACGAGGACGGTTGGTGCTTGATTATTGAGTGATATGCGTCCGCTTTGCGCTTTTGAATTATTTCCTTATTGAACTGGTTGCTTTTAGGTGAACTAATCCTTTGGATTATGATTCACGAAGTTTTACCCAAATGTTGTTGAGAATGCTCTGAAGAGGTGTATCGCTTCATGGCTTTCGTAAATTATAGGTGAAATGAGCGTGGGAAAGGAGATATCAATCCACTGATCCAGATGAAGATAGTCTCTGTGCAACGGATCCAGTGCCTCACACAAAATATGGCACTGGTATTATCCAAGAAAATGTCACATACAAAAAACATGACAAACGCGAAATCCTCTGAAACAATCAGAATCCTTTTGGCGCACTGGACATACTCTCAAAAAAAACGAATGCAAAACGACAAATAAAATGCACATCACTTCAAAGCAACTACAACGTGCAAAATCCACTCAAAGATTTTTCCGCACTAGAAAAAAATCAGAGGCAAGCTATTAATGAAAACTGCTCTTTGTTTTCGCGTCTCACAAATCAAAGGGATCACGATGGGGATGAGAAAATATGTTAGGCTGCGTTCTATTTAAAGAGCAATAAATTAAAAATCCATTTCTATTGTTAGTTTTTCTTCTGTCTCCTCTACAGTTTCGCTCTTTGCATTTTCGTTGTTATCCATCATCAATTTGTGTAGGTTGTGTCTGAGTTGGGGGCGAAAAGTACATGCAATAAAAAAAACACAGTAGGTACCCTACCTCCGAGTACAGACAAATGCGAAAATCAAAACAACAAAAACTCTGATGAAAAAGGCTCATCAAACGACGATAAAAGAGAAAATATTCAAGCTTGGGAAATAATAATAATAACGATGAAACAACTGAACAGGAATGGAAATGAAAGGGTGCCGGAATGAGAGGTAGGAGTGAATAATAAAAAAAGTGATCAATGTTTTTTAGCTGTTCTTTGCCTCAGCCAGAAAGAGTGAACTAGTCGACGGAGAAAGGGGGTAGGTTCAAAACTGGGTGACTTTAGTGTAATTGAGATGTTGTGATGATGCAAAGTGAAGGTTTTCCCAGATTGTTGCAAGCTTTGAAATGACAGTCTGAATTCAGGGTCTTTTGAAGTATTCAGATAGAGTTTTGTAAAGTCAACGAGTCTTGTTTGATTCGCCTTTTATGGAACGTTTTTCCTACTCACTGTGCATGGCTACAAATGTTCAATGCTTTTTTTTTATTTTTAATTTCCCAACTGACTGACTGTCACATTCGATGTTTGATTCTTATATAATTGCTGCTTTTGTGTTAACTCTGTATATATTCTGGTATTTATCGTCAGATTAATTGAAAAATTACAAGTTTGCATGAAAAGTTTTGGATACCATCGAAGATTTGAAAAATGATTTTATTCTTCGGAATATTTTGTATCTAAATTGATAGTAAAATCACCAACAATAAAAAAAATCAGAATGACACAATTTCCACCATTCATTTGCTTGATTGAATATGCTTAAATTAAATATACAATGAGTCATAGTCAAATTTCCTATCGCGATATCTTTCAATTTATTAGATAGATCTGTTGACTTTGTTAGATCTTATTACTTTTAATTCACTGTCACATTTTAATATTCGTGCGAACTAATGTTTTTCGTTTTGACCCAAAGCATATGAAGGGATTAAACTATATGTTTGCAATACCAGCTTGTAAAGGGTGGGCCAAATACAAGTTTCTTTTTAAAAATGCAATAAAATGAAAAAAATTTAATTTTTTTCCTTTATTGGTAAGAGTAAAATCCCTTTATTGGTAAGAGTAAAAATTCCTATTAATGATGGAACGCAATTTCGTTCAAGTGGCTGTCTCGGCTGGCTTCGCAGTACCGCATTCTGTCACTCCAATTGATGGTTTCGGGCTGTAGCTCACGAACTGCTTAGATGAGACTGGCACACAAAAAAAATCCAAAGGGGTCAAATCGCAGCTCTGAGGCGGCCAATTGACATCGCCAAGACGGCTGATAGCACTATTTGGGAATTTGGTGCGTAAAAGATCGATTGTGGCATGGGCTGTGTGGCATGACGCGCCATCCTGCATAAATCAGAGGTCGTCCAAACCCATGTCTTCAATTTCAGTAAAAAAAAAGTCTGATAACATGGCTCTGTAACGTTTACCGTTGACCAAAACGTTGTTCCTAGCCTCATTTTCGAAGAAAAATGGTCCAATGATGCCACCACTCCACAATCCTCACCAAACTGTCACTCTCTGTGGATGCATTGGCTTTCGACAATAACGTGCGGGTTTTCCGAGCCCCAGATGCGGCAATGTTGTTTGTTACATAATAAAGTAGCGTGTTTTTTCCTTCTCATTGGAATAAATCTGTAGTGTTTCCCATTCACAAGCCTGGTGATTTATCTCTCGCTTTGAATTACAGGCCCATTTCGTTGCTCCCTGTTGAAGCATCAAAATAGGCTAGGCATGATCATATTATCAATGAATATAAGCGTCTAACTGTAAAAGAGAAACTCGGTTTTCTCAAATTCATTCAACATCTACGAACCCTGAATGCGAAACTTAACCTACATGCAACCTATTATGACTTTTGTATGGCCTTGTTGATCACAATGTTTTCCTTAGTAAGCTCCAACATTTTAGCTTGAGTCTTACCTAAGTTACTGGTGTTCCTCAAGGTTCCATTCTCGGCTCACTTCTGTTTCTATTTTGAAGCTCTTTCTTCAATTTTGCGTTAAAGTTTAGAACAATTAAAAAAAAAATATTTATTCCAGTCGAAGAAGAGTATAAGCAAAGGCGTTGTTGCAACCAATTTTAGATGCGAACTTCCTTTTATAAATTAAACGACTTAGTTAGCGAGATGTAGCTCTTGCCGGTTTTACTTGAATGCTAAAAGCTGATATTGAACCACTGGGCAAGAGTTTGCAGTCATAGGCACTATTTTTCTGTTGTACATCGCTTATTTTGGTCGAGTAAAAACTGTGGGGGGTGACAAGAGCCTTAACATTTTTGACAGCCCTAGAAGCGGTGTCTGAAATTTCTACCAAGAGAGCAAGCTTGCCGTGTGAGCCAACTTTTGAGTTGCTTTTGCCCGCACAGTTTTGAATGGTCGAAAGCTTTGCTCGCTTCAGGTGACCAGTAGGTAGATTTAGCGCCATCTTTCTTTGAAAAGCAAAGATAAGAGTTGAGTGGCTTCTGTACTCAGCTGTTTCAAAAAGGAAGCGACAGCATAAAATATTCTATGCTCTTTAACCACCTTGGGGAGTTTAGTAGCTGATATCATCACAACCCAATCTGGAGAGGGCAAAGCATATCAACAAAACCTTATGACCTGAAAATTTTTCTTTCGAAGGTCGATGGAAGTGACATTTCTCCAAGTTAATAATGAGACCGTGATTGGCAAATCGTTTGACTATTTGCTATAAGTGAATGATGTGCTTGTCTTCGAAAGTTGAAACTACCAAAATGATGTCAAGGTGGATGAACCAAAATTTCAGTCCGTGCAGGACTTCGTGGCTGAACTGTTGGGACGGTTACGAAGTCCGAAAATGATTCAGATGACCTCAAAGCTTGGTGGTGGTCTTAAGATTAAGATGGTGGTCTTAAGAATATCGTTTGGCTGGACAAGAACTTGGTGGTAGCCCTTTGTCAGCTCTGTTGTAGAGAAAATGGTGTTTGCCATGAAAGAAGTCTTGAATGAAATCGAACGGAATATCTACCTGGAACTCTACAGCTGCTGCAAGAACTCCATTCTTGATTCGTTTTTCGCTCCATGTAACGCCTGCTGCTGTTGGAGGGGTAGGATATACTTTAAATATAATTATTTTTTAGTCACCACGAGCTTATCAGATGCTAGGTCTCGACACCATTGGAGGACCAGTGTTCAGGATGTGGTGTGTTAACCTCGAATCTGGAAGGTTGAGTGAACATTTTTTGACATTTGGCTGGCATGACATTTCTGCGGAATAATTCGCGCATCAGTGGATGTTTCAATCAAAAGCTTTGACAGTTTTTTCGACCTGTACGTACCTTTTAAAGTAAGCGAAGTGAGAGGACTCACCAAATTAACATTTGCTAGTTGATGACACATTCATAAAAACAGAGGAAGTCTACGCTTAAAATAGGACGAAGAACATGAATGAAGTCCCATGAGTCCTAGTGTTAGCGGAAGTGTATGTGCAGTCCGTCTGAGTGAATGGAAGCACCAGAAGGAGACAGTTTTCTTGTTTTGAGTGCTGGAAGCACCAAAATGCCTGGATCTGTGTCAAATAAATGTAAAATATAAGCTGACGACTAGGTCACACATCACATTTTCTTACCGTCTTAAAAACCCATAACTTAGTTCTCTGACGCAGAGGAAATAATTTCGTAGTTGCATGGAAAAATGCACTTCAGTGCCTTTAAGTCGAATCTGCGGTGGTAATATTGTTTATAATAATGTAATGTTTGTGATGTTTTTTTGCCGGTTTTGTCAATTGGAGCAGCTTCGTGTGTGGGACCAAGAGCAAGACCGAGAGAGCTCTTGTTTAGTCATTTCTCGTTATCTTGCGTTTCCGCGAATTTGTTTAACTTTACCTCCAGAGAATATGCCAATATACCCTCTGTCTGTTCTGGTAGCGGCTTTATCCAGAGGGTCATTATAAGTTCGTCGACCACTGACGAATCTCCCAACTGCTTCATGCCCCGAAGCAGTTGCGAAGCTTGCCGATCATTCAAACTGAGCAAACTGCAATACAAAGATAGCTGCAATACAAGAAACCTCTTGAGGACCTAATACGATCTTCAATTTCACGGACCCGACAAAGTAAACTGGCTCTCCAACTGCACGGGGCTGTATGGCTGTCGCGAAATTGATGAAGATGATGGTGATGAAGGTTCTCTATTTTTAAAATGAAAATAAATTCGCGATGGACGGGGGAAAAATCCGACGGATCGTGGCAGTTTAATATTAAGATAAAACATTTAAATGAATATTGAATGCAATTTAGGACTGACTTTGACTTATGTTTGAGGATTGAGTTTATGATATTATATGCCTGTTTCAACTGCTGCTGTAGTGACAGTGCTATTGAGCTTAGCCTATTTGCCAAAATTTGTCATCAGGCCTGTATTTCCGATTGATTGACTGCCTATATCAGGCCTATATTTCCGGCTTTTGCGGCAGTTTGAAATGAGTTGAATATGAAACCTTTTGAATATTCATTCGATATTTTAAGCAGCATAACATTCATTTTTCCAGGTTTGTCCAACAGTAATTAAAAAAAATTTTCTTATTTCATTCTCTGGTCTCACATCTCACTATTGAAACGCAACGTGAACCAGTTGTTTTTTTTTTTACACAATTCGAAGAGTTAAATTCACAATTGATATCATCAATCACGTTTCTGCTGCTTTTCTGATCCAAATTTTCTAGTCTTTATTTTAAAATTAGTTACTGCTTGACCAGTCTTTATTGAAAGATTTTAATTATTTGAACTAAGAATAATCCAAACATACAATCCATAATAATATTTCGATTTTACAACACAATTATAACATTTGTCGTTTGCAAATCTTCTGTCAGTATACATATTGCCAAGTGTACTTGTAATCGATATACGATAAGTTTAAATACATATCCCGCAATCATTCTTCTCAAGCATCAATAAAACGTTCAAAGTAAAGATATATCTGTGTCGACTTCACTCGTCCATGTGCAGACAAGAACTTCGATGATAATACTCAACATACCCATTAGCCAAATTCATTCTCGATTCTTTGGCCATTCTATTTTAACTCTTCGTATTTCATGTTGGACAAAAGACATCAATCAAAAGGACCTTGGTTTGATAGAAATTGTTCGAATTGAGATTTTATCGTTAAGATCAATTCGCTAATAGATTGGCCCAAAATCCTTTGTCATTCGAGTATTCAGCCAAGTTCGATGTACTGGCGCATTGTGTGAATTGAGTCTGACTGGATATGGAACGTTGGGAGAAACAGGGACAATCTCTGAGGAATTTGCAAGAGAACCCGTACCGGCTATTGTCCGTGCAGGATGGACAAGTTGTTCGATTCGCTCCTTTGACATATGTGGCAATACAGTGCAAACCTTTTTAGCTCTATGGTTGGGCTCAGATTTTAGGGTGAAATCAATGGATGGGTAGCAATAAAATTAGAAAATTCGAATGGGTTGTTGTTTAGCTTCATTCTGAGGAAGGACGTTCCTTGGATGTTTGACAAAAAAGTTTATCCAAGTCTTTTTAGCCAGGACCCCATAGGAATTGTAGATTTGATAGTCGATAAAAGCTTTGGATGAATTGTTTAAATTTATGCTGATTGCTAAATTGTTTGAGCTGCCAAAATTTCGTTTCAAAGGCGAAACTCAGATTCCTTCTCAGTGAGAGAAGTCCAAGTCTGATGAACCTATTCTGTACTCTCTCAAGATATACTTACTGGGTTACAGCAAGCAAGTTGAATATTTTACTTAATTGATAACGGCAGCCCATCTCGTACAAATCCATGAACACAATGCCAACTCCTAAATGTAGGTATGTTCTCGAAAGATTGACCATCAAGCGAACTACTTTGTTGTAGTATTGAACGAAACAGCTGATTGGATCTCCAAACACTGTAAAGTTTCGTCTTATTGTTGCTCGAGTTTTCCTTTTGTAAATTTCACTTAGCTCTTTACGATGATATCTACCAACCAAGCGGGACAATGGCTACAATGCGATTGTTCTTGTACTTGCGCTACTAACCTAACGGAACAGAGCCAAAGCGAAACGTAACGAACCGAAAAGTTTGAAATCAAGTTGGAATTCAA
The DNA here is from genome assembly GCA_963978885.1 of Nemotelus pantherinus. Taxonomy (NCBI): domain Eukaryota; kingdom Metazoa; phylum Arthropoda; class Insecta; order Diptera; family Stratiomyidae; genus Nemotelus; species Nemotelus pantherinus. The sequence goes on from OZ022265.1 coordinate 11,276,269, forward strand.
TTCGAACAAGACGATACAGTTGAACGTAGACAACAACGACCATTGAAAGTTGAGGCTTAGAAAGTTTGTTTTCGGTCTTCACTTTTTTATGGGGATAATCGATTTGGGATTTTGCAGTTCAGTGCGAACCGAAGAGAATAATGTATGTATGTAGTACGTACTTGTGGAGAAAATTGAGCTAATGTGGTGCGGGGACGAACTAAAAGGATTTCTTTGTATTTTATAGTATTTTATTGCTTTTTGTGGCTTTTAGGTTTTATTGGTGCGTTGTTATGTGACTAATGTGTTAGGTAATTTCGCTATGAACTTTATAATAAATATTTTACACGAAATATTTAACAGGCTGTTATAATTTACTGCTGCCAAGGTTATTTATTTATTTATTCATTTAAATCTATTTTAATAGGCTTCTGCCCAATTACAAAAATAGAAATATTAAATAAACCCAAAAGAAGAAAATAGAAAAAATTAACAAATAAATGAAAATATTAGAAATATATATTAGAACCTCAACAAATTAAAGTTAATATACAATTTAACATTGAAGAAATTGCAAAAATGGTAAAAAAAAAATTAAAAAGAAAGTCAAACATTATAAGAAGCATTAAGAATTATATCTTTAATTTGCGACTTAAAATGACAGAACGTTAGCGGAAAAGGACCAAGCTAAAGATCGTTATGCTTCCTGGGGATACGCACTAGCGGTGAGTTAAAATAAACTTCAGAACGCGCGAAGGGAAGAGAGAACATTAATTGGGGTCTATCTGATCGATTGACGTTACGTAGACACAGCATATAACCAAAATCGGAGAGCATAGGGCAATGGAGCAGCTTGAAAAGTAAGCACTCGTCAAAGAACACTCGTCGGGACTCTAATGAAGGAATTTGGAATAAGGAAAGACGATCACTCTAACCACAGTAAGGGATGTTGAATTTAAATAACAGTGAGAGAGTAAACCTACGCTGAACGTGTTCCACTGCATCACTGAGATATTTATGACGGGGAGACCACACTTGATAACAATACTCTAGGATGCTACGAACAAGTGAAAAAAACAGATGGAAAGAGGTGGCGATGCTAGAAAACGAAGAAGAGCATCTAGGAATGAAACCGGACAGACGAGAGGCCTTGGCGGTTGTATAGGCAATGTGCAGGTCAAATTTGAGCTTTGGATCAAAGTGCACACCAAAATCCTTAAAATTATCCACAGCCGTAATGGAAGAGCCGTAAAGAGTATAGGAATATATTAAGGGTGACATTTTATACGTATAGGACATCTGACGACATTTGGATATGTTCAAAGTACGTGAATTCTTCGAACACCAGTCGCAGAAAGTACAAAAGTCATTTTGGAGTTGGAGGCAGTCGTTGGTAGATTCAATTACTTTGAAAATCTTGAAGTCATCAGCAAACAAGAGGCAGGGAGAACGAATAAAGGAAGGGAGATCATTTATAAATACAAGGAATAATAATGGACCGAGAATATAGCCCTGATGAGCACCGGAAAGCGGACAGAAAGAGGAAGAGGTGGACGATTGCACAGATACAGCACAAGAACGACCAAAAACATAGGATGAAAACCAAGACAAAAGAAAACCCGACACCCCAAAGCTTCGAAGCTTTGCAAGGAAAATTCTGTGGTCAACAGAATTAAAAGCTTTTGAGAAGTCGGTATATACGACATCCACTTGTTTCCGTTGGTCTAAGGCAGAAGCAACAAATTTAGTAAAAGCTATAAGATTAGAGGTGGGGGATCTACCTTTGACAAAACCATGCTGTACCGGAGCAAGGAAGAGATGGAGGAGAGGAAGCAGCCTATTAGAAACCACTCTTTCAAGAACTTTTCCAAAACAAGGAAGGAGGGAAATTGGACGGTAATTGGAAACACAGCTTGGGTCTCCAGACTTGTGGATGGGGGAAATATAAGCAGATTTGCAACTGGAGGGGAAGGAGCCGGAGGAGAGGCTGAGGTTAAATATAATTGACAAGGGAACACATAAGGACGATGACAGCGATTTGGCCAACAGGTTAGGGATACCATCAGAACCACAACCGACATTGGCATCAAGACATTCGAGTAAGGATTCAATTTCAAGAGGATTGGTGTAAATGGAAGATAGGGAGGATGAAGCAACATGGAGAATTTCACAAGGCAAGATATAATTGTGTTGGGAAAAGAAGGAAGAAAAATATTTTGCGAAGAGGTCGCAAATTCCACATGGATTAGATGCCGTAGTATTATCGAGGAACATGGAATCGGGAAAATGATGGGAACTTTTGAGGGAGCGGACAGAAGACCAAAAGGGTTTTTGATGATTAGAGTAGATAGAGGACTCAATGCTGGAAAAGTAATCTCGGATAGCTTGATTTACGGCAGTTTTGGCAGAAGATCGTAGCCTCGAAAATTCGATGAAGTCCTTATGAGAGCCTGTTCGTTTAAATCTAACTCAAGCGACATCCTTAGCTTTCAGGGCCGACGCCACATCACGACGAGACCAAGGAGCGTCATTAGGCTTGCGAAGACGTGTGGAAGGAGTGAAACGGGAGATAAGGTTGGATAGGAAGTTGTGAAATTTTATGACAAGGTCATTGACAGTGAGGCCGCGAAAGAAGGAGAACCAGCTAACCGAGTTCATTTCAGTGATCATGCTAACGAAGTCAGCTTTATGGAAGTTAAAGTGCATGGTTTGAGAAGGAGCTCTAAAAGTCAGAAGATCAACATGAAGTGTGACTGAGAGAGGAGGGTGAAGGAGGCGGTATGAACACTGACACTATGAGGGGGAGTATTAGATAGAACAAAGTTTAGTATTTTGTTACATTGGGAACACAGTTTATTTGGGAGAGTGAACACAAAGATAAAAAGGATGAGGTTATCAAGGAAATATTGCTGGATGAGATAATCTTAGAAAAGTTATGATTCCATACCAGGTTCGGTAAGTTGAAATCACCACATATTAAAGATAAGGCAGAAGGGAAGCTAATGTTTAGGTAGGTGGATAGCTCATCAAAAAATTATTTATAAACCGCAACTGGGGAATTACAAGGAACATATACTGAAAAAACAATGAGAACTTCTGTGGGAGTAAGGGTAACGCGCACAGCAACACATTCAATAGGAGGAGACGGAGAGAAATCCATACAGAGTTATGTTTAGACAACGTTACTTAGGTAGCAAAATCATAAACTAATACAATTATTAGCCCATAGGCCCCAAAGCTCTCTGGGCTTTCGCCCAGAGCTTATGATCACTGACGGATAAAAAATATCAGACATTCTATTCTTCTAATCAAACCAATGATTTCGATCTAATCGCCACACAAACTCTATTTGCATATAAATCTCGAAAAAAAATGCATTCTCATTGAATCGAAATTAGTTCATTCGCAAATCGCATCGCCCAGCTCTTCAATTTATCAGACCTTTTAGAAGTGTAACACACTCCACACCACCTCAATATGCTTGCTCATCATTCTATCAAACCACTTCATTTGTGGCAAAGTAATATATGAACAGTATCAGTATGTAGATAGATACATATACTTATGAAGGAAAAACTCTTTACGCCAAACGATTTTTGTGAATTCGAGCAAATCATTTCAGCTGCTTCCATTTTCGCTGAATATCTCGTTATCTCGGTACACTTGGTGAATCCTGAAATATTCACAACAAGGCATCGAATCGCAGCACACACATACATACACACTACGAATCAAACGAACGAAACGGGGTACAAATAACGTAATAAAGAGTGCAATTCCAGCTTTTCTCCGAAATACCTTTATTGAACAGAACATAATCATTCTGGACGAAATAAGAAGAAAAATAGTCATCTGTCGACGAAAAGCTATGCTGCATCCAGATCTGCCATAGATTATGTACCAGTATGTAGATACATTAGATACATATGTATGTATCAGCGAACGGGTCCATCGGTCCCGGTTCATATGCATGAGAAGGCTGTACCCAATTTTTTATGAGTTCTGCACGGATTGGTGGTTCAGCTGACTGCTGCTGAAGCCCGAATTCGCCAGGACTCTAGGTAAATTTCGATAGCAGCTTTTTTGTGGCTAGGAGACTGGGCGCTTTGCCACTGAAATGTTTCAGAATGCATTTATTTCCCATTTTTTTCTCATCTTGATGTCGGGCAGAGATATTTTTTGGCAATGATGGAAATAGGAGCTCGTCCACATCATCCACGACGACGTCAGCAGCGACTGTTGTTGACTCTATGTCTGATAATTTGATTTGATGAAGCTCTAATATCCTGGCTGAGCTGGGCGCGTTTTACGTTGCTCACGTCGTAGATATTAATGACGAGTTGGAAAAATAGAAGATTTTTTTCAGCCAGAAATATACATTCGGAAATGATGAGCTATGTTTTTGGTCTTTGGTTGACCACAGCTATGAATGATGATGATAAAGGATATGATTTGATTACTTCTTTTCATCCGGACTAGTAATCATCGATATTCGGGCTGTCCTTTGAGAGAATCGTTACAAGTACCTTTAAATAAAGGCTTGATAGAAAATCGGTTTCCAAGGATATGTCGTGGACAAATGTTCAGGACTAGGACTTTTTCTGGCATGCGATTGCTTTGGTTTTGTGCTCTAAGTATGCTCAAGCCCCGCCCATTTATTAATTACTTCAGATACAGCTTGCTAATTAATAACTAGCCTGCGAAATCAATTCGTGATTTGTCATTGGTATATAACATTCGAGAATCAGTTCGAAGAGCGCCCACGATCAGAGTCGCCCACTTCAAACCCACAATTTGGAAAGCTTCATTTAAACGTCATAGTATTTGGTAATTTTTTTTTCAGAAATGAATAGGGTGAATTAAAAGAAGATGCAATAGCATATCAATGTGATGTTAAATAATGGGTGCCTGCCAGGATATCTGGGTTTTCCTGGCTGCCACTTAAAGTACATGTTAGAAGCAAATGAGTCACTTATATAAAAAAATTATTTTACATATGTCACCATAAGAGGCATTCTACATTTCGAGCAATTACGTGGACTTTCGATGAGCAAGAAGACTGGGTCCTTATGCATTTTTGAAGGTTTCATTCAATCATTCAAAATTTGCTTTTCGTTACGAAATTTACAAACTCGTTGCTTTTAATTTGGAATGAATTATATCAGAGGCGTTCAATTTGCCGATGGTTCTCTTCTTCCGTATACAGCGAACTAAGAAACTTGCAAATAATAATATTAAAGGTTAACTTGTCCATAATCATTTAAATTATAATGTGGCATTTATTAATTAAAATAATCTTTCATAAATTTGTTTAGATTACATCTGTTTTTATTTTTTCCTACGGAGTGTTTTAATCCTTGCAAAATAAAACCTGGCTTCCTTTCATAAGACTTTTTCGATTATATAAAACTTCTTCGATTCTTGAACGCCTAGTTACAAAAAAACACCTTTCTAAGAAAGAAAATGTATCAACCTCAAACTAGCAGTATTTCCATGGCTTCAAAATTCTACTCTAACCTACCTTTGTATAGTAACAATCCTTTTTCACTAGATTTATCAGATTTTAATACTAGCGTGAAGTTCTCAACGTCTTGGTGGAGTGGTTCTTATACTCTCTTTTCGTTCTTTCGGCTATCTTTTTCACATTAGTTTTACATCAAGTGAATGAAAGGGCTGTGGAAAACAATCAAAATTTTTCACAATCTTTGATCTAGTTGTCAATCCACCGTTTTCCACTATCGTCCTGCATCGGTTTTTTGCTTTTTCAGTCAACTCGTTTAACACCTTTTTATGAAATAGCGTACAGAGTACGTTATATTGCTAAATGGGACACTTGGGCTTCTTATTTGGTCAAACCCGGTAAGGATGGCCTGGCTGCCCTCTGTTTGAATTAATGTAGTAATTCTTTTGTGAAAGGGAGGGTCTTCGACAGCTTTTTCGTTTGTTTTCCTATTAGGCCGAAGTCAGTGGATGAAGTGACCCCCCAACATCTGGGGTCGTGGCCCCAATAACATCAGGGGCCTGAGGCTGTCTGCCTCCCCTCAGGTATGCTAAATGGAGGCATATTTCATCGCTCTAGATTTTTTTGTGTTATTTTTAACTCGCCTTCCTAATAGATGCTAGCAACGTGCTTTGACACGTCTCGGCTGAGTCTGGCTTGCCTGAGAGCTACTTCTCATCCTTTACGGGCAAAGGCATCTCCCCCCTTTTGTTGTTAAATTGCGGCTAGTATATTTTTATGGGGAATGAAATATACGTAGAGTCCTCCTTTTCTGGGAGCGAAATCACCCCATATTTTCAATGACCAACCCCAGCTACGTAGAGCTAGCAAAGGGGCACTCCAGCATCCGAATGAGATGGATTAAAGTGTGCCTTCACGTCCATTTCTCGGGTATCCTGCTCCCGGGGCACTTCTTTTTTTTATTTTCTTCTTGATGGTTCGTCATCACCGCCTGCTTGGCAGATTCTCTTCTGGACTTCGGTTTAGTTCAGGCGTCTTGCTGAGCATCTCTCATTCTTTAAATTGCCACAAAAAAGCAGGCCAACTAAAACTAACTACGTGTCTTTCATCTCAGTTGTTCTTTGTGGTATCGAAAGAGAGCATAAAATTGATATCGTTTACACAGGCTTCAGCAAAGCCTTTGGTCGTGTTGATCATGATGCTCTTGAATCTTAATTAAAGAAGTTTAATATCTCAAGTCTCCTGTTAAATTGTTTAGACTCTTATCTTCAAAATAGAACTGAGTACGTTAAGTTTCAGGGTATCATATCGGAAAAAAATGAGGTTTCATGCGGTGTACCACAAGATAGTCAACTGGTACCTCTTTTATTCAATATTTTCATCTCGGATCTTTCTCAAGATATACTTGTAATTTCTCACCTTTTTTAAGCTGACGGTCTAAAAATGTACATCATAATTAAATTCAAGTCAGGCTCAGTTTTCCTTTCATCTAAACTGTCACCTCCAGAGCATCGGTGCAAAATACCAAACTTGATTTTAAAGTCAGTTAATTTTAAGTTATAAGCTTTTCCCGTAAAAGCACCAAATTAAATTTTGAACAGCGCCTTAATAATGTGTTGCTAATTAATGTTGATAGTATTATAGACCTGGGGGTTACTGTGGATAAAAAGCTGCGTTTTAATTTAAAATACGAAAAAGTCTTAAGCAAGGCTAATATGTAAGTGAGATTCATTTAAAGCCGTGCGGAAGAACTCAAAACCCTATAGATCACGAAGTCACTGTGCATACCTCTAGTGCGTCAATCGCTCAAATACGCGTGTATTGTCTGGCACCCATTTTAGAGAATTTTCGGGTACCCCTATATTTCTATGCTTATTACATTTTTGTTAAAAATAAGTATTGGGAATGAAAACTGATTATGTTTTGAGCTTGCTCATGATAAAAAATTGGAAATTTTGAGCCGTGTGTGGGCGCTGAGTGCCTAAAAGTGGGCAAGAATTTTTTTTTCAAATTTTACTTGTCATAACTTCTGACAGAAACATTGAATCATCAACGAATCAGAACTAACCAGATAACCCAATCATTATGAAATTTACAGAACATGTGGATATTAACCCAGTCTGATAGAAGTGATTTTGAAATGTGTGGTGCCAGTGGTGCCATCTTGAAAATTCCCTGCGAAAAAAACTGCGTTTTAGCGTGTAACTTCCGATTCAGCCAACAAATTTTATTGAGCCACATTTGGTAAAAAATTTGAAACATTAAAATAGAGTTGCCAGCTATGGTTATTTTTTGTCACCTAAATCTTGTAAATTTGCTGAACAAAATAATGTTTTTTCCTTATAGCTTCCAATCTAGTCATGAAATCAAAACGAAATTCACGTAGTAAATGGACTTTATTGTAAGCCAAATGTAAGAGTTTCATAAAAAAAAATTAAAGGCCTGCAAGCTATAGCCTTTTTTTAGTTTTTTGGTAATTCTTTACTAAGCGATATTGTCATTAAATTTTCAAATGTGAATGATTCTGCAATAACAATAAACATTGAGGCTTCGAAAATTTGGAAAATTTTGAGGGTGGTAAGCCTAAAATTCTTTTTACCCCTATAACTTCCAGCGCAGTCTTTCAATCGAAACGAAATTCACAGGGTGGCTTTAACTTAACGTGAGGCAGTTTTGGTATATTTTTGGATATGTTGCTAGCACAGGGTTTCCAGCACCACAAATTTTTGGAAATATTGCATCAACATATGCTTTCATTATATATTCATATGCAAAGCATTGACAATAAAAATAAGGAACAAATGTTTACATTTTCCGAGTTTTGAAATTTTTTCCAATGGCAACGTTTAATCGCTAAAAATTTCGATGAAATCTTTCGATGAATGCAAAATTCAAAGAAAAGGTTGATTTTGGCTTGAACTTGTTATGGTAGACTAATTATTGCTTCGTTAAAAAAGTGTTGCCAGCATTGTATATTTCCATCATTTATGTTATAGTGGAGAAATGGTTTTTGTTGCTTAGGGTAAGAAATGGTTTATATGATACTGTTTAATTGTGGCTTTGATGCTAATTAGGCACTTGAACCTACTTAGCTTGCACAATTTACAAAGCACCAGCACTTGAACTGGTACCTTCAGAAAAGAGTTATCACAAAAGCACCAGCACTTGAACTAATACTTTTATAATAATACTTAGCTGAACGATAAAACAACTCACAAATCACACACCTGAATCTTGTTGTTGAACTGATGATTTTATTCATAATGTAATCCGTATTTATGCGAAATAATTGCTTACATTTCAAACTTATGATCAATGTTTAGTATTTACAAATATTTACATTTCAGCATATTAAAACTCAATTGCTACAATTAATACAATCAGCAAAACAAAAAAATTAATGTGAGAAATCGAAAGATCATTAACCGCCATTCTATGAGTTCATGTCAAGTACGCAAATATGTATATGCAAGCATATCGGCTCACGCGTGTATGAGCATATATCGTACATACATGAGCTTGCATAAATGCTGTTAAAGTTGAGTTGCGTACGATGATTCTAAACAGATACGACAAAAAAGTGCATTAAATCTTTCCACATTTTTTGGTCACTCGAAGACAATTTCTTCGAAAACCAGTTTTCTAGCGTTTCTGATGCGCTAGAGTTTTTTCATATTATGATAATTATTGTAAATGATTTTCTCCAGTCTGACGACGTTTCACATAATTTTTGTTGGGTCGGAGGTGAGATAGTGATTTCAATTTTAGTGCTTCAATTGATATTATTTTCTATACTAGTTTCTTAAATGTCGAAACGACCTACTTTAGATCCTTTTTCGAAAAATATACTAAAATCCGATACCTTTCAACCTCATAATTTCCGAACATATGCAACAAATACATCAGAGGCAAGATGAGCCTGATGATGTCTTGTTCAACTTGACAACCATTTTCAGCAACATTAAACGATGTTTCCTCGATATCAGATTAATACACCACCTGTACAGTATTCTGGAACATTATACATTTTCCAGGAAGAAAAAACTAATGTATAAGACCGGGAATTATCGTAGATTGTATGTTTGCGATAAATGAAGGGGTTGTTACTGCATTCGAATAGTTGTGTATGCATATTGGAAAAAAGGACTCGTTAAATTCATTCCTACATTTGACACCCCAACGTAATAAGATTGAAATAGTAAGCAGTGCGAGAAGGAAAACATTTTCATCATAGTAATCAGGACGAATCAGATTAAGATTTAAATCGACATTATGATAATGAATATGTTGAGATGATTAGAAGTGTGAAGGACGATTAGGTTTAGTTATCTGATGTCAAATGTTTCGATGTGGTTAAGATGTGTAAATATTTTGATAACAATTTTTTTTGTGATTCCTAATCGATTTGGAGGATGTTTTAGAACTTTTTTTTAGACTGAAAAGTATATTTTCAATATTTTTCTGGCTACATTTTTCGTTTTCTTAAAGGTGATGTTCAGGTTTATCGCGCGAGCTTTTTAATATTAGCCTAATAGCATTAAATGCACTTTTAGCTGAAAGTTAGGAAATTTCAGTTATAATTAATTTCGTAAGTAGGACATTTAAAAATACCAAATTATAAGATAGCGTAATTGGAAGGTCTATAATCGGCCTTGGCCGCCTGGATCGATCTCCAGAGTTTCAAAAGGATCCGTCAATCTGTTCTGTACCTGACCTGCGAGACGGAGTTGGTCATCGTCATCTTTATAAGTCTCACTAATTTGGGCGGTATACCAAATTGCAGCATGATGCTATATAGAGCGCCTCGGTTGATGCTGTCATATGCTTGTTTAAAGTCGACAAAGATTTGGTATATGTCGACGTTGTATTCCCAGCACTTTTGTAAAACTAACTTGACCGTGAAGAGCTGGTCGATTGTGGAGCGACCAGATCTGAAACCGCCTTGATACTCGCCATAGATTTCTTCCGCGAAATGTTTAATCCTATACTCCAGAATTTTTGACAGGATATTGTAGGCCGTACAGACTAAGGAGGTGCCTCTGTAATTCTCACACCGCAGTTTATCTCCCTTTTTATGTATGGAACAGATGATGGTCAGCCTCCCATGTTCGCAGCCGTAGTTTATGTAGCGCACTTAATAAACTCACCCCACCAGACTTGAGTAGCTCAGCTGGTATCAGCTGAGCTTTTCAGTGAACACAAGGCGAGATCAACTTCTTCTACTGTCGGGGATTGTGTGGATGGGGGTTGACCAACGGCATCATCATGGAGCTCAGCTTCTACTGCCAGGATGTTTAATGGCGGATTCAGAAGCTCTTCGAAGTAGGACGCCCATCGTTTGCTAATACTTTCGGTGTCGCTGATAATACTTCCATCTTTGTCGTTACAGAGGCTAGTCCTGGGTTCGTAGCCATTTTTGATAGTGTTTACTAGTCTGAACGCTTGTTTGGTGTTCTTACCAACTAGGTTTTCATGAATATTCAGCAACTGCTCGTCGAAGTATATCCGTTTCTTAAGCCTAATTTTTCTATTGGATATTCGCCGTAGCTCGTCATATGTTTCCCTTTTGGCTCTGGTCGCACGTTGGATCCATTTTCTGCAGGCCTCGTTCTTTGCGTCAAGTGAGTTTCTGCATTCTTCGTCAAACCATTCATTTCGCACTCGTCGGGCTTTGTATCCCACAACGTTTTCTGCCACATTCTTGATTGTATTTTTGAGCTCTTCCCAGAACTCGAAAGCAGAACTGGAAAGCTTACAACAAGGTTCCTGCTGCAAGCGAAGTCAATTAGACGATGGCCGTTATCGTTGCATTCTCGGTGGACGCTGTATCATCCATTGGTCCCCCGATGCCAACTTTCATTCCCGATTTTTGCATTGAAACCTCCCAGCAGCATTTTTACATCATTTGATGGAAGTGAGTCGAAAAGAGTTTCAAGGCAGGCATAGAACTCGTCTTTTATAGAGTCTTCTTTTACTTCGGTGGGAGGATGCATAAACCTCTTCTAGAATTCATTTAAAATTTCAAGTGAGGTGAGGGCATATCTTGACGCTACTGACAAGTGGCAAATAATAACGTTACTGGTTGGCAAGTAAATGAAAGCAGATTTTAAATTTAATTAGTGATTTATGCATCTTCTTGAGGCACCTTACTTATACCTGTAACACAAAAAGACATACAACTATACCATTTCGTGCAAGGACTCCTCAATTTTACTATACCATTTCAGCCACCTTTTCGCAAAAATTAATCACAAATCAGATCAAGACAAATCAAACGCAAATGTTGATGTTGTTTGGTCTGATATAAACAACCCTCCAAATAAAATCAAAAGGGTATTTTCGACAGCCAGACGAATCCATGTGTACAGAAGGTTTCCATGCTGTTCCTTCGTCGGAAAGTCTATTAACTCGATTCCATTGAACAGAGAACCTTCGTGAACCTCAAACCCTGGGCAGATTCTCGAAATGAACGAACGAATAAAATCAGAATCATTCATCATCGTTTCGTTCAAAGTGATGCTAAACATGTCGAAGTTGGCCGCTGGCTATGTTTCGCTCCAGATCCGTACACGTTTGGTTGGGTATTGTGTATCCGAACGATAGCAACCCGGTACCGGGATGGCAGGATAATAAGGAAATCGCTTTGAAGAGATCAACGTAATTGGTAGTGAAATTCGATACATATTCGATGGATGATGAAGTTGTTTCGGCTGATGTTGTTGATGCAGTTAAGGGTAACTAACTGTTTATTCTGTGGTGGCGGGTCGGATCGGTTCGGGGGTGAGTGAATGATGCGTAATTGTCTGCTAATTGGTTGCGAGTAGAAGTGCGTCATACGAAAATTTTGATTTAAATATGATAACGAGGTAAGTGGACTGTTAACAAAAGAATCCACTTTCCCTTGAATATGTTGTATTAGCGAGTTGAACGCTATATTCCATTCTCCAACTCTATAAAATATTAATAGTTCCCAGGATACCAATTATACAGCTCATAGCTGCCTCAGGAACCGTCCGTTCAATTACGAGTGAAATGCGCACGAGTCATTACCCAGTCCATTCTATCGTGACCTCTTTTTAATTGCAATAAACTAACTTTGTACATTCCATTCACGTTCCATAAAAGAAAATGATGCTGACGATGGCAATGGCGACGATGATGAAAAACTGAAAAGAACTGAACATTTCCATTTCCATCTCGTTTAGGAACTGTCAGCCAATTCACAAGGATTCGTCGTCGTCGTCGTTGCTGTCGTTGTCGTCGAGTGAAAAGTTGTGCACCGAGTGACAGTAAAGTTAATATTTTTCTTCCACTTCTGCCGGCCGAGAAAGCAGCACGCAAGAGGCAAGAGAGGTACGAACCGGCAACAGGGAGGGTATCATTTCTATGCTAAAATACCGCAAGGCATTCAGAATTTATGAGTTCTGTTAAGCATAACAAGTAGAGACACGAACAACTTTTCCTCTTTCTTACGGAAGACGAAGCTCATTTTCTTTTCAAGATTTTCTTTTTCTCTCGTTCTGTCTTCCGTTGCCTTTTCCTTTTTATTTTCTAGTATTTATTTGCCGAGTTTTGAGTTTTGCTTGGTGTACATTGCGACTATAGGACAACTTCCTATCTTCCTAGCTGCCACAATGTCGGTTTGTGATTTCTGTTGCAAGCTCTATACCACTTCGGAATACGAAATGTGTTTAAATTCGCCTGGTATTATAGGTGAAGATTTGTTTATGTAAATTTCGTAACAGGAAAACTTTTCGTTTTGAAAACGTCCAGGATTTTCCCGTTTCACGGAATGTTACAGGGCTGAGTGACGGAAAATGGGCGAGGTGTATAACGATATTTCGGATTAAGGATAATATGGCGGAAAAACAGTCTTTGTACGATGCATTCTAAGCGGAATGACAGAGACTACGACGACAGATATAATTCCATCTAAGACAACATTCAGATCTCATTTTGAAGATTACTTTTTTCGACACAATTTCATTCTATTTTTCTCAAGGCACTGTCGTTTGGGAATTGGCTTTTAAGAAGAGTCGTCGAATAGTCGAGGAGAAAAAGAAGTTGTTTGGAATTTTCAGTTTAGATAATATAAAACGGGATAAGAATGTTAAATGTGATTACTTTGTTATTCAAAGGTGTTTTGTTGGTTGATGGGTGTGGCTAAAATGATCTCTGGAGTGATGTGGGTTTTGATTATTTGACGAGCGAGTAAGCTTTTGTGTGCACAAAAAATGAATAATTCATATTTGGTTTATGAGTAGATGATGGAAAGCATTGAATGGAACAGAGTTTGCATAACAAACTCATATTGTATAGCAATGGCGCTGCTAATAATATTAGTAAAGCAATGAAAAATGTATTAAATCTCTTGAGATTGGTTATCGAAACTGAAAACTTGAATCCAAAACAAATTTCAAACTTATGAGCTGATTATACTAGGACTGGACCTCTTGATTATCGATTAGGATGGATTGCTGCGCTTAAGAATGGTAACGGATGTGTTTCTCGTGGGCTACGCTGAATATGTAGCAGCAGTTATCACTTCTAAAATGGCAGAATTCTTCCGGTTCAGGCATAATCAAGTCATGAAGAGAGTGAAACCGTGAATGGTCACCCATGTCACGGTCAAAGACAGAGATCGTCTTGTTAACATAGCGGAGGATACCGACTGTCATCCCGATGACAATGGGCTCTACAGAGGTACAGACCAGTATGTCGGTAAGATATATGGGAGTAACCCTGGACACTAAGCTGACCTACTAGGGCCACATCCGTAAGGTATGTAATAAGGCTCTGAATAACAGCAACCTCTTTTAGAATTAACATATTAGGTGTACAACTTTACTTCCGCCGTTTTTTTTCCGAAATTCGAGGCTTTATTGTTAAAAATTGGTTATACATTTATGATTCAAAGTATTGTCCATCGCTGGCCTCTACTTTTTCCCATATTTCGGGCAGCGTACGAATCCCGCGTTGAAAAAAATGGTCAACTTTTGAATCGATCCACGAATCGATCCAATTTTTAACTTCTTCATAAAACCGGACGTGCTGGTCAGCCAGGCCGTGTGTCATTGATCGAAACAAGTGATAGTCCGAGGGAGCAACGTCTGGAGAATACGGCGGGTGGGGTAAGACTTCCCATTTCAAAGTTTCCAAGTATGTCTTCACCACTGCCGCAACATGGAGTCGAGCATTGTCATGCTGTAAAATCACTTTATCATGTCTCTCGTTGTATTGCGGCCGTTTGTCTTTCAATGCTCGGCTCAAACGCATTAATTGCATTCGATAATGATTGCTTGTGATTGTTTCAGTCGGTTTTAATAACTCATAATACACTACGTCGAGCTGGTCCCACCAAATACTGAGCATGACCTTGGAACCGTGAATATTCGGTTTGGCCGTCGACGTGGAAGCATGGCCGGGACATCCCCATGATTTTCTGCGCTTGGGATTATCGTAGTGGACCCATTTTTCGTCCCCAGTCACGATGCGATGCAGAAATCCCTTCCGCCTTTGCATTGCAAGCAGCTGTTCACAAACACACAAACGCTGTTCAACAACTCTCGGCTTCAACTCGTACGACACCCAATTTCCTTGTTTCTGAATCATTCCCATGACTTTCAGGCGTTTCGAAATGGCTTTTTGCGTCACTCTCAATGATTCTGCCAATTCTTGTTGCGTTTGACACGAGTCTTGATCAAGTAATGCCTCCAATTCAGCATCTTCGAAAACCTTCTCTCTTCTCACCATAGGTATTTGAGAGCATTCGATGAGCCTCAGCCGCAGATTTCTTCATATTAAAGAAGAAAATTAAAACCTCCCGCAAATGACGAGAATTTGGCTCGTAAGCTGGCATGTTTAATCGAGAATAACTTTATGATGCACACACAAATCGACTAATATTACGATGGCGTTATGTTAACAAATACCTAAGCTTATTGTATGATATTTATGATCTATTTATTTCAACTACCACTTACCGCTACAGCCATCTATTGCAAAACGGCGGAAGCAAAGTTGTACACCTAATATTATAAAGCCTTTACTTTTGAGGATCGGTAAGTCTATCCATGATATTGAGGGCTATTTCGTTGTCCCACACATTTTGGATTATACTTTCGAGCTCTTTGGTTGCCTTCGGTTTCCCGAAAAGGTTTTCTATTGGATTGAGGTCGGGGCTATTTCCTGGCCAGGGAAGTGACTAGATGCCAAGTTCTACCTTAAAATGTTATACCTGGAAAAAAGAAGACTCTTCAGTTAACCAAATGCCATGAAAAAAGTTTAGCAGAATGCATTTCATACTTACTGAACGAGCGCGGTGGCGAATCATCCTGGAAAACAGTATTAAGATTTGCTCTACTCAAATCTTCCAAGGTAGGATGTAGGCCTTCGGTGATGATCGATTTATACCTTTCGGCATTAACAGTTTCCCGTAGCATCAAACTACTGTCAACTCCAGTTCCAGTGAGGCATCCCCAGTTGGTAGAGGTCCAATTTTGTCTCTCCTTGCACCATTTTATTTTATTTATTTTATTTTATTTACTAACCAAGCAAGAGACAAGTTACATTAACAACACAAAACAAAATTGAAAACGAATATGTGTGTATACAAAAAGTTAAATAAAAAATTAAATAAAAAATTAAATAATTTAAATAATTAAACAAATAAATCAATAGCAATTAATAAATAAAAAATAAATAAAACTTTGACATATACTCGTAGCTTAAGATAAGGGGTTGCGGATGGCTTGGAAAAGGGAAGATTTGAAGGACAATTTATGCTATTGAATATCCTGCAGAATCTATTTATTGACGCATAAGCTACGTAAATAGTGAAATCTGGATATTCTTTAAGTATACGAGTGGACCTGGTGTTCCTTACAGGGATATTTAAAACCATTTTACTATTCAGGAATTCAACTCTGATAACAACTTTAATGACATCGAATCTAACGCAATGTGAAATCATCTTTATATTCGATGCAAGTGTCAATAAGTTTAGATGACCCAGTCGAAACTCATAAGGAGGAAGAGTATTAAAACCGTAAGGGCTGTATAGTTCTCTCAAGACGAAAAGTAAGAATTTTGTTACTGTGGTTTTCAAATGCAGGATTCCAGGAAATGGAAACACATTGGAGAATAGGTCGTACAAGTGAGATGTATAAGGATCTTGTGATCCACAGGCTACGAAATTCCTTGGCACGTCTTTTAACATAATGCAAAGTAAAGCGGAGTTTTTCATCCAAGATAACATTAAGGCTAACAACGTTTTCAACGCGAGCTAACAAATTATTGCATTTTCGGGAAAAACTTATAACCTGGCACTTAGGAATGCTCAGAAGGAGTTCTTTTTTCTTTTCTTTTTTTCTATGATGATGCCAAGGCTCAGGGGATGCCCTATTATGCTATAACACAGCCTTGGCGGAAGGAAATTTAAGGAAGGGGAGAAAGGAAGGGTTGAGTTAGCAGGAGATAGCGATGCACGATTCGCTTGAACAATTGTGGCTCATAGTTGGCGGGGAAAACAGTTGATGGTAGACTGTTCCATAATCGTATTGTCCTAGATAAGAAAGAATCATGAAATTTGACGGTACGACTGGCACTGATCGAAAGGGTATGAGAGTGAGCGCGTTGGGAGGCTCGGGTGGTACGCGTAGGAGGTGCTCTACAAGGGAGCAGACTTGATATTTTATTAGAGCAAAGACCATAATAATAACGATAAAGAAGAGAAAGGCAACCTACATTACGTCGGTGCTCAAGGGATTCAATACGTGAGCTAATAGTTTCATCGCCAATAAGCTTGAAAGCTTTGCGTTGGACTTTGTCTAGTTCTGCTTAAGCAGTGCGTCCTGCCCCAGCTCATATATGGAAGTTATACTCAAGTCTTGGTCTTACGAGAGTCTTGTAGATGTGCGCTATGTCTGATGGTGTAAAGTATTTCTTGCCTCTCTGAAGGAATCCTAAGCATTACATGGCATTTTTCGCAATTTGAAAAATATGGCTGGTCCAGCTTAGTTTGCTGGAGATGTTAAATCCCAATAGGTTCAGCGAAGGTGATTCGGAAATACTCACACCATCAACGAAAATATTGTGGCTTGTAGGAGGAGGGTAAGGCTTGAGCGAAAGACGACATCATTGGGTTTTGGACGCATTAAACACAACACGGCTCGCTGAGCCCCAAGCGATAATGTTTAATAGGTCCCAGTTTAGCGATGCAAACATGCGATCTCTACTAACAGAAGTAGCATTTCCACGAGAGTCGGCTACTCTGTCAAAAGAGTATGTGAAGTCAAGGGTGCTCTCAACGGCAAAACTATGAATCGGATTGAAAGTGGAGGAATGGAGATCATTTATAAATAAAAGAAAGAGAGTTGGTGAAAGAACAGTACCTTGCGGAACCCCGGCATTGGTGGTGAATCGAGTGTAGATTGGAGAAACATTGCATCGGATTTAGATTTAAGGATGTGATAGACTTTGAGATCGTCTCCATAAAGTAGATGAGGTATATTTGCTAAGACGTCAGATGGGTCAACAATAATTATATTAAAAAAGAGTAGACCAAGATGGCTACCTTGGGGAAATATTTTTCCACTAAGGTCCATGAAATTTTACCAATTGTGCTCGATTGCCAAGGTGGGAAATCAGCCAGCTAACTAAAGATCCGACAAGTTCAAATTTCCGAAGCTTTAGAATTAAAGTAGGATGGTCAACTCTGTCAAACGCTTTACTAAAGTCTGTATAGACTGTGTCAATTTCGTATTCCTTCTTCATTTTACATAGAACGTCTGACTTTAGGAATGTCAGATTCGTCGTAGTTGAGCAGCCTTTTCTAAAACCATGTTGTTGCTCGTTCAGACGGGAGTCATGAAATGGGGAAAATTTATCGTAAACAATCTTTTCAATAAGCTTTAAAATGCCCTTATAATTTCCGATACCGAGCACTGAAAGAAAAACTCTTGGTTGGTTCAACTATTTTTAATAGTATTGCAACGATTCATTCAAAATCGTTAAACGAACTACGGAGAATAGTTATTTTTACTATGTTAATATAGTTAATTTAACGATATAAAAGTAGTTGGCTCTGGTTGTACAAAAAATATCGCAACGTTCATGAAATCAACTGTTTTAATTGTTTCATAACCACGAAAAATAGTTCAAACTTCAACGTTTTGAATTATCAACAGTTTTTATGGTACTTAAACTACTTTGCAATAGTTGATTTCAACAAACGTAATTCAGTGAGCAACGTCTTTGGTATTACTCTAAGCAAATTAGAATGGTTTCAACATTTGGATGTTTTTCATGCTCCAAATGAAATTGTTTATCAACCACGCGTCATGGTGCATAAAAGTAATCAACAATTTTCTTATGGTTGTTTTAACTATAGCCCCAGTTGATGCAAAAACAACTAAGGAAAACTGTTGATTTTTCATACTCCTCATACTCATACTCCTATTCTATCATAGAAGTTTCATATGCTACATGGCAAAATTGTGTTCGGTTTGCTTTTCGATATAATTCATATTCATGTTATGCTGTGAAGCCTTTATATTACGCTGTATGACGCCTTTTGTGCAATTAATGTATGCATGTAAAGGACACGCATTGCGATGCAGTGCAGCGCCGAAGCAGTGAGCGCATACAGTGTATCTGCTCTGACCCAGCTTTTTTTCTTAATTAATTATCTGTGCCGCTTTTATATGGCTGTTTTGAAAAACATTAAAAATTATGGGCTGCAAATATTAAAAAGATATATTTCTCTCTTTTGGCAAAACAGTAGGATTTTATTAAACCCTTTACGTTTGCCGCCCCGGACAAATGCCCGGGTTGTTCGTTTCTAGAGCTAACCCTGCCAGAACACACCTAAATGGGCTATAGTTATTTCGTACTATGTACATTGTTGGAATACCATTGTTTGTGGTTGCTTACTTTTTTTGCACCACGGACGTTGTTTATCAACCTCGCGTCATGGTGCATAAAAGTAATCAACTATTTTTTTATGGTTGTTTTCACTATAGCCCGTAGTTGACGCAAAAACAACTAAGGAAAATTGTTGATTTTACCAAGATTTTTCTTTCAGTGCGTCTATCGCCATTTTTGAAGATGGGTTTGATGTACGAAAGTTTCCAAAAGGATGGGAAAACTCCAAACGAAAGTGATCTGTTGAAAAAAATATGCATGAGAGTTATAAGCTGCTCTATACACTTGCGCAAGAAAGTTGGAGGAAGAAGATCGGGCCCAGGGCCTTTGTTGCAGTCGAGTTCCGAAATAGCTTTATGTATTTCATCACGAGAAATTTCTAAGTGGCTGACCAAAGCTGTTGAAGCAGAATGAGAGAAATAAATATGTGACTTCGATAGGTCTGGTGCATTAAAAATATTCTGGCAGCTATCTGCGAATAAATCACAAATCTCATTAGAAAAGGAAGAAGTGATATTATGAAAGAACATCGACGATGGACTACCTGTAGTTTTTCGTTTCACATTTACAAAATCATAAAAAAATTCGGGTTGTGAATTATATTTTCGCCGGTTGTCTTAATATATCTGTCATAAGCCTTGTGTTTAATTTAAGACGTGTCTGCTTCATATTCCAGATAAGTAACGGCTTTTTTGCTGGAGGTGATAGTCCCATCTTGGTCAACTTCTGTGCTATCTCGGTCAACTTCTTTTGCACCGTCCTAAGTGAGGACGGTTATCTTGATAGCGTAGGGTTCCACTCTGCGTGATCTTGAGCCGCATTTAGAAACCGATACGATAAGCACAGAAACTTCAGATGACTGTCTTCCCTGTTGATTGTCTTTCGTTACATATCAATTTCTTCCTTCCTCTGTAGGATTGCAGTTTGAGCCAATTTTTGTAAAACGTTATCACCGTCCTATCGCTACAGCCAATACGCTGAGTAATTTCACGTTTCAATATGTTTTCCTGTGTCCATGCTATGATTTACGATTTTTTCTCACCACTTTTTTTTTTTTTTTTTATAGAAAACTGCAGTACATTTAGACAATTGGTAAGGAATCTTTGTTCATCATGTTCTGTTCATCCCAGCTTCATTGCAGTGCCTCTTCTTCCTAGCAGCAGTAAGCCGCTTAGTCAAGAAACAAGCAATTAAAATTATCATCATCCCCCGAAGGGGAATAGGATAGGGAAGGAATCCCAAAACCACACTCTCGACACATTTAATTTGAAATTAAATTATATAATAATTAAAAAGAAAACATCACAAAAACAGATGAAGAAGAATAAAGAAAGTAAGATAGAGTTAGTTGATTGAAAGTTAGTGGAAAAGATGAAAAATAAAAGGCATGCAAAGAAGAAGAAGAAGCTCTTTCATAATATAAATAAAAATTAATTGAAGGATTTTCAAGAAGAAAACAAAACGAGAGAAAGTGCTTCTCAGACAGCAACAGAGTGCTGGTACGAGGGACGCAAAAAAAAATTTTTAAATTTCAAAAATCAGCAATCA
This sequence comes from Nemotelus pantherinus, assembly GCA_963978885.1. Taxonomy (NCBI): domain Eukaryota; kingdom Metazoa; phylum Arthropoda; class Insecta; order Diptera; family Stratiomyidae; genus Nemotelus; species Nemotelus pantherinus. Next base: position 11,297,180 of record OZ022265.1, read on the forward strand.
GTACAAGCTAATAGTAAATAGTACGTAATTTACTTTACATGGTTCTAATGTGATTCTTCAGCAGCCTTTTAAAGATAGGAAAAGACCTAGCATTCTTCAAAGAGTTAGGTAAATTTTTAAAGATTTCCATAGCTAATCTAATAGGATCTTTATGTTTTCTATTCGTTCTAGTGATATCAAGCCTGAGATTATCTTTAAATCTTGTGTGATAGCTGTGATAATCACAGTATCTTATTGGACATATCGAAGATTTTATATTGTTATTGAGTATTTTATATATTATCTTAGCTTTTTCCATAAACATAATATCCTTTACATTGAATTTATGCGTTTGTCTGTATAGTATATCACTTGGAGTTAGTCTATCAAGTCCATGCACTGCCTTAACTATCCTATTGAGTACTCTATAAATTGAGTCAATATTCATCTGTGAAGTTTGACTGCAATTCAAAATACCATAAATTATAAATATAGAGTAAAAATAAAGTTGGCCCTAGAATTGACCCTTGAGAAACACCAATGTTAACTACTCGTTGTTTACTTATTTCATCATTAAACCTAACCAGGATTTTTCTGTCTTTTAGGAAAAACTTAATTGCTGGTATCTAGTCTCAATTGCTGGTATCTAGTCATTATTTTTCACTTGTTACTAATTAAATGTTGGCTACAGACCCATCCTTTTATACCTTTCCTAGAGGTAATCTAGGACACTTTCTCAATGACATCATAAAAATAATTTTTGATTTCACAAGTCCGAGTGATTTCAGGTATTTCAAAACACATTTGGTGCGAGGGTTTTTCCTGCGCCGGGTGTAGCTACAAAGACATTCTTTTGAGTCTCTTTGGGGAGTCCGTCAATACTTTTTGATAATATTCACTAGCGCCATAGGCGTGCCGTGACCTAAAATTTGGCAGGGGCCAGGGACCGAAAGGTTCAAAACCAGCGATGATTTTTTCTTCCGTAAGGTACACGTACTGATCATACAACTTATATAATCTACTAATACATTATGTATTTGTTTATTTATTCTTTGTTATTTGCTAATGCATAATGCATTATCAAATAAACTTCGTGTCTGTGAATACGTATGAGCTACTACCACATGCATATAATGTGAATGGTAGGTAAGAACTACACCGGAATTATTTATTGCCGCTAAGAAATGAACGCCTGTATGGAAATGGAAATAATTAGAAATATAAGACTATTTTTTCGTTTAGAAGCTAAATATATTTAAATTTATACTTGAAGAAGAGGATAGCTTACTTTCAAAATATCTTTGAAGAAATTGTAGCATATCTTGCTTCAAATTTTTTTTACCTTGAAAACCTAGAAAAAGCATAAATAATTTGCCAGAGTGAAGAGTGCTGTAACTTACTCTTTTCAAGCCATTTGGTTTGCAGGGATATCTTTGTAGCCCTAACTGCGTGTCCGAGGCTAGCTCAAACAGCAAAACCTTTGAAAATATTGCTTTTTGCTGTTTTCCGTTTTCGTGATCCTCTGGGAACGTGAGATCCAGACAGTGTTTCTTTGCGAATGATTTAATTTTTCCCAAACAGCATAAAAGTTTTCTTGCTCACTAAGTAGTGTTTTAATCGTTCTATTCACAAGATCTATCCCATCGCTAGGAGTTGCATTTTTAGTTTGGAAATATGTGCTTAACATGTTCGCTATAGAAAGAACATAGTGAAAGATGAAAAGATTTACTGCAAACTTAGGATTACTGATTGAATGAAAGATTCCCAATGTATAAACTAAGTCGTTGTATTTTCCTTTATTCATTTCTTTTTCTAAAGCCTTTTTTATGGTCCACTAGCTATCGATCACATATTTGCCATCGTGAAATCTCATTGACTAATGAGTCGAGCTTAAACTTCTCATTTCACGCCTTGTATTTAGACCAACTGCCTCTTCAAGCTGCTTCAACAATTGGTGTTTTGATGGCTTCGAAATGTGTAGGTAAAGGGATTCGATGGCATTGAAAAAGGATGTACACGTTTCGATTGTGAAAAGTGTGCTCATCACAATAAGGATCATTTTATGAGCTAGATAGTGTACAAATGTTGCTGCAGGGTGTTTCATCTTAATTTAGATTTGTACGCCATCTTTTTGTCCTGACATGACACTACCACCATCACAGGCTCAAAATTATATCTGCTAAATACGAGGCATTTCTAGCTCCTGAACAGTCTACAAAGCTTAAGAACCTTTCTTTGACTGCTAGCTCTTTAGCAAATCTGACAACCACGAAGAGTTGTCCCTTTTTGCGGACCCTTGCTTCGTCTGCCATAATGGATATCAGTCCGCACTCTTTTATTTCAATTGTTTTTATTAATTCATTTTGTGTTTTGCCTCTACAGTAGTTCGCAATCTTGTTTTTAAAATGTTTCTCAAAGATCCAAAAAAAAATCACGGTTTTCACTGGCACCACTTTCGTCATGTCTTCTGAAAGCACGTCCTTGGCGACTGAGACACGTCGTAAAGTCGATAACCTTTTCCAAATAATTTCGATTCATCTTGACAATATTCCAAGACTGTTCAAGCACCATATCACTTACTGTCTTGCAAGCACTATTATGAGTTTTTATTATTGTATGCAGTATGTCTTTCAACACATTGTGCGTGAATTTTACTATCCGGAGAACTTATCCGAATCGCGAAGTTTGGTCAAGCTGAAATATTGGTTTATTTTTGGCGACAATGGAAATTCTATGGAAAATTTCGCATTCTGATGATTTCACACCGAGTCAAACACCCTTTTTTCTTATAACTAACAAAGCTTTCAATGGATCAAAACCAAAGTTATAGAGTAAGTTATTTTAACGGGATACAAATTTGGTGTAGTCTTTGTTGTGGTGGTGTCAAAAGGTTTACAGCAGCAATATTGGACTTTCCGAGCTGTTTTTTAACTTTTTGACTCAAACCTAATAAGTATACTTTATCATACGCAAAAGTCAAAGAAACATGCTCTCAAATATGGAATAAGACTGTGTTTGTTTTGCTTAATGTTAGGTATGAACGTGCATATTGTATATGATCCCATCAAGAAAGAGTAAGCGCAGCGAAAATTGCTCGCAATAAACAACATTGTCTTGAATAGGTAGTATAAAAAAGGCAGGGATGCCATTTTTGTTCTCCAAATGATTCGAAAATTGTATTCCACGTTAATTACCTTATTGCCTACCATTTTAATACTCAGACTATGTTTTGTAAAAAACATAATTGCATAAAACGCCAGTTTATAAAAGTGTTCTTATTTCAATACCTGTATATTGCCTAGTAGGAATGAATAGATAATTTTAATAAAAAAGGATGATTGGCGAGGCGCTTTTAAACTTAACGCTTTAACGCTTTGTCGAAATTAAATATGTCCGTCCATTTCTCGAGATAAGTCCCATAACATCGTAATTAATAGCGCAAATAACACAGTCTCTATGTTATAAGTAGTGTGTATGCTTTGGTATGGGCTTAAACTACTGCACTACACAACTCTTGCTGTAACCACAAAAACCAAAGAGGCGAAAACTTAAGTGTCTGCTCTTGGAAATATTTATTTTTCTGGGAGGGGCCAACCTAGGGTCTGGGGGGGTCCCGGCCCCCCCTGGCCCCCCCTACGGCGCGCCTATGACTAGCGCCTGGTAATCTGTTTCGATGGTTATTTGGTCTTTTTCACACAAGTACTAGTCTAGACGAAGGCACGTAATGACCTTACCGTTTTTCATCATGACGGCTCGCGAACCTTTCACTGACGCATCGCATTCAAATGTAACTGGTTCTTCTACGTCGAAGTATTTTAGCATTGGAGCTTGCTGTGCTATTTTAATTTCATCCTACCAATTGTTTATTTGATATCATATATTGAAACTATTTAACAGATAAACTGATTACATCTCACAGCAAAACAAATATAAGGCAGGACATTTTCGCAGTGGAACTATAAAGGTTTTGGAAGGAATTGATAAGGGCCAACTCACCAATTATATCCGAGTTAGACTTTCGTCCACAATATTTTTTATTTTCACTCTTAAATACCCAATTGGTATCAAACAAAGACACGGACTAGGTTGGACTAAAGAGTGTCCTTTAAAAAGGACTATTTTTTCAGGAAAAAGTTATAGATAGATAAACAGATTAAATGTCTGCTTCTTCCTAGCTTTCACTCACGAAAGCTGGCAATATATTCTGAATAGGCTTTCAAGATCGAGGAATCTTAGATCGTAAAATTGAAATAATGTCTTCTAATGGTATGAATTTTATGAATTACCTCTTATCTTATTGAAACAAGTTTGAGAAATTAATTATTTTCAAGTAAAATTAAACGCATCTAAGAATTTCAAAACTCGCCTGAAATAATCATCTTTCCATTCTAATTTCGAGGCAAACTTCTATTATTATGAAAAACCCACAAACAACACTATTCCCAACGTACCAACCCTTGAAAACAATCCCATTAGCAAGTCCAAAAGTTCACTTAACATGTTACACGCGTTCATTCTATCTTCTGTTTAGATCTACCAAATTGGACAGCATTTAAGCCTATCTCTATGCAAGCATCTTCCGCATGCATGGAAGGAAAGTGGTGGCACGCGCAGCCGCTTTTTCAACAATGTCAGAAATCCGGTTTGATATCATATCTAATACCTAACTTTGTTCCCCCTTTTTCCGTTTCGCACTGTTGATTTAAACTACGAGAACGCCGTCACTAACAACGTACTACAGCAACAATAACGCTTTTCTTCTGCAACTTCAGTCCGACGATGGATACGAACTTATTTCCATTTTCGGTCCTTTCGGTTTTTTATGGTACTAATCGTCATCATATAAAAATAATTTAATTAGAATGTTTCGTTTCTAGCATATGGCCGGTCACGAGCATCCACTCTCACTATCGAAGCATCTACATATCTTAAGGACTATATCTAAAATGCTATAAGAGTGGAATTCCGAAGAAAGGTTTACCTGAGCGGGTGTAAAGTGTGGGAAATTCGGTTAAAGGCAGTTGGTTGGGAAAATATTTCTTATTCGTATTTTGACTAGAATAGTTTTGAAAAACAATATTACAACACTTTCAATCGTGCAGTAAACCGGAAAACTACTTGAATGCATATAATTTCAAAATAATAGTGCTTGATATCTTATTAAAATTATTGATTGCTACTATTTCCAACAAAGAGTTTTACACTTAGCTTTACCTCAAACATACCCAACTCCACTGTATGGTATTTGCTCCCAAACATTAAATTCTAAAAATTAGCATAATATTTTAACTGCTCATAAATATTCTTCATAGACTGTAAAAAAAACCAACAACAATCAAACAATAACCACAAACATTTTTTTTTCACAACCCCCGAGAATGTGTGATAAATAGTCCGAATATACAGTTCATACGTCTTCTTCTCTCCTGTTCCTCACTCACTCCTTCGATATTAAGAGAAATGAGGTGTCGTGATAATATCTAATTTGTGGATGAAATAAATGTGCCGCGAGTAACGTTAAAATAGTTTCGCCCGTGTTTTAATTCATTGTTCGAATTTGGATTCGAAAACGGACTTCTTCGAGGGTGGTTTCGATATGTGACCGAAAAAAGCAATTTTTCATCACGGACTCGATAGATAGCGACATGCAAAGCTAACACGGCAAATTGAAATTTTTCGGTTAATTAAACTTCTTGATTGGACATGTGTATTTAATTTGATTGGAATTGAGAGACCAAAAAAAAAAAATGGTGTGCCAAAACCGAACTGAATACTGAATTGTATTAATTTAATAAAATTTCATTTTTTTTGAATACATGGTTTACAATGTGTTTGAATACAAAAAGATATTGAGATATAAGAACAAGTATTTGATATTTTGCTAAGATTTTTATTGAAATTTAATATTACATGAATAGTTAAAAACCTGCAATAAACGTTTCTTGATAATACCTCCTTTGGCTATTTTTACCAATACTTACTTCTATTCGAAAGAGTCACAGGCGGCCCGAACGTTTTCATTGGGCATATCCTCCCAAATTTCGGAGATAACTTGCTTGAACTGTTCGATTTTTCAGTCCCTGAGTTTCACTACCATATTGCTCCAAGCAAAAAAAAAATCCAAAGGATTTAAATGCGACGAGAGCATCGAGTCGAGCAACTCGCTCAAACGGTTCATATATTGCCATGTCAAAGCAGCGACCAAAGCAGAAATATGATTGTAGCGACGAGATCGCTTCAGACGGATTTTGCTGCTCGACGCTCTCTTCGCTCCGTCTTGTCCGTACCCTAAAGCGCACTCAGGCCAAAAAACCTATTGTACTCGTTACCCCTTGGCTAACATAGTTTCCCGGACTTCTTTATAAAATCTAGGATTACTAATAGGGTAAAAGGGGTGATCTTCTGCATACGCGCCACATCTCAGCCAAAGCAATGATGTCTGATGTAGGAAATACATATTGGCCCAAGCAAGACCAAAAGGGGCTGTGGCCAATATGTGCACACCCCCTTGGTGCGAGCTGGGCTGATGTTGGCCTTATTCCCAGCCTGAGCGTATTTTTGGCCGATATGCTGGGCCAACATATTGGGCCAATATGTATTTGAAGCATGAGACGCGCAAACGCTGGCCATTTACAGAGTAAATGCTCCGCAGAGTCAGCCTCTTCTAGGCAGGATGAACAGAGGTCATCCTGTACAACACCTATTTGGTACATATGTCCTCCTACGCACTTGTTTCCAGTCAGAATGCCTATCATGGCTCTGCAAACTTTCCTACTCTTATTGAGCAAGAATCCTGCAGTCACATTGTTGGGCTCTGAAAGGAAGACCTTCGTGTGCCTGACCACATCTGCAGTCATCGATCTATCTTTGTGAGCATCAACTACTCACTTCCGGAGAATGGCATGTGCAGATGCGGTCGGGCGGTGACCCAAGGCAAGTTCAGGGCCCTGTAGTGGAATTCTCGAACCTTATTTAGCAATGGCGTCAGCAATTTCATTTCCCTCAACACCACAGTGCCCCGGTACCCAGAGCAGATGCACCTTATTGAATCTGGCGACTAAGTTCAATCGTACGTTGCACTCTTGGGCAATTTTTGAATTAGTCATGGGTCTACTCAGCGCCATCAGTGCAGCTTGACTGTCACTGCTAATAACAATGCGTTTTCTTCTCCATTTTTCTTCAATTGCCCAACAGGCAGCTCTCAGGATAGCGAGCATTTCTGCTTGAAAAACAGAAACGTGCTCTCCAAGTTAAGAAACCCACCTGTCATTCGATGAATGCAGATATACACCAGCTCCAGATCTAACATCTGCCCTCAAGCTGTCCGTGAAGAAGATCTCGGAATATCCCCTTGTACAGAGATCTGGATCGTCCCAGTCACTCCTACTGAAGAAGATTTCTTCGTACCTTCTCCCGAAGTCAAGGAAAGGCACTCAAGCGTCCGAAAGCCTAGTGAGACTCGGCGAGATATCACGCATCGAACCCCTAATAGAGCAGTGCCCCACATCGTCTTCTCCTACCCATAAACCAAGCTGAGCTAGGCTATGGTAAGAACTCATCGCCACACTCTGAGTTAGAATGTCGAGAGGAGGTAGATTGAGAAGCGCATCAAGGGCCGCAACCGGAGTAGTGCTCATGGCAACACAAATATCCAGGCACACAGTCCTTTTCAGCGTGGCTATCTTTTTGCGAGCATGCAGTAACATACTTTCGCCTCAACCTTGCGTTTCTTCCGTGCGACACCGTTAACAGATTTGGAGTCCCTCCTTACCTTTCAGCGTCGTCACTGAATTCCGATTTGCATCGGAAATCATCGAGTTCTTGAACAGAGTCCTCTTCTGTCGACGGATGAGAGCTTTCGCTGGTGGCCTCGCACCCAGTCATCGGTCCAGGACGTTTCTGCTATGAACTGGCAACCTTAGCATCACCAGCCAACCTTTATTTCGCTAATCCAGGTCCGCTCAGAGGTTTCGCTGCCTGACATCCAGTCTCCAGTGAAGAACCTGCAGTTATTATTGGTCCGCATTGGTCTTTCTGGTCTTTCTTTCTGGTAGCTTACACCTTTTCCGCAATTTACTACGTAGCCTACTACTGAGACCCTCCACGGGTTTCAGTGGAGACACTTAGTTTACACTAGCCTGAGTTGCCTCCTTTAGTGCATCCCTTCTCTTCTTATGTGTAGATTCGGGAGGAAAAACATTTTCCCCTGGTACGGCCGCAGTCGGATTTCCAGCTGACGCTGTACTCGCCTTTCCGGAGCCTGTGATCAGAGAGGATGCTATCTGCAAGCCCGAAAACTTTCTGGCCGTGGAATATTCCACGATGGTAGCCTGTGAACTTCCACTGCAACCAGGGTCCTCCATTGCAGTGGTACACTGAAAAAAATCCACATAGCGCCCAGAGCCATGTAACATAGCGCATTATTTATGGCCCCATACGCCATGTACATAGTACTCTGAGCCATGCAATATGGCTCCCAGCGCCATAATGTCAGAATCTACATAGCGCGTGGTCCCATGTTACATGGCGCAGCATTTATGGTGCCACACGCTATGTACATAGTACCCTGAGCCATGCAGTATAGCTCCCAGCGCCATACTTACATGGCGCAGAAATTATGGCCCCACACGCCATATTACATAGTGCCATGAGCCATGTAATATGGCTCATGGCACTACAATTATAACTCGCAGCCATGCTGTGTGAGAAGATGTATAAATAACAGCAAGCTTCTTGAGTATAACAGAGGATATGATATGGTCTTTGATGCAGTTGATGAAAGGTGAATTCCATCACCTATCATCAACTGCTCTATCTTCAGATGTTCAAAAGTTAGAAGGCTCGTGGCCTTTTGTTGTTGAGCCGAAGTCAGACGAGACCGCCAACATGTGGACGGCATTTGACAGCACGTCACGAAATCGCGTTGACTCGTGCTCAAAACCCACTCCGATCGGAAGTCGCACGAGCGCCGGCGGGACCGTCCCCACAATCGGGCTCGCCAGCTTTCGCCTGGGCTCGGCAAATATGCATTTTCCATATCAGATGCACTGAAAAAACACATAGCGCCAGACGCCATACTTTATAGACTTCTGGCGCCATGTACATGGTAGATTTGTGATAAAATATAGCGCCACACGCCATAGTACATAGGAGCAGACGCTATGCTTATAGCCCTCCACGCCATGTACTATAGTCCTCCACGCCATGCAGTATAGTCCTCCACGCCATGGACTATAGTTCTCCACGCCATGTGGTATAGTCCTCCACGCCATGTAATATAGTCCGCCACGCCATGTACATGGCGTGGAGGACTATAGTACATGGCGTGTAGGCCTATGTACTTTTCGCCATGTATTATGGCGTGTGGCGCTATATTTTATCACAATCCCTAAATCGACTATGTACATGGCGCCAGAAGTCTATAAATTATGGCGTCTGGCGCCATGTGTTTTCTCAGTGTACATGAGGTTCGGCCTGCCAAATCCGAGCCCCTGCCGTTCTGAGCACTGCAGAGATGATTTCCTTAGGACTCATCCTCATGCTTGTACCCATTAGTCGCCTCTTACGAGAAGCTGAGTATGGCTGTGGATGGATTGTTGCTTCACATCGAAGCAAGCCCCCACCCACAGGGTAATTCATGGTAGTAAAAAAGAAATGTTAGAAAGCAATGTAACTGTTAATTTTACCGAAATTTTCATTTTCTTGGTGATTTTCAAAGTATCTTGAATTATCCAAAATAAAAAATTTGATATAAGTTTGAATAATCGAATAAACTAATTTGCTAAAGATTTAAATCATCGAATAAACCAATTTGTTAAAGTTTGAATTTAGTGTTTGCTAATTTGCGAACTGGCAATCGCGAACACCTACAAAACCGCTCCAAACCATGGCTGAAGATGTTTTTTTGATATCTTGGCACATAAACTTCATTTTCGGAAATACCCTGCATTCTGACTGCCTAGAAACAATCATTTTGTGGATTGTGTAGTTGCGCAAAAATGAATAGTTTTTCAACGGAAAACACGAACTCATCACAACCGTGCCAAGCAAGTATGGTTTCAACTCTAGCAGCCCTTTTTACCTTGAATGAGGCTGAAACTCCATGAGTTTTCTGTTTTTATAAGGGTTTGGTCCTGCATCTGTGGCGAGTATTAATTCTGCTGAAGACTTTGAGATTTCCAATTTCGCAGCTATTTTTCTCACCGAACGCCCTTTTTTCTACGAATTTGCTCTCTTATGATCGCAATGCGTTGTTAGTACGTTCAGTGCGTGCACGTCCACTTATCTTACATTCCTTAACAAACCGTAACGTTTCCCTTTTAACGTTTAATTGCTTTATGTATGAAGTCCCGCTTTATTTCTTCCTTTCGTTGAACCCGAAAAATATCACAAGGCATCATTCCTTTAATAAATTTTTAAACAATTAGCTCCTGTACACACTCCATCGCACTCCACTATCTGAATACGACTGATACAAATCGTCTTTAGCATGTGGACTGATAACGGGACTTTTTTTGGCAAACCTATGAGAAAGAAAAGTTTTCGTTTCATATTTAAACAATAAATCACTTTTGTACTTGAATTTATAGGACACCGTGTAAATATGAATTATTAATTAAATAACTAATTTATTATATTAATTTTCTCAATGAGTAGCTAAAGTGTATTCTGGTTAGCCTTCCAAAGAAGTTTCCATTCAATCCAGCGAAGCGTATGAGGTTTATGTAAATTAGATGGTGGGGGGATGTGTAATTGAGTCTCTATTGAATTTTCCTCTAATTTGGCTTAGTCACCTAATTCCATTTTCTCTTAAATCCCGGTTGGTGACCATAGTTGGATTTGAGCCAGAGACGCCATTCATATATATTCCAGTTATATATCCACTCAACTACACGAGCTCAAGAGGAAAAAGCAATTATCTTTGCAAAAAAATGTTCAATGCACATGAAACTGCATATTTATTTCAAACTACACTACAGCATATGATAATTACACTCTAATAAATGTTTTCCAACACCGGGGACATCCTATACAGCACAATGCACAATTCTTCCGAAAGAGTTCAATTTCTCGAAGCTGAAAACAAAATAGCTTTCGAGTAGCTTCACTGAACACATCTTCATTTTATCTCTACTATAGAAAATCGTCGAGTGCTCAGATATTATACCACACTAGGAATATCCCGTCGTACAAAACGACTGCATTTGCAATTGCACATTCCCCATGGGTAGGATCGGCTCGGCGCTTGTTGAAATGATTGTGCCCGCCACAAAGTGCTCCCGGTTGCATCGATGAACGATTTTCTATCGCGTTCATACGAAAAACATTTTTAAGTTAAAATGCTATGCACTGATAGTATAAATGTGCATCCCGAGTGCAATATTGCTTTTCCTCTTCTCCCGCACTGTGCACCAAATCCAAATGTTCCTGCCACTTTCATTCGTTTTTATTTGGGAGAGGAAGCAATTTCAGACAGTTCTTCGTCTGTTCAATGCCTGGCTGCAGCACTCAACTCGCTAGCGATGGCAATAGATGGTATAAATGAGTGCATCCTTTATTCGGTGGCAAATCGTTTTTGAACGTCAGTTGTATAAAATGTATTTTCGATTTTCCCCATGTGTGGTGAAATCAGAGTGTTTGATGTAAATTTCCAGTGATTTGTTTTTATTCGGTATAATAGATGCATGTTCGAAAGCTAGAAGGGGGTTAGTTGCAGCAGATTTAAGGAAAAATGTTTGATTTCGGGATTTAACATTTACGTTTTCAAATGGCTTATTAAAATAGTAACGATTTTAAGTCCTACACTGTTTTTTTATAATTATCTTCCTTAGAATAGCGGTGCACTGAGTCGATTCTTTTAAGACACAGCACTGATCAAAGAAAAGAAGAAGAAGCCCTGGAGCTAAAAACGTTCAGTCCAAGTGATCATCGAATGCAGAAGAATTTTTTCGAACTGAACGATGGCCAGGGTTCACTAGGGCAGTGCTGTCTGATTTTTCTCAGTGCTGGACTCCCAGCTTTTGACATTTCTTACAGGTGTCGCTGGTCAGGAGTCACATTTTCATGACATATGCTGTTACAAGATGGTCGCCAATAATGGTGCTGATCAGTCGCTTGCAGTCAGTCTGCGTTTAATCGCAACTTACATCATATTGGAGCCAATCATTTACTGAACGTTTTGAATGAGAATAGGGATGCTTGCCGATCAGAAAAGGAGCAGGCTGGTCCTAAGCTTGGCCAACGCATTCGCCCTCTCATTCCCATTAATGCCATTATGACTGGAAACCCAGAAAATTCTGGTTCTTTTGTTGTTGCCTTGGCTGTTCAGGGCCTGAATACAGCCGAGTGCACACTTCGATTTATATGCGTGAGACATCAATGCTTTAACCGCCGCTTGACTGTCTGCGAACGCATATCAGTTTAGCAGCTTTTTGTCTCGCAAAGACCTCAGCTTGGAAAATACTTTAGTAATTAGGAAGCCTGAAGGCTGTTTTGTCATCTCTGATCATAAGAGTACAGTTTTGTTTATAAAGCTTCCTCAATCATCAAGTTCCAAGGACATACCCAGAACTAAACAAAAAATCAACTACTAACTCCTGCCAGATAGAGTAGCTAATAGAATATGGAATGACTTTCTGTCCAGTGATAATGTTAACACCTGTGCAAACTTAATCCACGAAGCGATATACAGTAGCATTCAAGACAGTTTACACCCAACACGGAATGCTACTTCGAAATGTCATAAACTGAAACCTTGGATAACCCTTCAATTGATTAATTCGATTAAAAGACGAAACAAGTTGGCAATTGCATGAAGGAGAAATCCGCACAATGAGCAACTAAAACATTGTTATAAAAAATATCGATATAAGCTAAATAACTTTATCTCTATAACAAAAACTAACCAAATGGAATAAAAATTTGGAAGGCAATTAATTTAGCAAGAGGAAAAAAGCAAACTTTTGTTCCAATAAATGCTATATTAACATATATAAGCAAATAGCAAAGTAAATTTTATATCCATTTCTGCAGTGTTGGAAAATGTATGGCCCAACAATTAAAGATAACCAGTCTGTAAATTTCACTACGTCCAACTATATAAACCCTGTTACTGAAAAGGAAATTATTCAAATAATAGATGAGATGCAAGGAGGATCAAGTTCAGGTTTTGATGGCATTACAGTCGAATGTCTAAAAAGAATAAAAGCACACGTAAGCCAACCCTTAGCATATGTAGCTAACTTGAGTTTTGAAACATGTACTTTCCCACAAATATATAAAAAAAAACTGTTGTTATGCCTATCCACAAAAATAAAAACAAATTAGATATCAATAACTATCGTCCGATATAATTGACTTTAAATTTCTCGAAAATTTTGGAAAAAGTTGCCAAAAGGCGGTTAGTCGCATATTTGGACATGCTTCTTCACTTCATCAATGAGAAGCAATTTGGTTTCAGAGCAGAGCGCAGTACGCAAGATGCAATTGGTCAATTGTCTACCTTAATCGCAGATTCACTAGATAAGGGAAGCAAGTCTCTGGCAGTTTTCTTAGATCTTACTAAAGCATTTGATTCTATTCCACACGCACTTTTGATACTTAAATTTCAGTCCAAGGTGGATAAGATGGATCCAAAGAGTGAAAATAGCAGAAACACAAAGTACTGACTTTGGAGTACGGTGTTCCACAAGGAACAGTTCTTGGGCCTATCCTCTTCCTTATTTACGTAAATGATATTTTCTCACAGCACATAAATGGCCATCTAATATCATTCGCTGATGACAAGATTCTGTTCGTGAAGGATAATGATTGGGAAGGAGTGAAGGTAAAACATTGCTAAAACAACTGTCTCACTCTAAATATTCTGAAAACTAATTACATAGCTTTCACTATGACGCGGCGAGGCCTACTTCAAAATCATGGCATAAGCATTCACTCAACTAGTTGTGGGTCATTCTGTCACAATTGACCAACACTTGAAATGGGACCACCAAGTACAAACCTCGATAAATAAGCTAAGAAAGTTGATACCGCTTTGCTTCGAAGTTCGACCTTTTCTAAATGTAAAAGCCTTACGATCATTTTATTTTGCTTTAATCCACTCAGTACTGCAATATTCAATCATCGCTTGGGGCGGAGCATCGCAAAGTGCGCTTAACGCTCTAAAAAAATTTCAAAAGACGTTGATAAAAATATTAGTAAAAAACCCTCGCCACTATAGCTCGGAACAATTGTTTCTCTGCTTAAATGTTCGTCCAAAAGACAAAATTTTCAAATTAAACCTCTTGATACAGACCTTCAAGGATGTAGTAGCTAACAAAATTTGAATTAATACCAATGCAACTAAAAACGGTACCGATGATACACTCATCCTCCCAAATCGTATAACCCATATGGGTCAAAACCATTTCACGTATGTGGGAATTAAATTATTCAATACATTGCCAAGGGAAATAAAAGCAATACGAGATCTGAAAAAATTTAAGGGCGAAATTAAAAAAAATTATTGAACTAATATATCTGTTAAACCTATGCCTGTTTCTTTTCCTATTTTATTTATCTTTATTTTGTTAAATTTATGCGTCTAATATTATATTTTTTCCTATTTCTTTTTGGACTATTTAGCTTTTATTAATTATTTGTATGTTGATAAGATAGTAAGAATATTTAGTTATTTTTGGATTACTTTACTTTTATTATGTCATATTTTGTGTTTATGAATAAAAAAATTGTTAGCTGACTCCTCACCCCTAACACAAGGTTTAAACCTTAACAGGGAGAGTAGTTCAATGGATTTTATATGATATCAATATTATGAAAATAAACGCACTATTCTAAAAAAAAAAACTCTAGCGCACCTGAACCGCTAGAAAATTGTCTTTGAGTGACAAAAAAGTGTGGAAAGACGTAATACACTGTTTTGTAGAATCATATCAACCATTCCTTATCCAAAGCAACAAAACTCAACTATAACACAAATGATGAAAATGTTCAGTGCTGGTAACACATTCCGAACGAAGCAGCAATAAGTTTACCATAACAAGCTCATACTTAAATCAACTTATCCTTTGAATTTCGTTCTCATCACAGGATTTCATCGAAAGTTTCAGCGGTTAAACGTTGTTTGCGGAAAATTTAAAAATTGATTCCTTATTTCTATTGCAAATGCTTTGCATATGAGAACGTATTTTGAAGCATCTGTTGGTGCAATATTAACGAAAATGGCACATTGCTGGTTAGCCTGTGTCAGCAGCAAAGCAAAATACATACCAAATCTGCTTCACGTTAAGTTAAACCCAACCAGTAAATTTCGTTTCGATTGAATCACTGCGCTGGAAGGTATACGGGTGAACAGAATTTTAGAAGTTATAGGGAAAAAAGCTTTATTTTGCTGAGCAAATTTGAAAGATTTATGAGACAAAAATCACCACAGCTGCCAGCCCTATACTAATTTTTCAACCAAATTTTCACCAAATGTTACATAGAGTAACATCCAAGTATTGTGTAAATTTTGTTAAAATCTGATGGCTGAATCGGAAGTTATAGGCCAAAAAGATGTTTTTTTTTTCTCAGTAGTTTTTCAAGATGGTACCACTGCCACAGGGTTGCGCGCATTTCAAAATCACTTCTATCAGACCTGGTCCTGGCTAATACCAACATATCCTGTAAATTTCATTATGATCGGATTATCCGGTCGTCAGTTCTCGTGAACAGAACTTTCGACTGCTGAAAATAGAGGTAATTTGGTGTTGGGTTGCCGTTCTTATGCAAATCGGAATGTTGAAAATTTTATCTTGAGATGAAGGACAAAGGATAAAATTTATCAAAGATCAAAAGATTCAAAAATTTTTCAGGAAGGTCAATGATTTGAAGGATTTTTTTTCAGCAGCCTGCCACAGCTACAGGGTTACCCGCTTTATGCTGAAAATCTATATGTGCCAAATTTTAGTCAACATCAATACGCTCTGTAATTTTCACGATAATCCATTGTTTTTCTTACAAGTAATGACAAATCAAAATTTGAAAAAAATTCCTTGCCTACTTTTAGGCACCCTGCACCCACACACGGCTCAAAATTTCCAATTTTTTGTCATAGACAGGCTTAAAACATAATTAGTTTTCATTCCCAATACTTTTCTTTAACAAAAATTTACACTGCTTGGAAATATAGGAGCTCCTCAAAATTCACTAAAACGCTCGCCGCCGCCAAAACGTTTAGTATATCTGAAATTGAGAAAGTCATGAGCCTACCTACTATATACATCTACGTTCTCCGAAAATTTCAGCTCAATCGGATCGGCCACTCCAGAGATTATCTCCCTTAATCATTTTGCTGATATATATATATATATATATATATATATATATATATATATATATATATATATATATATATATATATATATATATATATATATATATATATATATAAAGAAATATGAATTTTCGGCGAAACGAGTTTAATACTATTGTTCTTCGAACATTAGTAAAAATATCGCGGTCTGCAGAGTATGTTGCAGACCTTACTCCTGCAGTTGTTTTGGATAAGTTGGCGTAAATGCTAAGAGCTGCTGTGCACATTTGCTGATTTCATTCCTGACTATCTCCTACAGCCGCTTCAATCCTCAATCGAAGCAAAAAGTTGGGACCAAGTTGTCAGCGCTTTCTACGTACCCCTGCTCAATACTGCTATGACCAAACAATCTTGACTCGTAGCTTTCTGAGTCCTTGAGCATTGAGCCAACGAAATCGTTTTTAATAGTCCTAGCAGCTTTCACGACGGAACCTCTAACGAAGCAAGACATTCAATGAAGCAAGACATTCAATGTCGAGGAAGGGGTCATAGCTAAGCCATTTGTAATGCAGAGAGCCGCCAACCGCAGAGCTCCGTTCGCCATGTCAACAAATGATTGTTTTATCAATTGCTGATTAGGCCCCATGGGCAAAGTGATTCTTAATTTATTTCACATCTCATCCTCAAATTTCCTGTCAGTCATTAAATATTGAATTGCAATTACTGAGCAGCGAGGAAAAAGAAAAAAATCGAATTCAAGAAACTATTTTGAGATTATGGGTTTCAAATAGATTTGAATATCATTCGCTGATCAATTCGAACAAACATGTAACATTCCAAAAATATTTTCACTTCTGATTTAGCTCAACTATATGAATCAAAAATATTAAAATTAGCAGTGAGCACACCGCATGGATTCAAAAATTTAGCCAATTGCAAAGCATCTTTCAAATTTGTTTCCCTCTAAAATATAATCTGAAGAAATCATGGTTTATTGGTTGGATAAAAATATTTTATTTATTGTAATTTTTTGAATATTGGTCAAATACACCAAACAAACTAAAAACTGAATTATTCTCCAAAAGTCTATCGTATTTCTTATCGACAAAAACAATCACTCGCAATCATTTCACTACAGTCACCAAAAAGATTAGATACATTTAGGAAATAGCATCAAATGACAACGACAAATGCACAATGCACATCACTAAAGCGACCAGACCAGAAAAAAAAAGATTAATGGCCCTTTAAGACTGTCACACATTGTGAAACACGAACAACATTGCCATTCACTTAATAGCCCAAAAACCGACAATGTCATTCACATAAAATGCAACTAAAAAACTGACGCTGACTCTCTTTTTCGACAGTTATAGAGCTACGATGCGACGCGACTCTACAAACAAAACGTCCCCGGAGTGTGTTCTCTCAATGGACAAGTTAAAAGAGCCCACAACAACATCATAACTTTATTTAAGCGTAATTTAACTCGACCGTAATGGAACCATTTGATGGTCGTCGGCACTGAAACAATAATAAAAAAGAATAGTCTTTCACCTCGAGCTGCACGCATTTACTATTGTATATGTGCTTTACTTACGGACGAACATGTGGCCTCGATGAGTGGGCCATAGCTCGTAAAATGAACACCCTCCGACCGGCCAGTAATGTGTTGACCTTAAAAAATCAACCCCCAGCTCGAAAAAAACAGGACATGAAGCGTTACGAAACTATTAACATTTGTTTTACGTGTCATTTTCATATAATTCATCTAATCTTTTATTACGCACGTATCTTTCCTGATATGCATTTCTACTAATCTGATAATTGTGCATGCAAAACGATTGATTCGAATCAATCTTACATTTTTGACATAACAACGAAATCATTTTTAATAGTCCTTTGAAATCTTTTAATTCCTTTTTGTACCTCTTGGTGATAGCTCAACTTGCCTTCCCATTTCCGTTCACCTTCGAATGCATCATTCACTTAACCTCCATTATGAAACTTACTACAGTATACAAACTATCATCTCGCATTTCACTGCACTGCACAATATGACACTGACATAAACATCTTTCGCGTTTGCCTTGTCGTTAAATGAAAGGATAATAAGATCGAGAGAGTACACAAAAAGTCGTCAAAGGACATGCTGCCATCGACACAATGATGCAGGGACGTGAATGGTGATGATGCGGCGGTAAGAGTGATGGGAATAATAATAAATCTTGTAATATGATAATTGTACCTACTGTTTAGGTGCTATTTCGAGTGTCCTTTATGTCGGCTCTCCGTTTTAATCCAATCAAATAGCAATTCAATCAGGTCGAGTATAGGTCTGGGTTTTTTGTGCAGTCGTAACTTGACGCTCTTTGATTCTTTTGCTATTAAGGAATTGTGTCATGCGCATAGATTTCGAGAAGATAAAATTTCCAGGATACAAATGTGTGACTCATAAATAAAAAGATTATTGCATAAGTGCTTTTAGTGTACTTGAAATGTTAAAGAAAATGTAGAGAGTGAATCTTGAGAAATTATCTGTAAGTAGGAGTACGTGTCCGCAGACGATTTGAAGTCGAAGTTAATCGTGTCGGTACATGCCCACACTGGGCGCTAAAATTTATTTGGACTAAAAGTGTCTTTTATTATTAAATGTCACCATTGAAAATTACTTCAATGCAGTATTTGATCTATTGAGAAGTTGTTTGCACTCATAAGTGCATATCGAATTTCACTACTTGAAATCCAAACAAAGAAGTTTTGTTTTCGAAAGTTGTGCAGACCCATACTTTAATCATTGACCCATTCCTAATGATCCATTCCTAGATTTTCCTACAAAACTCAAACATTCCAATGTAGCGAAAATTAAAACTTCAATCGTACCCAATGCCGTTTTGGGCGCCACACACCACTCGTACTAACACCCGCCGAAAAACGAAACACTCAAAAACAAATTCCATTAATAGCTAGAAATCCTCTTTCATTTTTATAAAATAAAAGCCACCGTTTTTATTAAAAAATCCCTTTAGTAATTTCAGAAATTGAAATATAAAATCTCTGCACTGAATACCGCAAGGAATATAAAAATAAAAAAGAAGATAAAGTGCACGAGAGTGAGAGAAGGTATGAAAATCCATTACTCTGGCTCTGACTACGAAACGTAGCATCATCTCGAAGGGCTAAGGTAGTACCTCTACTCCCTTCATACGAGTTGGATTTGGTGGCGCGGCCGACTAGCGAACGTTTTTGAAATCAACCACTCAGAGATAGCATGTATAGTATCGCTGTTTTGCAGGCTTCATTGTACAGGATTATTTCTTTTATTTATTCTGATATCCCTGGATGTATAAAAAAAAAACTTGGTGGAAAGTTTAATAAGCAAAAATTTCAGAGAACTAGATTCTGCTTTTATGCCCATAAATCCTTGACTCCCCGAAAAAAAGCGTAGGCAGTTGAATTACGGCACCAGTCGTTTCGCATCGTGACCAATGTGTGTTTCATGTAGCAGCAGCAATAGCGTTACCGGTGCAAGTATGGCAGATTGGATTCGATGCATATGAGTACGTGTAGGATTTTTTTGTTGTTGCATGAAGTGGTGTTTGGAAGTTATGTGGACAGAGGTAAGTGACTTTAGTAGATTTATGAAAACGAAGATATATAAGAATATGAATGACAGATAAATGTGACTAGGATGAAATTTTGATGAAGTAAGATCTGAAAATATGGCTCAGCAAAAAGGTTCTTGATCTAAATATTGTTTCAATGCAAAGTTAAAGACTGAAGTATATAAATTCACACAATTTTAAGGGTGGAATATACAGAAATTTGGGATTTTACTAATTAAATCATTATTTATGAGATTTTTTATCAGCCTAGTTATATACAAAAAAAGCTTTGTTTAACTTAATGCCGGAGGTGGCCCTGAAATAGCTGAAGAGATAGAATCAGCATGTTCCAACGTACAATTAAAAAAGCATGGATGACAAGAAACCGGTACCACAGGACGAAGGCCAGTTGTTCATACTCTAGATCTACAAGGAATCTGATAACCTGCTCTTCTGGCAATCGTTTTGGCAAGATGGGGCTAGGTAGTGTTTACCTGCGTATGAGTAAGTGACACCCAAAAGATGGCGATGCCAACACTTTGGGGACCGGTAATAACGTGGCGCTGATTCAGGAACCTTGGATCTCTTTAGAAGGCCGGGTTGCTGGCCTGACGAAGAACTATTCTGCTTAGGAAAAATATTCACGCTTATGGTCATCTATAATAAGCACGGATGACCTGGACGTCGTTACATGTGGGGGGACATAGAGGACATAGTAGACATGGCATATGACAGGGCCGCATACCTGCCTTTCGTTTATATGCTCACCACTCATCACTACAAAATTTTGGAGCAGACGCCGACGAGAATCACACCATCTGCAGCAGCAATGATATTAACCAAAGAGGTAAGGTTTCGTTAATATCCTTGCTGATCAGTTTTATTATAATTTACAAAGGAGAGCTCTGAGAAAAAACTGCTAGACATCACTCTACACAATGGGTCAAACGAAGAATAGATAGATAACGTAAGGGTCCTTCAAGACCCATCAATCTCTGATCATTTAAACATTGGTTTGAAATTCAGTTCAACCTACAATATTCGGCAATTTTGCGATCCCAGGAACATAAACTGGGAGAACTTCCAACGAAAACCAGCCGACGGCTTAGGTACCGCCAGGATTGAATGTGCAGCAGATCCGGAGGTAGCAGTTAATAAACTCACGGAAAAACTCTTGAAAGCTTTTGAACGCTTCTGCCGCAAAGTTGGTCCTAAACGCAACCTTAAGCTACCGTGGAGGAATAAGGAATATGACTTGACTACTTTTTTATAATTCTTTTATTATTTTTCAACATATCTTCCATGAAACTGAATTCTTTAGACCAATGTTTTTCAGGGACCTTTCATACCATTATTTTTTTTTTAATTTCAAAATACTGAAAACCAGAGACTTTGACTTATCACCTAGATAAAAAATCTTTCATTGCTGAGGTGGGATTTTAATTAAGGAAATAAAAAAGAAGTTACACGGGGCCAAGTTGGGGGAATATGCTGGATGATCAATTATTTCGTATCGTAGTTCATTCAATTTAGTCTTTGTTACAGTGGACATGTGAACTAAAGTTGGGCGTTATTTAACGTAACACGTTAAATAACGTAGTTCCAAATCTCTAACATGTTCTTAATGGAACATGTTACTGTAAACTACATGTTATTTTTAGAACGCTTTACTCATATCAAAAACGAGTAACGTCCAACGAAACGCTTGAAAAATCATAAGCGGCCTCAAAAGCATGCGACAATCGTTTCGGTATTTGGCCTCTTCTTTATTGTACTTGTTCGCCAGCTCGTAGCGGCAAAGGAAGAGGAAAATTCATATTTTTTAGCTTCACTAGCGATGATTTGAACAGGAACGCACAAATACACGACGTTGAGTAAACTCGATAGACAGTTTGGAACGCTCTGTAACATATTAGTTACAGTGCGTTATATTGGAACGCGCAACGTGTATGATAACACACGCTGCGCGTTCCAATATAACTCACGGGAAGAACATCGTTCCAAAAATAACATGTTACTGGAACATGCTACTTGTCGGAGAACGTAACGCTGGAACGTGTTACTTATGTTTATAGTTCTTTCCCATCTTTAATGGGAACACGAGCCTTATTGTGAAGGAATAAGAATTTATTTTGTCGAAAACCAAGACATGTTTTTTTTATTGCAATGTCCAAACGGTCCAATAGGTTTGCGTAGTACTCCTCTTTTTTAGTTTTCTTTCTTCTAGAAAGTTGATCATGATAGTCTTCTCGCTACCACAAAAAACAGTGCTCATTATCTCGCCGATAGAATTATTTTCGTTTTCTTTGGAACCGGTTTCTCCTTCAAAGTCCTTTGCATTGTCTGCTATTTCATTTCAGACGTGTACTAGTTAGCCCCATTACAAATCGCCCCCTAAAAAATCCTTAAAATTCCAGGGATACTTTTAAAGCCATGCTGTTGACATTAAAACTCGTGTGTAGTTCTGGTCAGCCGTGTGCAGAGACGGCGCCTAACAGGCACTTAAGTTTCTCATATCCAACTCGACTGTTCAAATATGAAGCACCCACTGAGTTGAAATGCCTATAATCATAGTAGTTTCACAATGTTTGACCCAAACTTATTAAAATAAATTATAACTGGAATCATAACATTTGACCAGGTAAACCTGCCCAAATCTCAAGAACGAGAAAATCTCGGTGATATGGTGAATCAAACATTAACAGTTAAGCAAGGACACTTCTGTTTCAAGAACAGGTTTTCGAATAAAATATTATCAAATATAAATAGCTTTAAGTGCTTGAAATCATGCAAACGTTGTTTAATTACTCATGTACCTTGCATAAAAAGCATTTGAATATTATATTTTTGATTTACTATACTATTATTATTATTATAATATATTATAATAATAATAATATAATAAATATTATATTATATTATTATTGTTATATTTATTATATTTTTTTTGAATTAATTTATTCGACATTAATTATTGTCGTACTTATTATACAGAGGAGCCTCGGTTTACGTCGCTTTCGGGACCGGGAAAACGCGACGTAAATCGAAACGACGTATATCGAATCCAACAGAAATGTTGTCCATGGAAATGAAATCTTGTCCCGCAGAACGATTTTTAATTAGTTTTAGCAGGTACATGTGTATGTAGCATGTATGCGCATACTTGAAATGCTGTTATATGTCTCTTTAAAATAATTTATTTTATATCATTTATTTCTACGGATTTATGTCCTCATTTTCAGTAAGAACTACTTCATCCATTTCCGATTCCACAGAATTTTGCTGTTGTCTTGAAGAGCACAGTTGAAAATACTTCCACATTTGCGGCTGAACAACTGATGTTCTTTGTTTTATTTTAAGTTCTTTGTAAGCTCTAAGACTCTTATTTACACCCTCGCAAAATACTCTAAATCTCTCTTTCTCCGGGTCGCAAGACTCAAATATATTTACCGCTTGATCGAAGAAGTTAAAGGCTTGAGACATTTTTTCTAATGTTAATGTGCAGCTCTGGTCTTCAACTTGTGTTCTTCGGATTCTGCTGATCGCTCAAATATTCGAAAAGTTCTTCGGTAGATAAGGGTGCTGTTTTTCATTACAAGTTAAAAAATTTTCCACATCATATTCGGAAAAATTACTCTCGACATCCATTCCCATAATTTCTTTCCGAATTTGCTCAAGCTCGACATTTTCGAAATCCGTTTCTACCTCTGGCAACAATTTTTTCCAAACCAAAGGAAATTCGCAGATGTGTTCATGCACAAAAAATATATATAGAAATTTTGCCGCCGCAAATCGAAATTTCCTCGACGTACATACAACATAAATGGAAACGACTTAAATCGAGGCCCGCCTGTATTGTTGTGTTGTTCATGAAGCACAGTTAGTGGGTTCTTAATTCCCAACGTATTTAAAATCAAAACAGTTTACTTTCGAAAATAAATTTTATTTTGATTCAGAACACACTTTTATTTGAGTTCACGTTTGAAAAACGTTCACGTACATAAAACTTTCACAATTATATAAATATAATAATAAATATAATAATTCGCTGCTCTTCCCCTGGTTCACTAGCGCAAACTAAACTGCCTCAATTCGTCGAAGGGGACGCATATAAATAGGTGCCCGTCGAATATATCGAATAGCCTAGACCATTTTCGAAGACACTTGTCTTAGTTTCTTTCTCAATAGGTGGTTTCACTCTGTTTTTGATTGATTGCTTGATATGAATGTGTCGAGATCGAAGGTTCGATCCGAGACACGCAAACTCAACATTTTACTCTTGAAAAAAGTAAAACGGTTTGGCTTAGAATTTTTTTATTTACCACAACTTCAAAAATAATTTCTTTTTAATAATTTTCTTCACATCGATACTTCAGCGTCATCCTCCGTTGCATAACCACCCACATACTAATCGATTTTTCCAATAAATCAACTCCTTAAAAAAAAATATTATTGCTCCCAAAATTACCATTAATTACAAGCTACTTGAACTACCTCTGCATCTCAAGAAAAAAAATATTTCAAGATTAATTTTTCTTTTAACTCATACAATAGCTCTCTGTATTGAGCAATGAAAAGGATATGACGGGCAAAAAAAAACTCAGCCCTGCTGCATCAGAAAATTATTGTAACGCGCCGTGTCAGAGTGCTACCCTGACGCTATTGCCATGAATGTTGATACCTTGTACCTACACAACATCACAAAAAATAATAACCATGGAAGAATCCTTCGAGCCACTACTCCTACCGCTGTGCTGCTGTTCTAGCTTTTGTAAAGCTATTACGCCTGCGGCTAAATTCACGTCCTTTCTGCAGCAATTGTTAACGTAGCCTCGGTAACAAAATATGCAGGTTCGGAGAGACAGCGATGTTACGAGGATCTGTAGAAATGGGAATGCTGAATTAAAAAGTGTAACCAAAAACTATTCTTCAGTATAATCCTTCTCGTTCAGGATCATGAGTTTTCAGCTAAAATTCAATTGAAGGACAATTATAAAGCTAAAGTTTCGATAACAAAACTGCAAATTTTCAGACTCGATTTGAAACTTATAACCACTTTATGCTCAATATCTTACGAAACAAAATATCTGCAAAATTTTGCCGCAACTACTGACAAAGTTCTCACCGTATCAAAACTCGCTTAAACCGCTGCATATAAATACACATCAACACAAAAACTCATTCAGCATCCAAATAGATTATAATTTCGAGCAACTCAGCTTCTGTCCTCCGGTTATTGAAAACGTTCAAAAAGAAATAGAAACGTTAATGGCTGCAGTAGCGCTAAAATGACAAAAGGATACCAGAGCGCAATGGTGAGGCGTCACAGTGAAAAAAAAATTGCCAACAGGATTATAGCCTGAAAACAGGACTTGGGCGGATTTTGAAACATCAGGATATCATGTCGTACACTTTGTGTTGAACACCGAAAGGCGGAACTGTACCTGGTGACAATCGACGTAAAATTACAGGTTAGAGTCGGTGCCAGGCTGCGGCAAAACAGGAAACGAAATTATTTCACATAATTTGATGAGTATTGAACATTAGTTCCCTCCAGGCCAGCTATTCTAACGCAATCACATCTGAAATTTGACTCGGAGGTAAATGAGCGAGTGAGTGCTGAGAAGTTCGAACAGAGCCCGTTCTGCATGTTGGCTGCTGGACAACAAAACGGAGAATTGAATCTTCCATTGTGAAGGATCGTTTGCTTGAAGTGTTAATTTAAATTAGGTTGGCTTTATGCCTTGTTTGGCTAATAAATAAAATAAAATAAAATAATCAAGTCAATTTCGACAACATCGGAATGGGAATTAACGATATACTCACTTTCAGGGAATTTGCATACACCATAGGAAATTTGCGTGATTGATGACTCTGAAAGCATTTTGTGATAGTGAAATTACTGTTCAAACTCGAGGGAGTGTGATTTTCGTTTGTTTCTCGGAGGACGAAGCCTAAATTGAAATGGTATTCAGATTTTATAGTCAGAAATTGATTTCTATACTTAGCAAAAGGCTGAAAATGTATCGCACTGAAAGAAAAATCTTGGTAAAACCAACAATTTTCCTTAGTTGTTTTTGCGTCAACTACGGGCTATAATTAAAACAACCATAAAAAAATAGTTGATTACTTTTATGCACCATGACGCGTGGTTGATAAACAACGTCCGTGGTGCAAAAAAAGTAAGCAACCACAAACAATGGTATTCCAACCATTGTTTGTGGTTGCTTACTTTTTTTTCCATACATATTACGAAATATAGGCAGGGGAGGCGTGAATGCCGCAGTTGAATTTGGTGAATCACAATGCACTGACAATGCCGCTGTCAATGCAACCAAGGCACCAACCAAATTCATTTTTTTTTCTTTTGTATTGCTAAATGCTGTTGTGCGAGGATTAGGTTGGCTTATCACAATACACATCAGCCATCGCTTGTCTATTCCACCAGACCATTCAACCTAATTCAAACATATTTAATTCAACCTAAAGGTGATGCCAACCTATGGTAGGTATCACCGCTAGCGGTGCGGCAAAATTAGATATTTGGCAAATTCTGCCGCTGCCGCAAATTTGGCCGCAGCTATTGTGCGCGTTACCATACAAAACAGTGCATTCTAATTTTTTGACTGCGCTTTGCCGCAGCCCAATGCTATGCCACAGCGGAAAACGCTGTATTGTGAAGAAAATAGCGTCGTACAAGGTAATATAAAGGCTTCACTGCATAACATGCATATGAATTATATCGAACAGCAAACCGAACACAATTTTGCCATGTATCATATGAAACTTCTATGATAGAATAGGAGCATGAGTATGAGGAGTATGAAAAATCAATAGTTTGCCTTAGTTGTTTTTGCATCAACTAGGGCTATAGTTAAAACAACCATAAGAAAATCGTTGATTACTTTTATGCACCATGACGCGTAGTTGATAAACAATTTCATTCGGAGCATGAAAAACGTCCAAATGTTGAAACCATTCTACTTTGCGTAGAATAATTCCAAATTACGTTTGCTGAAATCAACTATTGCGAAGTTGTTTAAGTACCATTAAAACTGTTGATAATTCGAAACGTTGAAGTTTTGAGTGAATTGATGAATATTTTTCTATTTATCAACTGTTCTTCGTGGTTATGAAACAATTAAAACAGTTGCTTTCATGAACGTTGTGATATTTTTTGTATAACCAGAACCAACTACTTTTATATCGTTAAATTAACTATATTAACATAGTAAAAATAACTATTTTCCGTAGTTCGTTTAACGATTTTGAATGAATCGTTGCAATACTATTAAAAATGGTTGAATCAACCAAGAGTTTTTCTTTCAGTGCGTAAAAGTTTGTAAATTTTACGAATTAAGTGTGAGATTATTTATTTTTATGTACAGAACTCGAATCATAAAATCAAAACCTGGCAGAACAAAATTGTCGACGTAAAATATGTTTTGAAACCTGAATTGTAGAAATAATAAACACAAGGATTCTACGATAAATTTTCGATTTGGATTAGGTACCATTTGGGTAATGCTGTTATTTTTATTGTATTTTAAATGAGAATCGAAACCTTAGCCTATCGAATTTTTGTCAATCATAAGAACTTGCCGTCTTCGAAAATTCAACGAATTTCACGAATAAACTTTCCCCTGTATTTTTATCAAATCAGTAATAGAACTGGATGGATGAAACGTCGTTTGGGAATATCATCGTTTGGCTCTAGAACATCTTGGAAGCATAGGTTGCGTTAAACGATTGGATTAACAAAGGAAGTACTCACATTAATTATAAGAATCTGCAACCTCATCAAAAGTCCATTTCAAAGCACCATCA
This sequence comes from Nemotelus pantherinus, assembly GCA_963978885.1. Taxonomy (NCBI): domain Eukaryota; kingdom Metazoa; phylum Arthropoda; class Insecta; order Diptera; family Stratiomyidae; genus Nemotelus; species Nemotelus pantherinus. The sequence goes on from OZ022265.1 coordinate 11,324,885, forward strand.
AGAATTTTAAATTTTTGTGGATACATTGTGGCCACCATTGGACTAACTATATTCGACTTTAGATAGACCCACTGGTTATCGCAAAAAACAAAGGTCATTCAAACAGTGATTGCGAAGAGAATCATACAAAATTTGATTTTATCCAAGAGGTTCAAATTTTAGCATTTGTTCCGACTGAAATATTTGGACTATAAAAATATTTTTGTATGTCACTTCGTCCTTTTACATAAGATAGAACCAATGTACTTTTTACATTAGATAGTCCCAAATTGTGGAAATTTGGATAAAGCAGTGTTACTGGTAAGTGAATACTATAATTTTGGTTTTAATTGACCTCAGTATCTGAAGTGCGTTCGCGAGGAAATTTTAGATTGAAGGTAATGCAATGTAAAGCTAACAAAAGCTCTCAAAAGAAAACAGGAATACAGTATGTGAGTTTTCTAAAAATTTATTCTTCGTCTAAGATCATGTACCACTTTGTTCCGATGTCGAAACTCATAGGATTAGAATGTTTCTAGGGTTATGTGAATAAAATATTTGGTGCTTATTTTCATTATAGGATGCTTATCATATGAAAACTTGATGACAGCATCTCCTAGTACAAAAAATGATGAAAATGTTAAATGCTGGCAACATTTTACCAGCGCTAACACCAAAAGTCTATCACAACTCTTTCACGTCAAAGTCAACGCACCCTGTGAATTTTCGTTATGAGCTTGCGAAGGGGGTATAGTGAAACGCATATTAGCAAATATCAGCGTCTCAGAAAAACGCGTTGGAGTCCCGTTGGATCAAGGCGGGCTGGGTGTATAAATATGTGTGTAAAAATATAACTCAGTAAAAGGCTTAGCTTTGTATACATCATGAAGGATTTCCAAAATGAATGCGATCGGACAGAGTGCTCCCATAAGTATGCTGCAGATGTTCATATCGTCAAAAATTTCAACAAAAAACCTCGCTACTAGTTCTGCAGGACAGATACCTCAAAAGACGCTCAAAATATAGCCGGTAAGAGTATATGTCCAATTTGTAGAAAGGTGCAAGCTTACAAGGGGCAAGCGCAGGTGATCCAGCTTTAGCTAAACTATTGCGAGACTGCCTAAAATATGCTGACACTTACGGTAAGAGAGAAAGACGTTCAAACCGCTCTTACAAAAGAGCCGTACAAACCCGGCAAAGCAGCACCTGCGTATGCGACCTCACTAAAAAAGTGGCAATATGAACTTGTGGAGTATTGGCGTTTCAAGAAGTAAGCACTCTGTTTTGTAGCAAATACATATTGGCCGAGTCCAGGCCAAAGCAGGTGAGCCCGAGCGTGTGGACGGCCCAAACAAGCGACTTTGACAGGACTCGCCGGCGCTAGTGCGACTTCGCTTTGGAGTGAGTTTTGGACACACGTCAAAGCGATTTCGTGACGACCCGACACATGCCATCCACAGGCTGGCTCACAAGCAGTTGACCTGTCCTTGGCCAAAATGTATTTGCTACATTAGAGGGACTCATTTGAGCTTAAGTAAATGACGTACTTTCTACAGCTATTACACCCTTTCTAGCTGGACATCCGAAAGATTCCAATGTATGTTAAATGATGTTGTGGACGATGTAATAGGTAAGTAATCGGCCGAGTGAAGTAGCCAAACAAAGATTACGAGAGAACGAATGCTTCTGAAAACCTTTGCGCCTCTCAATCTGGACCTCTAATACCACGACAGGAAAACCACTTTTAGAAAAGCCGGTAGAGGATAAATTATCGACATAACTCTTGTAAGCCCATGTCTTCCAGTTGTCATTTCGTCTAGCGGTGATGTTTGACATCAAACATCATAACGAACAAAGAAGACGACGAGAAAAATTATCGGGTCCCAGGTAGAGAGCAACATCTTTCGACCAAGGAACGTTTGATGAAGTAATCAGCTCATGCTCCTTTGCCATACAATCCGTGGAGCAAACAACACACGATCTCTCGATGAAACCAGCATGCGATAAATCCAAGTCTCGCTGTGTAAAGACCAGCACGCTACTAGTAGACCAATAATATCTGATTGCTGCGGTCGGACAGTCTGAAAACCAGTTGGAAGGTTCAACGGGCCAGAGGCAGACCAGACTTCAATGATCGTCACTCGTTAAAAAGAGGAATCAAAAATGCCGCTTTTAGATGGAATTCCAAACGTATCTTTAAAGCTGGAATGCGACGAAAACCGAACATATTAGTGGAAGCCTTCCAACAATGCTTGGACGAAAGAGCATGAGGCTGCAAAGACTTGTACTTTTACCTAAGGGCAGCAAACCTCCTGGCGAACTATCATTATATCACCCCATATGCCAAATGTACTTCATGGATAATGCCTGTATTGCATTATTTGCAATCACCTACTGCCAAAAAAGGTTTTCGCAAAGCACAAATAGCAACCGATGCAATTAAGGAAGTCTTAGAAATTGCTGCAGGTGCCATTGCTGGTGACAGATGGAAATGGACGGAGAAAGAGCACGGAGCTGTGATCGCATTTGGTGCGAAGAACGCCTCCTCGAACTAGGAGTACGAAAGAAGCTCTTTTATTTTTTACATTATATCAAGCCACTTCCAGGATAGAAAACTTATATTGGAGAACATCAACGCGGGTGTTCCCCAAGGCTCTGTAATGGAGCCACTCCTGTGTTAAATAATGTATGAAAAAATGTTGAGATGTAGCAAAAGTAACAGTGGCTGAACATATCCATCAATTTGAAGAGGCTACGAACACTCTTATTGGTCAAATTAAAATAAGGATGGACGCCGCCTCCCTGGACCTTGCCGAGTAATGTCGAAAGGCAGTCCCGTGAGAAGAAGGTTGAAGCGGATGGTATGTGTTTTAGTACATAGATGCTTCCGCAAATCTTGCATACCTCTAGCCCGGGTCTCACACTCCACAGCGGGCGCCACCACAAAAAACACCCTATGAATTCTGTTTTTTTTTAATTCGATGACTGCATCGGAAATTACAGGGATATAGATTTTTGTCGTTGCCGTATGAGAAATTTTTACTACTTGGCAATTTTTAACATTTGGTATTTATTTGTCTTGTAGAAGTTTATCATCTGAAAATCAAATGGTAGAATATGTTAGTGCGAAAATAACAAAACCTATGGTGTTGGCATTCCTTAGCGTACACCAAAGCCAAAAGTAACCAAAATTGCTTCTGGTTGAGGCCCATTCACCCTGTGAATTTTGTTTTTCTTATGACTGCATTGGATGTTATAGAAATGTCGGGATTTCAACATTTTTGTAATTTAAACATTTATCGTTGATTTTCATTGCAATATCATTTTAATAGTAGCATCTCTTAGTAAAAAAAATGACAAAAAAACCTGCAAAAATTACCATAGCTGGCAACTCTATTATATTTTTTCAACCCAGTTCCTGCCAAACTTCGTTTATGATGAGGTTCAATCACTGTGTGAATTTTCTTTTAACTTGACTGCATTGGAAGCTATATGGAATAGCACTTTTTTTGTGATTTTCCCAGATGATACCATTACCATAGGGTTGCCCGCATTTTTAAATAACTTCTCTCATACCTATTTCTAGTCCAAACCAATAAATCTGTGAATTTGATATTGAGCTGATAATCCGATTATCTTGACCAGAAGTTTTAAATGCTCAGTAAGTAGGTAATTTAGTGAAGAGTTGCCGTTTTAGTGCGACGCGGATTTTCGATAATTTCAATTCCAGTATTGACAGATTTCAATGTCTATTTCAATGCGAATTGTGAATAATTGTATTAATGTTTCTTATTCTTTAAAACCAGTATTTCAACCACCACTTACCATTTGTCCAACTATCACCAAAATTTGAAATAACTAGTTCCAGTTTCACAACATAAGATAAAATTATCATCATTAATTAATTCTTGCATCTAGCTGAATAAAATGTCCTTGATGTGCTCGAATTACTTCATTTGAATGAGAATATCCAATTAGTTTTCACAATTACATCAAATGATCAACTTTTCATTTCATAATTCCACCCATTTTCAGTATCTTGAACAAGTTACTCTAATCATCATTAAAAAGTAGCATTCGCACCCCCTCAGGATATTCACGACTTGCCTCTTAAACAACCAAATTAAGTTATAATTCGTGTAAACATCAAAATTGACTTAACGCTAATATACTACCAAGGACTCTCCATTCCCCCTCGTTCCTCTCACTTCGAAGATGCCACCTCAGCGAAACAGCCCGCACAACCTGAACATCATAAAAGAACCAAGCACCTTCACCCTCCTATCTAATCAAATCGCCCTAACCGAACTAACTAGCTACGACCCCAATTCAATACCCTTGAAAAGTGCCAAACCTCAAATATCGTAATTTTCCGGGCATCTATCTGTCGGGTTGTCCATCCGTCGGTTCGTCATTGTCTCAACGCTACTCTACATCTGTTCGACGTTTGGCTTCCGACAAACAAACTTCATCCAACCACCCACTGGTCTTAGTAAACAATAATAAAAGGACCATTTACTACTTAACATTTACAGCTACATTATCAAATAGATTCGTTATTTGAACGGGCCAAAATAGAGAGCCAGAAAATCGGGGCGAGCACGTAGTACAGTTGGTCCCCGGGGATGTTTGCATTAAAAATGGCAAAAATCCCAAATCACTCGAGTTGTTTCTATTGTTGGTGAATGCGAAAGTGAAAATGATAGCGAAATTGCAAAACAATTCGAACTGCGTGCGCATCGTTTAATTTCTGGTTCACCAAACTTTATTATGAAATGTCATGATGAATGATGGATACCGTTTTGGTAATTTTGCAAGTGAGTGGAAAGTGGGGTTGTGGTTGGTATTGCGTGAATTTCACAGCAATGATTTTATAATTTTAATCTGTATACGTTTAGATTCTTCGATTTTCAGCTGTGAAAAATGAGACACAAGGGGCAGCCTGTATTTCGATTTTGATGACCTGTGACGTATTTTGACAGGACTAGTAATCAACGAAAAATATTCAATGACATTTCCTTCTTCTAATCGCAATCTTACAATCTCAATGTAAAGTATACGATTATCTTATTACCTCTGTCAAATTTCCCCCACCTTATTCTTTTCGAATCGGCTACCCTTATCTGCCAGCTTTCAAGTATTCTGTGATATAATAGCGCTACTCGAAAAAAAATATTCAGGACGTTTAAGACGCTCAAGAGCATTTCAGCAAACAGTCACATTTGGGGATGAGCGGCTCAGTGAAACAATAGCTAAGAGATATGGGATCCCGTAGTGCTTGCTGAGACGATAGATGAATATTTGCATTGACGAAAGACCGACCAATGAAAATATGACAGCAGGGGTTGCTGTTGGATTAGCAAAAATATTGTCATAAAACGAGACAGCTTTTCATATTTTTCATTCCGGTAAGTCGGTAGCTGGAATTTTTCGCTTAGAAAACGGATAACGAGAATGATCTTTTCATGAATGAATTCGTGACGGAGGGTGAAGTCTAGTGAGACATTTAAGATGGATTTCATGTTTTCAACAATCACAGATGTCGTAATTGGTGTAATTACAAGCTATCTTCCAGGTTGCTCGATGGGAGGGAGAGTTTAATTTGTTGGATTATGTGGGAGTTAAGTGCTTAATGCTAATTAAAGGCGTTGCCGGTTGAGAAATTTATGTAATTTAAAACTATGTATTTGATGATTATATATTATCTTTTTTTGTTAGTTATAAATAAAAATCAAGTTTGTTGATCCACAAGTGCTGCATAATTTTTAGTCGCTGTATAGCTTGTTGCTGTTGTTGTACAGATAACTTAATAGTTTCGACAGCATCTGACGTAACTTTCTTGAAAAAATAATAATTTTCCAACCAAAAGCGAGTTCCAAAAACTTTTATATGTTTCCATTTTTACTTAATCAACCAACAAAATCAAATCGTCACTGTCCAAGGTGCTGTTAGGGACTAACATGTAGTATAGGAAAATAGGACGAGCCGCATCTATTTGGACTGATGGAAGACTAATCATAACCTCATTGTGGTGACTACGGTAAACAATCTTTCCTTAATGAAGAGCTGGCCAATATGATTGGGTTTTGTGCAGCCAGTAATACATCAGCATATGCCAATGCCTGAATGTTAGTATGCAAATTTGGGTGACGGATAGCAAGGCCGGAATGTGCAGGATAATATAGGTAGACTTTATAATTCCTCATACTTGCGAGGGAAGAGATTAAAAATCCATCATTAAATGGTGGGCTGTCTTAAGCGCTCTAGACCCAAAAAGCCCCAGGGTCTTCAAACAATGGAGCTCCAGTTCTGTCTAATTGATCAACTATCGGATCAAGGGACCAATCAAGGCCCAAATCCCATGGCGGATCTAAAAAAAAAAACCGAACAAAAAGAAGCGGAGACTATAGGAAGGCAGAAATGAGGGAAGTGAAACCTAGCTCCACATAAAATGTACAGGATAAGGAACGCAAAGATCAAGAGTCGTTGCCCAAATCATATTGGTAAAAAAAACCGGAACACAGGAAGATGGCAGAAGCTCTTGAAACCTTCCCCCTTACCTCTGATCGCAGATCCTCAAACAGAACTACAGAGCAGCTGTCCCGAAGCATGGAGGCACTCGACATGATTTCGGAGGTGCTATCAAAAGGGGCTACAAAACCGAAGGGCATGAGCGGTGCAGCCAGGATACGAATGAAGCTCTTCACGAAAAGTGGTATGTTCAAAGAAGAGGCCAGCCAAAAGGCATTCCATTTGAAAGATTTTCCTGTCGAACGTCTTACGACCGGCCTAATGGATGAGGTGCGGAAGTTCCTTAGGGAAAGATTACTAGCGGACATAGAGAGAAGCGTCACTCCTTGCTTCTTTAACATAGCCTACAAAGTAGACTACATCTCTCCTCACACTGTAAGGGTTAGTTAATGGCTAAATGGATAAGGGTAGAGGCACCAAAGATAGAGCCGTGGGAAGGAGTCAACCTGTGGGCTACGGAAAACCCCTGATTCCCAACCCCAAATCATTATCGGCTACTTTTGAAGCTCAGTGCATCTGGCAATCGAAAAGATCCTTTATAGAATGCCAAAATGATGTCAAGTCTTAAAAAACGTTGTTCAGGAAGGAAGTTCGCTATGCTAGTTATAGCAGCAAAGCAAATCTCAGCCTCCAGAATAACTGAAATGGGCGGAACCGTTAGCTTCCGGTTCCTGCAAGTTAAGCTGACCATCGAAATGCAAGGCGGAAAGATATCAGAGCTGGCAGTCACTCCAGTCACCAGTATGGAATGCTGTGGAACCAATCTGGAAGCAACATCAGATCCTAGAGATTCATAACCGAATAAAGATATAGGTTAAGGTATCTACAAAGCTGCCTGGGTGGAAATAAGCACCAGGCTTGTCGCAGGCACCTATAACATGGAGCTAATAGAAGAGCACTGGGCAAATATAGGCAGACTTTAATACAAAAAAAAATCCAATTTAATCTGGGCCGCAATGGAAGAAACCTCGAGGACGACGATAGCACAAACATTAACTTTCTTCTAATCGCAGGCTACAAAAACAGGGCTTTTTGTTCGAAATTGTTGGAAACCATTGTTAGAAACCAACTAGCATTGGTTTAAATTGCCTTACAGCAGCACTTCATGTTCTGCATCTGAATTACACTACAAAGATGAAATAAGAGGACACGGTGCTCAGAGTCACTAGGGAAATCTTACAATCCTACTATGATAGGTGTCCCGAAAAAACTAGTGCCCAAAAACGAGAGTGGTCTAATGAGACTGGGAGCTAGAAACGCTCAGAAAAGCTGCGAGAGCAGAGTTCAATATGACCAAAAACTCATCGAACTGAGATACCTATGAAAGAAACTCTCAGAATGCAATAAAGAGCAAAGGAGATCCAAATAAAAGGCTAAAAGTTCCTTTTGCAAGAGACTCAACAGCATCTCAAAGACTGCAAGTATGCAGAAAGCACTGTCCAAAGGCCACCAAGGGCATATATGACTGCTTTAAACTGCAGGTGGAGGGATGACGACTAAGTTCAGAGACACAATGGAAGTGTTGCTCAAAACACTCCTGCCAAGGTGCACAATTTGCAATCATAATGAGGGTAGGAAGAAGATGAACACCCTGAGCGGACACCCCACTTACCACTGATTAAACAAATCATCTCATATGAAAAAGTTGAATGGGTAATAAGGTTCTTCAAACACTTTGAATCACCAGTACTAAATGGGATCATCCCAACTTTACCACACAAAAAAACCACCCTGGTGCAGACTTCTAGAGCGATCTTAAAACTCAGTTGCATACCAGAATCGTGGAGTCTAACGCAAGTGGTGTTAGTCATCAAAGGTGGCAACAATCAGACTGACCCTCCAAAATGATACAAACCAATCAGCCTCCCATTTTTCGTATTGAAAACCATGAAGAAGCTGAGAAGATCGACCTATGCATCCACCGATCGATCGAGTGACCTCGTAGTGAAGGTGCCATTAAAAAAGTTCCAATTTGCCGACCAAAAAGCTAAGTCAACTTTATCAGCCACGTATGAGCTGGAACTAATAATAGAAATAGCATTGGATGGTAAGAAAATCGCAATATGCGCTTTCATGGGCATAGGAGCTTTTCAAGATATATCTCGCTGCATCATGCATTCCAGAGAAGAGAAGCCATCTAGAGGTAATGAAAAAGGCGAATAAAGTACTCAAGTACCGAGATGTGCTCGTGGAGCTGAGGGAAGCAAGACTAAGAGTGTGCAATAAGTTCAGGAGAGCGCAGTGCTAGGGACCATCTGGGACCATCTGCTAGGGACCATTTATTTATTCAACACCAAATTTAATGAAGACGAAAATGGGAAATTAAGGAACATTTTTAGATCTTTCCACTCAAAGCGAATAACTTTTAAGGTTCATTACAAGAAACGTTTTTGCTCCTATTATGCTATGCATTTACAACCTGTTAAACTGCTTAACTATCGCGAAAAAAAACCATGCAGTCTTAATGAAGAAATTCCCAACTTGCTTCATATTTACAATTTCTTAATACTGCTTCAAATCAACACTTCTACTTCATTTGGCAATATCCATCCAATATTGAGACCTCACCGTCAGAGCTTTTCTACAAATCCTCATACGAATCCTTTGAAGCGGATTTTCATCTCTTAAGTACATATTGAACTTTGACGACGTTGCATCTGTTATACTTCTTTAATCTCGGAAATAACTTACTCGCTCAATTCCCACGAGTAATCGAATGTGTTCGTAGTGTCCTTTGTTCCGTTTTGCCGTAATACTAATATCATGTGCGGTTAATGATTTGAGAGCTCTATAAAAGTTAAAATCTCTCAGACGACTGTCTTCTAATCCTCAATTTCACACTTCACCACCCATCGTCGCTACCGGTCCTGACAAACGCCATCCTCAGTTTTATTTCGTACGAACCAGGACCAGAACATACATCCCCTCGTTGTAGTCTGAAGAGTTTTCTCGGAAAATTCATTGCCTCCAGATTCGGTATTAATAGGTGGTAAAATCTTCTCTCCACGTACCCAATTGGGGTGCTCCAAATAATAGCAAATAAAGTTAAAGAGATAATGGCGCAAAAGACACAGTCAACCAAGGATCCTTCTCTATTCGTTTGATGCGATCGAAATGACATTACTTTCGTACTCCCCACTATACTACAATTTGGTTGGCCTTTGAGATGTTTATGTTGCTACCATAAGGAAATTTACACTCGTCTACGAAAATTTGGATTTTTATTTTGCTAAGCAGATTGAGTGTTTTTCTTTTAGAACTCATAGATGTAAATATTACTTTTGGAATATAATAGCATCAATCATAGCTCATTACAATTGTAGGTGCTATGAATATGGAAGACCAACTATCATCATCCATTCAAATCCCAGCTGGGACGTCATCAGTAAATTTCATTGTTTTCAAACTACTCCCAACTCTCGAACGATTCCGAAGGGATGCATGCCGTCAAAATAAAAATCACTGAAAGGGAAATTCAATCTGTCAAAAAGATTACAGACCAATTACCCACTCTATTAGGGGCTATAGAGTGGCTCAACTACAATAGAACAGCAGAGCAATCCAATTCCACCCCAAAAGTTGTTGCACTGCACTTTTGTGTAAATGTATTATCCTTATAATAGAAGCAAATGGCTGCGGGAATCGTAAAAGTTTGAGGTCGTTCAAGTTGTTGAAATAACAGAAGGTGACTTTAATAGAGTGGAGCTTATGAAACGCATCTCGAAATAAGAGATATGAGTACGAAATAGTAAATGTTTGTTTTTCAAAAATCCAATGCTACTGGATTGTTGGCGGTTAGGAATTTCTAAAATCTGTACAATAAACTTGGATCCATTGTAGTGACTGCGACAATACTCGGTTCAAGGACGATAATCGCTCCGTAAGGAGTAAATCGAGGATATACATGTGGTAATTCAAGTGGTATGCAACCTGATTGCAATGACTCTGAGGGTCGTAGTTAGCTTAAAAAACTAAAAGTTTTCCATTCTAAAGTTGCTTGCCGTGTATTGGTTGTAGTAAGTATCTACTTCAATTTGAATAGACGAGAAAACATTTAACTATTGTCGTATGTAGGTTGGAAGCTTTTGGAAAATAACAATATGTTTCCATAAATTTAAACCGTTCGTATTTAGTTAAAATAGAATATAATGTAAAACAATATGAACTAGGCGAAAATAAATAAGTACATATTTCAAACTTTGGGATAATTCTTTTAGGACTGAGTCATCGGGGAAAAAACATGTAAAATTTACCAATGCTGCAAAGTATATCTTGATTGTCTGATTTATAATGCAGTTTTTATAGTGCTTCGACCGAACTGGCCTTGCTGGTCCGAAGTTAGTTTCTTCAGGACTTCATGCCATTAAACTGCATCTAAATTAAATGTTTCAGCACTATAATTTAAGTTGAGTTTAATGGCATGAAATAAGTACCACAATTTAAGATAAAATAACCTAAATCTGAAATAAATGGCATTTTAATTTTCATTTCGGGCTATTGGTGGAAAGTTATACCGTCGAGGTCCACTCCATTTCTACTATCTCAATGAACTGAAGGATATGTGTTACCATTATGAAATAAGACAGCTTTTAAATTAATTTTGGTCGAATCAATAAAAAGTCGCCATTCCTCTGATCGTTTAAGAAAATCTAGTTTTTGGAAAAGTCCTTTAGCATTATACACAACAATAAATTGCTTCCTTTTATCTTATACCTAAATCTTCTTGTCTATTACGAAAATATGAGACCATCGTATTTTCATCCAGCAGATTCCATTGTTTCAGACTAGATCCAAGAAGCTGAACCTTCGGTTCTCCGATCCCTTAATCTCTAACCAGATCATTCAAATCACACTGAAAAAAATCCACATGGCGCCCAGAGCCATGTAACATAGCGCATTATTTATGGCGCCATACGCTATGTACATAGTACTCTGAGCTATGCAATATGGCTCCCAGCGCCATAATGTCAGAACCTACATAGCGCGTGGGCGCAGCATTCATGGTTCCACACGCTATGTACATAGTGCCTTGAGCTATGCAGTATGGTTCCCAGCGCCATAGTTACAGAAATTATGGCCCCACACACCTAGTGCCATGAGCCATGTAATATGGCTCATGTCACTGCAATTATAACTCGCAGCCATGCTGTGTAAGGGAACGTATAAATGTCAGCAAGTGACATTAGAGCTTGGGTCTACATAATTGACTCATTTTGAACTGAAGTACTGGCTGCGATATTTTCGATACTTCGACCGGTGAATTTTCACACTGGAGCAGGAACATTCAATAGTGGGTATGTTGACTCGAATTTATCGAATTTATGTTTGGTAAAATTTATATTTGGTGGAATTGATATTTGGTGGAATTTATATTTGGTGGAATTTATATTTGGTGCACTAAAAAAACACATAGCGCCAGACGCAATAGTTTATAGATTTATGTACTAGTCGATTTCAGTCGATTTGTGATAAAATATAGCGCCACACGCCATAGTACATAGGAGCAGATGCTATGCTTATAGCCCTCCACGCCATGTACTATAGTTCTCCACGCCATGTACCATAGTCCTCCACGCCATGTACCATAGTCCTCCACGCCATGTACTATAGTCCTCCACGCCATATACTATAGTCCTCCACGCCATATACTATAGTCCTCTACGCCATATACTATAGTCCTCCACGCCATATACTATAGTCCTCCACGCCATGTAATAAAGTCCTCAAAGCCATATACATGGCGTGGAGGACTATAGTACATGGCGTGGAGGACTATAGTGTATGGCGTGGGGGGCTATAAGCATAGCGTCTGCTCCTATGTACTTTTCGCCATGTATTATAGCGTGTGGCGCTATATTTTATCACTATCCCTAAATCGACTATGTACATGGCACCAGAAGTCTATAAATTATGGCGCCTGGCGCCATGTGTTTTTTCAGTGCAGATTGCGTTAAAAGATGAGTTTTGGTTGATAAATTTGTTAACCATAAAATTGATGTAGTAGAGTCGTTATTTTATTCGCTAAGTTGAGGATGAATGTTTTCATCAGTTACCATTTCATCTCGATTAGTGGTCGTGAAGCATAATTACCTCGAGAAACAGACGGGATCTCCGGTGGTTTTTGTTCGTAAATCCTGTTGTTATGTTCATACAAAAATAACAAACATCTTGGTGGTTTCAAGGATCACTCCAAACCATGGACATTGCAAATAGAATGGACATATAATTTCATTAGAGCCAACCCCTTAATGTTCTTGCCCAACTGTTCTAGTGTATTTTCTGGAGCCAATATTTATGTCTTCCATCCACAAAAAAACCAAAGTAACATTCATAAGCAGTTCAAACTAGACTTATCATCGCATACCGTTGATATTTTATTGTAAATTCGCCCCAACTGTAGGAAAACACTTATGTAAGTCCTGGACGTTGTTAAGTCTTTCTTTTCCACGTAGAGGAGCAAGCAATTATTACTGATACTACCATAAATAAAAATAATTTTATTAAAAGGTATACATTTTGACATATAATGTTGCTATCAAGATTTTTCAATGGCTAACTGTGTAGTTTTTAATTAATTTAATCTGATTCACTTTTTTCCAGCTTTAAATCCCAAATATTTTTTCACTTCGTCATGCTTTTTAAAGTTATTTCATACAGTGTTTACTGAAGTACTGAACTATAAATATTTACCACGAATTAAAGGCTGAATATCAATTTCAAAATTTTTTCTAGTTTTACCATACAAAAGGTCCACAGCTCCTTGTAAGCTCCACATTATTTTATTTTGCTTAGCTCACTAATAGCTCACTTTTCAGACCATTACAGAAACTTTTCAAGTAAAAGCAACTAACGAAAACTCTGAAAACACAATAATCAAACCAATAATTAATACCTTAACAGTATTTCATAAATCCGTTAAATATACCATTCATATTCCATCCAAACATCCCCCTGCAAAGCCTTCTCTCTCGAACTGTTTATTCGACTGACGATTCAATACGATCAGGACCAATTAATCTATATTCTACACGGTATTCAGTCAGAAAACAAAACAAAATTTTAAAATGCCTAACAACTTGTTAAATGAAACGCTACATCGTATCAACAATAGAACCGCTATAAAATTCATCCCGCGCCCGTATAGATTTCCGCCCGACTAGTCGTTTTCATAAAATCGCAATGTAATAATAACTCGATAGGCTCAAGTCTGTTTACCCTCGAGCCTACAACATAGATACATCTGCATATATCCGTCGACATATCCTGCATACACTTCCGACGTGATAGTTGCTCACAATGGGGAATTTATTCTCTATTAAACAACAAAAACATCCATTTACGATTAATTGCAACTCAAATGCTCTTAATTTCCTCGCCAAACCGGAAAATGCAGTGCATTCTGTTCAAAGTATTGCTGCAATATCGGTATGATGGTACATTTTGTATCGCTTTCGATCGTTTGCCGCCGCTCACGTTCCACAGGACAAAGAGTCCTGAATAGCCTGTACGCTAGCTTGCTTGCTTGCTTGCTCGCGACCTAACAAGCGAATTGATTCAGTGCAAAATGCAAACATGCTCATCACTACTATTTTGTTGAAATAATTGCAACGGCAAAACATTGCGGCATGATGATGGCAAAACGACGATTAATAGGAGAGCTCCAAATGTGGCGAAGGAAATCGCTGGAAGTTAACCATGCAAGCCTACGCAGTTATAGTAAATTCTCGCTGGTTTTATTGCAGCGCAAATCATTTTCTATGGAACGGATTCAGATGCAAACTTTGAAAGTATCATCGTATTTCTGATATTCGTGCTGTTGAATATACATTCTATAGCCTCAGGCTATGTTGCATTGCATTTCCCATGTGCAATGAATCCTATGTTGTTGGAAAACAATATTTTCAGTTTGATAGTAATTGTTACAACGTTTTAGAGTGCATTGAATGTGGATGAGATGGTTCGGATCGATGGGTGGTTGATATAGGATGGTAGGTTTTTGTAGCTAGCTACAAAGCAAATAATCCATCAATTGAAAAAATGAATTGAAATATATGACGATGTTAGTGTGTTAAATGTTTTTAGTTTCATTGGAGATTTTATCGAAACAATTTGAAAAATCGTGTGAAATCATTTATTTTGGACATAATTCTATTAAATTTGCATGAATGCTTGCAATTAAAATTAACAAATTAACAAAGCAATTAAAATATCACTTTTGCATTAAGAACAATTATCGAGGAAAAACACATATAATGGAAACAGAAATAGTGTTATTGCAGCTGCATACTGTAGTATCACAAGTGTAGCCTCGCTATTCAAACTATTATATTTACGTTTGACTCCAGCTCTTCTCTTGGCCCTGCTGGAATTCCCAACTTTTTCGTTAAAAAACTTGCTTCTCCTCTTTGTGTTCTTTGTCCATCATTTTTAACATTAGTCTGGGTAACGGTATTTTCCCAGCTTCTTGGAAAGTGTCAAACATTTTTCCTATCCACAAATCTGGTGATGTTAACCTAGTCACTAACTATCGCCCGATCTCTATCATACCTTGTTTTTCTAAAATCTGTGAGCGTCTATTTTTTTTATCTCTTCGCCACGTTTTTTCTGCTCAACAGCATGATTTCGTGAAAGGCCGAAGTACTACCACTAACCTTGTAGAGTTTTCTCATTTTGTTTTTGTTTTTCTCTCGTGGCTCTCATCATTTGTATTTGATCGTATTTGGTATGTCTCTCTCCGTGGCTCCTCGTCCTCAACTTTTTTTCCTATCTACGGTGTACCTCAGGGATCCATTCTTGAGCCTTTGCTGTTTAATATCTTCGTCAACGGTCTTCCTAATGTATTTGAATCTCCTTGTCTAACGTACGCTGATGACCTGAAAGTTTTTCGCGTTATCAATACTCCTTCCGATCATCTTGCTCTTCAAAACGATTTGAATCGTCTTGTTTCTTGGTGTGACTGTAATTACTTTTCCTTGAATATCTCCAAATGTTACTCAATGTCTTTTACATTGAAGCTTTGTGCTTTTGAGTTTATTTACTCTTTTTGTGACATCACCCTTTTAGTTGTGGATCATTTTGCTGATCTCGGTGTTAGCTTAGATCGGAAGCTAAAGTTCGATATTCATATTCGAACCATTACTCGTAAGGCGTCCCGAATCGCTGGTTTTGTTCTACGCGTTTGCCACAATTCCTTTAACATTTTCACTTGTGTGCGTCTTTTTCTTTCCCTTGTTCGTTCTATCCTTGAGTATTGTTCTGTAGTGTGCACTGAGAAAACACATGGCGCCAGACGCCATAATTTATAGACTTCTGGCGCCATGTACATAGTCGATTTAGGGATTGTGATAAAATATAGCGCCACACGCCATAATACATGGCGAAAAGTACATAGGCCTACACGCCATGTACTATAGTCTTCCGCGCCATGTACATGGCGTGGCGGACTATATTACATGGCGTGGCGGACTATATTACATGGCGTGGAGAACTATAGTGCATGGCGTGGAGGACAATACTGCATGGCGTGGAGGACTATACTGTATGGCGTAGAGGACTATAGTACATGGCGTGGAGGACTATAGTACATGGCGTGGAGGACTATAGTACATGGCATGAAGGACTATAGTACATGGCGTGAAGGACTATAGTACATGGCCTGGAAGACTATAGTACATTGAAGAAGCAAATCAGTCAAAACAGTGCTACTTACCATAAATGAGCACACGGAGAAGTCACTTGCTTGCAGCAAATAGGCGCTGGCTGCATTTAGACTCACCGAAGGAGCCATTCAATAATATGCGCCCTTAGGCGATTGAGAATGTTGTCGATCTATCGACGATACTCAAGTATCACTTGCTGACATTTATAGATCCCCTCACACAGTATGGCTGCGAGTTATAATTGGAGTGCCATGAGCCATATTCCATGGCTCATGGCACTATGTAATATGGCGTGTGGGGCCATAATTTCTGCGCCATGTAATTATGGCGCTGGGAGCTATACTGCATGGCTCAGGGCACTATGTGCATAGCGTGTGGCACCATAAATGCTGCGCCATGTAACATGGGACCACGCGCTATGTAGATTCTGAGATTATGGCGCTGGGAGCCATATTGCATGGCTCAGAGTACTATGTACATGGCGTATAGGACCATAAATAATGCGCTATGTTACATGGCTCTGGGCGCTATGTGGATTTTTTTCAGTGTGGGGTCTTCGTTTCTGTTGTTTGTCTGAGGCAGTTGAATCTGTCCAGCGAAGGTTTACCCGCTGCTTTATTTTCAAGTACAACCTACCATATTGTCCTTACAGTGAACGTTTATCAACCCTTAATATTTCTCGACTTGACCAGCGCAGGATTTACCTTGATGAATATTTTCTTTTTAAAGTTTATTGCGGCTATTTATCTTCATCTTTGACGTGTTTTCACACGTCACGCCATCATAACAGACCTATCAGGGCACCCTCAATGTTCAATGCACTTTTTGCACGTACTGACGTTTTTTTTCATTCACCTGTTTTGCGCTTACTGAGGACGCATAATAATCTTCAGCTTGGCTCTCTCCCTCAGTCTACTAGAATTTTCAAAAGTTTAGTTCGTAGTGCAATTTTTTCGCCTACTTAATCATTTTATTTATACATTCATAATCTTTTTTTTCTTTTTTTTATTCTTACTGTATTCAAATTTTATACTTCTATTCTTATTCTGTATTTTTGTATTTTGCTGTTTTGTAATTATTAACTATTTTTACTT
Organism: Nemotelus pantherinus; assembly: GCA_963978885.1. Lineage (NCBI taxonomy): Eukaryota > Metazoa > Arthropoda > Insecta > Diptera > Stratiomyidae > Nemotelus > Nemotelus pantherinus. The sequence continues at coordinate 11,342,148 of OZ022265.1, forward strand.
TACTGTATTCTAATTTTTATACTTCTATTCTTATTGAGTTTTTTGTTTAAAAATTTATTGTTTTCTTATATCTTAATTTTTTATATTTTTTATTCATTTTGTAACTAGGCATCTTGCCTGCAAAATGAATTATTTTGAATAAATTAAAAATTACTCGAGCAACTTTTAAGCCTGCTAATGGACTAGTTAATTCACGCAGCTGACCAGTGGTGTTTGGTAGAAGAAAAAGCGAAGCCTAATATCACCCTCATCCTAGAGTTTCGAGGAATCAAAAGGTTTTCGATAATGCATTGGTCAGAACTATCGACGGTAGTAAAAAGGGCTAGTTCTTCTGCTCTTTCACCCTCTATCTCCGCGCCGAATAGCGTCGAAAACTGTTTTCACCCTCCAAGGCCAAGCCACTAAAAATAAAAGCAGCAGATTCCCACCAGTAGTATACCACAAGGTGGAGCTTCAAATGTTCATGAAAACTCTTGAGATGATATGTGCAGGGAATAACGAGAAAGTTTCCAAATTTGAGGCACCTCCAATAAACCCTCAGTTTTTAGCAAAAAAAAATTGAGTCAGATTAACGACTTTTCAAAATGAACGCGCACACCAAAAAGCGTAAAAAACTACTATTTTCAAAAAAAAAAGAGTTAATACTTAAGAAATGAGGCAATTCTACTGCAAATAAATCACATATTTCCATCGACTCAGTGGTTTTCGAAGAACTCCAAAATCTCTTCGCGTTGGTGAATCAAATCACGAATTTCAACCCAACCTTTGTAAAGCTCTCAGCTCATTCTGAGAAACGAGATGCCTTTATCCCGGTTGTACTTCATTTAACGGGTAATACGTCATTTTAAGACCTCAGCCCTAAACATAGCCAGTTTAGTACCCATTTCCAGCTGAGACTTCGTTCAGGAATTCCTGAACCAATGCAGTCCTGATAAATTTTTCCTTTTCTTCAAGTCTCAGACAATCGAGACGCCAATAAGTGGGCAACAGTACTCCTCCTTATGAAGCGGATCAAAACACAAAGGCAATTGATCGCAGGACTTACGGTGGTTGAAGCGATTTGCATTGGCTTTCAAATAGAGAATGACCAAGGCGCATTTGTAGATTCATTGGTTTAGGGTCTCAACATACACTCAACATACTACATTGGTTCATGATCTTAACAGAATCTCATAATCCTAGTGACAGCTTCCTGACTGATCTAGTAATCTTCGTGGGTGGTTTTAATGCTCGTTCAAAATCCTACGACCGACTGAATAATGCTTGTGGATTGGCCATGAAACAATGACGGTTGAATACAACTAGCATAATTAAACCTGTCTTTCCAAAGAACTAACCTTTCGTCGTTCTTCCCCGTTTATTGACTTTTTCCTCATGTCTTCACAATACTGAATCCAGCTATCAGCTGATCCAACTTCCCATCCATCCAAAACGTAACCTCAACTTCTTGACCGCAGATTCAGACCTCTTCATTCCCTGCGACAAGGTCGATAAGAATCAAATCCCAACTGATGTTGTCCTGTTCCAAATCCAAATCCAAAATCTGCGTCCTGTTAGTTCTCAAAATCTGTGCTCCCAAGAAATTGACAAAACTCTTGATATGCTCAATTATATCCTCTCCTCAGTCATTGATGGTTTAATTATCGTAAGAAAATCGACAAATTTTTTCTTCCATTCTTAACGATACGGTATCATTCAGCTCGTTAATAGGCGGAAACTTTAGGACGACGTCTCACCCGCATCTAACAAAAATTCCTCAGCATTGGCCAATACAAGTTATACTTATATTTATATTAAAGGCATCAACTTAGGCGCCTGTGCACTTTGAGCTAGAGGGGCCATAACTATAATTCGGCTCAGAGTTTCCTTAATTGTCATTGAAGGTACAAAGGTTCAAATTTTTTTCAAGACAGCTATGCAAAAGAGAGGGCAATGACCTATTTGCTTTTTTGAACACCTTCGTGTTCTCTTTAACTTTTATCTCAGTATTTTATATTTTTCCACTGCTTGAAAGCGTGCGTAAAAATACCTTACCCTCAAAGCATCAAGATCATGTTATGTCCTTAGCGTTCGTCTAATTTGGGAAAATTACTCAAAAGAGTAACGCAAAGACACTTAACTAAACCCATTCCATTAATGAAAACCAAATTATTCCCGGGCGATGATTCGACTTTAAAGCCAAACACTCCACAGTCAACGCCCTTATGATTTTTCAAAGAGCAGTCGAAGATAGAACCCATCACAAAAGAGTGTTGGATGATTGCCTAATTGATCTACAAAAGGCCTTTGACTCCGTATGGGTTGAGTGTCTACTGTATAAACTGATTGATCTCAGTATCCCTGGTTGGATCATCAAAATTATGGACAAATTTTACAGCAGCAGGAAGGCATTCGTCACCTTTAATGGGGCTTTCTCGGAGAAGATTCAAACGCAAGCAGGGGTACCACAAGGCTCCATCATAAAACCAATTCTCTTCAACATTTTTACCGCTGATATTCCCGGAATCTCAAATAACTCTTGCACAGATGTAAGTGTTAATACTTACGACGTTTTTTTCTAGAATTTCCTCCGTTTTTATAGAGAACTGATAAGATCAGTTTTTAGTACACTAAGTATAAAATTATGTACAAAATTTACTTCCAAAGAGAAAATTACTTCATACTCCAAAGTTACTTCATACTCCAATACGATATCCACTAGTATTTCCTAAGCTTTTGTATTGAAACAAATGTAAGAGATAATATCACTTAGACCTTCCACCACCAACCATTCCCCACACCCAATCCACAATACAAGTTAATTTCAAACACACAAATTAAAACAGCTATAATTAAAACTGACATCAACAATGTCCTATAATTCTTCTTGACTTCACCCCACTTTACAATAGGCTACTTAATTACCTATTTTATCTGCACCTATTAATTTTTTCCCGACTCCAGAATAAATTAGCCCAAAACAGTTGTTGGCAGTCAGTATAACGTAAATACCAATACTTTGAGTCCACTGCCATGTAGAATACAATGTCCCATTCTACATTAATATTGTAGCCCAAAAAATTTGTTACCCCATTTACCGGCCACTGTTTTTCCGAATGATGAATATGTAATCACTCTAACGACCATTCAAACGACCATCCTTGCGCTAATTTACGAATGATCTTAATTAATAGATGGATAGAAGAAAGGGTCGATTTTACTACTGCGGTCCTCGAGCAGCCGAAACAGGCGAGGAACCGCAGTGACCAGAGAAAATTTTTGGGATGTGTTCGTGATGATGACTTTAATCGTGACGACTTTTCATGAATCATTCAGAGTTTTCTGACACGTAACATTTTTTAGATGTTTTTTTTTTAAAGAGACTCGTAATGAATTCGGTTAGAGTTGGATTTTGTTTCTAAAGTGTTTTTTTTAATCTTCCAATAAATTCACTATTTTAGATTTTATTTTAATATAGGATTGTAACAAAAATGTGTATGCCCCTATTTGCTATTTATCACAATGGCTTAAGTCAAAGATAGTATTGCCCGTAGCGCAACAAGAGATATTATTCGATTTAAAGTATCTTCAAACAGCTCTGCGACTTGAAGGTTTATTGCCTTTTCGTTTTCTAATGATTTTCATCTTTCAACAAAATCTTTAAAAAATTATTGGAGTAGTGTGTTAATATCCCAATTTTTTTTTTTATTTGTTGACAGATACAGGTTTCTGCAAAATTAATATCTGAATGTTATATGCATTTAAAAAATAAAATCTTTTGCGTGTTTCCTACATGGATGTAAACGCCTCCTCGTGGTGCATCCTGGGTAACGTTTCATAATCTAGACGCTTCCACGACTGCTTTCGTCTTCGGACTTTATCAGACTCACGATCTTGTCTGCTCCACTTGAGCTGGTGGCAGTGATGGGCATTGGGATGAATAAATGTGTAGCAGATATTGTTAAAAAAGTAGCAGATTCAGAAAAAAAAGTAGTAGAAATTAGGCATATACATTTATAGTGTATAAAAAAAACCGAGAAAAACTACTTTTTCTGAGTTCTAAGAACTTAGCCAGACGAACAGCGAAAACACTACTCAGCATTTTTACAGTAGTTGCGACACGCTCGGCGTTTTCTAATCGCAGATGTGCTTCAGTTAATGCTTAATAGTTGACCAAAGTTTCATCAGTGCCTTCTTCACTTAAAAGTAGTTCCTTGGGAAAAGTAATCTTGCTGGAAGAGATCGTAAATAAAATGCCGCCAAATAGTAGATATCATTTGCTACGTAGTAGAGTAGTATATTCAGAAAAAGGCAGAAAAAAGTAGCAGATCTACTACAAATGTAGTAAATGCCCATCACTGGCTGGTGGTCTTAGCTTTTCGGACCTAGCCGTCTTCAGACAGGGTAGCGACGGAGTAAAACCCACTTTGTGAACGGCTAATACGATCAACTCTGTCCCGTTAAAATCCTGGCAGGCGTCAGAGTACATTCTCAGTAGCGCCGCCATTAAGCTGGTTACGTACATTCAGTTGAGGCGAACTCCTGATTAGCTTCAAACTGGCTCTGAGCACTTGTGTCTATAAAGGTTTGGGCCTCTATAGATAACCATGGGATCATTCAGATGACTACGCATCTGGACTGAGATAGTGGTTTTGAATAGGAACCTTATTGCGTGTAACATAAATCCATACCTACGTCAGGCACAAGCCTGGCATTAAATTAAACTTCGGATGCAGCTGAAGCCGCTTCTTAAATCTGCTGGAGACTCTGGAGATATAACGAATGAGTCAGTTTCACTGGCTTCCAGCACATCCTCAACCCTTGTTTTAAGTGATCCCGAGAACCTCGATTGTGGTCAGTGTGGTGGGAAGGAAGTGCTACTTCCTGTGCCGCTCCCTCTTCAGGCACCAAACGCTCTCCTGCCAACTCCACTAGGATTTTTTTTTCTTCGATTTTTTCTGCTTCTCGCAGAAAATAGTTCTAGCTTCCCGACTAGCAGGCATCAGCCAACGTTTACACGATTAATTATCATTTAACACTTCTTTCTATCCAAAATTTACTAGCTCTTATGGCTTTATGTGTAAATAATTTCGTATTTACAAAGCGTTTGATTCCCAAAAGCTCAACTCCAGAGAAAGACCATCCTTTGGAGAAAAATAGCCACTTTGTAATTCTCCGGCTACAACCTTCCTCTACCATAGACCATTCGAGAATCCCGCTCGGGCTTACGAAACCAGAAAGTCAGCCTTCAAAGCTCTGAGCAAGTTTTAAAAAAAAGCGTCTCCGTTGACACGACATCCGAGCACTTTCAATGGACAACAATATTTGTTGCAAAGTACCCGCTCTCTCTAAACCCTGAAGATTCAGCTTAGAAATAGAGGGCAAACAGAACAACAACAAAACCGAAGCTTATTGCGACTGCTCCAAGGCTAACTCGGCCTTATAACGAAATGCCCTAAGAGTGCCTTGTTTAGGCTGTTATTGATGGAATCATCTCTTCGGAAAATTGTCTTAAAATAAAGCACGATACGCTTAGCATCTGCTGCAAGCTGCCAAAGGCCAGTGCAAATCCTCCACTTACACCGAAAGATACGAGCTGGTGTAAAAGAATTAGCCTGGTGGTGTCTGAAGACCAGTGCTTGTGCATGCAATCGCCAAGCTGCGGGAACTTTGGCCAGGTGCCAAAGTAAAAACTGTGTGTAAAGACGAGCTCCAAAGTCGGCATAGATACCAGACATGGATTCCCTGAGTTCAGTGAAAATTCTGAACATCATACGACTCTTCAAGCCAGATCTCCCTACGTGTGATGGAGGGCTGTCGAAATTGATGGAACCTGTCAATAAAACGCGGAAGAACTTCTTCATCATGAGTGAAGATGTACTGCAGATCTTGGATGCCCAAAAGGGTATTCTCTGATACAGGGTCGAGAAATTGGCCCTCGGATCTACTGAAGCTACAGGGCTGCCTCTGCTTCGAAAGGTTCGGAGTCAACCAAGTTGACAAAACAGATGACTTGAACGACAGAGAAGCCACTTGGAAAAGAGCCCCATCACCTCTCTGAAGGTAGAAAGCTGACTCTAATGATCATAATGAGGTGTCGGCAGCTTCAAATAAAATTACCGAGGTGAGGCATTTTTAGACTTTATACTAGCTCAGGACCTATTCATCGCCAATGCTAGCGGCGAACCGACATTCCTCAACTCAAATTGTAGAGAGGTTCTTGACATAACCCTAGCCAGTCAATGGTACTCGCACTCCAGTCACTCCTCTGTGACTGGAGTGTTTTACAGGTTTGTTCGTTCTCTGATCAACAACAACGGGGCTGACTGCAGCTCAACTGAACAGGTAGCCTTTATTAACTTCCTCACTAGTTTTTTTAACTCTACGTCTAGGGCAGCGTGTAACTCACCTAGAGCCAGGCGGATTTTAAGCTCCCATTGTATAATATGGAAAATACCATCCTGCGGAGAGAGTGCAGATCGTTATTTAAAAATAAAGTTTTTAAGTACCCCGTACCAAAAGCAAAGAGGTCTTCATGTAGATCTTTCTGTCGAAACGTGGAGATTCCCAGTCAGACAAACTGTCTTTATTTTGACTATTCACATTTTCGAAATTTCTCATGGACTCACTTTTTCCGGCAGTTATTGGAATCCTCTAGAAGCGACTCACCCAGCGAAGCAGTCCACCAGCTTAATGCCATATGTTAGGATATCCAATTTTCAATTGAGGTCTACCATTAACTCATTCGAGCCGTTCAAATCTCCGGGCCCTGATGGCGTTCTTCCGTCTGATATCAAGTAGTCTATTGAAGTAAGAAAGACAAAAGTTTCAAATGTTAAGACAAAAGAATATTGTCCAATATGTCTTAGCTCTGTCCTGCTTAAGATTCTGGATAGGATCATTGGCTATCATATTTAAAAATCAGTCGATTTTATTTTGATTTGGTAGTCATAGTACGCTCATACCAAAAGTAAGTCTGATGAGACTGCTCTTCATATCCTCATGGAGCAAATTAAGAAATCTCTTGCTCTGAAGGAATATACGCTTCTCGCCTTCTTCAATGCTTACATTGAGAGGACCTTTACGAACGTAATTTTGATTCGATTGTTGAGACGTTTTCAGTGCTGGATGTTGATATGCGGCTGATAGCTTTCATCGTGCAGCTTCATAACAGTAGAGTTTTTTTTTGGCATTGTTCTTGCTATTTCCTTTCAAATTGAGTTTTTTTGGCAAAAATTCCAAGTTGTTTTTAGCAAATAACAAAATATTTTGATAAGCTATAAGCTTAAATGTGATATCGTGTCTTTGAACTTTTTTAAATCTGTCGACCTGAATGGCTATATATAATTTTGGAAATCTACTTACAATACAACTTTCGGTTGAAAATTTTAACTTTCCCCATATTGTAAACTCTAAAAAATAACAGTGTTTATATGATAAATGTTTCAGCGCCCCACGTGGGCTGCTGTCTTTGCATTTATTCCAATGCAAACAATCACTAGCAGTGAAATATAAAATGCACTAGGCATAAGCCTTATCAAAGGATGGGTTTTAGGTACGAATTTAGTATCCTGTGATCATATTTGTGCCAATGGAATTGACTGCTAGCCTGGTTTAGACAGGGAATTTCAATACGAACTTGCTTTTTACTTTTCATTCACAAACGTAAATGATCCATCGCATAAAACTTTGACTGCAGTGTCGGTTTTGTAAAAGATAAACTTACGCTCACTGCTGAAACTGATTATTTCAATGAAATTATTAAAATTCAAACAAACAATTTTAAAACAATAATTAAAGCATTTTTATTTAATTAGATTCTTTTTAATATTTTTTTGTTTTTTATGTTTTTCAATTATTTTACCGTACAATTGTGCTTTATACATTCTTATCATTAAAATTCTCCATAAACTCACTAAAAGATTTTTTGCATTTTAGTTTCTGTTTTATATACATTTTCATTCTATTGAATTCAGTTTTATTTCTTTCAGTTTTCACAATAAATAAATTACCTAAGAACTCAATCAATACTTTATGCTCTGATACTTTTTGGCTTAAAGCTACACTTAACACATTTACACGATCAATAATAATTAATTTATATTTTAATATTGTTTTAATATTAGATTTGCACTTCATTGTTAATTTAGTAGACATATTTTACATAGAATGATAATTTTTTGTTTGTTTTTTTTTTATTCTCGTTAAAGTATTGCAACCAAAGAACGAACAATCATACACTAGAATTTAGATATTTTACATAGTTTGGGAAGCATGTTCCATACATCGTATTTGAAACATGGATAGAAGCAGAATATTTTTATAATTTACGATTATATTTCGGAAACTGTACACTTTGAATGATTTTGATTTAAACTGTTTTCGATCTTTCGGGGAAGTTTTCATATAACTCTTATTCGAAAACAATTTTCCAATAAATTACAGAGATGTGAAAATAGCCTGAAACGCTTAAAATCTGAAAGATTAATTCATATCAGGAAGAACATGAAATGGAACAAGTTTTGCTACCAACTCCCCTGAAAGTCGGTCGATGATGCCGAAAGTCAAAATGGCTGCTACAAGATACGCTTGTCTGCCAGACCGAATAACATTTCATTCACAACTTAAGGGGAACATTTTCATGGAGCCGAAACTCATTCATACCGAGATCAAATAACACTATCATCAATTGTAGTGTTGCATAAATAAGATATGATACATTAGTATAATACAATTTTCTCCTTATGCAATTGGCCTTTAGTTGTGTGAGTAGCACAAGTTCCAGGACGAATACACCTTTCTGAAAGCTGGAGTCGTCGATTTATCGACATCGTCCTATACCAAGGACGAGAGAGCCGGTCTCGGTGGACTGCCACCCCGTTGGTAGTAGAGTGGTGTACTGTGCGGATGTGGTGGTGGGGGTGGTACGAATCCTGTTGTCGCTCCTTCGTGATACAGAACGGGAACACGAACAAGACGTTGGGCCGCATGCGCCATATTAGCCATATTGGCTGCTTCCAATTCGGCGGCCAATTGCCTCTTCCATTTGTTACGACGATTCTGGAACCAAATTTTCACCTGGGTCTCGGTGAGACGTAACGATGCCGCCAAACCAGCTCGTTCCGATGAACTCAGGTACCGTTTCATATCGAATGTCGATTCTAATTGAAAGACTTGTGCTCTTGAAAATACCGTTCGGGTTTTCTTTTTGCGTTTGGTCTGCTGTGAACTGTCGCCGCCGTGAGGCGAAGAACCGTCTGAAGGACCATCCGTTCCACAACCTTCATCTTCTTCGATGATTTCCTGACTCTCGTCATCCGATTCGTTCGAACTTTGTACGAAAGCAGGATGAGGTGATGGTGATTTCGTATTTGATGCCGGAGGACTTAGTGATGGTGAAAGATTTTCCGTTGTGTTTGTCGATGAACTATCTGGAAAATTGGAAATGAAAATGTCGGTATTATTTTGAGATGGTACAGTTAAATTGATAAGAGAAGTGTATTTCTAAGAATAAATTGAATTTTTTTATGTAATGATCGGGATTTATTATTCATAAATTTTGACGAATATTATTAAGAATTTTCTATACTTTTCTTATGATTCAGTGATTTCACAAGATTCAACCCAGTGACTCTAAGTCACTGAAAAAATTGCTTCCCTATTTACACTACTAGATCACATATAGTCAAATATCGAACTCCCTTACTTTCACCTTGTCACGATTAATTCTAAGCTTCACTGCGTCTATCTAAATCGTGCGAAACTAACAACTCAAACGAAAATCCTATAATCCTATTCATTTCCACCCTTCACTTTGACTTGTTTGATTCTAATTAACCCATTGTACGTATCTGTACAATCAGACACTCACTCAAAGTTTTACACGCAACTGACACATAATTTGATGTCATGCAATTTATTTAAAGACGGATTAAAAACAACAACCTGAAGATGTATCTCGAATAAGGCTTCACATCCATTTGAACTATTCAAGCCAACCAACACTCATTCATTTACTCATTCATTCCGTTCGACCACTGACTGACTATGAAACTATCTATACTTTTTTGATACCTTATTTGACTGGTACGAGACGAACTAACACCGTTCTAGGCATTTAATGTGATATGAAACGTTGGCTATTTTCTATGGCTTCGGGAAAGTGTTTTGCCATAGAAAAATTAGCTTTACTTGCTCACTAAGCGATTAGTTTGCATAGAATAACATTTTCTATGCACTTTATAAAGTAGGTATGGAAACAAAACTACGTGCCATGGAAAAGCAAGAAAATAGTATGGCACAGTCTTTGCAGTAGGAAAGTCGATGAGCTAACAAATATTTTCTTTTACAATGCCTTCTAAAAACTTTTTCTCAAAATCGAGGAAATAGGATTATTCATACGATACCACGAAAAATCTGATTGATCTTTAACAATTTTTTCTAGAATAGGATAGGATTTCTAACAATTTTTTTTCCTTAAGCTCTAAACAGACAGAACATTATAAGCAAATGTAACTTCAGAAAGATATTGAAAGCTTTGCGAAAAAAAATTGAAGTGACCTGATACAGATATTGGATTTAAAAATATTTCTTATCCCAACGATTCTGATAGAACCAGACTGACCTCTCAAATCAACTAGCTACTCACCAAGAATTCTCCTACAGCTTTAGCGGGAATTTATTTATATTTCTATAAAAAGCAAATTTCTAAGCCGAAACTTTAGCCAAAGCTTAACGCTGGGTATCCTACAGAAAATGGCAGCAAAAAATCATGGTTGTCAACAACAAATTAACTATCATCAAAGAAAGGAATGTCACGATTTTGCGCTTCTGTCGTCTAGTTCAATTTTTCAGCTTCTTTTTGGGGTCCTGCCATGCACCATTGTTTCACCAAAAAAAAATTCCTGCCTTTGAACCTCTTTTCAATTTTCTTCTTCCGTAGCCATTTCGGACCAAATCGTCCTTACTCACACAGTCTAAGTCGACAGCCCACCGCACTGTATTAAACCTGATTTTATCAGTGGACCCAACGGTGGTATTGTTCACCCAGCATCATTTCGGCGAAGCATCCATGAGAGGATCCTCTTCTCGAACGCGTAAAAAAATTTTGCCATGGTGAATATATGAATACTGGCACAGAAGATGTCCTGCACAGAAGAAGCTTGAATTTCCTGAGTTGAGTGGTTTTGATAGAATTGGATTGGAAAGGAGTGGTTTTCATAGGGTATGATCTTCGGAATAGTGAAAAGCGGTTCTTATTTTTAGACAATTCGAAACCCTTGTATCAGAGTTAGTGAGGCAATAGTATAATCGATATCCACTGCAATCGACGTACTCTGCACCTAAATTTTTAGAATGGCCCAGGTCTACCCTAGTCCAGGGGTCACCGCAATGTAGTGTTGAAGCTATTGAAGAAGCATCAGGAGTGTTTTGTTAGGATGTAACGAAGCACCCTCTTAGAAATAATGCTGCTAACTTATGTACCATTTTTATCATCCTCTGATTTACAATCTTAAGTATAGCCAAACAACAGTTTTTCCACACTTCGTTTTTTCAGTATCGGCACTAAAGCCACACTCTTAGCACGATTGCGAGGGAGAGACGATATGTAAGGAGTGATTTAATCTCTCCGATGAAGCCTTGATATATTTCCCTGAGATGGCATTAACGATGTCATCTGCAAACGCTATCGCTTTACAGCCAGTTTGATCAAGCTTCCTTAGAAGCTCATTAACTATTAGATTCAAAGGCAAGGGAGATAGATTACCGCCCTAGGAAGAGTCTACAGTGACTACTTACTTAGTGGTTGAGCTGCATACCCTTATAACATTCGGTTTCCAAATAGCTGATAAGTTCAACTAGTTGCGAATCGATAACCAGATTTTGAAGAGTATTTACAAGCGACTGTGAAAGCACATTATTGAACGACCCCTTGTTGTCAAAAAAATGCAACTAGGGTATACTTCTTGCTGGCAAGTGATTTTTTAGACTGCTCCACTGGCGTATGCTGCACCATTTCGAAATGCATTTTTGCATTCTTGAATAACCATAAATCAACCTTTTAGTTCGACCAACCGTTGAAATTTTTACCAGATTGAACACACTTTGGCACTTTCACATATCTACCACTGGGGCTTCAATATCCCTATGGATCAAGTTGATTCGCAGATCCTCGTAGTGACATTGTTGAAGGCAGCAGTCTTATTTAAATCTTCGCTATTTGTGAGCGCTGGAACGTGGTTCCGCTCAGTGATGGCGAAAAACGCTCCATTTTTTCATTTACTTTAGTGTAAAATCTAGAGCCACACTCCCGTTAGAGGTTCTAAACGTAAGTTAGATTACTAGATAATATGATTCATCTCTGTTGAAGGTATGCAAACTGCCCCATAACTCATTATGTGTATTCTCGTTTGGCTCTTTCATTAGCGAGATCCGCCATGGTTTTGTGGCTACAATCAACTCCTGAATAACCATCCAGCGATCCAAAATGACTTCTGCTTCGCGTGAATTGTGCCATTACCCTTGTCATTGGAATTGGAAAGAATAAGGACATTTATTGACTTGCATAATAAGTTCGGCGGGTATTCAATCGAATCCTGCCAACTTGTATCTTTTGAGCAGTTGGATCGGACAGTTGATTTCTTTGATGGTTAGTGGAGCAACTCTCGTAAATCACCAGAAGACGTTTAAAAATTTACCAAAGCATTAAACACTTCGCTCTAGAATCTCCAAATAGTCAGATTTTAAATTTCACTTTTTAGTCCCGAAGCAGACTGATTGCAACCCGGATTTTCTAATCAAAGCTCCGGATGATGAACGAAACAAAGCACATATTTTCTAATGTGTATGTAAAGTTGAACTTGATAAACATAAATTGTCGAATAATTCCCTCTGCAAATTTTGCTACTGGTTCATCATAGAACTTAACTTGGGAGCGGGAATGAATGGCATATCAAAAATCATCACATATCACATATCAATTTATCACTACGGACCAATGGGTCTATGTGTGGCCCTGTGCCAGCCAGCTAACCTAACCTAACATATCAATTTATATCACATATCAATTTAAAGTATGTGGAAGATGCCTTTCCCGCAGCCTGAAAACTGCTTCAGGTTTGATAATCGCACCAAGAATGGTGACGTTGACAGTGCCAGCAACAAAATCAATCTAGCAGGATGACTCCTCGAAATGTCCTTGCTCAGACATGACATTTCCCTTTTTCAAACCTAAGCAATAACCCGAAGCTATAAAGTCCTTACGCTTTGTAATATTTTCAGTATCTAATCTCTATTCTAGGTGATGGTCATTGAAAGCCTCGAAACTAGTACTCTCTACTGTTTGGAGAAGCATATGTTCTGTAAGCAATTTTTTTTAGTAAATTCTTAATGTCACCATTCAATTCTAATTGCCAGCATCCCAATGAATCGGGCAAGATTCAATCGCTCCAATGATGATGATTGAAGATTGATTTGATGACTGATCGAACAGTGACAGAATGCAAAAGTCTGCTTTTGACTTTTCAGCCAAATCCAAAATAATTAGTTGACAGGTACTATTTCGGACCTTACACAGTTCTTTCACTAGCACATACTTTAAACTACTATTTATCAGCCACAAAACTTTTCAGTGATGAGCTTGCTTTCATTTCTTCCACTTACTTTTACTTATTTCCCATGACATTCTGTTAATGTGATCAGCTGGTAAAATATACCTTTTTCGAGCTGTTCTTTTTTACTTTTCCTTCCTTTTCTTTTTAAAGGGCGTAAAAGGGAATATTGCTTATTTTATTTCTACTCCTCCACGACCAATTATTTTCCTTTCATTGGTCAGATTATTATTTTTTCTCAATGACACCGCATTTGATTGACAGTGTGGCTACTTATACATTTTGCACATTTTTCAAAAGTGTAGCTACTGAAACATCTCGCACATTATATATTTCCTTTGCATGGACTTCGTAGCTCTTATGCTTCAGTGTTGTTAAGCTGTTTACTCAAGGGCTATCCTTTTTGTGTCGTTAAATGACATGATCGAGCTGTTCTTTTTTACTTTTCCTTCCTTTTCTTTTTAAAGGGCGTAAAAGGGAATATTGCTTATTTTATTTCTACTCCTCAGCAATTATCTACAAGGGCGATAGCTATTATTGGTTTTTGGGGAAGTGATTCTCAAAGCTATCGCTGTAGCAAAAGCCGAACAATTAGCCCTACTTGCTTCCCCCATGACATTCTGTAAACTACAATAGTACTAAAAGCTATTAAGGTTTCCACAATCAAGTTTGAATTATACCATCAGTTTGAATTATACCATCAGTTTCAGCTTAGTTGAAATCTATCGGAAATATAAATGGCGTCTTTAAGTTCAAGTTCGAGTAGGGAAAGCTCTACTTTGACATGCAATTTTTGATGATGAATGAAAGTGAAATTCTCAGTGTTCTTTAATTGCTGTGTGTTTGTACTAACCTGATATCTACTGTTTCAAATCGCAATCAATTAAAAACGGTAAAACCAAGTGCATACTACTCAATCCACAGAAAACGAAAGCATATTTTACTAAGGAAAATTTAGGAGCCTTCAGGTGGATGTTTTCATTTTTTATTATATTTGTATGTAAGGGCCGTTTTCTGCATTTTTTTAAAATATCATTTTCAAACTTTATAAATAATTTCGACAAAAAAGGAATTGATGAGAATATTTGCTAGTGAGTAAGATTTATAAGCATGAATTCTATAGCCTAATTGGCATTAACCGAATGCAGCAAGGAACATCAATGAAGACATCTAGACTGGTCTGGTCCTAAGCACTCACGACAGAAGAGAAGTAACGCTTTTTTCTGAACTATCACTATTACTCAAACTATGAAATGCAAGTGATGCAATCCATTAATTGGGATCTTAGCTTTGCTGCAATTTTTACGATGCTATTACCATTTGCCGCTTATTTATAGAACGTCTGATGCTTGTGTAGTCAAGAGAGTTGCTAGCGCGTGTGGTCCCTGGTTCAAATCCGACTATGATCGTACACTATTTGGGCTTTGAGCTGACCGAACTTTGGGTATCTGAGTCGTATAAGAGATAGAAAAATAGTCACCACATTCATGTACCTCTATTTCGAATGAAATCTCTACCAACTTCAAGCCTCAGTCCCGAAAAGGGCTGTAGCGAAGCTACTTTACTTCAGTAGATATAAAATCCACCACCGACTTGTTTTCTGACACAAACTGCTCAAATCAACACCTCAAAGGTGAAAGCAAACACTTTTCAACTGGCATGGCGATAGGAAAAACAGTATATACCACTCACCGTTCTCATTCAAACGGACGATCTGCAAAATCGTAGAATACTTACAAACAGCACCATAGGGAACAGAGCGAAAAAAATTAAGCTCAAGTACTTTAAAAGGTAAACGATTTTGTGTTATGTTGATTGAAAACGACAGCGGGATTAAAATTAGCCGAAGAGGTCGATACTTACAAAACGAGGTGAATTGCATGTAGTTGAAAGGATTTTCTAGTTAGTTGATTCGCTTGTGTAACCAGATCCATAAGCTTATTAGTTTCGTCGTTCGAAGCAACTTCGAGTTGTCGTCACCGCTTCCATCGAGCTAGTTTACCCATACACACACAAAAGTATTTCATTTATTATCGTCCGACACAAATACGCGATGTAAGGACATAATTCTTCTATTCGATTGTCTAGCAACATATTCATCGACTTATTCACATCAATAATGCTGAGCACTGAACGTGTTATTTATTGCTCGGTTGGTTGCTTGCTTGCTGGCTTGACAAAAGACGCGACCCGAGCTCAAATCTAGCTCTGCGGAGTTGAGACGTTTGGTGACAGTTTATTGAATTCTCGCACTTTTTAGCTTATGCGGGAAGTGGTTGAATTTCAAACGATTTCTGTCAACAACTAGTTGGTCTTCGATAAAAACACAATGTAAGAGTTGGGTGGTTGACCAATGTCGCGGACTAGACAATCAGGTGTTTCCAGGTAATTGGCTTAGATGTAGGCTTCGTTTTTTTTTTCATTCATCGGAAAATTAAAGAAAAACTAAGTCGACAAATTGCTTGGATGATTTAGCTTCGAAGGGAACTGAAGTGGTTGGTAGTGGAGAAATGCAATTAGGCTTAGTTAGATAACATGTTATTGCCGAGTAGATTGATCATTGCTGGCGATGAGGTTCAATTGATTTCATGTTGTTTTTATGCAGAAGACTTGATTTTGCAAAGAATACTTTGATAAACATAGTGGATTGCAGCGAATTTTTATATTACTGAAAGAGTTAGTGAGTCGATTAATAAATATAGTCAAAGTTCCAAGTGATGGAGAAGGGTGGGAAGCAATCTAAATATCCCAAGTCCAAAAAAAAATACTGTATCTTTAATCAAATTCAAAAATACAAAATGATGATAAAAGCAAACGGAATCTATACATTCTTACCCAAGCCTATTCACCTACCGCATCATCCACCATACCCATGGCAAGAAACCTACATTTTCTTTTTAGGACTCAGATCACATTCAAATTTCTTTCTTTTTGTTTCAAATACTCACTCATCATGACGAAAACAACTCTCCGTAGACAAAACGCACCGACAACCAACCAGCAATAAGCAAAACATTGATAAGAACATGTAAAAGAACTAACATCATGTACGTAATATTCTCCCCAGTGTACATTACCATCATTAAAAAGGAAAGATCAAAGCTAAAGTTGTATCGAGCTTTCTTTTTGTGTTCTGCTTTTTGTCTCCGCGAGTGTCACGAGTGCATCGCTTTTATGGACAAAGGATATATGTATACGAAAACGTTTTCGTTAAGCAGGTATTTTTCCGCGTACGCACCATAGCGAAGATGTAATTTCTTGAAAACCACATCAAAAGAAAGTCATCAGAACCGAGTAATTTCTCTTATTTTAGCCAAATAAAAATTTGTGTGGTGTAGGATAATGAAAATAAAGAGATCACAATAAGCTGAAGTAAACTTCAAATGAATGAATCATGTTCAATCGAATTGATGAGTTAAATATTTAACCAGTCAAACTATATGTTTTTGCCAAATTATAATTTTTAATCCTATCTTTAATAAATTGCTTAATTTAATTCTATGAAGTACCAAATATCATCCAAATACCTCCGAAAAGAATTCAATAATCCAATTTGATGACCGTCACTATTTTACAAATTCAAAGTCTTTCACTAATTGTTATTTCTTGACTAGTACACTCTTATTTACTATCTTATTTACTAGCCACGAACAAAATACCATGTAGATAACTTACCATGCGTGGGACTATGAAAAGGCATTCGCTGCGGTGCCCAAGGCCAACCGGGCGGACATAAGGCAGCATATCGTCCGGCCAATGCTCCCCATTGTGAGATGAAACCCAATCTGTAATTAAGAAAATATTACAAGCACACTATCGAAGATGTATTCTATTAAAATTTTATAGGGTAATAGCTGGTCGTTTACTTAAGTTTCACATAACAAGAGTATATGATAGTTAATTGACCACCCGTTTGTCAACAAGCGAGCACTCTAATCTTCTTCATCGAATAACCACCCCACTCAATTTTCTTCTACGTCATGCATTAAAGGAATTTTCTCAAAAGCAACTTGTTATATATTTATGCCCAAGAACAACATCTAATGTATATGTATATATCCATACAAACCTCTATCTTCTATACGGCAATCCATGATAACATGAATAGACGAGCCCACCCTTGTATTTTTCCAAATCTGCTACTCAGAAGCTTTCCACTCTCATCCTCTTTCAGTCTTTTGCCATGCCATTTGCAAAGGTAACAAACTGATTTTCATTCACCTTCTTTCCCTTCCTCTCTTCTTCAAGAAAGCCAACTATCCATTAAGTTCCATCTTCTTCATTCCATCCATGAATCAAATCCGAACCACACAGTACTAAAATAATCCGCCATCATATCCTCAAGGATGAAATTCTTTTCTTCGTCTCGCACAACTCCCAAGCACTCCTTATCCACTATTTTCCTCGCAACCCATTTCTCAATACATTGTTTCTTCGTTTCATCTCTTGTCAGCATCCATTTCTTACTCTGCACTCCCTCTACCTTTCACTATACCAACCCATCTCGTTACCGCCACCTACCTTGCCAACAATCTAATACACCAATTTTCTTCACCCAAGTTTCTCTTGCCCGTAACGAAAGCAGTAGGAAAATACTTAAATATAAAATAAGCTTTGAGATTTATCTTTTAAGTGAATACTTGCCACTTAACATTAAATTTTCAAACGGGCAAAGTGAAATCCTATTAAGATACGAAGAAACACAAGCAAACGTCTTTGACTTGGCACGTAAGGAACGGAAAGAAGGAAACGTGAGTGAATGGGGTAGGTTTTTAGTAGGGTGAGGTAATGAGAGGGGGCGGCAAGAACGTGAACTACTGAAACTGAATTGCTTATACTATGATAATGTATTCAACAAAATCTGATTTGGACGAGATGTATGTATGTTGAGGTGATTGTTAAAATTGCATGAGAATATCATAAAGTGATTTCTTGGTTTTTGTTTAAGTTAGAAACTCCAAGCTTTTTGGTGTTGTGAAGTCGGAAAGATAGCTTTTTAGGAATGGGTCGTAATATTTTCAGCATGGTTTTTGAGCTGTTGTCTGAAATTATTGCAGTCTGTAGAAATCGGCCTTTAAAGTAGTGATTAGTTAGGGTAGTATGTGGGATTTTCTCAAAACCAACTTAGCTCTATTATGCTTTTTAGCTCAAGTGTAGCTGCATATAATCTAAAGTATTTGGTCTTTGGATACACGATCTTTATTAACGTGCTTCATATTTTTCTGGGAGAAAACACGCTCAAACGGTCCGTTCATTAAGCAAAATGGGCCCTATCGCTGGAAAAACAAACCTGATAAGATACACGAAATCACAGAAGTTAAATCGAAACAGTTTGGAATTAGCATTCAACAAATACTATTGCAAATAACATAAATATTAAATATATGGACACTGGGTCACTCATAGCTCCCTGTGATCCTATAAATCTTTTGGTATGTCTACTTATATACCTCTCCGTATGAGTTGAAGCAATTGAAAGCAGCATTACCAAGCCGATACATCAACCGCCGGAGTGCAGCTCATGCAGCTTCGATACGCAACCAACTTCATGCCGGAAAAGTTAGTTTGTGACAGATGGGACTGTAGAATGGCGTTGGACGTCCTCAAAAAGTTGATGGTCGCGAAAGGAGGTGTGAGTAAGGTGGAGCGAGATTTCGAAATTCATACTCCATTCTCGCCGAACCAAATAAGCGATTTGCCACTTGTTGGAATTGAGAAAAATTCCAAAGGAAAGAGCCGCTTATACAAAAATGGATCGTTTTCTCCTACGTGCCAAGATGTTGCCTGGAAAAAACTAAAGAAATGTCCTCCACGTGAGATGTTGAATTTATTTGCGTATTGTGCGTTTGCAATTTCAAAGTTGTGATTTCGTGCTGTATGTCCCCAGAGGCCGTAATGAATAGAGAAGAAACACCTTTTCTGCTCAAAAAGCGAAACAAAGCTGCACTGTATTCATCGCAATGTACTTAGTGTCCGGTTCCAACCCTTAAATGCTATATTTCAAACCATGCAATAGAATCCATATCTAAGGAGAAGAATTATTTTCAAAAAATATCTAGAAAACGAATAGCTAAAAAAGGAGGTTAAAGAGAGCTTCGTTGCAGAGACTATAAAGAGAAGGACACAAACAAGCCACCTGAAATCGGCATTGACTCAACTTTATAAGATATTTTCACTGATGCTGGACTCGCATCCTCTAATTTTTTACGCAAGTCAGACACTTTATTTTATGGCGTAATTTATTTCACAACATTCAATTTACAAAATTCCTTTGCAAGATTAATCGCACTCAAATTGAATATCAAATTCACTACTTTGCGCTGGCACTTCGCTGTTCGGATGATTTTTTCACTCATATTTCACCGCAGCTTTTATTAAAAGTATATTTGTATAGGATTTACAGGCAACCATGGACACATATATCTGGATGTGTTTGTTTATTTTGCATTTCTATACCCTTTGAAAGCATTCCACAAATTGTTTTTGCTGTACGATGAGAAATTATATTGCATGAGCGTAAATTCGCAAATAATTGATTCTTTAAAACAATGGTTCCAACAATTTTCAGACATCTAGCATAAGAAGCGTTTATCGCACCTCTATCGAGTAAGTAGCATTGAAAAGACCAATAACTGAGGCAGGATTGTTGTTGTTTTCACTGCTACTTATCATAAACAGCTCTCGGTAAAGGCCCAAAAAACGAGCCTATTATCTTCTAAGCTAACTTTCTTTCAATAGCAGATTGGTGCTAAATATAAAAAAGATAATTCCAGAAGTAACAATCCGAATCACAGTGAAGCTTAGATAAACCTCACTTTTCTCACATTACTATCTTGAATTAAATGAAGCGATTTAG
Source organism: Nemotelus pantherinus (assembly GCA_963978885.1). Lineage (NCBI taxonomy): Eukaryota > Metazoa > Arthropoda > Insecta > Diptera > Stratiomyidae > Nemotelus > Nemotelus pantherinus. The sequence goes on from OZ022265.1 coordinate 11,362,593, forward strand.
AGAAGTATGTTTTTAAATCTGTTCAAGACTAATGATGAATAATTTAATTTGTAAGTGAGAAATTTAAGGGCTTATTCTTTGCATCACTAACTTTAACTTCCACTTTCTTTCTCAAACCTAAAAAAAAAAAACTAAGCAATTTTCTGAGCATTTGTTTCCACGAATCGTACCTATTTTTAAATTTTGGAATTAAGAAATGTAAATGCTCCGTGGTAGGATGTAGTCATAATGGGCTATACTTTTGTTATATGCACAATCGTTATTAAAAAAAAAATTATGATGCATACCAGTTATTCCACAAATACCAGTGATACGAGAGCACTATAATATTTGGTTTCTTATACCTTCCCTAATAGCAGTTTTAACCGACAACTGCAAACTGAAATCTTTCAACTTGCTTGAACATGCTCTTCTTTGTGTTTCTTTGTTGCAAAGTTCGAAGAAGAATACAGGGTTTTCCATTAGGGCCGCCCCAGTTTTCTGCTGAAATATCCCTGTCGTACGATGACATTTCTGTCAAATTTTTTTTTAGGTTTGAACATTTGAAAGTTTGCCATTTTCAATCTTGGATAGATATACGCTTCAGCAACGTTTAGACATAGTGCAAATTGATTTATGATTTGATTTTTACCGCAAAATTATACTGATCGACGATGAAGCACATTTTAGACTTAACGGATTCGTCAAAAAGTGAAACTGCCGAATTGAGTCAAATGAACATCCCGAAGCCATTCGCGAAATGCCATTAAATCTGGTTTTCATGCTGATGGTGTGATTGGACCGTATTTTTTTAATGATCTTGACAACACAGTCAGGGCCAATAGTGAGCGCTACCATGTCATGTTAACCGGTAATTTTTCACGTCAATTGGAAGAAAATAACCTAGTTGTTGGCATGTGGTTTGAAGAAGATGGTGCCACATATCACACAGTAAGCCAAACAATCGACTTATTGAAGTCGAAATTTGAGAATCCAGTAATCTCAATAAATGGTCCTGTCAACTGGCTGCCTCGCCCGTGTGACTTGAACCCATTAGATTTTTATTCTTTGAGGCTAGGTCAAGTCACTGGTCCTCGATAACGATCCAAAAATTTAAGAGGTGGAGAGATCCAATGTGGAACGTTAAATCGCTGGAATATCGCCCACAGTGTGCTAAAAATCGTGGAAAATTGGGTTTAGCCGATTCACAGTTCCAAGCGCTTCCGGGGTGGTCATTTAAATGATGCTGTCTTTCATACGTAATGACATTGATTGTACTCCAACCTACAACATAAATTTCGTATATATGTGAAATCGTTTTTGTTTTTTGTTTAATTATAAATGGGGCGCTCTTAATGAAAAACCTAGTAGAGCAAATGTCAATGATTTTTGTGAATGCAGAATCACATCAAAAACTAACAAAAAAATACTTTGAGCATCGTGAAGCCTTGCCATGAATCGTGTTTGCTAAGAATTATTCAATTATTCTCCTTTCATCTCACCATCTTATATGTCAATCCCAAAAACGCAGTAGGATGGCCCCCCAGCAATTTAAAATTATTGAAAAAATAGCGATACACTATAGCTTCTGAAACTTCAAGAGTAAGTTACATCGTATCTACACTCAAAAAAATTTTGGTTTAATTTTACCCTTATAATAGTAGGCAACTGGTTTCCTACTATTAAAGATGTAAATTTACAAAAGTGCGTACAAAGAATATTTTACGTCTTAAATGTGTAATTTTTTTTACGAGCAAATCGTGTAATTTTACCCTAAAAACACGTAAATTTAGGACGGAAACGCATGAAATTTGTGTATCAAAAGCTACTTTTTACGACTCTTTTAGTGTAATAAGCGCACTTTATTCGTGAATGTCCATAAAAATGTTTAAAAAACGATAATAAAAGGTGTGTTTTTTGCACTCTTGGGCAGGGTAAGTTTAGGTAAATTTAGGTACCTTACCCTGCCCAAGAGTGCAAAAACCGTACCTAAAGAATGTTTTATCAAACAAATGACATCAAAAGGTATTTATTGCGAACAATTTTAGGAAGTTTGCACTACTGAAGCAGGAATTTCAGCTAACCTCTAGATAAGATTGATTCAATAGATTCAATAAGATAGATTCAATAAAATTGAAAAAATTTAATGATGCAAAAGTCAGCCCCTCAAGACAGGTAACTGCGATAACATAAAACATTAGCCCAAAATTAAATATTACTAACAAAAGCCTGTAAATGTGTATTTTTAAACGTTAAAAAAGGCGAAAGTCCTATCAAATCAAGTAAGCAAAATATAAATATTTTTCTTGTCATATAAAAAAACTTTTTGCAATTCCTTTAAGTTTATAATTTATCTTAATTTGACATATACACTATATAAACATTATACACATTAACTTATAGCACTTATTGCTACATTTCTATTTAACTTATAGCTACACTCCCAATTAACTTATAGCTACACTTCCACAATTATTACACGAAAAGATTGACACTTAACTGTTGCTATTCAAAGCAAAGATCACGAATTATCAGACTCGTTCAGTCTAGCTAAATCACCGTCTTTCGTCACAATGTTACATCAATAATAAGTCAAATTCGAGCAAATGATACAATTTTACAGCTTTGGTGTAAATGAGAGTAGCGAAGTAGTAAATTTACACTCTTTTTGCTAAGGTTTACAAAACACTATTTATTATTCAGTTGATATGACGTAAAAGCAAAAAATACACATCCAATGTGTAAAAAAAATTGTGATTCGTTATTTTAAACAGAAAAATGAATATATTTACTCTTATCAAAGAATTAATTTTAGACCCACTTTTAAGAGGGTACTTAAATAATTAATTCTGCACATGTGAAACTCCAGATGAAATGCGAACCAATTTCTGAGACAAACCAATATTGATCTGAAAAGGGTTCTTTTTTCAATGGTGATATCTGAAACTTATCAACCTCTGCAGTTAGAAGTGTGAAATTCGTCACATTTAGCACACATTTTAATATTTGTGAAGTTGGACGATATTTCTCTACACATTAATTTTGTACAGGGGTGATTTGAAATAGGAAGCAATAAAAAATTTACAGGAGACCATTTGGAATTAACTTCGAGCACCTATACGCGGATTTGGATTTTGTGATAAAAACCGTAATATTTGACCATGAAATTACGTCTCTACTAGCTTCACACCCAAAACATAAAATATTTTCTTTCTTATTTTTAAGACTTAAGTTTGCTTTTTGCTCTGAAATTTTAAGCGGTGTAGATATTCTGAATCCATGAGGATATAATGTGGCAACATTTTGGTTTGTTTATATTTATGCGCTATTTAACAACCCAAGCTTCAATCCGGTACAAGCACTACTCGGTTTAGTAGAAAAGACGAATAAAAAGAATTCGATCGATGTGTAATATAATTGGCAATTGCTGTATCATCGTCGAATGAAGGCATAAATAATCGGCTAAGTCCACAATGTGTATCGAGTACAGTACAAGCACAAGGATGCGCTTCTGGCTTACTATCAAATAAATGGGATTGGAAATCTTTCTGCTGAACCGAAAAAAGACCTGCTTATAAAAAAGAATTGTGCAGGAAAGATTTCCTGGTACACGTTTTTACTAAATTTTCTCGAATACATATATAGTTGTCAGAAACATAGATGGAGCTGAAAAGGAATAACCCCAACAAATTGAACGATAAAAGTGAATTTAAATTACCCTTGAATAGACATCCATGAAATCGCCACTTTGGACAATTAAGCTGGACAATATCACCCTTTCTGGGTTAACTGGTATTAAAGGAATTATCCATAGCGAATTCGTGTCCCCGGGTCAAACAATGAATGCACAATTCTACAAAGGTGTACTGGATCGACTTTTGAAGCAGGTTCGTCGTGTCAGGGCGGAATTGTACCGCACCGGTGATTAGTTTCTGCTGCACGACAATGCGCCAGTCCATTCCTCAATACTAGTCACACAATTTTTGGCCCGAAAATCGGTCTCCACGATTAATCATCTGCCCTACTCACCAGATCTGGCTTCGGCAGACTTTTTTTTATTCCCTCTTGAAGGGAGAACATTTTGAAGACGTTGAGACGATACAAAGGAATGTAATTAACGCTCTGAAAGCTATTCCAGAAGAGGACTTTCCCAGGTCGTTCCAGCGGAACTTTTTGAATCAACTGTGTACACATAAGCTTCGCGCATCGATTTTGAGGTTTTGGGGTTAAATCCTTAGCAACGACGAACTTAGTTCATCCTTTTTGGTTCACTATTCATAGAAGTGTTTTGACCAGATTATTATAGAGGCTGGCTGATTTACCCGATTCACAGAGTTTGTGTTTGAAAAATTTAATGGTCAGGACTCTGTGGATAATATTGACGGTGTTTCCTTCTTTAAATTACTCAAAAAAATTAGAAAATATTTAGTCGGACGCATAGTTTAATGGACAAAGAATCGGATGCTAGAATGCGTAGTTCGTACTTCAAATCTAAGAGTGGCCAATAAATCAGCATCACATATCTACTATAGGCTTTTAATTGGTTAAGAAACACGGCAAGCCAGTTTACGATGATCTTTGTTGTATCACTATTTATAAAAATAAATAGTGCTAAATGCTTTCATTGTTCCAGTATTAACCGCAATCCTTTTTCAGCTCGACAGCAGGCCTTGCCATATATTTTGGGATCTTTAATGAAGAGTGTTCTATTCGTTGCCTAATCTACTCATCATTCAACAAAAGAACCCGATTCAAACTGTATATTAATTAATAGTCGATTGCAAAGTATGATATAATCCTGTTTTCCAAAGCGAGGTGAAACCATTGTGTATAATTATATTAATAATGATAATTGAATTCGGAGAAGGAAACCCATTATCATAAAAATATATGCCGATTTAAATAATTATCTCCCGAACTTCGTATTTTTTACGCACCTTGGATAGTGATGAATTTGAAAATTGACAGGCATAAAATAATATTATCCTCACATCCCTCATAAATCGCATTCGATTTCTGAATTATTCACATCATAAAAAGGATATCGAAAACATTTTACTATTACTATTCGATTTTGAAACGCAATATATTATTTTAACAATTCGTTAATTAAACTTTATTCAATACCTTTCCCAAAAATGCATATTATTTCATAATACTTTCTACGTTCAATTAATATCCAATAAAACACCCATTAAATAATAATGAATCTCGTCAGAGCACATCCAATTTGCTTGTTAATCAATAATCAATTATCGTTATCCTTGCAGACCCTATAAAAAAAAGTATGATGTTCTCAATTTTTTTACTTTGACTGGATTAATTCATTTTGATTAAATATCTTTCGTAATTATAGGGCTCAAACGGTGCGTTGAAGTATGCCAGGAGTATTGAATTACAATGAAACGCATAATGAGTAATGATCGGTTACCGCGAATTGTAATTTTGAATAATCATTTCGTTCAGGGTGAAATACGTGTGACAGGTACACGTCGAGGGATGGTTAAATAAGTCATGTTCGGTTAAAGTGTTGCCGTAAAGGTTCAGTTGCGAGAAAAATATTATTGATAAATATCTTGTGGTCGGGACCCTATTGTTTTTCCTCGAATTACGAAACTAAGTACATTCTCATGGTTTCACGGTTAACTGAAAAAATATATCCGATAATCATCGGCAACATCAACCCACCCGCCGCCGTAGGCCTTGGGTATCTACACGACATGAATGAATTTAATAATGCCATTACTCATATCAAATTTCCTTCAAATAACCAACACATGCCAATCCAGTTGCAAACTGCCATGTGACTTAAGCTTAATCATAAGATTAAGATCGCAGCGATCACGATCCTAATAATGCGATGCGCGTGGCTGCTATCATCACTCCAGAGAATGTTGCGCTGGTTCGGATAAGCGACGCTACCGCAACGGAAGGTGCCTTTTCATGACTGTTAATCCTTCGAGCAACATGCTAATTAACTTTTATGGTTCTCCGCCTCTTTGGTCAGCACTATATTATATTGTATCCTTATCGGCAATAGAAATCTTCGTTGGCCAACGACGATTATTACCCCACAATTTTGTGCATCATCCTGTTTATCCCCTTTCCGTTAACGAGCTCAAAGTCGCTGATGAAAATTATTAGTCGCGTTGCCGTGAATAACAGAGCAGACGTACTAGGACTGGATGGAAAGTTTAAGAATATAGGTGGCGGGGAAAGAGTACTGTGGCACGCGCCTACACACAATTGTTTCGAACGGTCAGGGTAAGGTACACGATTACCTTCTATGGTGGATTTGGAGAAGAAATGGGAAGGAAGAGAACGATGGTTATGTTAAGTTTAAAACTTAGGACTATACTCTGGGTGAATTCAGTTTTAAAGGTTTTATCTTGAACGATAGGACCTTTAGATTTATAAAACAGAGATGTGAACAGCATAGTGTGGTATATCTTATGTTGGCGACTGTGGAACAGCCCTGGCTGCAACTTTCCAAATCTCTAATTTTTTCAGAAGTGCAAACATCATCTTTTAAGAGAAAGTGCTCAAAACTATTTCTTAGCCTTTCAATTGACATTTTAAATACGAGCTTAAATATGATATTAAAATACCAAAATAATTATCACTTTTGTTTCCAAGGAGACTGTGTACATTCTGGTGATTTTCATGCTTCATCTAGAATATAGCATACAAATAAACCTACATTATTACCTCTTCTGTCCACCCAAAAAACAACAATAAGAGGATCATGTTTAAATTGAATCCTCTCAAGTGCATCCATTTAACCAAAAGATCCAATGCAACGATACTCGCCACATCGGAACAGCGTTAATACACTCGTTCACCAACAGCCCAGTGCATCCGTCGCCTCATTCTGTCCTCGTGCTCAAGTAACAACTCTGCATCTCCGATCAGACCCATAAATTTTCAAAGCCGCAGACCTTAAAAGTGAATAATGTTTTTGTTGCTGCGACGCAAGCATGCGCATTCATCTTATCTCTGATTAGATGAACTTGATTATATCAATTTTGAAGTTACAGGGGTTTCATTAGTCGAAAATGAACAGCTAACTAACGAATTTGAGAAGTGGCGGAAACAAGACGAGCAAAAAAAAATATGTTTCTTTTAGTGGGACAATACGAAGGACATTATGAGACCATTAGGACCTGGTTTTCGTTTCAATGTTTTGAATCTTTAATTGCTATCAAGGTGCATGTACGGTCGACTATGTAATTATGGTTTTTGTACATTTTGTTTGATTGTTTGATGATATTTGTAAATTGGAGCGATTTAAAGAGGTTTTTTGAAAAGAAAAAGAGCGGCCGCTATGGAAGAGGTATTTCAATTTGAATTATTAAATTAAGGACTATTTATAGTGATGATAGATTACATTTTATGTAAATAAATTAGTTTTTTAGAATAATTATTTTTTGAAATGAGGCTCGATTTTCATTGTCCTTTATAAGTATTTCAGTGACACTAAAAATCTTACTATTAGTGCCTCCGCACACGGGTCGACATTCAATCGACTCGACTGCGACTCGAACTCGAAGCGTCATAGGCGTCACACTCGAAGTAGACAATTGCATCCGCACACGGGTCGACATGCAATCGACTCGACTGCGACTCGAACTCGAAACGGGTCGTTTTCTACGCGAAGTTTTGACAAACAAACAATAGTATATATTATTTATTTAGATATTTATTTTACGAAACAAGACAACATACACAACAAGAAACCATAATATAAATCTAAAATACAATTAATCATTATAAATATAAAATAAAAATTGTCCCTAAAAAATATTTCAATACATCACAAATTTTGTAGCATTTACTCTACATTGTTTTAATTAAATTTAGGCTAATAGCGATGGAAGTTAATCGGGCTCGGATGTGGAATGGGCTTTGGACCAGTTATTTTTGAATTTTGATTTGGTAATCCCCGAAGAGCAGTGGCTGCTTATAGAATTAAATAATCCACAGCACCTATTAATGGGCTCATTATATGATAAGTAGTGTGATGAATGAATTCATTGAGCAGATTTGCAAATCTGGTGCGTCTTGGTCGGTTATTGAAAGCAATTTTACTAGAGAGATCTTCAATAATATTATATACTTGTATGTTATTAGTATATGTCGCTTTGTCACGTGTAACTTATATTCACCCACTATGGATTACTACAAGTAATAACGATCCGACCTTTATTGAATCCGATATGAAGCACTTCCATTAATATTCTGACAAGCATGTCCCAGGGTCCAACTAAATTCAATAGCTATACGCCTCTCTTCCACACTCTAAGTGCAAAATTCCTATCCTCGCAGATGGCATTGCTATATCATCTAAGAAGGTCAATACCAATCGAATCATTAGCCATTGGCAGCAACAACTAGTGTTCACTAAAAGCTTCTCCAGTAAGTGGAAATTCATCCTGAAAAATTGCAAGCTTGTTTCTTTGTTAGGAAACTATATTATAAACACTTCGCTGTTGCTTGAATAAATATATAGGTGCTAAAGTGGAATTGTTTTTGCGGGATGATTAAAATTGAAAATTTTATTGAACTTTTTTTGGACAAAGTGGTTTCGAAAGTATACACTGATTCTCATCAGACACCAGCTCACATAAACTCGATTGTTTTGCGTTTTGCGGAGATGTTAAAATTTGTCACAACTAACGTAAATAAAAATTACTGATTTACAACTGCAAGTGGTCACATCAGTCAAGTAAGCACTGTAAGCTGGAGTCTGATGAGAATTAGTGCATACAATCGAAACCATTTTGTAAAAAAAACATTTTCTATAAAATTTTCAATTTTAATCATCCCGCAAAAACAATTCCATTTTGATTCTGCTTTCGGCGGCTTATTTCGCAAAACGATCGAGTTTCCCGTATCAATTGTGCTCTGCTTTATCTATGCTGATTTACAGACAAGAAAGGAACCATGATCACAAATCAATAACCTTTATGAACATATAGGTGCAACTATTTTGTGGCCAACATAATTAAAATATAGATACGAACATTTCATGTATATAACATTACAATATGTAACATTACATTATGCAAACATATAAAAAAATACATACGTGATACGTTATCAGAAACACTAATATTTTTCAAAGAACCAATCATAATAATACATAAAATAAAATAATTAATAATGCATACATTATAAAAAAAAAACACTTTCATATATTTCGAAAAAAAAAATCACGCGTCTTGCTCGACTTTTCCCGTTCCAAACATGTCGAGCGAGACGAGTCGCAGTCGAGTCGCAGTCGCACCGAGTCCGAGTCGAGCACAAGTCGACCCGTGTGCGGGTCTCCATTCATTTACATTGGAAATCGCAAGGAGTTCGAGTTCGAGTCGCAGTCGAGTCGCAGTCGAGTCGATTGAATGTCGACCCGTGTGCGGACGCTCTTAGTGAATGAAAAGTCATTTGTCTGTCAATATATAAAAAAATTCTGCTGAACTAGTTCTAAGAACTTGTGACAAGGGTAAGATATTATAATAGAATAATGTATAAATATATAAACTTGTTAGGAACACAAGTGAGAAAATACTGCATAGCTTAAAAAAAACTAATTATTTTAAAAATAATATATAATTACAAGCAACTCTAGCTAATTTGCAGTGACGACTAGTAACGAGCAGTGAGTTTCACAGTTTGATTTCAATTTCTATTGTAAAATAGTTTGCTTACACTGCGTTTGAAGATGCTTAGATTTGTACTGCTGGGTATCGAAATTAGTAGATTGTTAAAATAAAGTAATGCCAATACAGTTATAGTGACATTGTGCAATTGAGGTTTTCCAATGATGGGCTCCATTCCACGAGCTGCCTTGCTCACATAACACTGTCGTAAGCCAATGAGATTATCTCTTCAGTGAACTGATATTTATATAAATCGCTAATAACAGCAGTGGTGCTAAGATAGTGTCTTGTGGAACACCAAAACGAAAGTAGTTGGAGTCGGTATATTACCAATTGATCCTGACTTTTTGAACTCTATTTTGCGAATAACTATTTATGCAGATTAACCAAAGTAAAATAATCCCAAGACAACCCTCGTACGGGTCTAGGGGTTGAAGCTGGTAGAGAGCTTAATTATAAATTTCCAATCAATGTGTATACGAGTGTAAAGTGATCATATCCACGACTCACTTTACCCCTGATTAATTAAGGTACCTATTTAGAGCCAGACGAACTCAAAACTCGTCGTGCGGACCCTCATCCAAACCAGCGAACGAAATGTTCCCCGACGAAATGAAAAGCTCATTTTATATGGGATTTGACGTAAAATTTCGTTTTACGAAGAGTATAGTACTAGACTTAAAGTGGAAATGACAATTAACTTGAGCCGTCTATCAAAGACTTTGCACCCACCAAAAATTTCAAGGGTGCTTATCGACTCAAGCCTAGAACTATGTTCAGCGTGGGATGAAATGTCAAATCCCATATAAATTCAGCTTGGAGTGGAACTTCACTTGGTCGCAAAATATTTTGTTTCGCTTTTCAGTACTCTGTTCGAAGACGAAATAGTGACTTGATATTGAGATGGAATAGCGCTATGCAATGTCAAATTTCGCTGCATTTAAATGGTCTTAGTCCTCTTAAATGAACGGAAATGTTAACATTTCACGATATGATTGTTTTAATTGCTCCGGTTTCGAAAGCACTTAGTGAAAGTTCTGGGAAACTTGTAGTGATGCTGATATATTGATTTTTGAAAACCAAAATGCACGATTCGAAAACAAATTCAGTTAAAAGTTACTCAGAATGTGATTTTTTCAGCAGGATATTATTCATAATATTCAGTTTTTCATTTTTACTGATCATTCATTGAAATACCCTAAATACTTTCAGAACCAACCTATTAGTCGGGTAAGCTCTCTAAGAACACTGATAAAGAGCTGCAAAGTTTCGACAACTTAATTATGATTTTCACAAAGGATCTTAGAAGATAAGTTATGGTTTCACATCATTGGATAAGTCTCTATCGAGATAACAGCAAGAAAAGCGGTGAAGAGATAAATAACGAAAAATGTTAGTATAGTCATAAAAAGATGAATTACTTAATAGTTAAGTAAATGCTTTATTTTTGAATTGAGTCGGTCTCCATGAAGAAACTAGACGATGGTTTTCAAAATGAATAATATTAATGCAAAAAAGAAAATAAAACGTGAACACATTCCACTCAATTTTCGAACTATTCAAATCAAAGTCGAAGTACAAATTTTGTTCGAATTATGGCCGATGTTCGAATTTTGTACGAATTATGGCCTCTTTTATGACACATTTTAGTACTACCAAAATCGCAGTTGAGTGTAAATTTAACGTGTTTCCTCTGACTTAGACTTCCAAATCATTGAAGTTTCCACCCATTTACGTTAAATATTGTGTTATAATTTATTTGCTACCGTTTTTTGAAGTGTTTTTGAGTCTGAAATGATATTTTTCTATGATGATGATAATATTTTAGAAATATACACTCAGAAAAATGTCACTTTTTTAGAATCACTTTAAATCAAAAGTTGATATCACTTTGAAATAAAAAGCGAATCTTGTACGAATTCCACTTTATTATAAAAATTTTCTTTTCAAATCAAAATTTTTCATCATTGAATTAAAAAGAAAACGTATATGACGCCAAATCATATTTGAAAATTTTTGAGTCAAAAATGTTCAAATATTATTTGGCGCCATATACGTTTTCTTTTTAATTCAATGATGAAAAATTTTGATTTGAAAAGAAAATTTTTTTTACCCCAAGGTAGCCATCTTGGCCCACTTCTTTTTAATATATTTATTTCCGACTTATCTGACGTCCTAGCAGACATACCTCATTTACTCTATGCAGACGATCTCAAACTTTATCAGACTATTGAATCGAAATCGGATGCCCCCTTTCTCCAATCCAAGCTTGATTCACTTGATCAGTGGTGCAATATAAACAAGCTCTTTCTCAATATCAGCAAATGCCAAGTTATTAGTTTTTCCAGGAAATGCACGGTCACACACAATACGTACTTTCTCGGCAATAATATGCTAACCCGAGTTGATAATATTGCTGACCTCGGTGTTATCTTAGATGAAAAACTCCGCTTCACCTTACACTTTGATAAAATGCTTTCTCGTGCGAACAAACAGCTAGGTTTCATCAAAAGACGTGCCAAAGAATTCCGTAGTCTGTGGGTCACAAGATCCTTATACACTTCACTTGTACGTCCTATTCTCGAATACGCTTGCATTAGCTGGAATCCCGCTTTTGAAACCCACAGTGACAGACTCGAGTCAATACAAAAACAATTTTTACTTTTCGCCTTGAGAGAACTGTACAACCCTTATGATTTTAATAGCCTACCCCCTTATGAGTTTCGACTGGGTCATTTAAATCTATCAACACTAGCCTCCAGAAGAATAATGATATCGGCCTGCTTCACATTCGACGTCATTAGAGGCGCTATTAATGTAGAATTCCTGAATAGTAAAATTTCGATAAATATCCCTGTGAGGAACACCAGGTCCAATCGTTTCCTGAAAGAATATTCACATTCGACGATATATGCATCAAATGAGCCAATAAATAGATGCTGCAGAATATTCAACAGCATAAGTTATCTATATTCCCCTACGATTTCCAAATCATCCTTCAAATCCTCTCTTTTGCATGCCATCCATACCCCTAAACCTTAAGCCATAGCTTATATGTCAATGTTTTTATTTATTGATTGTTATTTATTAATCTATTTGTTACTTTTTTTCATTTGTTTGTTACTTATTTAACTTGTTTGTTTTTACTTTTTACTTGACTTTACTTTTCCATTTTATTTTTAATTTGTTATTTTATATCTGATTTTGTACCTTGTTTGGTGAATAAATAAAATAAAATAAAATCCAGAGATGTATCTTTAACATAAGTAAATATCAAAATGTGTTTGAAATATTTCAATAAGCTCGAAATAGCAGCCAATTCAAAAATTGAATAAATTAAAAAAAAAATTAAATGAAAATTCTAAAAAAATCTAGAATGTTGGTGATTTCAAAATTTCAAAAATTAATCAAAAATGGCTGCATGCTGTGTGTAGTACGAGTATTTATAGTAACAAATTATCTATTTGATTTCCGATTTTAAAACTACAGTCACCTTTACACCTGCTCGTCATATCATCTGCTTCATTACTCTAGAGAGATTAAGGGGGTATTCTGGTCTAGAAATTTGATCAAATCGATTTTTTTTGTTGGAATATTTTCAAAGTTTAGACCTTTAAGAATAAGCTTTTAAAAGGATTTTCACAGATTCGAATTATTTTTGGAGTTACAGCTATTTTTGTGACACGCCAACTAACTGCCCGAAACGAGACTCCAAGTTTTAAACGCGTTTTTCTCGGAGCTACTTTTCTCGATACGCTTGACATGATATCTCTAGTTGTAATGGACCGATTTACGTGAAATTTTGCACAAACCCTCTCAATACTATTAGTTTTCGTCTGACATACAGAATTTACCAAAAATGTATGTTTCAGCCCACCGGGAAGGCTGAAATCATGTCAACCATGAGACAAGTTTTTTTTTGAGCATTCACTTTGCTGGCCTGTATCTACATCAATTTTTATTGAATACATTTTTGTACTTCCAAAATGTTAATAAAAGACTGGTAAAAAAATATGTACTAAAAATATTATTAAAATATGTACTAAAAATATTATTATTAAAATATGGTTTTTTTTTATTGCGTCCGTAAAATTACCTCAAAATCGAGCCTCTAGACCAGAATACTGCCTTAAATTTACAATTCAATTTTCTAGTGCTGCTAAGGAGCTATACTCAATTGCCAAACTAAGAGTTAGAAAAAAACTAAAAGTTAACAGTTCACCACCCAATGCATGCATTTAATGATTCCCACAAAAAGCACCTAGTGCATTATCATGATGCACATCATGTAATCGTATCCTATTATTTCCTCCAAGTACTCATATTGTTTTCCAGTCAGTCAACGGGACGATTCACATAATCCTCTTCAGGACAATACATTTTCACCCATTTCAATAAAGTGCTGTAACATGATACGGCTGAGAATGGGAACTCGATCTCAACAGTTGATTCAAACCAAATTGTACGCACGTTGCACTAATAGCGCTTCAAAATCAAAAGCACTTTCCAAAATTAATCGTTACCGTTCCATAATCTAATCTAATCTTGAGTGGGAAAAATTTCGTTTTTATTGTAACGGCCATTGGACGCATGACAGCACCACCAGCGGCCGCGAAACTCCTGATCATTCTGACGTAATACTCAAAGGATTTGCGAAATTGGTTCGTGCAGTCGTAGAATGACTTAACTAAAGCGAAATCGAAAGCCCAGACTTGTCATATGGGAGTTGAAATGTAGGTAGGTAGTCTGTGAATATGTGGTCAATGTACTGTCTGTCAAAGTATAATCATAATGAAAACGATGACAATATATCTTTTATCGTTGCTTCCATATGGTTTACGTCCCTGTAGTTATATACCACCACCCCTTGAATGAGTTTTGTAATTTTACCCGACGGTTTTTAGTACAGTGCTCCATAGTGTAGAACAGAAGGAGATGAGCCAACCAACCGCCCTTGTCCATTGTCTGGTTTGTTACGAATTAACAAAACTGCTGATTTTATCGGTGTGTTACGCGTGTGGACGTTTCGTTCGTAAATGGTAGTCAACAAGCAACCAATGACGTACTCCAATTTCATTTGCAGATTGCTGATGATTCGGTAAAGAATTGGATATGTGTTGAGAGTGTTGTCGGTCAAGTTTCAATTTTAGATTAATTGAAATAGTTTTGGCCGTTACAGATAATTCTAAATATTTTCTAAGTGTTTTTGGATTCAAGTCGATTTCTAAGAAAGCACTTATTCAGTTGCAAACACCATCGCTGGTAAATTTTCCACATATATTCAAATACATTCTTCCAAATTAATCATTGAACTACAACACTCTTACAGCTTAATGTACATCTCCTCTTTAATAATCCTAACCAATACCCAAAAAAACACCACCCCCAAAATCCGCACCAACTACAAGGTACAATAAAAGTCGGGGTGTCTTATCATTCGCGTGGATCTTCAATTAATTTCCCGTTTAATTTAATTTCACAACACACCGTTTTCCGTTTCGAGCATCGACACAAGACCGGAGACATTAACGGCGATAACAGGAAACGTTAAGTTCCCAGTCACTTGGTCAAAATGGCATTCATTTTACTTTGTCCATTCGTGCCAACAATTTCGTGGACTGACTTGCCAGTTAATTTCACAATTCCGCAGTCACATCGCACTGTTCTTACCTTGTCGACCGAATTGAGTTCCATTTGTCGCGCAAAAGGATCTCCTAAATATAATTTAATGGGGATTCATGTGTCCTGTCCGACCGAATGCTTGAATTGTCCTGGCATTGGACAATATTCGCGAGGAGGAAAGCGCGAAAACAACGATGCACATCCCCGCCGTGTGTTTCGAGACGAAGGAATATGGTGTAATTTGTGGTGTTACCCTTATTTGCGTGTTTGTTTAACATTACGACCGGTAATTCATTTTATGCCGGGGACGATCTTGTTTCCGTTCTTGTTTGCGCGTTTCGTGTGCTGCTGGTCCGTGTAATTGCAAGGGATGTGCAATGTTCCTGGGCAATGGTTACGGTGGTAGAGTGTGACGGTATGAACAAACGGGGGGTGGGAATTAAGTGCTTTTGCCTTTCGCGTGGTTTACCTGACGAGGTGAGCGGTATCGCCGGTTAATGAAGATGAGGCGGTAACAAGGAATTCTTTCGTCAGCTGGATTGTAGTAGTTTAGGGGATGGGATGAGTAGATTCGTAATTACACATTAGATATGTGACTTGATGATGGCAGAATGGATTAAGGCAGTTGGTATAATTATTCAAAATGGTGGACTTTATCGAGTTTTTGATTGTGATGGTTTGATATTGGTACTTAAAGAGGTATAGGTACTGAAAATATGTCTGGAAAAAACTATCATTACTTGTGTGTTCAGCATAATTAACACTTTCAAATTTAAACTTTAGCTTAAATTAGAGGAAAATTATAATTGTTCTAAAATGTTATGAGTAATGCATACTTGATACGATGTGAATTTTTTAAATATAATATTTGCAGGCTGGATTATATTTTTCAGCGTTGTAAATTGCAAACAATTTTTAGGAAACATAAATTGGACTAATGTACAATTTAAAAATCAAAAACCACGATAAGAAACTATTCAAAAAATACCTACATAAATTTCAAGACTTTTGCGGTAAAGCTATATGAGACGACATTATTATTTTCTATAGAAATCCTAATATTCGTGGAATCAAATGGAAGATAATGTTAGTGTTTGGTAAACTTTTTGGAGTGCCATATATTAAGATGAGATTATCATAAATAAATAAGCCATTGGCCTATCCTCGAACACTTTCGCTGACTTCATGAATAGCTTCCGCTGGCTGAAAAACTATCGATGAATCAACGAAAATATCCCAGGTAGGATACCTTACTATAGCTAGCTGACTTATTTTCTTGGAATAAGGGGCCGATTAATACTAGATTACATTTTCGCTAAAGAAAGTAGGTATTAATACCTTCGTTGATGAATGATCTCCGCAAAATTTTCAGTGAAATAAAAGCATGCCTTGAATAGTACAAAAAAGTACGTCAAACTATTTTATTAAGTTTCTATAGCATTTGATAAAATCGGAGCGCGAAATCTATTACGTTGACTCGAAATTTTCAATTCTGTACAATTACCTAAAGGTTTAGAATCACAATCCTACTCACAGTATCCGCCTAAAAAAGCCTAACCAATTTAGAACCCAGATACCTCAAAGCAGTGAACTAGGGCCAACACTTTACCCAAAAATAGCTAAAATCTTTCTCTGTGAACTGAAAGTATAGCAACAATGTCTTTTCCTACTATGTATGTTTACTAGGCAGTCGATTTAATCAATATAGTAAGCGAGTTCAATGCAAAATTATTTAGCACTATTAAAACTTTTCAATGCTTTTGGCAATTTGTCTATCAAAAAAATGAAAGGGCAAAGCACAAACCGCACAATTAAGTTGTCTGTTAAAGAAAACAGCATCAAAATATGTGTCAATGCTTCGTAAGGCTTACGAAAAAGATATTTTGATTCAGATAAGGGTTTATAAGTGGGTTCAAAAAGTAGACGAATGTTATTATAAGATTAACGACTTTCGAGACATCCCTCGACCTCTAAAATAGACGAAACTGTTCAAAACAGGTTTGATGCCAGCTGATCGTCGTAAAACAGTTGGCGAGTTAGAGAAACTTATTGGAATTTCCTCAAGCTCATTTTAGAGAATCTGAGCATGGAACGAGTTCCTGCCAAGTTTAATCCACGGCTCAAATTAATTCCAAGGAACCAAAGCGGGAGCCGCCTAAGTATCCCAGAAGTTAGCTCAACTCAAACGATCAGTAATTGTCGTCAAAAGCCAAATCAAGGCATCAGCCTTGGTGAGTCTGCAACCTTGAAACTGAGCAGCATGGAAGCAGCGTAAAACAGCATCATCACCAGATCGAAAAAAAATCGTTTGTTTTCGGCATCTGAGTAGTCGTCCATGCTAAATTCATTCCTCAGCTCAGTACAGCGAATCAGAGCTATTACCTGGAGATGATGAACTGATTTTAAAAAGAAGTAAGGAAAACCGGGCCTGAATTGTAACGATCAGGCTATTGGCTGATCATCATGACCGCACCTACTCACACAACATTGCAAATCAACCAGTTCTTGCCAAAAAAAAAAAGAATGGCAACCACCATAGTTCTTGATTCGCTATTTACCCGATTTCGCTCCTGTGATTGTTTGTAGTTCCCTAAAATGAAGAAAAAGCTAAAGAATGTTATTAATTAGAAAATGTTAATTAAACTTTTCAGAGAGCACCCAGTTGTAAAAAAGTGAAGAATTTTTTTTCATCCTACCTTCGACTCTCCATCACTCAATTTGATTGAGTTTTTTTTAAATATTTATGGATCGCATGGCTTTTTCTTCCATTCGATAATTTTTTCATAGTACGTCCCCGACAACTGGTGTATTGGTGTAAGGGCAAGCACAATACTTATCAATATGATAGGTGCTCTATTATTGCCTTCATTGACATGTATCCAGAGAAAATACATAAAAAAATCGATTGTATATCTTATATGGTTGATATTATGTCTCCATAACATTTTTGCATCCAAAATCAATCCCAGATACTGTTGAACTTCATCAATTCGAATGCATGCATTTATAGGGCATTTTTTTGTGTTTGATTTGTGTTTGATTTCATACACGTTTATAATAAGTTTGCTCTGTCGTAGCACTTCAAATATTTCTCCAAATTTATATTTATTGCATTATCCATTAATAATAATATTACTTTACTAGATAGCTGGAGATCTTAAATGCTGCTCACGTAGATAAAAAAAAGCATTGGCCCTAGAATCGACCCTTGTGAGATACCTTTATCTACAGAGCATTCTTGTTTGATATAGTTTGTTTGTTGGATCACTATTTTTCGATCCAGTAGATAGGTTTTTAATAATGAATTTAAATTTTATGCAAATGCCACACTTTTCAAGTCGTAAAAGTAAAATTTCATTATCAATGATATCAAAAACATTTTTTTGAATTCGATGAAAACTGCTGCCACATGATAACCTTTATCGAATGAACGATTTATGAAATGAACCATATCAAGGATAGTCACAATTGTGATACTGTGCTCTTGGAAACTGTACTGCATTGGAGCCAAAGTTGACGTAAAGTTGACGAAAAATGTTTCAAAAACAGGAACAAACGATTAGTCAAATACATATCATCCAATGGTCAATAATTTTAAAAGGATCGACGTTTCCAAAATTTGATCTTTTAAAGTATTTTGGGTATCCACTTATATACAATCGATCTACCAATCAACGGTTTCTTCTGAAAACTGCTGTAAAATGAAAACCGTTGAATATTTTTCAAAAGTTCTTGCTTTATTTAAAAAAAAATTAAATTTCCCGATTAGCTATTAAACAATTATTCATTTAAATAATGTTTCAGCAAGCATGGCATTAATCAATTGTGGCATCACAATTTTTCAGCACATTTTTCTTCCTTTCGAGCTGTATCTCACTAATGGCTCGTCGAATATTGTGCTTAAGTTCCTGAATCATTACTATCTTGCCGGCATAACATCGATCATTAACGCCACCCCATAGAAAAAAGTCAGGCGGCTTTACTTTACTTTATTAAAAAGACTTCATGGCGACCCATCAAAATTGCCAAACCGGTTGATTTTACGAATATATCATTCATTTCATTCAGAAATCAGGTCGCGCCCAATGTGGGCAAAATGGTATTTGGTAGAAAAGTTTTAATTTTACTGAACAAATTTTTTCGACAAATTCAGCTACTCAGCTATAGTAGTTTGTTGAAACTTACCATTAAACTCACATATACTTTGAATTTGGGAATATTTATTTAAATAGTTTCAAGGTTTTTATTGCATACACTCAAAAAAATTTTGGTTGAATTTTACCCTTATAATAGTAGAAAACTGGTTTCCTACTATTAAAGATGTAAATTTACAAAAAGCCGTAAAAAGAAAATTTGTTTACTACCAAATCGTGTAATTTTACCCTAAAAAATGATGCAATTTTATGGCTTTCGCGCAAAGGTGAATAGCAAACTAGTAAATTTACACTCTTTTTGCTTCAATTTACAAAAAGCTGTGTATTATTCAGCTGATATGACGTAAAAGCAAAAAAATGCACATCGAATGTGTAAAAAATTTTGTGATTCGTTATTTTAAACGAAAAAATGAATATATTTCCTATTATCAAAGTATTAATTATAGACCCACTTTTTAGAGTGTAGAGCACCATTCGCCTCAAAACAAACGCCATCAAAGTTCATGTCTTCAATTTCTTGACACAAAAAGTCAGTTTTCATCCTTCTGCAGCACTCTCTATTCACCGTTACGGCGTATTCATTCTTACTTTTGGTGAAAAATGGAGCAGTGATGCCACCAATCCAAAAATCGCACCAATTTGTCACACGCTGAAGATGTTATTGGCTTCTCTATAACTGTGTGGGATTTCTGAGCCCCAAAAGCGATAATTTTGCTTATTTTCATAGCTGCCAAGGTCGAAATGCGTCTCATCAGAAAAGATGAATTTTTTTCGCAAATGCAACGTTTTCTTCGAGCTCACTCAAAAATTTTCAAATATGATTTGGCGCCATATACGTTTCTTTTTAATTCAAATAATCTGACCTCATTTCAATAACGCTGTATCAAAGTGTGTCTTGTTTGTTTTAATGTTTTATTTTTCATTCAATGATGAAACATTTTGATGTGAAAATAAAATTTTTATAATAAAGTGCAATTCAAATAAGATTCGTTTTTTATTTAAAAGTGTTTCAACTTTTGATTTAAATTTGATTCTATTAAATGAATCTTTTCTGAGTGTACAATAAATTGCCTTAATTCGTCGTTTCTTTCTATTTTTGACAGCTATTTGCCGTTTCATGTTTTTCATGTTTTTATTGGCCTTAACAATCGATGCCTTTTATTCTCTTTGTGAGACATAGATGTATTCGTTCCCACTCTTTTAGTTTTTGGTCCATATTGGTTTTCCTTTCTTCAAACTGAAGGCCAAAAGTTGTCAAAGGCTTAATATGTCGGAAAACGATAAACTAAACAATTCATCTTTTTCTACGACCGTTTTCATTCTTGAAAGTGAATTATATATCTGTTAGGCTATTTTCCTCCGTGAAAATATCCCTTGGGGGTAGTATAACCCTCTTGCTCCTTACTGTTTCACTTGCTTTTTTAAATGTTTAAGCCCTGAAATGTATTCGACGCGAAACGGAACGAAGTGTCAAATCCCATACAAAATCAGCCTGGCGCGGAATTTCGTTTCGTTTGGTTTTGCTCGTCAGTAATGTGTTCGAAGGCGTATAAGAGTCTTCGAAGACAACGCAATGACTCGCTCTGAGATGGCGCTGCACAATGTATAAGTTAAATTTCGCGGCCATTTAATGACCCAGGACCTTAAATTGATGCGAAAAATGTGACAGCTCATAATTTCATTCGAGTTTGCGGATATTTTATTGAAAAATTGGTTAAAATGGATGGATGAACCGCGCATCCTTGCAACAATAGTTTTTGTTTTGCCGATATTATCATTTTTGATGCCGGTTAGTTAAATTTATATGGACCGAATTCAAATGTAATGCACTTGTTAAATGTCATCAATGGCAATTTATACTGCCCCCGGTGTCGGGGTGCGGAACTTTATTTCGTTCGATTCCGCACAGACGTTTTCGCTGCATTTCGTTCGCCGAATACATTACTAGGCTTTAGTATTGACACTTTTTGTAGTCGTATAAGTAAAACGCTGACTGCTATCGCTACTGATACCACACTTCAACTCCACCACTATCACGTTGGGCCCAAAGTTGACCTGACTGTGAGTACATAAATTCAGTAAATTTCCATAAGAGAACCGTTTTTCAGGCAATGTTATTAGAACAAAAACTTATTATCATTTCATCTATCACTCTACCAAGTGACCATCAAAATGTTGATTTCTTAATAATATGATCGCAGAAATGAAGAAAATTTTCAAGTCAAATGTCTCTCAGAAAAAGTCCCACTCAATGTCTAACCGAATTTCGATCTACGTGTGAACCTTTCTTAGTTAAGTACAGTTTCAAAAAGGTTCCCCCATTCCTAATTTGATATCAATTCACAAGTTCCATAAAATTTCTTAAAGTCACCTGAGTATGTCTTACAAAAATACTTCCCACGCCAGCTCATTCACTGTCTACCACCTTTCCTTAAACAATACCACCCCAAATTTTTCAACGTCATACTGCATTGCACTAGTAATTTTCCCCAATCGTAATTTCATTAACCTTTCGATGCACAACGCACCCATGACCCATTTATTTACTCATCCATTTTAGTGAAAAGCTCGCGAGTAATCCAACTAACATCCAATACTCGCACATTTAATCACATCACTGTTCGATTCAATACATTTTATCACGTTAAGTGTTACGAATCGAAAACCAATACGAGTTTGTAATGTTCCCATGATCAAATCGTCACCTCTACCTACCTATTTATCGTTCGTTTTCGAAAAAAAAATAAGTAACGTGTTTAAACAGTGTCAATCACCCAACACTTATTTCTTGTCATTTTCGCTGTTGTACTTAAGACTGACAGCCGATGACAGTTTATAGGAAACCTGCACTCTCCGATACCGTTTAATGTGCATGTAATTTGAGATGGTTGTTGATTTGTCAATAGCCTTAGCTGCCTTCTACCTAGTGCACCTTTTCGAAATGAAATCTTCAGCTGGCGAATGATGAAGGAAGCAAGGAATATACGCTGAACGAAGTGACGTAGAGGCAAATGACACTTCTATGGCCTCACGTACCATTGACTTAAGCAATTAGTTCTTAGATTAAGCTTCTGCTCTGTGAAGTACAAAAGGATTTTCTTGTTTGCAATGTTAAAATATCACCTAACTCAGTTTCAATTAAGTGGGAGTCAGTGGGAAGGCTCGTTGTTCGATTGCTAGACTGTGAATTTGAAAGTTAAAGGGTGGTTTTTTGATTATTTGAAACAAAAAGTTCATAAAATAGGGGACATTGTTCGAAAACAAAGAAATCAATTCAAAATATTGCAACGAGTAATTAAACACTCGTGAGGATATTTGTCGCAGTGAAAACTGGGTCTGATGAAGTTTTGAAGGCACATCAGCCTATAAACGAAGGAGCTTGACTATCTTCTGAAAACTGACCTCTATTTCAAATGTAGAGATGCATTCTTATAGTTCTGAAAATGGTTTCTCACCTAAAATACCCGGAGATTTTGAGATATTTTCCAACTCTTTTGAGCTCCATTATGGGAAACTAACACTTAATCATACCAAATCAAATATTAAATTATGAAAAATGGCTATGAAATCTTTAAATTGATATTCTATCCGAAATAAAAATTATTTTAAGTCACCCATACTACACCATCATTCACACATACTTTCTGTATTGATATTACTCCCCATTTTCTGGCCCCTGACTAAATCCACAGATTTTCATCAAAAATAAATTTAAACGCATAACAGAAAAAGATCCTTCTGGCGATTTACAGATATATACCTATAAATTTGCATATCATTCCAACATACCGGCATATTTTCACAAGCATTTTGAACCTTCATATCGATTTCGTCTTATATCGAAGAGCAAATCTAATCGGTCCTAATTTTAATCTCTCATTCATAAAGTGTGTTCATGGGACTCGATTGAGATTGATGCTCGATATTATGTTTCCGCATCAATGACAAATTGTTGTTCCGATAATCGATTCTGCTTCGATGAATCCTTTGTGCAAGTAATCGAACTTAAATCGTACAGCCACCGCTGGACAATTTGCCGTAAACCCTTCTTTTATTCAGTATTTCGGACATTACGAATCTATACAGTTCAACAGCTTTCGTTCGGTTTCATCGCAAATCAACCTTTCGGGTACCTTTGCGCCGCTGGCTGCCACTAAGTATCTTTCAGCAGAATTCTTCCAGGATTTACTTTTCAAAAACCAATTGACACATTTTCAAGTAGGTTACCACTATGTATGCTCGCTTCACATAAATAATCGGAAGCATCGCATACGAACAGTATACGATGAGGAAGGGCATTAATATTCGCTACCCTGCGAGTGTACAATGCATATTAGTAAAGCAATATTTGCTCACTACACTTCTCGGCTGAGTGGTTTTTCAAGTGCAGTTAAGAAGGATTAGGTGCATTATGCATTGTATCGATGGCAAAATATTATGGCTCTCTCTCTCTGCGGCCGGCTACCCATTGTCTGACCCCGATGACAAACGTTGTAGAATGTCGTGTAATGAAGAAGAAATCATTCAAAGTATGCCACTATTCTGGCTTATTTGTTTTGTATGTATGGAACGGTGACAAATCGATAAAGCCACAAAGATCAAGTGTTTAGGAATTGAATATGTAGTTCGATAAATAAGCTGATTTTTATGATTATTCCGGACAATATATTGCGGTGATTTGAACATTTTGATTCAAATAAAGTTGCAACCATACAAGGTTTCGGTTTCAATTTAGGTTTCCGTGACTATATTTTGGCTGAAATAAAGTCACTCAGTAGCACATTAATTTCGTATGAATGCACTTTGCTCTGTATGTTATCTTTAAAGCAGATGATATTCAGAAACCGTTTTTGAGCTCTTTCTAACTTTTCGATGTAAGAATTATGAACTGCGAACTAGTGACTTTTATAAAGTAATTTTTGTTTGGCTATTTGTGAAATTAGAGATAGTTCCGATCACGAAATTAGCCACCCAAGAATCTCCTGTAGTTATAATGTCAACATGTTCACCAAATTATAGCCTACGATCTAAGATTACTCCTAAGCTACTAAAAATTCTTTTATTTTCAATTATTTTAACAAATTCTCAAAGATGATCTTCAAATGATCAGTCTCTCAAGGTCATCCTGAAGAGAGCAAAGTGAACAAAGTGAATTGCTTTGAAAAGCTTTAAGTCGTCAGCGTAAATGCAAAAGTTGAGACAAGTATGAGACAACACATAGGTCGGGCTAGGGAGTCCACAAAATGCTCAATAGGCGTGTTTTTTTGCTCCCCCTATCTATAATTGAACAATGCGAACCAGTGCAGACGCCTTGGAAACAACAACAACTCCCCCTATCCATAACATGAGTTGTTGTCGTTTGCAATGCGTCTGCACTGGTTAGCATTGTTCTGTTATGGATAAGGGGAGCAAAAAAACGCGCCTAATGTTACATTCAGTAGATCAATCCAAATTGTTGACTAAGATATAAGATAATTGTTGACTCCCGTGCTCGAAGATTTATTGAATACCATCCTGAGAGGATTTGCAAGCCAGGCAGCATAATTATAAATCCTTACTGGAGCTACCTCATCTGGCTCAGCACTTTTATTTATGCCAAGCCTTTTTGGTTTTTCAAGGATGACAACTTAAAGCTTGTTACATATTCTTCCTATAGCAGCTATAGCTACTATTTTAGCTGTCCTGGCTGTCCAATGTCATGAAATAGCTGTTTTCTGATGCATGCTATTTGACAGTCGGGCTATGCTATGGTAGCAGCTATTCGCCGCTCGCAGTCTGGGGTATAGCAAGAAAATGGCTAAGGTAAAATGGATGTGCGTACATAGGTGGCATATTGCTCAAACGTCATTTTTTGATTAGAAATGGAAGTGAAAAGCAATTTTTTGCTTTGGTGACAGAGAAAATGATCAATAAATTTGAAAATAGTGCTATGTAGTGAAAATAGCTATCATGAACTATCCACGCTTTTAAACATCTCAACTCAACTCAAGTTTTAAGTAGGATTTTATACGGTGCAACTAAGTAAAAAGCAGGTGTGAAGCGCAAGAAACGGAGTACGCTGATTTGTGTACCATAAAATTTTCAATGTTTTTCTTTCGCTCAGTCCAAATTTCACAGATTTGGCGTATAAAGTCGAGAATAAATAAAACTTTTTGAATATTTTATCAAAATTTTACTTGTTTGTGTTGCTGTATGCTGAAAACTTAGAAATTTTAGAAAACTTAGAAAGTGCAATGCAATTGTTGGGCTAATCTACGTAAATGATTAGATTAACTTTAAAAGAGTAGTTACTGAGGAAAAACATTGATATTGAATTGTGCCATATGGAAAGCCGATCTACGAGGCAGCTCTTGGCTGTCCAATACCCATAGCTACTACGCCTCGCTACTGCGAGTTTTAACACTTGATAAAGTGATGCTATGCTATGCTTTTGAAGCAGCTATAGCATGCACATTGAAGACACCCTTGATTTGACGACGACGCTGTTTGATTCAAATACATTGTCGCAGGATAATAAGTACTATTTCCACGAAGATGTTTGATGTGAGACCAGAAGAGTTTAGGTTTGCGTGAAATATTATTGTCAAGATCTAGCAGCTATTTTTTTAAGGCCACTATTTATGAGTTTTCCATGAAGATTTTTCAGCAAACCAAAAAACAGTTCATCTAAAGGACTCCCATATTTTTGTGTCTGAGTCTATATTAATTTTTCTAAGCCAGTCGCTTGATCATTTGCTTTGTATTTCAGAAGATTTTACTGATTACGTCCAGAAGATTTTACTGATTATATCCAACCACAATTCTTGCGCATCCAATTCTGATTGTTTGAAATATTCTAAAATAAACAGATTTGTTGACTCAGCAAGTATAAATTTTTCCTAGAAAGTATCAAAAATGTGAACATTGAGCGGTGGAAAGAGATAAAATACAAATATAGCAAGTTTGAATTGCTTGGTGCCTTTTCCAGAATCACTGACAACCCTTAATTTTTCCATGAGATTCTCCTAGATTAACTAAATTTTGTATTAATATCGTATATCTATCACCAGAATTCCACATGAATATCACATATCTATCATCAAAAATTTCGTTTATAATAAATTTATGTGTGCTAATGCAACCAGCACTCGATAAATTGGTGTATACTAAACTGTAAACTACCACTAAATCTTAACAACATGGTCCTTTTGGCATCAATGTGAAAACGGTAAAATGTTAAACAAATTCAGATACGGATACATCCAAACTTAGCGTTGGTGTATTTGAAACCCGTTTATGTAAGAGGCTTATGTGGTATAAAGCGTGCGCAAAAAGTAAAAACCTCTCTTCCTCTAAAAACTTCACCCTAAAGATACTCGTAGGTCTTTAATTAAATATCCTCTCAGTGTTAACTTTTTGGTTACCTCAACAGTAGTCAACCCCGTTCTACTTTACGAATGGCCTAAATAGGGAAAAGAAACGATCAGATTTAAGCCCGAAAGCCCTTCGATAGCCCTAGTTCAATCTAAAAATTTTGATAGTAAAAACACGTTCTGTCATCTACGTGATAGTATCTACGAAGGTGATAGCACCCTTCTTTTTTTAAAAAAAAACCACTAAGATTCTGGCTCGCTCAGACAGGACAAAATGTACATACAAAAACCTATTGTAAATTTTAACTCTTTGCAGATAGAGCTTAATTGAAAACCAGTCTTGAAAAAAATGTGCTATGAGCTACGCTTCCGCCAACCTCATCACAGCAATTTTAATTTTTTTTTTATTGGTTTAAATAAAAGAGATGTTCTGTTCATGTTCTGATCATACAATGATTTAATGCGTCACTGACTTCTACGGGCCGAAATGGAAAAATAGGCGTTGAGTTCCACTATTCTCAGTCAACTCAAATCATAGTCCCAGCAAACATCTCAACTTTCTGAAAAATCCCAAATCGATTCGGTCAAAACAAAACTGTCAAATTTTTCATGATTCTAAACTGATTTGTATCGTACCTTTTCCTATCTCTAAGCAAAAAAACAAAAAACTGGTGTATTCACGGCCTACAGATATGCGCAGCAAATTTACACGAACGATTTTAATACGAAAGAATCTAAATTTTCAAAAACTCCTATTTGATCTGGCACAAATAAGCTGCAAAAAATTACATTTCTCATGGTAGAATAGAAAACAATGGGACATTTAATCTGCTCTTGCCAAACCTTCAGAAGATATAGACTTGACTTGAGTCGTTCATGAACCAATGAAAAGAAACATTTCCGTTTAGTGATAGGAACAAACTATATCACTATTTCATGTCCAAACGGCTTATAATTTCATGTCCGAATATCTCATTGCAATGAAATTTTCGACTATTTTTTCTACCTCCATTCGTGTCCGTGTCTAAGATATGAGAATAACGAGAAAAAGCACTAGAAACAAAGCGTGAATGAAGCTAGGTCTAGCAAATACGTATCACTCTAAAGAACTGTTTTACGCAAGTCTAGCGTAGACTAAGAGCTCCAGGTCGTACATTTTAAAGAAGTCTCAAATTTGGATACGCTCTGGAAAAATAAATAACTAGTTCCTGTGAGGTGAGTGACCAGCTTGAAAGTATGTCATGTCATGATTTTTATCTTTAGTGCACTTTTTCATGGAATGTTGCAAGGTAACCTTTCATTCAATCAATAAATCACGCCGCTATAAACAATCAATAAAATTTTACGATGAGTTCAACGACCAATCGTCATTTTCGGTGTTTATAATAATCAGTAATCCAATATAGCCAACGGGCTCTAAATGAAGGTGTTTGAATTATTATAACTCTTCGTTGAAAGAAAAGGGAACGGTATGCATTAAAAATAGTAGACTAAATAAGAAGAAAATTAAGAAATGAGAAGAACTACACTTAGCATAAGTAGCCTAGTGCGTAGAGCACCGGCTTCTTGTGTGTGGAGCCCCTGGTTCGAATCCAGGTTTGGGCAAAAGACCGCACGCCGAGCTTTGAGTTCATCTAGCTCCAAATAGATACCTGATGTAATCAGGGGTAAAGTGAGCCGTGGAACTTAATCACTCCACACACAAATTTAGATTAATTGTAAATTAATTTTGTGTGAAGAATGAACACAAAACTCCTGAAATTCCTTTTCGATGAAGTGACTCATTTCAAAATAAAATATTTTACATTATGAAGACAATACCGTAAAATAACTATTTTTGTTTTGCTCAGAACAAGAGTCCCCAGTGCTGTAGAACATGGCTTGGAGGAAAAATATTGTGGGAGTGTAACTGTGACAGGATCCCTGTAAGCGGTCCGTGAAAATCAAACTTTTAAATGCGGTTTAGCCTTTCTCAGTACCTTCAGCTAAGTTGTTTTAGCTGCGAGAGAAACATGTTA
Organism: Nemotelus pantherinus; assembly: GCA_963978885.1. Lineage (NCBI taxonomy): Eukaryota > Metazoa > Arthropoda > Insecta > Diptera > Stratiomyidae > Nemotelus > Nemotelus pantherinus. The sequence goes on from OZ022265.1 coordinate 11,391,374, forward strand.
ATTGTCTTGATGAAGCACAAATATGTCTATTATGGAGAAATTCCTAAAATCAATGGATCGAATAAATAAGTTTGACAATTCAAATAAAGTATCATGAGCTTATCACAGATTACGTTTGCGGAATGGCTTGCATATAAGTCCAGCGGTTAATGTATTTCATTTTAATTTCTTAATTAGGGTTTTTCATCATAAACTTTTCTCTAAAACGTGCTGCGCTTAGGACTACAAAGTTGTAGCAGTATAGCAACCCGGAACCTTTTATTTTCCATCTAATTATTGTTATTCCGTTGAAAATAGGTATGATTTATCAAAACAATTCGGTACTAGATTTATTAAAATCATTCAGAGTTACAAACCAAAAATTCAAGCTAAAAACAACCCCTTTTCCTCAGCAAGATTGCTTAACAAAAGCATCTCAAATAAAAAAAGGCAAATTCAATTGCTAAATTTAAACTGAAAATTTAATAGAAAAATGAACCAACGGCGGTTCTTTATAACAAAAAACACAGTGAGTATACCAAATTTTCAATCTCTCGATCCTTTTGATACATAGCTCTTGTCAGTAACTGTTTTAGCCCGTCATCATCGGTCAAATGATTTTTATACGAAATACAACCTCGAAATAAATATGCTAGTGTCTAGTCTCATTCTTTTCTATATTCATTGCTTCCTTTTCAAAACAAACAATAGAACCAAAGCAGCACTTAAAGCCGATATCTACAGATTAACTGGTATTATCCTCGCAAACAGCTTCATTCAAACGACATAATAAAATGAAGCATGCGACAAAACTATAGCATTAGCATCTATTCTCATCGGCCCACAAGCACCTAGCCTACATACCATATAATCACGAAACCATATCGCCCACTTTAGTTTGACCTCAATTCGAGGTAAGCATCTTTCTAACTTTCTAAGATTCACATCGGGGATAACGGCAAAGGATAATGCATTTTGTGAAATTGTTCTTTTTTCGATAGTTTCCAAAATTCCACAAAACACATTTCAGAGAATAATTTGTATGAGTGCATGGATTCGTTTACGGGCTGCAGATAATCATGCAGCTTAGGTTAATCCATGAGAAAGATAACAAACAAAAACAGAAAAGAAGACACAATATGAATACAAGGAAGATGCTTCGAGGTAGAGATGTTAGCTAATCTGCAAAATCTTACCTGGATAGCATTGCTGCATCCTGGGTTGCGCCGCCAGCGCCAGGTTGTGGTAATTGTGGTAGAGGCGTCATTAACGCCGACGCTGCAGCCGCCACACTTTTCTTGCTCGGTTCCGTTCGGCTCAGGATGCTCGATATCGAAAAGCTCGTGTAGCCATTAGAAGTTGGCGGTGACGTTTTCATACTACTATCGTTACTATTATTGTTATTATTGTTGTTATTGTGGTGATTACTATTGTTACTGCTATTACTCTGCTCGGCCGCCGGCGATTTAGGCGGACTGAGACGTGACTCGATACTATGGTTGAAATTATTCGTTAAATTTAGACTATTTAGAGCAGGATGATGTAACACAGAATGGTGACTTAGATGATGACTAAGATGATGATGTTGATTAACTAAGGATTGACTAGAGATGCTACTGTATGCAGGGGTGACCACTGACGGTGACGACAACGTCGGCAGTGGTTCTGAGCGGCTCGGACTATGGTTGTCACAGCCGCGCGGGCTTGGCTCGGGGCTAGAGACCACACTCACGTCCACATCAACTTCGGGCGATGACATAATTTTCGGATTGATGAAAGTCGGTGTTGAGAATGTCTCACTTGAACTGATTGTACACCTACTTCGAGATGACGGCAAAAACCATTTTCGGCATTATCAATCAATTTAACGTATGTACCACACTAATCCACAGAGCAAAATTAAACCCGATAGGCTGAAACCAGGGAAATCACCAAAACTCAATATCCTGACACAGTCACCTAAGTCAGTAAAGATGATCCCACTTCACAGACTTCTCGTTCATATCACACATTTTCATGTTTCACAATCAAAAAAAAAAACTAATGTTTAGTCTAATTTCGTTATCGTCATTGGAAAAATTCTCACTTCACCGCAAAATTCTACTTTCTTCTGAAATTAGCTTCCAAGAAATGATACCGATCTGCCTACTATAAATTCACCAGTTTCACATTCAGAACAATTTTCCCGGCTATTTTTTTCCCGACGTTCATACGTCCACAGATCGTCATCAACGTATCACTTTTAAACGCGTTCTGAATCGCCGCCACCGCGCGACAATATGATTAACCCCCGGGGTTGTTTCCGAGTTTGTTATAACTAGGGTGAAAAATAACCACGCGAATCAGAGAAATCGTTTTACCGTTCTCATTCCGTTTGGGGACTCACTCGAATATCCACACATAGGACAAATAGCAGAAAGAAAAAAGAATTATCTGCCAGAAATAGAGAGCGAAGCGAACGAATGAGTCAAAAACGAACTAAACCAGCGCGAAATAATGTAAAGTGCCGCCAAACAAAATCCAACCCCATGCACAATTACGCAGACGTATTTAATATATACAAGACTACATGTGATTCAATTGAAGGGATGGCTTCACTAAACCCGACAACTCTCTCATGCCGCCATTCTCTCATTTGCACCGTGAACGAATTGCTATTTCTCCGAATCTCTTTTGCGATTCTTTTTCTCTACTCTAATTTCACTTCTATTGGATCCGCGCCTTCCCTTATTTCACCCCCCCGGCCGCGTATCGTCCTTCGTCCCGACCGTTCAACAGCATAAAGGAATATTTCCATACGCTTTCGCTTTTATTCGTAGCTAGCGAACGCGAAAACAATAAAACGATGCTCAACCCTAGTTTGAATTTAGTACCTGCAAGTTAATAGCCAGTGGTTGCACCCCTCTAAACGGCCTACCCTCTAACAACATAAACAAACACTTCTCATTCAAACTGTGCGATTGTGTGCAACGCCGCTGCGATAATAGACCCAGAGTATTGGTCGCTTATCTCCTCCTACCCTCACTCGCTCGCACCACCGATATCACACCCCTGTGCAATCGTTCAACCCCGGGAAAAAAAACTCACCATCGGCATACAAATGAGTACGACATCAGTTTCGGTGACGTCCTTATGAAAATCATTCTCTTTCAATCGACCAATTGGCGACGCAAGGCGTTTCCTTTGCCAAGTTTTCGTCCCCGTCGAAAAACTGCTACGCTCTCATATGCACAAAGTCTCTCTCGGAAAATCGACTGGCATGCGCTTTGCAACCCTGGGACCGAATAATTACGGCAGCCCTGCCACTCACACCCCAGAAGTCGAGACAAGTTTGGAATTGGAGCAACACGAAGCTTAAGTGGCTACTGAAGGAAAACACTGAAGTGAGAAAAATTCCGACTTGAAGGGTCGAGTTGAAAGCAGCAGCGTAGCGATCATCTCGGTTTTCCGAATCTCGCCCACCCAACAATCTGTCTAAATTGCTTCACCTTATCTGGCGCTTGGGAAATGGGGCTGGAACAGCTTTATCTTTGCCTCAAGGATGCTCAGCTCAGGAAAAGGAGGCGTTCGCGAACTTATACATTTGCGTACAGTCAAACTTTCAGCAAATTGCCTTGCAATGTCGCGATGCAATTGCTCTGGAATTGAGTTGGCCCGGCTGGGGGTAGTTTGGGACGAGCGAGAACCGTAATTTTATTCGCCACTAGGAGCACTCTCATACCAACTCGCCACCGTAATTGCATTATAAATAATGAGGTGACACGCTATCACTCCACATATTTGCACATCCCGGCCACCCTCACCCCGTAACACATACAATTTTCACTGCTCGTATTCATTTCGCAAATTTCTGACTTTTTTGCATTCACTACCCAGCCAGGGTTCCTTCGCCAGAACTGTGTTAGTATGAGAACCGATCCAACTTATACATACGCACCCCAACTAGGGCAGGACTTTTCTTAGAACGCTTCTGAAGAATACGAGAAAATTTGTTTGCGTTTTCCGTCTCCCCGCCAAGTTTTTCTCCAAAGCGCATTTTACTGGCTCTGCGGCAGAGGCGATGTTTCAACAACCATTTTTTTTGCCATAGATGTGAAATTGTCGGAAATTCGAGATCGTGTTGTGGAAATTTCTTGAAATGATTTTGATTTTCATCCACTTGTGAGTGGGATTGTGTAACTGGGGGATGAGAGATGGGGGAAGTGATTTCGAGCACCAAGTGAAATTGTAGGAAAGTGAGACGTCAGGGTAGTAAGATGATAAGGATTTTGCATTTGTATGCTTAGATATATGAATACATTGGGTATGGAAAATTCCTTTGCAAGCTAACATCTTTCCTCGAATTGAGATATTCTTCAACTCATTCTCTCATATCTTAGATTATATTTATGTCTGTGTTAGCAGCAAAATCGGGATGTGAAGTGGATTGTCCATTGCCGTTAGCGGTATGTTTTCGTTGCTAGAATTTGCACTGCACGGTGGGTCTTCCATCTGACCGAAGAAAAACTTTTCCAACGAATAGATTTTCTTTCACAAAATAAATAGAACTAATTTAGTTCACAATGTTGTTGGTCAGGTAGTTTTCAGAATAATGAGGATGGGTTCGTGGGCAGTGGTTGGAAGTTTACGGACAGTGAGGTGATCGTTATATTTAGTTGAAGCGAAATGTGATTGGCCAGGCATTTGATAGTGCAAATAGATGGTGAATATTTGCTTATTTATCGACTTTTATTAGATAATTAGATAGTATAAACATGGATTGAATGAAATAAAGGTAGTTTTATCAACCACAAAGTAAAGGTGCTATCAATTCAACCCGCTAATAGAACTTAATTCGACGTGCACATTTTACCACAATCTACATTAAGGGCGCAAACAGTTTAGGAGTACGTTTTGAGTGATTTTCATGATTTTTTACCAATAGGAAAAAATGAATAGAATTTACTGAAACTTTGAAAATTAAACATATATTCATTGCTTTGAATTTTTTTTTAACCCTTCCTTTGAAAAAATGGGTCCTATAAGCCCCGCCGCCCATCGTATTTTGCCATAAGGCTTTATTGTTTGTGTATACTCTGGTGGCCATATTTTTCATCTGAAATCAATACAATTTAAAAGAGTACTTTAATGATTTGTTTTTCTTTTCTTTTCTAAAAACTGAAATTTACCTTTTTTTAAAGCGTTCAAGCAAATAGGAATCTTTTTACATTTATTTTATTACCTTTTTGTAATAAAAAATATATAAAAACAATGATATTAGCCCAAATTTAATTTCATATAGATCGCGATCATAAAAAGAAACTCACTTTCACTCTTTAAAATTATGGGATAGAAACTTTTTGAACTGGAGTACCTACACAAAAATTGAAAAAAAAATCGTTTGAAGTTAAAATCATTTGAAACTTGTCAGTCGCTCCGTTATTTAAAAGAGGGGCGCTCACTTAGTCGCTGATAAAATCAGAACGATTTGAAATGCTCACACCAAATTCTGGCAAAATATGCTTGAATAGTTTTAGCAACTATTTATGGAATAAAAAAATTTTACGAAGTATTTCCTAAATTCCAATCACCTTTTCCCTTCCTGCATACAATTCCATAGATAGCGTATATACGAGTATGTTCCAAAGCTTGAATGATGCAAATATACTGCTTTACTCTCCATTAGCTTTAATAACCAAAAACCTGTCTAGTATTTCGTAAGTTAACTTTCAAATTTCCATAGGATTGGGTTTGGTGTTTGGGCTCTTTGCGAACTATTGTTTTCGTTCTGTACCGAGTCCTCCACACTTAGCCCTTCTAATGTTTTCTTTTCCTTTCATCTCGTCTTCACTTCACACCGAACTGCTAGAAGTCAAATCGGTAACGAATTGCTTCGGTAAAAGCACTGATTGTGACTATGACAGTATTCCTAATGTATTGACGAAATAGCTTTCCTCCTCCTTGAGTGTTCTTCTATCCATATTTTTCAGCTGCAGTCTAGCCGTTAAAAAATTTCAGTTGCATTGAGTTGCACAAAAAAAAATTCCCATATACATGTCTGGTAGCCATGCTAGCATATCCAACTACCATCCCATGTCACTTCTTTCCATGATTCAGTAAACTTATTGAGCACATTGTGTATAACAGGCTATATACCTTTATCCAGACCATCCTAGTATATGAGTAATATGGTTTTGTTATAGAAAAGCCGAATCTTATAAACATTTTGTCCTTCACAAACTCTGTCTTTTATGAATCTACAAGGGCTAGTAAGACTCCTATTTATTAACTTACCCAGAGCAAAGGACTTTGACGACTACTACTTTCAAAGCTGGAAAGCTATCAAATTCCCGATTCATTACATTTGGTTTTCGTACCATGTGTAGTCACTACCGATTCATGTTTTTCAATTACCTTTCGTCTCATATCTAGAGTTCCAAAACGATCCATTCTTGGTCACTTAATGTTTATGCTTCGTGTATATGACTTTCCTTCGTCGATAAATTCATCTTGGCTTTTATATGAGGATAACATCAAGATGTTTAAAGCAATCATTTCTCATGAAGACTGCGAACATCTTCAAAATGACCTTTTCACATGGAGCATAAGGTACTTTGCAAATTCCTTCACTTTGATTATCTTAACTCACAAATTTTTTTTTTAGAATTTCCTTATTCTCTTTGTGGTTCCTTTCTTAATATGATCGATAACTTTGCACTGGAGACAGACTACAATCAAATCTGGTTTCGCGAATCTCCAATAACCTTCGAGCTTTTAAAATTTCGTTTGTTTGACACTAGTCGAACGAGATTCGCGAAATCAAATTCGATTGTAGTCCATCTCCCGTATTACAGATCACGCTGTTGTCTTTGACTTCCAACTTAAATTTTACCAGCACATCATGTATATCATTGCCTCGTTATCACCATTGTCTGGTTTCAAAATTAGGTCGCATGCTTTAGGCTAACTTAAACCTGCCTTCGAATACATCCAAAGTAATTTCACATGTTGTTTGTTGCTCAAATTCAACGTAAAGTGAACGTCTTACATTTTTGTACCAGACACAGACTACAAGTCTAGTTTCGCGAATAGCGCTGAGCTCTTACGCTAGTGTGTCAAGCAAAGATAGTTTAAAATTCAAAGCTTATTGGAGATTCGCGAAACCAGATTCGACTGTAGTCTGTCTACAGCATAAAAAATTCCATCTCTTGAGTCATGCAGACTGTACTTTGAAGGATGTCTTCTTTTCAAGCTTCATCGTCAGCTTATACTATCTGCGGCCCATTTCTATAACTCGGTTAGAGAAAAATCTATATCCGATAACATCAAGCAAATCAACCAAACAGAACTCTACAGATTGAATTTCGCAGTTTCTGTACGGTGCAGTTGAGAATTCTGTGGCAAAATGTGTGTGGAAAAATAGAACGTAATATTTAGAACAGAAATCAACTTCAAAGCTGCTTTCGTGTGAAGCACTGATTTTGACTTCGTTTTAGAAGAAGGGTTTGTAGAGGTTTGAGTGATCTTTCTTTAATGAAACAAAAGAGATTCAAGCACCTCGCTTCCAGGATGCTGAAGTAATCTATCGAATCTATCTAAGCACAACTCGGAATCTGCAGCATGTTCCTACGACCACTAATATTACTGTATAATAACACGAATATAGTTGCTATATTTAATTTGCAAATATTCAACCATTTAAAATATACAATTAATCTTATTATTTTAACGATGGACTTATTATACTTAAGGGGTTAGGTACACTTGGGGCGTGTAGAAAAAGCTCTTTTTTATGATTTATTTTAGACACACATTAAAATAATTAATAAAAAATGTTTTTTTACTTGAAAGAAATATATTTGTAGAAGCTATTGTAATTTTTTTAAGGCAAAAGGTTGAAAATTAGTCGAAATAGAGTAAATTTTCTAGGGGTCCAAAAAAAATGGTTTTGCCGTGATCACTGTAGCTTGTCACTGGATCATCTGAAATAAAAAAAAAATCGGGGACTATTAGTTGATGCTATAGTGCTCCGGATGAACGAAGGACTTTGGCAGATTTTGATTTTTCGAAAAATGGCGGTTGTTGAAATTCAAAATTGTATTTTCGACCAATTTTACAGTTACAGTTTCGAGAAAAATGCTTTTAAAGCATGCAAAAAAACGCTTTATGCATAGAGACGACTTCATTCAAAGCTATTTATCTCCATAAAGAATTATCCGCTTCGTCTGAAATTTGCAGAGAATGCTTTTGAAATATGCTACTTTTAGAAAATGCAATGAAAATAAAATCGATTTTCTCAAAATTCTAAGTGTACCTGCCCCCTTAAACTTCGCTTACCAATAAAAAATCTCTGACGAAATTAAGTGCTCAAAAGAAAAATAGTATAAGGAAGACCGTTAGGATGTTTCCCGTATCTCATTATTAAACGACTGCCTCTTTCACTGCAGATTGCGCTCAAGAGTTTATCTGCCCAATTACACTGAAAAAAATCCACATGGCGCCCAGAGTCATGTAACATAGCGCATTATTTATGGCCCCATACGCTATGTGCATAGTACTCTGAGCTATGCAATATGGCTCCCCGCGCCATAATTACATGGCGCAGAAATTATGGCCACACACGCCATATTACATAGTGACATGAGCCATGTAATATGGCTCATGGCACTCCAATTATAACTCGCTCGCAGCCATACTGTGTGAGGAGGTGTATAAATGTCAGCAAGCTTTTTGAGTATAGGAGAGATTTTATTGTAGAAGATTATTTGACTACAATAAGATTGTTTAGCTAATAGAAACATCCCAAATAAAATTAGTTTGCCAAAAAAGTCACGAAGGAACGGGAGGAAAATTGATCAAGTCTTCGTGTTACATTGGCAAGCGATCTTCACGCTGCTAAAATTTCGATAATCAATCGAAAAAACTGAGACCCGGGTGCCAAATAATTTTTGCAAATGAATTTTAATCGAATAAAAATCAATTCAAAAATAAACTGCAAATCAATCGTAATCATTACGCTCGAAAAGCATGTTATTGCACCGAAAAAGCACATTGCGCCGCACGCCATAATTTATGGACTTCTGGCGCCATGTACATGGTCGATTTCGGTAGATTTGCGATAAAATATAGCGCCACACGCCATAGTACATAGTAGCAGGCGCTATGCTGATAGCCCCCCACGCCATATACTATAGTCCTCCACGCCATGTATTATAGTCCTCCACGCCATGTACTATAGTCCTCCACGCCATGTACTATAGCTCTCCACGCCATCTGCGCCTGCTCCTATGTACTTTTCGCCATGTATTATGGCGTGTGGCATTATATTTTATCACAATCTCCAAATCGACTATGTACATGGCGTCAAAGGTCTATAAACTATGGCGTCTGGCGCTATGTGTTTTTTCAGTGTAGTAAAACCATTTAAAACCATTTAAAACCATTTGTAGTAGAGATCTTCTCTATTTATAAGTTACTGAAATGAGCAACTGATCTCTGTTCCTATGTTCCTTTCGTATATCAGATTACTACAATAAATCCACAAATGTGTTAGGCGTACTAATATGAAGTTCTACTCAATTTTCGAATTCGGATGTCTCTTAAGGAAGTGGTTACAACACTTACGCGTTCCACACGTCGAAGTTGGTTCTTGCTTCTAAGTAAATATTTACAAAATTGAACCCCATAATATAATAATATTATAATTATAATATTATGTATCTCCCATAGTTATTCGAGCATCATACATTTTCAAGTGCTATCCTGCTGCGTTCTTCATACTGAGTCCTTAATACTCAACGATGCAGATTCATTTAACTTGATTAAATAAAATTTGTATTGCTGATTTCTAAATGATCAAACCTGGATACAAACAGACTTAAGAATGCCCTTCCGTGTAACAATTGAACGCATGCCTTCTGTTTCGATCTTAACCAATTCTGTTGGTTACGATTTGAACATTTCTATGTAGCAAATATGAGTGCATTTGGTACGTGCTCCATGCTAATGAAGGCTTTAATTTGAACAGAAAATGTTATCTTGATAAATGTTATCTGCCTTGTAGCTATGCACAGTGCATTATTAAAACTTGGTTAATATTTTGAATGTCCTATAATATTGATGATGCTTTAATTTTCTACTTTATGTCAAAATGTAGAAAAGGATAATATGGCTAGGTGTCAAAAATTGTGCTAGCCAAATGGTTTTAATGTTGAAATCACCGAACGACAATAACTTAAATTTGAATTCAGCGGCAGAAAATTTCATTTGAATTCCCATCAAACAACCGTGCATAGCATTTTCCCGATTTACAACGATTATTCGTCTTTACAATAAATTCATTGAAGCATTGATAAAAACTTTCTATTTTCGATGGGCAAACAACGCACAATATCCTTAACAAAGAGAGCAATAGTGGTCGGTCATGCCTACATCTTTTCATCGAATTTTTTGCATGCACATTAGATACAATTTTGTTTGCTTTGACATTATGTGCATATTTCGGTAAGTAGACTAAAGTAAGTAAGTCCATCTTTTGGACAATAAGAGGTATCTCGTTATTATTCGGCTAGGACAAGGTGTGCATAGATAGTCGTAATCCATGTTTTTAATGGCAAAATATTTACCGAAGTTTTGCAATGAAAACACAATGGTAATACGATTTTAAGGCATGTGTCTTCAATCGAACGTTTGAATAGCGAATTATCACTAAGTGTTTCGCTTCGGTAACTTAAATCGGTTTGTTTTCAGAGGACTTTTCACCATTGTTTAAATTTCGCAGAAAAATATTATTGTTTATAAAAGGAAAAGATTTTGATGAAGAGGGTTTCTGGTGGAGCTGTTAAGTCGCTCGTATAGCTGTTGAACTGTCCGAAAATGATTTGTGTTCTTAATACTACGGGAATATATTAGAGGAATAAAGTTAGTAAAAATATAAGGTCTGTTCCCGTACTTTCAGTCACTTAATATTCCTGAATTTTCCTGAATCATGTGGTGGGGGAAATTCATGAAAGTACGGGAACGCTCTCATGGCATTTCCTGAAAATGGACAACCAAAAGTGTCAATTTTCGGTTTTTGGAAGAACAATAGTGATTGTAAAGTCATCCTAAGCGGTGATAAATTATCGCCACAAAAATATTCAACATTCATAGCAAAATTACGCAAAAAATATGTCACTCGCCGCGCACATTTGAAACTATTTCCTCGCACCACACCGTTTGACACTTTTCAGTATTTTTCAGTAGCTCAGACCCTACTGAATTTTACTGAAAGAGGGGAAATTTTCAGTTTTCAGTAAAACGGAGTACGGGAACAGCTTCATTGCAATTAATCGCGATTAATCACAATTAATCGTAGTACGGGAACAGACCTATAATTAACTATAAAAATATTAAAAGTTTAAACGACTCGCTGCAGCCTTAACTTTGTTAATTTATAGGAGCCAAATATTAAATTGGTTTCTGGTATTAGAATAATTCAGTAATGTTCACCTTACTGTCAAATTTGTTTTCATAATTTTTACCGAATATTACCTTATCACAAACAAAAGCTTTAAGAAATTACATCACCCTCACCCTCTAGTATTGCAAACGAAATCAATTTTCTTTAATTGCAAGAATACATACATACATACATAAATTAATTACTTTGAAATCTCTTCATTTGTAGCACACAGCTCAATGGAAGATATTTTTACTCAGTTCTTAATACAAAAGACCGGTGCCCGGAAATACTATCCATTTCATTCTCACTAAACCCACTCATTACCGCCCGCAGTGAATGTTTTGCCTATCCTCAATAATTTGTTATTCTACGGTACGCACGCAAATACATTTACTAAACATGCTCAGAGTAACTTGTAATCAAAACGGTAGTAGGTAATTCCTTGATTTCATACAATTCTTCAATTGCTTCAGGCCGTTTACATTGGTACAACAAAACAACGAGCGAAAACGGGATGGTCAAAGGCGTCATCAAAAGCGAACCTTTTATATAAATAAAACTGAACACGTTTAACAACGTTGAACAGCTAAAGTACCGACCATTACTCCTTTTCAAGATAAATCAAGTAAATGCATTGGCGAGGGTTCCTTCCAATGGAGCTTGTAACGAATGATTCGTCCTCCGTAGCCGTCGTCATCGTTTTCGTTTGCAGAAGAAAAGAAGCTACTATCTGCTGCCTACACTAGACGTTCTGGCCGAACCAAGCGAGGGTTGCATGGTTTGGTTTTATTTCCCAATAATCACCGGTAGCCATCGCTCTCTTGATTACGAACAACTTTGCTGAAGTTTTAACTGTAATGTGGCGGTGGAATAGGAATTCATTGCTTTCATCGTTCTGTGCGCTTGCAATATAAAGAAACTTCACTCTTTGCTTCTTAGATGATTCTCATTGAAGTTTTCTTTTTTTTCATTTGTAGCACTTGTTATTCGAAAAGGTGAATGGACTACTAGAGTATCTGATGCGGTAATTGAAGTAATTTGTTAATGGCGGAACGGCACGTTAGAGTGTAGAAAAGAACGATTTCTGTCGTCTTTGACTAGATAAGTCGATTGTGACTCATTTGCCTTTGAGCTACATTTTAATATCACTTAAATACAAATGAATAAAATAATGTGGTAGCAAGAATCGACGGGGTAGTAAGTCTTGATGTCCCACATCGCTGTAATAATTGGAAAATATATTGAAAAAATGAGTTTTGGGGATAAAAATGAGGCTCGGCTATTAAATACGTTATCTGTATTTTGGTATGGTACATATGTGCTGCGTTTAAGATTTAACAGAAAAGCTCATTGAGTTCTCCGGCTTAAAACTTCAAGTTCTGCGAATTCGCAAAAATAAAATTCTTAATTTTTGACTTACTCAACTGGGCTTACAGTACATCTGGGACTGCGATGTTTTTAAAGATTGACTAATTCACGAGCATTCAAATTTGTGGGAAATCAGGATTGCGAAAAATCATGATGAAAATTGACTCCATTTGGGTACCGTTATTGCGAAATGGAGAAAGGCGATCAAATTGACGCAGTCTACACTGACTTCAACAAAGCGTTTGACCGTGTTGACCACTCCATTTTGATTTCCAAGCTGCAGCAATTTGGAATTACTGGATCTCTCCTAAGATGGCTTAGTTCTTACCTCCACAACTGCTCACAAAATGAGAAATTCCAAGGGATTATCTATAAAAAAAATGCATGTCAATTCAGGTGTACCTAAAGGCAGCCATCTTGGCCCTTTGTCATCAGACTTTTCAGAGGTTTTGTCTGATATACCTCATCTACTCTATTTTCGAAATTCACAGCGAGAGATTTGAATCTATTCAAAAGCAATTGGTCATATGAATCTCGCCTTAGACTTTTAAACTTGTCACCTCTTGCATCCAGAAGATTAATGCTATCTGTCTGCTTCAGTTTCGATGTCATTAGAGACGCTATTAATGTCGACTATATACAGGAAAAATGTATGCTTAATCAGCCCGTGAGAGTCACTAGAAATGTTTTCACTTCCTCCTTGCATTTATAGCTCCGGCCGAAGTTGTTGTAAGGGACACCTAGCCGTCCTGCAAAAAAAGACAGTATCCAGTTAAAATAACCACCGCTGTGAGGAGAAACAGGGACTCGCTTTTAGTGCTACCAATGTCAAACGTTTTCCACAATTATCCAGAGTTCGCAGAGGAATGTTATTCAACGCAGGACTTCAATTCAACTAAAGCCATCGGAATGCCAATCCGGCAAGTCTTTGCAAGCTGATCGACTTCACAGTTCCCCTTAATGACCCTTTGTTCTGGCACCCAAAACAGCTATATCACTGAACGTCACTACATAAAGGTATAAACTGCAGCAAGGACTGTATAGACGCTTGTCAGTGAACATATTTTTGTTTGTTGAATTTACTTCAAATATCTGATTACCCGCTTTAAGAACCACCAACACGTTCATCTGAAAGACACTGCAGTGGGCCGGCAGACGGAATGAAATCTTCAAATTACGATCAGTGAAAAATATGCCCTACCTCATTTTGTCGTTCAATTTGGAGCCATCGGTATATATTACCGCAGTATCTGTTCTTGATAATAACCCCTTCGCTCACTCCTCTGTGCTTCTGATTTGAGTTTAAAACCCCTGAGACAGAGATGGCTAGGCAGCAGTATAATCGAATTTCGGAATGGGCCAGATCTCTCCTTATCCAATAATGACTACAATTTAGTCTTAACAGAACGAATAAAGCAGCAACAAGAGTGCCTTCGGTGAGGTAATACGGAGAGGCTGCTAACCGACGTACTTTGTCTATAATTTGCAAATTTACATACTGACCGCCAAACTACTGGTCCGCACAGCAGAGTTAACTTCACTATACTAGTGGGGCAACACGAGGTTGCAGCCTGTAAGTCACTCCTGTAAAGAGCACACAATGCCTTTTGAGCCCATCCTGCTGCATTTTTCTTCTATGGAAGCTCGGAGTCCAGGATACGTCCCAGATATTTAACTTGGTTTCTGAGGCTTATAGGAGTTCCATTGAGCTAGATCGGTAGACCAAACAATGGAACCCTATACCTACCATGAAAAGAAATAGTTGAATTTTGTTAGAATTAGTGTTTACACTTCTGACACCATTGTAAGAGAAGCATGGTTTTTCTTATTGTTAAAATAATTAATTTTCTTATTTGTTAGTTATTTTAATTGGCTGTCCTTTGATCATATGAAAAGAAATATTTCAAACAAAATTACAATTTTTAAACAATTAGTCACCCGCCTGAAGTATTTATGCTGCTCGTGAGCTCAATTCTTACCGTTCGTTGTTTTATTTTTACAGTTTAACTTTAGTATAAGCGACACAGAACATTTATTGCTTAGAAAATTAGTTGGCTAACTCATTAAACACATTTTGCATATCTCAACATAGAGCAGTGCATAAAGCACAGCTAATTTTAATTTGTAACTTGATAAAAATATGATCTAATATTTAAATTAGACTCAAATTTGATGATTTCATCTTTAACCCTAGTAAAAAAAAAATATTTACCATGATTTCAGTAGATATTTTATTTTAATAACACATAAGTAGTAAACAAATTCAAAAGCATCCTCAACGACCCTATAAGTGTTAACACATATAACCGTTTAGTTAACAGGTAATTAGAGGTTACGCCCCAGTAATTATACTAATGACCTTGGGACCGCATGCATCCTCTTAACCACGTAATTAGCCATGGTAATTACACTAATGACACTGCGACCTTATCTTAATTACCCATGTTAATGACGTGGATAAAATTTCAAAACCGTTATGCAGGTATCTCACTTAAAAGTTCTTTGATTTTGGTTCTTGACCTGCTATAAATAGCAGGATACCTAACTTCTAGTTTCAGAAAAAAACCAACCTAGCTCCAAGCTGTGGCAATCGCAACAAAGAATATCGAAAAGATGGATCTCGTCCCAGCACGCCAATATAACCGTACTCGAGTGTACAACCCTACTGCAAAGTCGGCTATATCTTTGAAAAAGGATTTACAAATGCCAGAGCAGATTAATGTTGACACAACTAAGAAACCATCATTCGACGAAGTTTTGCTGGCCTTAGACGTCGTACCTGAAAAAAGTACAACTAAACGCGACAAACACAATAAGAAAGTAGCGGTGCAACCACGAAAGACCCATTTTATCAACGAATTTCCCGTTAAGGACCGACAATTTACGAAAGCTATAGATCATGCTGCGAAAACGAACCTCACCGGCGGCAAACGCAAAGCAGATAACATTGATGAATTCGCAACTAGCTCGAAGAAATTTAAAATGACTCCATGCGCTCCGGACCATCAGCCATTGAAGGAGAACAGGAAGCGTCAACAACCAAGCCTCAGTATACGCGATCGAATACTTAAAGGACAAAGCAAATTGAAACCGGCTGTTATATCGGGACGGCCTGTTCAACCTTTCCGTAGGAATATGACCGAAATCAAACAAAAACTAGCAGCAATAGCGGAGCGTCAGCGGAAAAGGCAGGCTGAGCTCGAACTTACTTCATCACACTTTATAAAAGGGGAGTTCACTATAAAAACAGTCCACATTCCAGAAAAAAAGCATCAGCGGTCAGCAATATATAGGTCACAACTTCTAAAAGATTTGGAACTTAGTTCGTCTGATGAGGATTAAGTAGAATAAGACATTAGTTTAATATAAACTTAATATGTATAGTTGTATTTAGAGTAATATTTTTTATTTTCTTAGAATGTATTTGTATCAGATGATTAGGTAGAAAAATATACCTTTCTTCAATTGCAAATCCTAATTTTTTCATTGTAATTAGCCGACTACGCGACATTCTAAGGATCTGGCCCAAGAATAGACTGTTCTGCCGCTCCGGCAGTAATATTTTTGAGGATATTTCCCTGCTTCGAGCGTGACTAGAAACACCTGGTGCCATGCAGCCTCGGCGCACTCTACTGCGCCGATTATTTCGTAGATGACACTTATTGTTGAGTGGCCACTACGGAACCCATGCTGATTTTTCGAAATACCACCGGCCCTTCGTATTGCTGCCTATAGTCGTGGCTTTAATAGGCCTTCCAGGAGTTTCCACCTACGTGACAGGGTCTCCCTTTCCCCTCGGAATTAAACCAAGCCGTGCCTCTATCTTCCTGATGGACCAAGATGCGCTGGAAAGAGCGAGTCCACGATGTTCTTTAGCATATCCGCCTCTAACACTGGACCAGGGCCCAATTGACCAAGTCTACCAGAAATTAATTTGTAGCCCCGCCACCATGGGTCCCGGTTCACTTCATCGCAAAGCAGTTGCCACATTTGTTTTTTTCTCACTTTGATAGCCCTCACCAGCTATGTTTTTGCTCTTTTGTGTTCTGCGGCAGCTTGGGATTCTATCGCTGAGCCCTACGCCGGTACGCTAGAGCTCGTCGCCTCAGTTCCGCTAGCTCTTTGGTCGACCAATAAGCCTGTTGTTTCCCAGCAGTTGGTCTCCGACGTGGCATCGAGACGTCGCACACTCGCTTGATTTCCCCCATGGTAAAGTTCGCCAGTGTATTGACTCCTACCTGATCTGTCACTAGCCCTACTCGATTTGCGCTGCTCTCACCAGCAAAGCTATCGTTGAGCGACTCCAAGAGCTTTGTCCAATCTAATTTGGAAATACTCCAGCCAAGTATTTTCCAACTGGAGCTTTGTTAGTTTTAGTTTTCCTCTAATAGCCAAAAGCTGATGTATTTATGATCGTTGCCAGAGTATTCTTCCATCACCCTCCAGTCCCTTGTCAGCGCTGATAATGCTTCTGAAACGAGAGGTAAATCCGATATAAACTTTCCGAACCCCGGTCTACGATATGTTTGTGTTAAGCTCCTATTTAGTACAGCCTTGTTTAATCTAGCCACCATCTCCATAATTAATTTTCCTCGTGTGGTCTGGGTTGAAGTCGCCAGCCATCCACCAATGCACCCGGCAGATCTTGTGAAGTATCTTCCAGTGTTTCTATCAGTATCAGCTGACAAAATTGATACCTTGGTTTTGGACCCAAACATATCGATCACCCGAATCCTGCTGATCCTCTCGGATCCTTCGAGCGTCTGTAGCCAATAAGATTGCATAGCTTGAAGCGTCTGTATACCAAGTATCTGGATTTTTTCTTCGGTATGGTTCACTAATCATAGCAATTTGGGCTCTGGATTCGTACACCAGCTGCGTGAACAAGTCTTCGTGTGTTCCCTTGGAGAATTCTCATTTTTGAAGCTTCTTCTTCTGTGCTACAAGCGCTTCTCTCAAAGTTTTAGACGCTCCTGACCCTAAAATGTGATTAGCTTCTCATGGTTTTGTCTTCTTATTACACAGCAAGCAGAATGCAGCAGCGGTGCATTCTTTTGCTGGATGGCCAGTTTAACCACATTTCCAACAGTTGCTGCTCCGATCTGCTCCTTTACAATACTTTTTAGCCCATACAATTGTACCAGCGCACTATCTCGGGTTGCCTTCTTAATCTGGCATTCACCCAGCTTCATAGCTTCAATTCTACCATAGCTTTCCGCTGTCCTCTTGCATTTGGGGGTAATAAGTAATTTTAGCATTCTCGATTTTCATCTCCCAAATCGCAGCCGCCACTTCTTTCTCGGTTGTGAGGCTGCCGAGGTCAACGATCTCGACTTTGGTCTTGGAAACAAGTTTCTGAACCTCCTCAAGGCCGCCTACCACCGTTTGAATGACCTCATCAAATCTCACGATATCCTCGCAATTTGCGAGTGTTACGAGCCCGCCGCCATCCGCAGTCTTTCTTATTTGGCGTACCTGTGCCCCGAATTTGCTTGGGCTCCGCGGATTTCTTGAAGCACCCCCGCGTAAGTTTTTCTTGATGTGGTTTTTATCATCACTGCTTCCTTCTTAGCCCTAGATGCCTACGGTTTCGGACTACTTAAAGCCTAAATATTTTGAATTGTAATCATTTCATTCTGTAATGAATATTCGAATATTCTTTCAACTTTAGACCTTGAGGAAGCCATTTCTACTTTTTACAATAAAATATTTGACGCCGTTGAGAGATATGTACCAAAGATAAAGAAAAAGAATAAACTCTCTGAACCATGGCTTGATAGGGACCTTAGGCATTTACGGAATCGTAGGAACAAGCTTTATAAACGGATTAAAAATAATATTGACGTTAGTTCGGCTATTCAGGAAGAATATAATGAAATTGCTAAGCAGTTTTTAACGAAGTCCCACGAGGCTTATGACAACTACATTAAGACTACCGGCGAAAATATAATCCGCGACCCGAAAAAATTTTATGATTTTGTAAATGTGAAGCGGAAAACTACTGGTTATCCATCATCGATGTTCTTTAATGATATCACTTCTTCCTCTCCTAAAGTGATTTGTGATTTATTCGCAGATAATTTCCAGAATATTTTTATTGCTACTGACTCATCAAACTCACATCTCCCTTCGTCCCATTCTACTCCTACAGCTTTTATCAGTCACTTAGAAATTACACGTGACGAAATACGTAAAGCTATTTCAGAACTCGACTGCAACAAAGGTCCAGGGCCAGATCTTCTTCCTCCAACTTTCTTGTGCAAATGTGTAGAGCAGCTTATAACTCCCTTTCATATTTTTTTCAACAGATCACTTTCGTCTGGAGTTTTCCCATCCTGTTGGAAACTTTCATATGTCACACCCATCTTCAAAAATGGCGATAGACGCTGTATCGGAAATTATAGAGGTATTGCCATCTTATCTTCTATTCCGAAACTTTTTGAAAAGATTGTCTACGATAAACTTTCTCCACTTGTTGACTCCCGACTGAACGAGCAACAACATGGTTTTAGAAAAGGTCGCTCAACTACCACAAATTTGACAGTCCTAATCTCAGACGTCCTGTGTAAAATGGAGAAAGGATACCAAATTGACGCAGTCTATACAGACTTTAGTAAAGCTTTTGACACAGTTGACCACCCTACCTTAATTCTAAAGCTACTGAAATTCGGACTTGGTGGATCTTTGCTTAGCTGGCTGACTTCTTATCTTGTAAATCGAACTCAGCTGGTAAAATTTCAAGGACTTTTATCGAAAAATATTTCTGCTACCTCTGGTGTACCACAAGGTAGCCATCTAGGCCCACTTCTCTTTAATATATTTATTTCTGACCTATCTGACGTCCTATCAAATATACCTCATCTACTTTATGCCGACGATCTCAAAGTCTATCATATCATTAAATCTAAATCCGATGCACTCTTTCTCCAGTCCAAACTTGATTCACTTGATCATTGGTGCAATGAAAACAAGCTCTCTCTCAACATTGCTAAGTGCCAAGTTATAAGTTTCTCCCGAAAATGCACCGTCTCACATAACACATACTTCCTCGGGAATAAGTTGTTAGCTCGAGTTGATAACGTTGTCGACCTTGGTGTTGTCTTGGATGAGCGACTCCGCTTCACCTTGCATTATGATAAAATACTTTCCCGGGCAAACAAACAGCTAGGCTTCATCAAAAGACGTGCCAAGGAATTTCGTAACCTGTGGGTCACACGATCCTTATACATCTCTCTAGTACGCCCCATTCTCGAATATGCTTCCATTTGCTGGAATCCGGCTTTTGAAACCCACAGTAGCAAACTCGAGTCCATACAAAAGCAATTCTTACTTTTCGCATTGAGAGAGTTACGATTTTAATGCCCTTCCTCCTTATGAGTTTCGACTGGGTCATATCAACTTATTAACACTTGCATCTAGAAGAAAGATGCTTTCGGCCTGCTTCACATTCGACGTCATTAGAGGCGTCATCAAAGTTGAATTCCTGAATAGCAAAATAGTTTTGAATAACCCTGTAAGAAACACCAGGTCCTCTCGTTTACTTAAGGAATATCCACACTCCACTACTTACGCAGCTAATGAGCCGATAAATAGATGCTGCAGGATATTCAATAGCATAAGTAATCTGTGTTCTCCAACAGTCTCAAAATTATCCTTCAAATCCTCCCTTTTCAAAGCCATCCGCAACCCTTTATCCTGAGCTATATGTTCAATGTTTTATTTATTTGTTATTTATTAATTTGTAATTGATTTATCTTGTTAATTATTTTATTTAATTTTTCGTTTTATTTCTACACGCTGAAAAATCATTGTTCTACCCTTAATATATTTTGCAGCTAATATATTTATATTAAAAACATTTCTTAACATTATTATATTGACCTAGCAATAACATTATATTGCCCGCACATAGCATTCTTAAAATGTTATATATTGACATGCGTGTGGTGAATTTTTCTGTTACAATATTACATTAGTAGCCCAATATTAAATAGTAACATAGCAATAAGTTATATTAGCATCTTACAATACTAAATTGACACACCAATGATTAATATTAACATGCCAATATATTATAGTAACATGGCAATAAGTTATATTAACGTCTTACTATAGTATATTGGTTGGTACTATAGTATATTGGTAATTAATATTAACACGCCGTCGATACGATTTTTCCATAGTCCCAAGAGGTCCCCCATCTAAGTACTAACCGCGCCCAACACTGCTTAACTTCGATGATCGCGCAACATTAGGTTATTCCAGTGTGCTATTGCCGCATTAAATATGAACATCCTAACTAACAATACAAGCAATGTACTTTGTTGTATGACCAACAATTTCACCACCCTTGCTTAATACATTTATATTGGCATAGTAATATATTTATGTTAAGATTTTAAAACATTTATATTTACAGATGTTCTGAATATAAAAAGTTAACAGCTTAATATGTAATGTTAAACTGCCAATATAATATTGTAACTTGCTAACATACAATATTGAGCTGTTAAAATTATATATTAGAGACAATGCTGTTACTATAACAATATTAAGATGCTAATATATTGATTTCGGTCATTTCTCAGCGTGTATGTACTCGTAATTTCCAATTTTGTTTTTTTACTGTTTATGTTACTTGTACCTTGCTTGGTTGAGAAATAAAATAAAATAAAACAATACCGAAATTCGTAATATATGTTTTTTATTACATGTACTTTCAAATGTATACATGCTTTATATATATCTCTTAATGCAAAGTACTAAATAAAATAACAATTCGTCTGCTATGTACAGTCAAATCAATACAAATTTTCCAACTGAATCAACCTGAAGAACATATACTGCTATCGAAATTACTTCATCTTCCCTTAAATCTCACTGGAGACTGTCTGATCCCATTTCAAAATCAATTATATGATTTAAAACGAAATAAATGCAACTGGTCTATTTCAACCTACCGGCATGAATCTACATAGTATACATGCAGATGATGATGATGATAATTTACTCTATCGAAAATATGAATATTGTCCATATTCAAAGAGGCTATAAAAAACTGCACATCTATTCTCAGAAATTTTCCACTTGATTTACTTGGCGCCAGATGTAATTTTTGTTTCGAACTGACAATTCGATCCTAGCCAGGGGTTAATCTGCAAATTGCCAGTTGAGCTAATGGGTATGTATGAATTTGGGTGGTTTGTTATGCATTTAGAAACGGTAGCGAAAAGAAGTAATGTCAGATAAAGATAATTAGATAAATGGTGAAGGGTTTGTAAGGTGGATGCATTGAGTCGCAGAAATTCATAAGTACGCACAAGTCTGCGGTCCTTAGAGCCTTTTCGAGGATTTTTTTCACAAGATAATAAGGATAAAAATATGAGAAACACGAGCAGCAATATTCTGTTCAATTAAGATAAAGATCAATTTTGGGAAACTATGTAATCGAGCGTTATTGAACTTTGTTGTACTGAGACGGTGCTGAGCTGTAGGTTTGCTTAGAAGTTCTGCTTATGTTTTGGAGCCCATCTGTGCTCAGATTAGGAACTTTTTCTTTCTTGCTAAGAACAAAAAAAAATTTTGGAAAATAGATTAGGTATATTACATTAACATTAAAAAATATTTCAGCTCTCAAATTACCCTCGTATGTGATATAAACAAAATTGTACATTACAATTTATGTACTGGTACAAAATTCCGTTAAAAGCCCAGCTGACAATTGCATATCCCGAATCATTTTTATTAACCAATATATAATTATTACTTCGAAACGAAATCGCATCGACTTTTAATTCAAATTTTTATTGTCAACGTTATCGAGTGTCATTAGTCAAGTTGGTCAGCCGGGGCTGGTGCTCAGTAGTCGCGAATTGGCATTTTAGTGCAATTGATCAATTTAAATAGATTGTGAAAAGCTGTTATGTCATCGTTTTGGCACTATACATTTAATCCATTCCATTGGCAGTGCTTCATTTCGTTTCCGTAGGTGTATATAAATATATTTGGTACATACGCATCCCCGCTTTTCAGCAGCCATTATTTCCATCTCACTGGAGACCGGAATGTACAAGTGCTTTACACACTCCTTCATCCCTTCCCCATCCCGCATACATATTATGTTTCACCAGATTCTATGATAAAATTACATACTAGCTGTTGCGCCCCATTTTGTTCCATACCAGACGCACACTAGAGCTGCAATTCTTCATCCCGGGCGATGATAGCAATAGGCTGTATGAGGGTGGCTTTTAATTCCCATGGACGAGAATGTAAAAGCGGTTTCGTGTTTTAACAATTTGACGTATTTATGCGCACGACAATGAAAATGAAAAGTGTTAATTTACGTGAAAATGCTGACTGCCTAGAATATTTGCAATGGAAAAGAGTAATTGCACCATTTGAATCGATGAATAGTTATTGTTGGTAATGGCTTTAAAATGCAAATAATTACGATTGGTAATTTATCCATAAATTGGATGTGTGAGTTTAAATGTAGTCGTAATTGTTTGACTAGTAATTAAAATGGAATGAAGTAATATGAGCTTCCCAACAATATTGTGGTGCATAATTACAAACATGGCAACGAGGTATAAGTGCTGTTTTGAGGCTAGTAAAAATACACTGGATGCAACACCAAAAATCATTAAATCTTCATTGAAGCGCATCACATTTCAATATTTTTATAAACGGTTTTATACTAATGATTTCTACATCTAGCAATTGGAAAAGGACCATGATATTATAATGACTTATCAAGAGAAATAGCTTTTTAGGTATATCAATATTGTTCATATATTTTCATATTGCTGCTAAAAACTGCTTTGTATGAAACTATTGTATATAGTTTCATACAAAGCAATATTTAGCAGGAATGCAATGGTGGGTTGCCTTCATGCGGTGCACCTCAGGTAACGCCAAATTACCCAACAACCTGTGCAACTCATGGTTTTATAATTTGACTTACGATAGACTGACTAACGATATTAGGCAATGGCAGCAAGTATTTGACGGCACAACCTGGCTTAGTTTCATGTTTCATGGCACGACTGAGAATATGAAAACACTCATTTGGGTTGGCGGTTACGGCATTCTGAGCAGTGTTGCCAATTTAGCTATTTTGTAGCTAGATTTAGCTACAAAAAGAACCTGTTTAGCTACGTAATTTTTCATTTAGCTATTGGCTACAAATTTAGCTACAAATTTATAGATTATAGATAATTTAAATTTTTGCTTTGATTGCATTAACTTACACTAGTTTATTAATATTTAAAACACACAGTGCTTAAAAATAATTTCCTCAAATTCTAAGGGAATCGCCAATGCTTTGGGTAGTACAATAGTACTACTACTATGTACTATGTCTTTCTAGGCATAGAAGAATAATCATCTTTTACGAACAGTTTTATTTCTTTTGTTCGGTGCGAAGAAAAACCGTGAGTTTTAACTCATTAGGAATAAACTAAAATAGGTAAGATAAATGAAATATGTTTAATATAGAATACACATTATTTGCCTATATTTGAAGACAAGAACCAAAAAATTCAGGCGTAGACATAAAATTGAAATAAAACGTAAACAAAGTGTTTGCACAAAACTCTAGAAGACATTAGAAATCGTACTCAGTAGTAAAATCAAATGTTAGAATTGTGCTAGCTATGTTTTTTTTCATTTTGTAGAGTTTTTCAACACAGCGAAAAATAACGACTATATTTTCTGTGTTGGGGGCAGTTTGTTTCCATACTTCACATCGGATTTGAAGGCAGATTTTGATAACTGTATTTCCAGTATTTTAATTGACGAGTCTACGGACATTTAAGTGATATTCAGCACAAATTTATTACAATTTACTTGAAAGAGCTAGAAAGGGGAGCTGTTGAAAGTATTACTACTGCCATAAACACGTGCTTAGAAAACTACATCCTAAATATTACAAATATGACAGACAAAGCAAGTGTTATGGTCGGAGTCAATAACGGTGTATTTAAAAAATTAAGTCGTCAAAATCCTTTTTTAATATTAATAAGATGAGCTTGTCATTCCGTTCAGGTTTCAGTTTCTCCAGCTTGAGGATCATTTCTTCCCCAAACCTTAAAGTTTTCACCTGCAGAAATTTATAATTGGTTCTCTAATTTCCTCTGAAGATGATACGGAGTTCGTAAACGAGGTGGTTGTCAATAACGGGATCAGTATCAAGGATCATTAACCAATAACTATGGCTAAAACTCCACTTCAGCATAGTCCAAACATCAGAAGAATGTTATTTAGCAAAAATGATTTACAAGGAGTATAACAATCAAAAACCTTTTATATCTCCTATTTCTTCAACCCATTTTAAAGGATGCTTCTGTCATGAATAAAAAAATAGAATAGAATTCTGTTGAACTTAATAAGCTCTTCCACGATTTTTATACTCTTTCATACTGTTAAATTAATAAACTACTCATAATACAATGTACATCCAATATTTTTCCATATCAATTATACACATTAGCTTAATAAAACTGTTTTCCAGAACCTTGAGTTTTTTATTGTTGAATTTAGCTACACTTTTTAGCTACAAAGTGAACATTTTAGCTATTTTTTCCCTCAAATCTAGCTACAACGGCTGGAAAAAAGTTGGCAACACTGATTCTGAGCCCAGTCGCTTTATGCGGGGTACCGCCGGAGTGAAATTCAAGCACAAACTGCTCCAGGTTAATGTCATGCCCCTTCCGTCCCGTTCTAACCTACCAGGTCTCAGAGTACGTTCGAAGCTCGCACAATTCAGTAGGTGGTGTAGGTTCGATTGACATTGTTGTAGATTGGTGCTGACCTGGTTCTGAGCACCACCCTCAAGGCCAGCACAAACCATATCGTAGCCTTCATGCATTGACAACCATGGAGTGATCAAGGTGAAACAAATCTAAGATAGCGACTCTGAATTATGACCCCTAACAATGATGACAAATACAAAAACCAATAAAATCGACAGAAAGTACAGACAGTCATCAAAGTGTAGAGACAACAGTTGCAACACAGCGCGAAGGGGCGCCTTGATTAGCGAATCCAATCCCGGGATCCCGGGATCCCGGGATCCCGGCTAATTTCTGGTCCCGAAAATCCCGGGATTAATGAGTTCTAATCCCGGGATTTTCGGGATCAGAAATCGGCCTGGA
Source organism: Nemotelus pantherinus (assembly GCA_963978885.1). Lineage (NCBI taxonomy): Eukaryota > Metazoa > Arthropoda > Insecta > Diptera > Stratiomyidae > Nemotelus > Nemotelus pantherinus. The sequence goes on from OZ022265.1 coordinate 11,417,300, forward strand.
TTCCGGGGCCGGGATTCAAGCATAATCGGCAATCAAATCACGGCAAGACTCGAAAAGAGCAAATAGAATCCATATTTATGAGAAAGCAATTAGCATGCAGGTTCACATCAAAATGCGTAAAGAATAGAGCAAAACAAACCGATGTAACAGTTAACAAGAGAATACAAAGGGGTTTGTAAATAAATAAGTATGGACTGTTTCGCATTTAGTGCATTCGTTACTTCGAATGATTTGAGGAAATTAATACTAGCGAATGCATACACAGATTTACCAAAATCCTCAATAACAATCAAAAAAAGGCTGTGGGCTGTGCAAGCAGGATAAAAAAAATAATAAAAAATGAGATAAGACAGGCTAGTATCTCAGGTGAACGGTTCAGTTTGACGTTTGATGAGTGGATCTCGAAAACATATATGCGCTACACAAATATTAACATCTACTTAGTGAACTCTTACTGGAGCTTGGTGCGAGTAAGGATATCAATGACAGTTGCAAACTACCTAGATATATTAAAGGAGCGTTTCGCTGAGTTTGATGTTTCTCTAGGAAAAGACATTGTTACCATTATAACTGATGGGTCAAATGAAATGCGAAAAGTAGGCAGACTAGATAATACAGAGCAACATATTTGTTTCGCGCATAGCATCTTTTTGGCAGTTTGCGATGCTCTCTATAATAGGAAGTCCATTCTAGATCAAAGAGTTGATGAAGCAGCTGATAATCTGGACGAAGACCACGAAGATTTGGACGGTCCTGAATCAGCTTACTACATTGAACCCGGTCGCCTGCAAGACACGCTAGATCTGACGAAGGACATCAGCGCATGCATAAAGAAAGTTCGTAAGGTAGTTTTATATTTTAAAAAAGCTCCAGCGAAAAATAATAACGATCTTCAAAACTATGTCAAATCCGAGCAAGGCATTTAATTATCTCACTTACTGGATTGTAAAACAATATTAAATAATCTCTTGACAATGTTTAAACGGTGTTCCATTTTGAAAAATAGTATACATTAATAGGCCTGCAATATCCAGAGCGATTAAAAGGAACTGAGTTTGATTCGATTCAGAAACTTATTGAAGTTTAACTCCTTGTAAAATTGACTGTGTAGGCCTTCGCAAATCGCAAAGATGCAAATTTATGCACTGCTAATACTTCATCAAAATTTTTATTTAGGCTGCTAGGAGAAAAACGGTCCATTCTTGTGAATGCTATGAAAATTGCAATATTGGACCGAATAAAAGAGCGTCCATGTACTGAGCTATGTGGTTAGCTAAGCTATCTCCAGAATCTACATTGTGCCAGCAAAAATTTACCAAGTGAAATAGAATCTCTATTTTGGAAACCAAGCAACGCAAATATTAAAAAAAAAATACTTCAATGATCTAGATGCTGAACCCTTTGCTTGCTAGCCAAAGAAATGAGGAGAACCCAGTAGATACCCATATTGAATCAGAACAAGGTAGTCGTCAATTGATGCTACAAGAAGAGCTGCAAAAGTATGAAAATAATCAATCATGAAATGCCGCAAGAAACTAATCTAATTAAAACTATTGCAAAAGAAATGAATATTTTCGAAAGTGGGGGCACTCGCATAGTTTGGAGCAGGCGTACCAATATTTATCGACCGTTTCCGCGGCGTCCAACATCGGGAATAAATTTAGAAGCAGGCTTGGAGACGATAATTTGGATACTTTGCTATTGCTTCAATGTTACTTCCGAAAAAACCAATGAACTTTGGCAGAATTTTTATGTGTTGAATATTTTATATGCTAAGAGTTGTGATTTTTTGTCGTGATTTGTTGTTGTAATTTGTAATAGTTGTAATTTTGAATATTTGCTTTCATACTGTCAACGTCTCGGATAATTAAAATTATTGTTTTTATTTGCATCAATTAAATAAATTAGTAATTATTCAGTAACATATTTTTTATACAGTTTTCAGCTTACTTATTGCTGTAGTTTTTAAATGATGGCACATAATATAATCTGTTTATTGAAAACTTGACTTATTTTGTTGTTTTATATTATGAACCTTGAATCCCGGGATCCCGGGATTTGAGATTTTTTAATCCCGTAATCCCGGGATTGAGAAAATGGTTCGGGATTGGAATCCCTAGCCTTGATTGACCGTTTGGCATTTGCGAGGAGGCCAAAGCGCCAGACGACTCTTCCTTTACCAAAAACTCCAACTCAAAGCAAAGGAGCGACTAGTTTCGCGTGTGCAACCGATGCCCAAGGAGTAAAAAAAAATTGAATCCAGTCATATGGCTCCTCAGAATAGCACTGGATCGAAATTGACGGAGGAAAGAATGTCGTCACTATTTTCACTTGCGCGAACATCCCCTAGCAGGGTATGCATCAAGCGCGTGCAAGTGCCTGAAAATGTCATGCTGAGGCAGTGTTATCATATTCTCCGCAAGATATTCCAAACCGCCAACGCGCAAAAAAAAACATCTTCAAATTCGTGAATGATAGCCTGTTAAATTTGAAAAAGACGTTTGAGGTCATATTCGACAGCCGGTATTGGAGAAACACACCGCTGAGGCGGCCACTCCTGCAATGTTCCCGGGAGTTGATCGGCCATGGCAGAATAAGCGAGTGGCTGAATCAAGCCCAGAAGAGACGCAGGAAATCCAGGTCAGGAAGGAAAACCTAGCTTTGGACCTGCGAATGTGAGTGACGGCCACTCATAAAAATAAAAAGGGAAACGTAGCACAAACCAACAATTGCTCCCGCTGAACCAAAAATGGTTCAGAAAAATAGTGCACCTCATGTAGAACAAAAAAAAAATGATGGGGAAAAAGGAGGGAACTACTCCGGGGAAGACGTTTACGGAGGTTTTTGGGCCAATCCCGAATTGAAGCCTAACCACGGGCCCCGACTCGGAACTTCTTGGATGGCATTTTTTTAGTGAGTCAAACTTCTCATACCCCGCCGTCTGGTAGGTCAGCCAAGCATCTGATAAACAAATTTTTTTGGCCATTTAAATTAGGAAATCAGAAATACTCAGCAGATAGTGTAAAAATTTAACCAAGCAAGCCTGAAGGAACCTTAATTTGTCTGTAATCATGCTGGAAAATAAAACAAAATTCCCAAAAAAGATGTAAAAACCGATCCGTTAACACTCACTAGGAGTATTTTTAGCACTTGCTATTAGATGGTCAGCTCAAATGCGGCGATAAAAATATAAGCAGTACTGAAATGTAGTTCCTAGTACGACCAGAAACATAAGATGAACACCAAAACAAAAGAAGACCAGGCACTCCATAACTGCGAAGCTTTGCAAGAAGAATTCTGTAATCAACAGAATCAAAAGTTTTTGAGAAGTCTTTATATACCACATCCACTTGTTTCCGTTGGTCTAAAGCAGAAGCAACCAGGTTAGTAAAGGATATAAAGTTAGAGGTGGGAGATCTATCGTTGATGAACCATGTTGTTCAGGAGCAAGGAAAAAATGGAAGAGACGAAGTAGCCTGTTATAAACAACTCTTTCAATAACTTTGCCAAAACAAGGAATGAGTGAGGTGGGACGATAGTTAGAAATGCAGCTTGGATCGCCAGACCTGTGGATGAGTGAAATATAAGCAGATTTCCAACTGACCGCCGAAATATAAGCAGATTTCCAACAACCGGAGGAGAGGCTGAGGTTAAATATAATAGACAAAAAACACATTAGGACGATGAAAGTGATTTGGCAAACAGGTTTGGGATACCATCAGAACCACAACCGATATTGACATCAAAACACTCGAGTAAGGATTCAATTTCAAGAGGATTGGTGTAAATGAAAGAGAGGGAAGAGTAAGCAACAATGGGAACTTAACAACGTAAGATTGGATTATGTTGAGAAAAGTAGGCAGAAAAATATTTTGCAAAGATTAGAGGCGGTAGTGTTACATTCGAACATGGAATCGCGGAAACGATATACACTTTTTAAGAAACGGGCATAAGACCAAAAGTGTTACTGCTGATTAGAACAGACGGAAGACTCAATACTTGTAAAGTAATCTCGGATAGCTTGATTGATGTTAACTTTGGCAGCAGAACGTTGCCTCGAAAATTCGAGGAAATCATCGCCAGCGCCTGTATTTCTAAATCTAGCTCAAGCTACATCCTTAGCTTTGAAAGCAGACGCCACATCACGCCGAAACCACGAAGCGTCATTCGGCTTGCGAGGACTTCTGGAAGGAGTGAAGCGGGAGATAAGATTGGATAGAAAGTTGTGGAAATATAATATGTTTGTCTTTCCCATCAGTACAAATAATTAATTTCAATCCCAAGTTCTCACTAAATCACTTTTTCGCCAACAGATCAAGTCATTCAATTTTTATGCCACACACGTATACCTTCATTTTACCAAGCATTTACAAAAATATTTATCGCCATCGAAATCATTTCGATTTTATTCCGTGGTGCTGTGCTCTGTGAGCTAAACGACTCATTCTTTTACCCTTCTCCACATACCGTCATTGAATCTCCATCGCCCGATGCCCCCGAGATGTGATGAGTGGAAAGTAAAACAAGAAAACAGGCGAAAATCGAAATATCATCTTGGTAGAAATGGCACAAATCCCAAACAAATAAATCCCTCAGATACAAATGACAAATAGCTTAATCTTATAAAGCACAATCACGAGCCCAAAACTTTCGCTTCAGGATACTTGCCAACATGTCTAGTGTATTCAGACATCGCAAACACATCTCTATGTACCTACATATATCCTCTATAAGAGCATAAACCTATACCATTCTTCATTCGCATCCGTACAACTTGCTCCATATGTCTTCGGTGGCAATGGGAAAATTGTACGATACGAAATGGAAAAATGGCAAAAGGACAATAAATCCTTAAGAAAAATGCACGAAAATAAAAAATTTATTGCTCTAGAACGAGTTGACATTTAATGGCATCCCCCATTTCGTCGCCATCGTTGTCGTATAGCCAGTGCTACAGTCGCCACAGTTGTATCCATTCAATACACGTTCTTCGAAAAGCCGACACGACAGGACGAGGTTTCATGGAATCGCCCTCCCACCAGAAAGCAAAAAGAAAACTTCGTGTGAAGGTGTGCATTTGTATTTGTGAAGCATAGCGGTGGGGTGGCTGGTGAACTCCATCATCAGATCTCCGGAAATGGAGTCGTTCTGTTAGTGATCCGTAAGTTTGAATAGAAAGTATTTATTGCGAAGGAGGGATATGTTTTGCAACCGTAGGAAAAGTAGCACTACACAAATCGAATTGGTGAGAGTTATTTGGAGCTATGAAAATAGGAGAGGAAATTGTGCAATTAATGGTGGATAGTTGAATAGTTTCGACACCATATTTGTTGTTTGTCTTGAAATATTTAATAGTAATATTTACTTTTAAATTGTACTTATTGATTTCGATATAAAATCAGTTACGACCCTCGAAATCGTATGAATTTGAAACAAAACGGTACCGAGTCCATTGGGGTATATTTCCAAATATACTCATAAAGACGTCATAAAATCTTTGCTTCCTCTAAATCCATGTTTTGCGAATCTCATCGATTTCCACGCTTTCATTTCTATTCAGATTTCATCAACACATCTACCGTTCCGAAACAAATACCAGCAAACAACAATCAACCTTACAAAATTACACAGCATAAATGTTTATTAGGATCATTTCATTTGGTACATTTTTCGCCTTCGATATCAGAAAGATTCGCATAAAATCTGATTGAAAATTTAGCAAGAACCAAATTCGTCCCCAAGGAAATACTGTAACAAAACGTTCTACATAGTCAGAGAGAGAGATACCTATCAACAATTTCCAAGGGTTAGAGAGAAGATACCGAGAGTTAAACGACATTGAATATGGTCAGATTCGAGATAAGAACGCTGAAAGAAGGATCTGAAATGTTTCTCTATAGCCGTTTGTATCAGGCTATTGCAAACATAAAAAGGATTCGCCGTTCGAAAATTTATGAATCCTAAAGGAAATTGAAATTTTTCTTCGTTTTCATTTTGGCATTTTATAGATACAATAAGTCTTTCAGTCAATGTGCGCCGCCATTGCGATAGCATACACACTCAATGGAAGTCATTTCGATGACATTTTTTTCAATAAAACGTAAATATATTAAATGATAAGTTACTGATGGAAAATTGTTGCAGAAAATATTGGTGAGGTGAGGAGGTGAGATGTAAAGTTCACTACATTCAAAAAGAGCTCAGATCTATGATTGAGGTGAATTTCTAGTCGCATGTTGTTGATTATTCATAAAAACACTAATGTAGGAACACTAATAAAATAATACTAACAAAATAAATAATAATGATAATAATAACAATAATAATAAAAACTCCATAAGAATGACAAAAATTATTCGCTTAACTCTTTAACTTTTAGCAAATAATAACCCAAGTGGCTTCAGTGGACCTGAATGGGATCACCCAGTTCATCAAGGACTCAGGGTCTCTCTCCGCTGGATAAAGGTTGATCACTACGCAATGTGGTACCACAATGGGCCCTTGGGTACCTAAGTGTACCTTCTGCGGAGTCTGTCTGAACGAGGTAGCCGCGAAACCTAATCTTTTGGAGTAGAGAACAGGTTCGTAGTTTTTAGCTCACTCATAAGGTGGGTATTTCAACACTTCGTTTTGGTAGTTTTCTAGCGACTTTTAACGACAAATATTTACTTCTTACCGCCAAAAGTTCATAACATTTTTGTAAAATATTTTTTTTTGGAGAGAGCTTTTTTATTGTAAGTGAAATGTACATTCTGAGCCTAACTTATAGTTGTATTAACAATAAAAACTTTAAATCTATCGGATATACTATCTTGTTGTGCTGGCTCTTATGGTTTTTTATTCCCATTTGTTTTTTGTTCACATATTTCTATCTTACCCATTAATACCAACCTGTACAGTAGTTGGGATGATCTTGGCAAGAGCCACTTAAAACCTTGCTTACGCTACGAATCAGATCCATATAATACTTAATTACAATTAACTTAGTCTAATTAGACCAAAATCTGAACCTAGGTCGTAAGCCCAGCCTCCCCACTTCGCTGAGAGGCCCACAACACTAAAAAGCACGTTCATGAGCTGGTGTAGTCACGCTATATTTGTGGGACGTATAAATAGATCATTGGAGCCACCTGTGCTCCCAAGTGACCAAATTAGTCAGTTTTCATGCCCGTCTATAGGTCCAAAGAATTTAATTTTTAATTATACAACCCGGTCTCTAAGAGGCTTCAGTCACGAATCTTGATAAAAGAGGAAGTTCTTCGACCACTTCTGAATTACTGAGCTGTAAAATCTGCCAGTCCAGTGACCCAGAATTCTTTTTTTGAATACCTGTGCTTCTGCCATTACAGTTTTATAATAATCCAGGATAGGTCGGATGATGTTCTAATAGCAAATGGAATTAGCTTTGGTTGTCATGCCCATACTTTTGGCGAAAATATGTCTGATGCGTTGAAATGCGAATTTGGCAGCATTAATTTTACCCCAATTTTACATTAATTTTTAAGGATTAAACCTCAAAAATTTGTGGAAATCGACACCGGGGTACTTAAGCGGTGAGCTAGGAGTAATCTTAAAAGTTTTTTGGGACTATAACGAATAGTTTGGGCTTAGAAAGATTGCAAAATATACAAAGTTGTGTCTTACTGTTCTTTGATCTGATGCCCCATTAGTCAAAGTAAAGAATTAGCTCTACCAAGTAGTATTTCAGACTCTTCGCTGCTTTGAGTGGATCTTGGCTTAACGTGAATAACAGCGTTTCATATTAACACGCGTTTAATATGAAAGGACTTGCACTTGAGATTGGCCTACTGGAATAGGAAGTTCAGTGACAAATACGTTGTAAAGAATTGGTCCAGTGGCAGAACCTTGTGGAACTCTTTGACGACACAGACATAGTATTGTCTGTTGTTAAGAAAGTTACTGTGAGCCTTATTACCTCTTCCGGGAATCTAAAGCTGTTCAATTTAAATTAAAGACCTTCGTGCCACACGGAATCTAAAGCCTTCTCGATATCTAAAGCAGACACTACCGTTGGATTACACTTTTTTTGCGCAGTAGCATGCTTTTTCGGTCTACAAGCCTTACAAGTCGCATTGAGCTGCCAAGAGTGTGGAATATACTCCAATTTAAACAATTCGCCTTCCATCTTATAATTGACATATACACGTTAACTATTTACAGTTATATTGCACCAACCATCCAACTCCAGTTCATTAGGTATCGGTGTAAAAAAAAAATGAGCTAAATCTAGCATCAGAAACTCTGATTTTGATACTTTTTCCACGTAGTATATTTTTAGGTTTGATTCTGTTATTCCTTGCAGCTAGAGCCACGTCGCCCAGGTATTTAAAGATGTCACAGTGAGAATTGACATTACCGTTTCATCGTAAGTAGCGCCCTTTTGCGGAGGCAATTTACAAAATGATTTCCACTATAGTCAAGTTAGAGTTAAAGTTTTGGAGCAGATATACACTGTCTCTAAAATTCTGGGCAGGACAGAAAAAAGCTGATCGCGACTGCTATGAAGAATCTTTGTTCGCCCAGCGATAAAACTCTCATCAAATCTATAGATATCGACATCTTAATAATGTGTCTCAAAAACATGCACAAAGTCCAAGACCTCGAAATATAAATCACCTCTAAAAACAAGAAGGCTGGAGTTACAATGAAACAACCCAGCTTTGTTGTGCACCGAAATTTGTTCAAACTTGAAATTTTGTAGGGCAACAAAATTTTTGAAATCTCCGATTCCACTTGTTTCTATAAACGGCTCTGAAATAGGCGATGCCAATTGCAAACGAAAATCCAAATGTTTGTTTTTTGACGAGGCATCTTAATAGATTAGCATGGGCCCATGATACTTTTTGCCAACGGTCCTAAATGTTCCTAACAAAATGACTGCCAAATTTAAAGTTGAATTATTTTTCTAATCAAGCGAAGTAGATATTCATCCATAAATTTAAAGTAGATTTAAAAGTGATGAGATAGGGTTATAAAATAAAATCATGGAACCACCTCCTAACGTCAGCCATGTTTTGAAAATCGATTAAAATACAGTTGAGGAGCGTTTTTAACATGTTCTAATCACATCAACTGTATAATCAACAACCTTAGGAACCCCATAATTATCGACTACCATGCTTGTGTACCTCACCATAACCACTGATAAAAATATATAAATACTGTGGCACGTATACCTAACCAGGTATATCACGAATACCTTATTAAATCGAACCGCGGGAGGTCCGCTACTGTTTACTTTAATTTCAGCCGCTTAGCTATTGATCCTCGACATTAATCCGATACCATGGTGTCTATCGTTTTTATTACCGACTTTGTTGTATCTTTTCACTACAGCGATTCTTCGCTTTCGAATTATTGCAAAATGTACAGATTTAAGTCAACTGGAAAATGGATTCGGTAGTTGGCATTGATGTACACAAAGCAATGGGACGGTACCTTTAATCTTCGCTCTCAAAGAGAATAGTGAAAACGGCACGGCAATAATAAGCCACAAGAATATCAAATAAAATCGCCCAGATTGAGACATGTGATATTTTATATAATAATAATTTTTCACATTGTTGTTCTTGAGTGGAATAATTGATTCGAAAACATCGAAATGTCGAATTGAGATGAAATAATGTTGCCGCCAAAAACTTTACAGTTCATGGACAAGTAGCCACGTTGGTGGCCATGGTCAGTTGGAGGATATTTTCGATATGAATAGACTAGTTAGTAGTTTTTGCAGAGTTTCAGGGTATTGATTGCAATCTACTGAAAGTGAATCCACTTGACTTTGAAAATGGATAGTTTTCACGTACAATTGCAAGTTATTTCAGACAAGAAGCTTGGCTGTGATTTTTTTTGTATTATTTACAATGTAAAGTAATATACCAAAACAATAGGTTGAATAGTATGTACACTCAGAGAAAAATCGTTGTATAAATAAAAAAATAGATATGAATCAAATATTTTCAAATATGATTTTGCGTCATATACATTTCTTTTTAATTCAAATAATCTGCTTTCATTTCAATAACGCTGTATCAAAGTGGTCTTGTTTAGCACAAAATATTTTGTTTTACATTCAATGATGAAAATTATGATTTGAAAATAACATTTGGACAATAAAGTGGAATCATTTTTATTGAATGTGGGGGCTTATTTAATTCAAATAAGATTCTTTTTTTATTTAAAAGTGTTTCAACTTTTGAATTAAATTTGATTCTATTATATTTAAGTGGTGAAATTTTTCTGAGTATACACAGCTGAGTAATTTTGGTTTCATTCTTGGTTTTGACTAAATAGTCGTTATGAGTTAAATAATGGGGGGATTCCATTACTATCATCAGTGCATATTTGAGTTATAGGAACAGTATGCTCAGGATGTGATAGAAAAGTGGTTTGTAACTTGTTGCCTCTTTCTTCAACACTAAATTCAAAGATCAGGAATCTTGTGCCCTATGAATTACCGTATCTTTGATTTTCTCCAGAAAAAACTAGTGAATGATGCAATTTTACAAGCAGAAACTCATAGTTCTATGTAAAATACTATGAGATTACCAGCAATGACTCGTTATCTAGGCTATAATTCAAACTGAAAGTGTCATAAAAATGTCAGGAATCAGGTCAACCAACAATAGTTCCTGTATTACATATATTTCAAGAGCTGAAGGTACTAAAAAGAACATACTAAAAAGAACATACTAAAAAGAACATACTAAAAAGAACATATAATTATGGTTTTCGATTTTCGTAACAAACTATCAGCCAATCAATATAAAATAAATTGCCCTGATGCTAAAAAAAACCTATTTTGCTTATCTAAATAATGAAGATGCTCGAAAATCGTGATAATATTAATTTATGACATCCACCACTAAGGAAAACAACAGTTTCTAACACCGTCATGCATGGCAAAAAATTCATAGGAGTAGGCGCTTTTTATCATAGCTTGGAAAGCCATGCATTATAGTCCCCAACGTCACACAATATATCCCAAATAAAAAGCAAAATAAAAGCACATTATCCTCGTTTAAGACAATTTCGGGATTTTGACAATTGTAGGTGGTGGAAATTCCTATTTAGATTACTGAAATTTTATTTTCTAGTTTTTAAATTATTTTCAATAAATCCTGCTTCAAATCCGTGACTCTTTACCAACTAGGCTACACGAGCTTATTGCAAACCTGCTATTATTTCGTCTGTTTTAATGCTATGTGCAGAGATTATGTGCATAGTAGTTGGAGCTATGTCACATAGGAGTTGAGACTATGTGCATGATATGCTTAGGTAGCCTTGGTTTTGCTCTACAGCATCGAATACACCTGTAGACTTTGCTTTCTTTCCAAGTACTGACCGAAATTCTTCCCTGAAAATCGCAAGTAAATCCTGAGGTTCAAAATGGAAAATTTTTTGTGAAGATATTTTACTAGTAAGCAAACGATTTTGTTTGAGTGTGAGAATAGAAGTTAGTGTTTATACGAAAAATAGCAAGCAAAAAATTGCTTACTATTTCGAGCAATGACCGAACAAAAGAATTACAGAAATTTACTTATTTAACCGATTGAACAATTAACTAGAACACTAACCTAAGTATGCTTAAAATGATGCAGAACATTAACTGAAGGTCACTTAAACACGGATCTTGCTGCTGTGAGTCTGCATTGTATTTCAGCATGGAATTGAAAAAAAGCTCGGCCATGCTAGAATCTTGCCTGAAGTAGTTTCCGCTCCAACGATCGTTGACTACATTACTCCGGAAGTTTTACTAGATTCAAGGAGTTAACAACTCGCATTCCTGATAGGAATGAATGGAATCATGGTGTGACCCTCAAAAGTGGGCTTATCCATTCAAACCTAAGCAATAAAGTCGCGAGTGGTTTATACTCGGGTGAGCTGAAACTAAAGATGTGCCTCCATATGCAGGTGTTTTTTTTAGAGGTATAGAACTTTGAGTTGGCAACACTTTTTAATACTACGTATGGTGTGGCAGCTATCATACGTTTTACGGTTAGTTTAGTTTGCCATTTTATCATGAATAGGCTGACGCCTTAGGAATGTCTACAAATTATGCAGATTTATTTCGAAAAAAAAAGATTCTGTTCGAGAAACTCATCGCGCACTCCCTCAATTTTATGGCCGAAATAATCGTCCATCAGAACAATTAATTCGACTAGCCATGGATCGTTTCCGGATCACGATAACTTTCATTGATAATACGCATCCATCCAGACGTCGTACAGTGCGTAATGAAGAAACCATAGCTTAGTATCGATGAAGACCCAAGTAAGTCCATTCGACATCGTGCTCAACAATTAAACCTGTGCCCATCCACATTGTGGAAGATTTTACGGAAGGATCTTGGTTCGCGGGCTTACAAAATCCAACTCGTGCAGGAATTGAAGCCGAACGACCATCGGGCACGGCGTAGATTCGGTGTATGAGCCCAAGAACAAATTGCTGCAGATCCCGAATTTCATAAGAAAATTTTGTTTAGTGATGAGACTCATTTCTGGTTGAATGGCTACGTCAATAAACAAAACTGTCGCATTTGAATTGATGAGCAATCACAGGCGGTTTTCCAAATTATTATAATTGGTCCATGTGTCTTCAAAAATGCTCCTGGGAATAACATTACAGTCAATGGTGACCGCTATAGCGTCTTGATCAATGGCTTTCTCTTTCCGGAATTGACTCGCCGTAATGCAGGGGACCTCCAGTTTCAAGAGGATGGCGCGACATGCCATACAGCTCGTGCAACCATCGACTTATTGAAAGAAGCATTTGATGAGCGCATAATTTCTCGTTTTGAACCTGTGAAGTGGCCTGCAAGATCTTGTGATTTAACACCGCTGGACTATTTGTTGTGGGGATACGTCAAATTACTCGTCGGAGACGCTTGACCATTTGGAAGACAACATTCGTCGCATTATTGGCGGGATACAGCCCCAATCATTGGTTAGAGTAGTCGAAAATCTGACCTCCGCGCAAGTCGTGGCGCTCACATACCCGAAATTATATATAAACAAAAATGGTAGAGAATTATCTTTCCAATAAAACCAATTTCATGGCATTTATTTTATTTTATTTCAAAGCTCTGTCCCTCTAAAAAAAACACCCTTTACTAGATCATTGTTGTGTCTTTCAGCTATTTCTGCTATTTGCCAGGCAGTCGACTAGTTTCTGTGTAATCAAGGCAGTGCCCATAATTGCCGCTGAAAGCGATGCATTTCTCAGGGAGATGTCGAGTCGTTCGGCAACACAATTGATTTGGACACCTGCTCCCAAGAGTTTTTCAGAGCAAATGTGAGACTAATGAACCAGCAAAGTTTGTTACCTTTTACCATCGGTAAAATCAGCTATCAGGCGAAAATACCTCAAGACCGCTAGAAAGTCCTAAACTGATGAATCATCCTGTGCGAAGAAAACCAGCCCTAGGTCTCTATAGACGCGCATTGCACCAGACAGCTATTAGAGGCTTAATCCGTAGTGCTCCACGTTGTGCGGTGGGTACTCTTACGGGATACTGCCTCACAGAACGGCATGCGCAATGGTTGGACGGGGAATTTGGGCATTAGCTATATTTTATATGTTTATGCATTATGTTCTATGCAAATTGTGGCCATATGGATCTGGGAGCTATATTTTATAGCTCAAAATACTATGTGCATGGTGGATGCGACCATAAATACTGCGCTATGCTACATGGACTTCGAATTATTTTCAGTGAACACTTGACAATTTCGAAAAGATCCAAAATCGCTCGCCTAACAGTAGTTAGAATTATTGGTATCTAGATATAGAACACAAATTAAAGTTTAAGAGATCCAGATAAGAAATAAAGAAATTTGGCTCCGTAAGAATTTCCACTTTAAGAAAAAGAGAGTCACAACGATCTTAAAAGCTCCTTTTTCACTTGGATAAAAAATATTCTAAATTCCAAATATTTGATCCATAGCCGCCGGACAGACACTTAAAATTTTAGAATTTTGCTCACTTTGAAGCAGCTCGTGGCAAACGTAACGCTAAGTGTTTTGTATTTTATGTAATTCACATTACTAAACTTTCAGAAGTTACTCAGAAATTTCTTAGAATTCTACTTAAGGTTCCGCCCAGATGAGATTCGATCTTGAGAATAATACTCAGATCTATTCACACAGCCACCAAAAGGCAAAGTTAACACCTCCAAATGAAATTTCAGTTGATCTGACAGCTCTTGAGGCTGATCTGAAATAATTAGCACCTACATATATTTGTGTTTAAAATCCTGTGAGACTCCTCTGCTACAAAAAATGACAAAAAACTATCGGACGTTCGTCAATATTGAAGGCACTTTTGACAATGCAGCTGGTATGTATATTAAAGAATGCCTGCTGATTCCTTAGTTGCTTAGCTGAGCTGAACTAAATGCCTTGAAGTCATTTTTCGGAGTATATAAAAAATAGTAATTTCCCATTGCTGGTTTGAAAGGAAGAGTTTGTTGACAATCCTATCAAATGAAACCTGGTTCTTCTTAAAGCGAAAAATTGCTTTTAGTACCCATAACTACTTCCAATAAGATGGTCAATATCAGGAGCAACTCCAAATGAGAAACTATTTGGAAGAAACACATTCTCCCAGAAACGCACTAATTATTTTTTAAGTACTTTTTTTGGGTAAAATCTTTGCTGATAAATCTTCCGAGGTGAAAATACCTTGAAAATTGGAAATGATGGATTTTCTCATAAATTGAAAACTTCGAATTAATTCTAATTGATTGAAAACTGAATATTCGAATAATCTCATCTAATGTTCAGAACAGTTTTTTGAAATAGGTATAAGATACGTACTTGCATACATTTTTTGTCTACATTTTACGAAGAATAGGTGTAGAATATACTTCTTACAAATATACTTATTTTAACATCAAAAATCGAAAAAAAAATAGTTCATAGTGTATTGGAACAAAGGCTAATATATGCATGCCAACAATCATTACTCAGATTGGCTTTGTTTTCTCCCATTAGTATTGAAATAAGTATGAATCCCAACAAGGGTTCGATACAATATTATATGCAAGACAGATATACAATTCCATAACCTGTAAAGGGCATAATTTCTATTTATTCGAAACATCATCTAAATAATGGTTTTAATACATCTATCGAAGCAAAGTATGAATAAATTTTGTAGGTGTATTTAGATTCGTGCATATGTACATTGTTCAGAGTTCGAAAGGGGTTTACTATTGAAAGCAAGAATGTACACAATGCACTGAATGTAGAGCGAAATATTGAAAAGAGCAATGATACTAATTGAACTGAGTCAGTTAGTTTCGTAATTCATTCATGCATAAAAATCATGTTTTTTGCGTTCTAATGTAGTTTTACAATCCGAAATGTCTATGAAGAGTATTTATTCCACCCTATATTTCAAAGTACAATTGTATTACTGAAACTCATTTCAGATCCTGAGTACTGGCTTTGGCCACGCATTCATTTCATACGAGATAATAAGGATCAGGATACTTTTCGCTGTTAATTTTGACTTTTAACTAATAAAAATCAGGACATAGCTCTAATCCCGGATTTAATTGCTGAAAGGCACACACCACATTATAAACTCTTTAAGAAAAACAACGCAAAAGTTTTCTTTTGAATAGTGTTCTCTTTTGAATAATTGGAGTTCGGTAATTTCAAATTATTTTATCAACTTTAGTTTCACTTGATCACAGAATTCTATCTGACTTTTCTAGCCTTAGAAATCAAAGATTTGAAGCAAAAGACCTATTTTTCGTCTGGAATCAATAGCTAAGTTTATTGACAAAGATCAGCAGGCTTCATCTTCAGTGTATATCTATTTAAAACGCCCCACACATAACGATATTCACAAAAATCAAAGTTAAATTTTAAAATAAATGTTAAATCGTTAATAGTAATATTATTCGAACACAATTTTCTTACTCTCAAATACATTTTTCGAAAAATGTTCGCTACTTACCTAGTTTTTCTCAAGGCTCATTAGAAATCCTTAAAAGCCATTAGTCGGCTTACAAGGATTTCGCCTACATAAGTAAGCTATTTAACGCACTGATTCCAGATCAGATCAGTAAAAGAATAAACGAACAATTGTCACAGTTGTGTCGCACCTCAAGTGTAATCCCTAACACAATTCTGTGCGTTTCTGTTCTGATGTCACCAAACAGTCCACATAAGTGTAATACCTACATCCAAACAAAACAAAAAAAGACTAAAACACAATGCAATCGAAGAATCTAAATAGAAATGTAGAAATATCTAAATCTCCGATTTAGATCATTTCGACAAAACTATATGCACCTACATACGTTGCGCCTATTGTATGCTTAGTACTCATGGATTAACGTTGCCTCTCGAGTGTATTTAGTAGTAGCGATAAGAGAAAAGGATGATGGCCAAACAATAACACGTTCTGTGTGCAAATAGCTCACACGTATTTTTTTCAAAGGACATTTGCCGCCACCGCCTGACAAACGCTTTCTTGAGAAATTGCACAGTAGATGAAATGGATATTTTTTTCGGGATTGTGTCTTTGTACGAAATAAAATAATCGACAATTCGAATCACTCTACACTCTACGCAGCTCTGATAAGGCTTATATTGAAGGTTTACGTTTACGAGAAAGGTAATTGGAAGGCGTTGTTATCGTTTGAGAAATCAGAGACTTTTTGCAGCTAATAAGTAATTTAATTCGAAAATGTATGTGAAAAATGTATACATTACGTCCGTGCTATTTTTGTCAATAAATTGTAAAGTGACTCTCGTTGATATTTTTTCTAATTTCAGAACAGTTTCGAATTGTGTATTATCATTGGACAATATACCTTTATTGAATAAATTAAGCCCACAGAAATTTACAAGCTAATCGTCATGAAAAAAAGTTTTAGGCCTCCGTATATGGGTGCAAAATCTGTATTGATAACGTGCATGCATATAATATTTCTTCAAAATTCTGCATTTCTTCGAATGTGTTCCAATATTGTCAATTTCTAATGTATGTTTAAAATAATTTTCAACAATAACACTATCATTTACATTGCGCGCATCCACATTTCAGCACTTCAGAAGATAGTTAAATTGCCTCCACGTAGTGCATCCTGGGTAACACTAAATGATCTAATCTTTTCGCCTCTGACTATTCTTTGATCTTCGCACGGAGCTGGTTATTTTGGCATTCTGGACCTAGTCAGAGTGAAATATATTCGTGAACGGCGCCGATTTAATTCCGTTATCATAATCCATTATAATCTCAGAAGGATTGCTCCACTGCTCTCCAGAGGAGAAGTAGCCAGAAACTGAGATTTTAATGCTGACGAAGAGGAGGATACCAACCATTATACCCATGAAGGCTGGCTCCGAAACACTTAAGACCAAAAAATCTGCTAAGTATCTTGGAGTTCAGTTGGAATCATAGCTGGCTTATGGAGAGCATATCCAGAAAGTATGCGATAGGGTGCCACTGGCTGTTATCTCGCTTGGGTACTCATGGCAAACGTTCGCGGTCTTAGTGCGAGTAAACGTAAACTCCTTATGACCATGGCTCACTCAATGCTCCTAACGGCGCGGAGATATGGGCCACTGCGTTAAGGTTTGAAAAATATCAAGCTAGGATAGTGAGAGTCCAGCGTAGGGGAGCGCTGTGAATTGCAAGCAGCTACAGAACAGTTTCAGGAAACACCGTGTTAGTGACAGTGGTAGTAATTCCAATTGGTCTATTGGCGAGCGAACGCAGGGAGGTTCTTCAACAGACCAGAAGCGGGAAGCGCAAGCGCGAATGCTTGAGCTTTGAGAGGAGCGCTGAGCGATGGATGATTATAATAATCGCGACCACAGTGAAATAAATTTCTATCGGAGCCAGCGCCTATCGGGCCACGGCTACTTCAGAAAATACCATCACAGAATGGGGAAAATCTGGGCGGGAGTTCTGTGATATTGTGCTAAGAAAAGTAATGTCACTTTATATACCTTTTTCCATTGCGCCTGCTACAAAAGTGAGCACAATATGTTTTTCTCTGCGATTGGCCACGTGACGCCGGAGTCAATTGTGGAGATGATGCTACAGTCAAATTATGCCTAGTCAGTTATGTCAGCATATGTGGAGCTGGTATTGCACTTGAAAAAAAGAGGAAGGATGCCTTATAGACTCCTGAAAGCCTGACAGAACATAAATAAGCCGGTGGGACACCTGGTAGGTGAAAAATGCGAAAGCTATTCCGGCTCGGCTTTCCGTAGTAGGCGGGTGATGTTTTTTAGTCAGTACGAATCTCACATAACCCTGTATCGTTCGCAGGATACCTTTGCAGTTTTCTCGACACCCGCTCCAAAAACAAAGCCAGAAAGCCTGCTCGGTCATTCACGGGTACCTTTCCCGTAATCCTGTCCAGGGGCTTTGAAGAAGTGGTTTCCGAGTCTGCTCCTCAGACCTTTGGGAGCAGTATTTCGTACTCTTCCAATCCCACCTTTGCTTCTAAAGTCGAATAGGGTGTTGGCTCTACGGCCAAGTGTCCTCAGGATGAGTGAGAAGTGGCTTACTCCATTATTATTGTGTTATTCGAAGGAGAAGTAGCCAAAAAGCTTCCTCCATCGTCGACGAGCCCCTTTGTCTGTTACTCTGTTCAAAGACTTTGGAGAATTGGCTTAGAAGACTGCTACATGGACCTCCGGCAACCACATATCTCTCATGCATGACCGGTAGATAAAAAAAACTGAGGGCTCATGAGAAGAAGAAGCTGAATTTCACCGATCATAGTTCACGGGGAACGGCCACTGAATCGGCTTGGATATCCGCTGCAGATATTTCAGATGCAAATCATAAAATCGAGCAATGATGACCTATCTGTAAGTGACTGGAAGGTGGCCAATGTAAGCGAACTATCCGATGACTGACGTCAGCCCCTCATTCTCATCAACAAAGAATTTTTTCCTAAGGTAAAACCCGTGGCTACAAATCGGCTACGGGTTTGTCTCATACATTTGAATTTATACAGAGGTGACTTAAAAATATTCACACCGAAGGATTCAATCCCTGCGGAAAAAGGAGATAATATTGTCATATTGGAGGCTGCTCTTCGGCCGCTCTTCTTCTTCATTTAGCAAAGATGCCAAGCTGATAGTTTTAATCGAAGAACCATAGATCGTTAAGGATTGGATCTGTGGAATAAACACTGACGGCTACAGGCTTGTGTTACCCGAATCTTTGAGTAAAACAAGATCTTCCGTCCTCATCAAGAAGTCTATAAATATCCTTGGTCTTTCAAACTTCAATGACAATTGCTTTGTGGCTACCGCGAAGCTTAAATCAGTTTTGTTTGCTTCCTGTATGGTTTCTGATATCATTTATGAATCATGGAGGGTCGAAATAGGACTTAATTTTTATCGGGTATCAACTACACTGTGGCTTACTCTGAATTCATTAGCTGTTCGAGAGAGATTATTCTCCTGTCTTGAATGTTGCTTTTTGTCCAAATTTTTGAATACTGACTCGGATTTCCCATTCAGGGCTTGTCTGATCTTACTGACGCATTCGAAAATGCCAATATGTCGCTTTTTAAACTATTGCACGTTATGCAAATGTAAAGAATATTATTATGTCTGTCAGGAGCGGACTGAAGGGTGTTCCCACTCTGTTGAACAATCTACTTTATAATGAAGCCATGGCTTCTTAAGATCAGTTGATATACATCGTCTCTTCACAGTAATGACAAAGAACCCACGCTAGTGGTGGGACTATACATATATACTCCCACTCGATAGACGGAACTTTATATTTCCTTCTAAGGAAGACAGGTACTTTTTACATATTTCTCCCTGTAGTGGTAGTATTGGCAATTGGTAGTATTGGCAATCATACCGCAAACGTTGAAAGGCGTTACTAGCAAAAACAGAGTCCTCAACTTTTTAAGTGGTTTCTCCTGTAATGTTCGAGGCTTTTTTTCAAGACCATCGGTCAAATTTATAATCATTGTCAGTTTGGGAACGTTCCCAGTCAAATAACTTCTGAGCCCAACTGTGTTTGAAATGCAGTCTCCCGTGAATAATTTTCCAAAGGCTTAAACTAAGGGTCATAAAAAGGGAACAAACTACCTGAAAACCTTTCTTTAAAACCGGTCGTTTCTCTCATTCTTAGTGCAAGCTTTTAAGTAACGGTGATTTTCCAACAAAATAATGGAAGTTGCAAAAAAGTACATTATGAGCTCAACAAGGGCAACAATACAACCGAATGTACAAGAAATGTTAGTGCTGTGTAAGGAAAAAACACAATAAGTGTAAAGCAGTACCAAAAATAGTTCCAAAAATTTGGATCCGAAAGCTACATACTATAAGATCAGTCCCATCCTGTAAGGTTTATAGAGTTTGACGAGGCCGTCCTGCGAACTCAGGAGGATCAAATCCCTATTGCAACTGTTGAAGACTTAGCGGAGAAACTTGGATCCATTCACTCACATATTCACTCACATATTCATCGACACTTACATGCAATTGTTAAAGCCAGCAAGTTCGGTCAATCGGATCCTCACCGCCTTTCAGATTCAACTCACTTGCAGAGAGTGAATGTGTGCTCTGCCTTGAGCTCACCTCCCAAAACTGAATCATTTTTGAACCGGATAGTGGTTGCAAACTAAAAAATTGGTGCTCTAAAAAAATGTCAAGTGCCGAGAACACAGTGGATATTCAAAGGAGACATATCGAAACCCCATGCCTTTATCCATGTAAGGTATTGCTCTGTATATGATGGGGTTTAAAGGATATGAAGCAACATAATACTGGAGACAGACTACAATCGAATCTCGGTTCGTCAATCTCGTTGAGCTTTAACCCTAGTGTGTCAAGCAAGGGAGATTTAAAAACTCAAAGCTCATTGGAGATTTGCGAAAGGAGATTCGACAGTAGTCTGTCTCCAGTATAAGTCAGCGCTGGGAAAAAAGACAATGTTTGCTTTCAAGTCTAAAGATATTCGTTCGTCAAGACATTTGGCCACATCTAGCGAGAACGATTGTCATACAAACTGAAGGAGTTGGAATGGGAAACTATACCATCTCCGCCTTATTAATCCGACATTGCACCATTGGATTATCACTGGTTTCGCAGTCTACCAAATCATACGGATAGAAAAACTATGGATTCTACATATAAGCAAGTGAATAGTCACAGTCAGGTGAATTTTAGAAGATAGAAAAGATGAATCAATAGAAAAGTATTATAGAAAACGATGAATATAGTAATGTAGTTTTGTAAAATAACTGAAGTATTACAACTTACATTATAGACTGTACACCAAAACCCAAGATATAATAGTTTTGATAGTAGAATTCGTCAGCTAAAACCTAGAATTGAATCAAAAGTGAATTCGCTGATTTTTTCACATACCTCATGGTAATTTTTGTATCTGCGTCTAAAATTTTGTATCTGCATTTAAATTTTGTATCTGCATCAAAATTAGAAATCAAAATAGAAGAATTAAATAGAATATAAATAATTTTCTCACTCACTCTCCTGATTCCAAATATTATTCAATGTCGCAGCATATATTGTTTTTGGCTGTTCCATTGGCCTACCTTTGAAAATAAGTTCTCCAATTACTACTTTATGCATTTGAAATTTCTTTGTAATCGCTACTTTAACATAACACCCTGCAGTAATTCACAACTCAAGCTTAAATTCACGAAATTATGTAGAATTTCCAAAGTAATCTTCTCTGCATACTCTCGGCAATAACATTCATCTACCACCATTAAAGTCGCTCGCAAATTAAGCTAAATCTACCCATACCATGTATGGTTCAATTAAATCATGCTGCCTCCTGTTCCATCCATCTAACTGCCAAGAGCTTTCAGCCGAGAACAACCTATAAAAGTTTTCCTCAGAGCCAAAAACAGTAAACTGATTTCATTCTAGAAAATTAAATACATACCAGCATCATCATTCTCGTTATCAGCTTCAGTTCTATTCATTTTCGCAAAAGCCTCAAGTAATTTACTCGTATAAGCTCGTATGTTTGTTTACCTACCCCCGAATATGGCAAACGATTTTTGCCAACAGTCCCAGGGTGGAATGAAGTGGAATTTTTCGGGTAAGCAAAGATCACATTTCGCCTAATTAATAAATCTTTTGCGGAGTGAACTGCCATAGCGTCACAACTGAATCATTTCAAAAAGTCGTTCTCCTCGTAAATGTATACAGAAATACTTTTTATTCTTTTCGCTTTGCCTCATCATATCTAATTACTTTGCGTAACGGAACACACAATGCTTCCAACACCAAGTACCCACTTTTGGGATTTTACGGCAATCCAGACATTGCACTGAAAATTTTCGATGGAAATTCGATGATAAATGGTATGTGAGTGTAGGGTGCTTGGGCAGAATCCAAATTGTATGGACCAAGTCATGGTTCTTTGCGAATCGTATTGAAAGAGTTTGCTACCTTAAAACCGTAATCCGACAGTAGAAAATTCACATCTGAAAATCTTAATGCAATATTGCAACGATTTCCTCTAAAACCCAAATATTGCACCTCTCGTAGTTGTTTACTTTAGCTACCTGAAAATCTAAAGCATTCTTCAAGCACCCTGTTTACCTTCTACTCACCCAACAGAGTAGCGAAAGCCCAATTCCACATACAGAAGTGGAAATGAAATTTCAGCGATTTTCAGTACTTTCCCGCCCCCATTAGAGAAATGATTCCCATGTTCGCAATTATCCCACTCCACGCCGTGCGGCAAACACAAAATTCATTGCAAAAGCCAAAGCAAATTTTCTCATTAGCCGGTCCCGACCCAAAAGGCATTCAGTGGCAAATAGACGCAAATCCGAAAAGCAGGGCATCCCAGAAAAGCATCCTATCATCGTTATCCTTATCGTTTCCATTTCTCTTCTGCCTAAAGCTTGTCAGCAACGGCTACGATGACGAGGACGACGACGTGGCATAAGGCAGCACCAG
Organism: Nemotelus pantherinus; assembly: GCA_963978885.1. Lineage (NCBI taxonomy): Eukaryota > Metazoa > Arthropoda > Insecta > Diptera > Stratiomyidae > Nemotelus > Nemotelus pantherinus. Next base: position 11,440,261 of record OZ022265.1, read on the forward strand.
AGACGGCCAAGCAACGATTTTACCCATCCTGCCTGCCACATTCCCATTCACTCTAATTCTCATTTTCACCACGAGATCCTTATGTTCGCCGTTTTCTGTGTTTTCATCATAGTAAATTTGCTACTTAATTTATTCCATCCACATTAATTGCGCTTCCCTTTACCACTCCGCCGCCGAGGCAAGTCAACGACATGGTACCCGAAAAAAAAACAACCAACAAGCTCGAGGAAAAACCCGTAGCCCCATTTGATTTCAGTTTGTTGAAAACGATTCTTGATTCCACGCCACGCAATATAACTTGGCCGTTTTCATTTTTGGTCTGCTACAATCTAAGCTCTTGACGTCTATCCGGTTTGGGATTCGTAGTGCCACCCACCAACTAAGACATAGATGAAGGAAATCATGGAAGATGTGTATGAAGATTTTTTTTTATGAAAAAGGCTTACCGTTTCAGGGAGGGAAGTAAGGGAATAAAAATCTTCAATTTTGAAAATATGGCTTTAAGGACTTGTGTGTTCACTAGTGAATCTAAAAAAAGAACACGATAAAGGAAAATATACAGGACGAATAAAGAAAGGTAAAATATAAAACATGTAACTAAAAACGAGTACACATTCTCCATTCAAGAAGTTGTACCCATTCCGCCTCCGATCGCGCACCATCTTGTCGTAATAGAAGTGACCTGTGCATCGCAAAATGTCACACCAATAGTGCCTGACAGCCAGCATGAGGATTAATCCTAAAGATTTTATCTCTTCAAATGGCAGCCAGACTAAATGTGGAAACTCATCCGTGCTGGATGTGCTCAATATGGAAGGGGCTCGGATTCAACAGGCCTCAAACTCATGTACGACTGCAATGGAGGACCCTGGTCCTGGGCTAGGCAAGTATAGCGTCAACTGGAAGTCCATCTTCAGCCGTGACAGAGAAAAATTTTCTTTTCGGTAGGCTAAATCTGGGTATCGATGTGAAGCACTGGATTATTAGCTATTAGAATCTCAGGAATAGTCCCACTACTGGTGAAGTTGGTTGATCAGATAAGTTTCTCGGTGCTTAAGTACAGATACCGCTTACTGAGCTATATCTTGTATGTGGTTAAATGTAATGGTTTGAGTTAAAAATTGCCAAAACTCTGGAAGCTGCTCCTTATGTTGCACTTGTATAGGAGATTTAGGTTCGAGGCAGCAGGATCTACGGACTCAATTCAAGCAAGACCAGTAAGGGCGAGGACTTGTGTTCTGGTTTCCATTCTGTTTGATGTCACCTTGCTCAGACAGATTTTAATACGGGACCTGTAAGTGGTCGACGTGTAGTAATGGAGAAATTGGAGGTTAAAACGCACGATTGTCGCCTCAGGTTACTTTGCTTTTGGCCTGTCATTCCAGCCGCCATCACAAGAGCCAAAGGACCTGGTCCAGTTCACTAAATCGGAGGGAATGGAACTTTTAAACTAAATCGGAGGGAATGGAAATTTTAACTCCTAGCAGAGCTAGGCGTTGAGACAGCAACAAATGTAATGCCAAAGGAGATTGATCCTTTGATTTTATAACTTCTGCGGGGTTAATGGCGTTAAACATTAGGATTTCTCCCACTTTTGTCACCCCTCACTATATTCTTCTGGAATTATTAGATCAATAACTAAATGGTGCGTAACGGAGTAGATTTCACTCTCTGATCACCGCTACTTGATGTTCTCTTATACTACAGATCCAACACCCGTGGCAGAGAGAAAACATCCAAGAAACACTAATTGAGCTAAATACAATAAAATACTGATAGTATAAAGTCGCCAAAGTCAATAGAATCCCAATTGAGCACGATAAATGGAGACATAATAGGTAGAAATGAATAGGCCTGCCAGATCAGTAAGAGTACGAGTATATACAGCAAGACGTCCCTCTGGTGGAACCGGGAACTGCAGAAGCTCAAGAAAATACCAGGAAACTCCTCAATCGAGCTTGTAAGAGTAACAATGTGGAAGGCTGAATCGCCTACAGAACTCGCAAAGAGCCTATAAAAATTTGGTGATTAACACTAAGAAGGAATCATTGAGATCGTTCTGTGAGAGACTGCAAAGTGTACGAGGCTGTGCAAGGTACTGGAGAAGAACCAATCTGCTAAACTGGACTCTCTAAAATAAAAAATTGTCTTAAAAGAACGGCTAATTTTCAAGATATCACCATTTTCATTCAAATCTGCTTCACGTTAAGATCCACCTATCCTGTGAATTTCGCATTGATCCGATGAGTACATCGGGAGTTACAGCGGCAGAAAGATTTTCTGAGTTACCGCTTGCGAAAAATTGAAAATTTAGGAAATCTAATATTTTGTCGCTTATCCTCATTGCAGGATTATTTTTTAGTACAAAAATGACTAAATTTGGTATATTGATGATTGTATCGGAAGTTATAACGCATAAATCTTCTATTTTGTTGAGAGTTATTTCACCACTGTCACGGCATTTCCAGCATATCCACCAAACTTATATACTTGGTACTATTGGACTTGGTACTATTTAAGTTCATCAGATCCTGTAAATTTCATTTTGATCTGATTAATAAATCGTGAGTTCTTGCGAACACAAATCGCAAAAAAAATTCCTTGTTTGGTGAAGAGTTACCGTTCTTGTGCGATAAGGAATTTTGAAAATATCATATCTGCTGGATGTGTAAAGCCTTAAATTCTTCAATTGTTTGTATATTTTTGTAAAAAAACAAAATCGCGAGACGAGACGAAAAATTATCGCGAGACGATGATTTCAAGGATATCTGTTACGAGGTTGGCCGCACTTTAACCGAAAACCACGCAGCCTTATTTCTTGTACACATCAATCTACCCTGTAAAATTCGTAATTCGCTGATAACTCTGTGGGAAGTTATCACAATTCGAAATTTGACAAATTTTCTTTCCCTACTCTTAGGCCCTTATTGCCCGCATAGTATTGAAAATTTCCAAAACATGAAATCACGTTAAAAACGACCAATTCCCATTTTCTTTACAAATTTTTTTTTTTTCAAATATATATTTCTCAAAGAAATACAGAGGTTTTTAAAAATTCACTAAAACACCCGCAGCCCTCCAGGGCTAAAAATATTTTATTACAGCTTTAAAAAAACCCACAACTTATATAGCACAACATTTTTAGCAAATTTAGAAAATCTAGAAATAAATCCACTGAATTTTCGTGTTGATGTGATGTATAAGGAAATCCAAATTTTCGGGTTAAGTGATTTTATATACAAACTTTCTTCAAAAATTAATAAAAAGTGGTTGATTTTAACTTCCTAATAGTTTTTATTTCATGATTTCGCTTATTATTGCAATTTAAATATTTTGCACAAACTAATTGTATGCCAATAGGACAAATAGTAAATAAATATAATAAAAATTATAAATATAAAAAATAGTAAATAACTAATAACAAAATTTAAAATCAACCAATATCATTAACGAAAATTTATAAACAAATATGTTAATCTAAATTTCTATAGACTGTCAACCCTAAAACTACAAACATTCATACAATAACGAATACATCTAAAAATTCCCCTCAATCTCTTTCCCGAGAAAAAAAAGTAATATTACGATTGAGATACGGTATGGGGTGAGAGAGAACGTTAAGTGTTACGAAATGATGGGCAAAAGCTAAAAGGATTTTCGGAAAAGAAAATTGCATGAGAATGTTTAACAGGAGTAAATGACTTGCAAAAGTCATTTAGATGAGAATATAAAAGTTTCCAGTTAGTTTTTACTCGCAACAACTTAGCACTACGTATACGCAATTAGTGTTCGCCATCATACCGATACTATGGAAGGCCACTAAAAGCGTCTGCATGTTTCGTAAAACGTCCCGAATAGGTGTGCCGCGAACGGTACATAAAATGGCAAAGAACTAAGTGTAGAATTTATGTAGGGAAAGATGGTTGTTTGAAGAGATAAAGATGTTTCGTAAAAGATATGAACAAGTAAATTTCGTGTAATTTGATTCGTGTACGAAGAGGTGAATGGGGATTAAAAGGAGTTTGTTCTAATTAGCAATTTCACTATGCGATTTTAGATGGCTAAGTTTATTTATAAGAATTTGTTTATTTTAGGGTGTTTACTTTATTTTTATTCAAAATTCTCTTTCGCTCATATAGAGTAGTATGTATTTATGTTGTTAAAAATTATGCATGGTAAAATTTCATTTTCTACCAAATATACATTAAAATCTTCAAGCTAGTACTTTATACTGAGTTTAATATGCAAAATTATGGATCTATGGATATACCCCTGTACCACGAAAGGGAGGCTAATTTGAATATTTCTCGCGTTATACTGGCTCCATACCTAAATTTTTTGTACATGATAAAAGAAAATGTTAAAATTAAGGCAGTATTTTACTAAATGAGAAAGGAAAAACAATAATTAGAAGATTTAATTTATCGATTTTAGAGGATTTTTTTGAAGTTATACATAAAGCCTAAGTGCAGGTTTATCCGAAAGAATAATAGAAAAAAAAACACACTTACAAATACAAATATTTAACAAATAATTTTTTTTCTTATCAAATTGTACCGCTTTTAAGAATAGTTGGTCTGGCAGGGCATCTCAACTAGACCAAAGACCAATCAAAAACTCCCCTAGGAGTGAAACCATCAACAATGCATTGATTTGTAGATTGCCCTAGAAATGACTCTTAAGGCCACCAGTCCACATATCCGGAGCACCCTTTTATCTATACCCAACGGATGCTAGTTTGCCACTGTGCTGGCTCTACGCGACCGGGTTGGGTTCTTGAAAATGGGATATATCAGTTCTTAGAAGAGGAACGCTAGGTATTATTCATCCGTCAAATAAAATTTTAAAACAATACAAGGGAAGAGGCTTCTGTCCGTATAGAACCAGACTCAGACAAACCAGACTCAGACAAACCAGACTCAGACAAGACGAAAACACAATTATCATATAAGTGTGGGAGCAATGCATCCATCCAAGAGGCGAATCTAATCCAGAGTCAGACAGCCTCAGAAGGTATGGGGCCTGCACCACCCTGTGACTCCGACCTAAAAACGAAAGTGCCCGGAAGATATTTGCTAAGCTTAAGTAGGCCAGCAATGAGAACACACAAAAATACACGGGAAGAAAACATACTAGAGAAAAACATCCCCCAAACACAAAGCCACAACCAGAAACACACAAATTAATTTTTATTTGCCAGTCAGAGATCTTAATTTGAATTAATTTTTATTTAGCTATCAGAAATCTTAAATTTACTTACCAGTCGAACGGTCGAATTTAGCCCTTAGTCGAATTTAACCCTTAAATAACAATTATCTATGTGCATCTTAGTCTAATCGAAATATTTATCCGATTAGTTCATCTTTAATAAAATCTTCCAACCGCCATTCGTTTCAATCTCAACCATTTCTTCATTATTTCCGTTTCTGATTCAAATGCCACTCACCAGATGTCGTTAATGTCGTCTGAGAGGCAACCTTTGCCTTCTGAACTCAAATGACATTAGTTTGACAATACTTTAAGCTATTTATTGCTACGATAAGGTACATTTCGTGGTTGCCGGTATTTATAATAATTATATCCGGCAATTGTAGTGCATTTTAACCCTCACGGCTCTTCAAATTAATCCTATAGATATTTCTTAAGAAATTCCAAAAATGTCGTTTCTTGCTCGTGTATTAGCCAAGAATGTAAGTACTCCGAATTATCATTTTTTCACCTTCAAAGTTTTTTTTTTATATGCTTGGAATGTTATATAATGATCGATTTACTGACTTCAGGTCTCATCTGTTTTCCGTCAAGCCAAATTCGAACCAAAAAGATTCATTCAAACAAGTAAGTAGATGAAAGTCAACTTCATTCTTATTGGACTTGCTGTTTGCTGTTAGGTTCCCGACTGCTAGCAGCCAAAGTCCAAGAGCCGGCTCCCGATTTCAAAGGTGTCGCTGTTATTGGTGGTGATTTCAAAGAAATTAAACTTTGTGATTACAAAGGAAAATATCTGGTGTTGTTCTTCTATCCATTGGATTTGTAAGTATGAATATAGTGTGTCACCGGTAAATCTGTCATAAAGTGTTCGTTAGTCGCGCATCCATATCGAGAGCTGGTTAGGATAGTAGCATTGAAAACAGCTGGGATATAGATTTTTTTGTATAGCTTGTCGAGTAGTACTCTGATGTCAATGGGGTAAATATATAAACTTCTGAGGAGTACATATTAGTATATTAACTGGGAATAAGAATTCTAAAACAAGATACTTGTGTTCAATGCTACTATTTTAACCAGCCCTCGATAGAGGAGCAAAAAAAAACCCGACTATGGCAAGAACATTTTAGCAGAAAGTTGTTACAATACCTTCTAGTTGGTTGTTAACACCGTAAATTAAGTGTTTATTAGTGATACTGTCAAATCAATTTACTTTCGAAAGCTTATAACACAAAATAAAATTTATAATACATCTTCAACAAATAAAATTCATCAATTTTAATTACCTGTTCACTTTCACAGCACCTTTGTTTGTCCAACCGAAATCATTGCTTTTAGCGATCGCATCAAAGAATTCCAAGATATCGGTGCTGAAGTTGTTGGTGTCTCAGTCGATTCACAATTTTCGCATTTAGCCTGGATTAATACTGATCGAAAGAATGGCGGTTTGGGAAAATTAAACTATCCACTTTTGGCTGATATCACCAAACAAATATCTCGGGATTACGGTGTCCTTTTGGAGAAAGATGGAATTGCATTGCGTGGCACATTCATAATCGATCCGAATGGTGTTCTGCGACAATTCTCGGTCAATGATTTGCCAGTGGGTCGATCAGTTTGTGAATGCATTCGATTGATCAAGGCATTTCAATTTGTCGAAAGTCATGGTGAAGTATGCCCGGCAAACTGGGACCCCAAAGAGAATCCTGATACTATCAAGCCCGACGTAAAAAAGTCGAAGGAATATTTCAATAAGCATGGTTGAATGTTTTAGTAAGGGAATTTGTTGGTTTGGACTTTTTGATAATGAATAAAATTATTCTTTTCGAGACAATTGTGTGTTTACTAATTGTTTTGTGATTCACGGGATTTTGATTTTTGTAAAAGATTGTCTTATTTTATCGGATATTTATCTTAAAGTACAAAACATCGATAGCTCCATTAACTGTATGTATTATCCCAAATTGTTTGAAAATTTTAATTTGAAGAGTGTTACCACTTTAAAAATGTGAATTTGATTTACTCCCTTTAAATTCAATTTTCCGTTCCACCAAGGATATAAATAGTTCGTTTCGAAGATACTATATTGGATTTAAATCGGGTGAGCATGATGGCCAGCACAATGCTGCTATTTTATTCTACGATGTGACCCATTTTTCGCATATATACTAGTGTGTTTTGGATAATTATCCTGCTGGAACTTCCATACCAAAGATATATTCCACTCTGCACATGGAAGCATTACATCTTCTAGTATGATCACATATCGCACTATATCCAGAATGCCAATTATTTTGCTCAAAGCTCCCAACCCATGCCAAGACGCAGTCCCATATCAAATTCCCATTGCCGTGCTTCAATGTTGTCTTAAAATATTTGGGATCAGATTGTTGGCGGGACGTCTGTTGACTCTTGTTTCATAAGACCAGAGGATATTTTTCCATTGATCAACTGTCCACTTCTAATGCTTTCTTGCAAATACTAATGGTTTTTTTTTACGATTCTTAACAGAGATTAATGGAACCCTACGGGAGAAACTTTCAAACCGTCCAGCTTAATTCGATCTGCATTGAACAGTTGATGAATTAACTGTTAAATAATGTCTGAAGATGACATATGGAGGCATTTTTTAATAAATTAAGTCACTTCGATATTTTCTTCGATTTGCACTTCCTTTTTTTTCTTTAATTTTTGACTCCTATTACTGGCGATATGCCCTCTGGTGATGAAATTTCCCGCCCGGCGACTATCAAGTCGAGTTTTACCCCCTTAATAATGATTTTCCCCAACGATCTAACTGAATAAAAATATATTTTCGTTCCTATAAAATTAATGATTTTTTGAAGGATATCTACATTCGCAAACCTTAACCGTCTACCTTTATATCAACAATATTTTCAAAGAATTAAATGAAACTCTTCTATTAACTACTATATAGTCTTTATTAATACATATACACTATGTACTAGGATAAGTTCCTCATTAGAATTTTAATATCTACGTCTTTCAAGCTATACAATTAAAAATTGATAGAACGATATTCATTCGTTTTTTTTTTTTTTTGAACGAACGACGCGTAAAACTTAATTGTAGACTTCTAAATTACAGTTGCAGTTATTTTAGTAGTTTACAGTGTAAGATTCATTATCAGCTCCACATTTTTCGAAATCACCGAGAATTAACCGGGCGGTGGTGGCGGCGGAGGTTGAGAAAGAGTTGGTAGTGAGCCCGGTGGGAGTGCTGGTGGAGGGGCGCTTGGAGGTGGCGGGGGAGCTGATCCGGGCGGTGGAGGTGCGAAACTTGATTGGCCACTTTGTCCCCAAGTAAATGGTGGCGGTAATACACCCGGAGGACCACCCCATGGAGGCAGGGGAGCGTTAGTAGTACCTGGCGGTGGTGGTAATCCTGGTGGACCGGGCGGCATACCTGGTGGACCGGGAGGCATACCTGGTGGAGCTGGAGGCATGCCCGGTGGAGCAGGAGGCATTCCTGGAGGACCTGGTGTTACTCCGGGCGGTCCTGGCGGCATTCCTGGTGGTCCAACTCCCGGTGGGCCGGGCGGTAATCCTGGAGGTCCTGGCGAAACACCGGGTGGCGGTGGTCCTAGCGGCATTGGTGGTGGACCAGTACCTGGTGGAGCGAGTCCGGGAGGTGGTGGCGGCATCGATCCAGGTATGGGTGGATTAGAAAGCTCTCCTCCAGGAATTGGCGGCTGCGCCGGAGTCAACCATGGCATCATATGTGGTGGCGGGCCACCTGGTGGTGGTGGTTGGGCTCCCGGTGGCGGAGGTAGAAGTGGCGGCATTGGGGCCATTACTCCATTAGTGTTCCACGGCGGCAGAGGTGGTGGTACTTGCGTTGGTGGCGGTTGTGCAACAGGTGGCGGAGCAGCGGTAATAGCTCGCGGTACAGCTGGTCGTTGATCGAATAGACTGTATCCACGATTCAAGTGAGCTTGAACAAGCGGATCGATTTGTTTAGAAGGCGGTGGACCTTCTCCCAACTCCGCCATCAAACTCATGTACTCTTCATCGATCTTCGCTTGAGAATCGGCAGATGGAGGACCTCCCTGTCCTGGTCGTTTACTTCGACAATCTTTCGCAATGTGCCCAGCACCACCACACGACGAGCAAACAATACTATTCGTAACATTCGGCTTGTCAGGGCAGAGCCAACTTTTGTGTTCCGTCGAACCACAATTCGTACAACGAGGACAATCGGTTTCACGCAGAGTACCGTTCAGTTGCGCCAGCTCACGGAGCTGCATTCGTCGCAGATCATTATGCCCTTCGGGTACTTCGATTCCTTGTCGAATAACTTCTTTAATTTTGTCGACAGCTTTCTTCACGCATTCCGGATTGCCAGCAGTAATGAATGCATGTAAAGGTTCGTCTTCGCCCGGCAGTGGTTGACCATCTTTTCGACCTACTTTGCCTTCCTTCACCGATCCTTTGCCGCGAATAATGATTTTGGCACCGGTTTCTTTTTCCATAGCTGAAAAGGTAAAGTATAATCATGAGCTACTTTATATAGCATAATAAAAATCAAATCTTACCTTTGAGCGTATTTCCTCTCGGTCCAATCAGAAGGCCCACAAAGTTTATGTCCGGATGTTCCTCTTGCGGAATCAAAACTTTATCGCTCACACGGATGACGGGAGGCCTAGAAAACAAGAAATTGAACAATATGTTTGATTGAATTGAAGAAACCTTACTTGTAATCAGCCGGAGGTTTAAAATCCGGATTCATGCATTGCATTCGCGTCACAAGCTGATGGCGCTGCTCCTCTAAACGTTTCCTAGTCCGAAACTCGCGTGTATTCAACCGTTTGCCATCAGAGCTGTAAATAGGTTCCGGCGATGGAGATCTGCGAAAGAAGAAAAGAACAAATCTGTTGTATGCTGATCGCGACCGTCATATCTTCCAGCACATAAAACTTCTATGTGTTTGGAAGTATGGATTGATTTTGTGTTGATTGATTCTATATATAATTTCAAATTTCATAATATATTTTCCTATTCATATATGGCGTGCATTCGAAAGAAATTCTTTTCGATAGAGCGTTAATTTTGTTTGTTTGTATGCGAATTCAAAAATTGAAAAGAACATCTTTCAGTGTGTTCCTAGAATATTATTAGGAAGTATTATAATTTTTTCGGTAACCTGCTATTTTTCAAAGAAAGTTTGATTAATTAAAATTGATTAATTTTCACCTGAAATTATAATATTCATTATGATTACGCGATAGAGATTTGCGTTCGAAAAATTTTGATTTGTGTTCTGATTTTGTGATGAAATTTTCATTGAGCACTTTTGTTTTGAAGAAAATTTGATTATTCATTGTTACACGGGGCATTGTTTTGAAACGCAAAAAAAAAAACTCAAAAGTTTGCCTTTTTATAACATAGTTGCACGACATATACATTAATCCGAATTTATTGAATAACACAACAGAATATTGAACTGACAGGCGCGATTGAAATGCCTGAACAAGCACTCCAGCCAGGACCTTAGTGAACTCATAACATCTAAGAATCCACCTTAGCATCGTGATGATCATATGGTCGATTATTTTTTTGCATGTAACACTGAATAATCAAATCTTGTGACCAATCCAAAAACAAAAATTATATTGGAAAAATAATCAACGACGATTCAGTTCATGCAATCCTGAACTGAATCGTCAAAACCTGTTCTGTATCCAAGATGCATTGCATGGCCCGTTCATTCATCAGCCATTTTGGAGCTGGCATTGATTTTTCCATCTTCTACAATATGTTAACGTGGCCATTCGCTATCAAACTGCAGGCTCACTGCTGCACAATCCAGACACTTGATGCAATTGTCATCCATCCACACATGATGCTTTCATAGTAGTTGCAATGCACACGGAACGCAATAGACACTGAGAATTTAAAGAAGACGAGCAATTATTCAAACCTTTCTTCAGGATTTTGCGCAATTCCAAGATCGCCGGTTCTTAATTTTCTGCTGATTTCTTCGATTTGTAGTTGAACTGTAAGAAAATTAGGTTAAATCGAGGCAAGCCCCGATATTAGACATTTGTTTTCAGTGTTTAAACATACAAAAGTAGTTAAAATAGCATAAAACAAGGAAATTTTCGATCGATTTAGATTGAATGAAGGTGAAACGTTTCGCTTTTGGAATGAACCAAAATAACTTTGAACTTCCGCGAAAAATTGAATCGTACGAGTTCGTTTTCTATATGACAATTTTAGGAAAAAAATCCCTTCAAAACATATCTGTGTGTCTTCCATATCAGACAACACTCTTCTACTTACTTTACAATTTCTTTACTAAATGAAAATAAAATAATCATCATGAAAATGTTTTAAGAGAAATGAAAATTGAAGTAACCCCTTGTTTGTACGCTTTGCACACTTTGCATAAAACTTGCATCCTATTTGATTTTATCTAGATAAACACAAATACGATTATATTCCCTATACACATTTTGCATACTGGCTATCTAGTTAGGAGACAAAAATCATTGATTAGAAGTGTTCTGTAAACAAAACTCTGCAAATTTTTCAATTTAAAATTGATTGATTAGGTTAGATGGATTTTTGAGATAAAGTTTCTTCATATTTAACAACAACCGTTTTTGGGGGTCATTAGGGAATCTGGAAGAAAGTGTTTTTATTTGATTTGTTTTTTTAATGGTTTTCATTGGTTTTTTGTTTCTGTGACTGCAAATCGTTTTCCTAGGGGAGTAATTGTTAAATGTTAAGAATAATATGCATTTCATTAAGAAAATTATAATTATTTAGATTAGTATGCACGCTCGAAGAACCTTACACGTCTGGCATTATGTTGTAGTATTTTACACATTGCGACTGGTTACCAAATATAAATGAAAATTTAATCAAAAAATGTGATTTAAGACTAGAGAAACGACATTTGAATGCTGAATAGGAATAATGATAACATACCTAAATATGCTTCCTGCTGTGTCGGATCCAACGTTGAGGGCAGGATAGTCGGCATACCCGGGATGAATGTCTTATCGTTTTCGCTGCCTCCCCATCGTGATTTCTTCTTTCGTCGTCGCTCGGCGTCGGCCGCTAAAAGTAGACAGGTATTAAAATGGATGCATTTTTATTTTTAGTTTTCTTATTCTTTTCAAAGGTGCAAATTGGAAATAACTTTAAATGACTGGAGAAATTTATGAGCACTTTTTATTGCCAATTTAACTAGGTGACAACAATCATTATATTCTTGTAAGTATTGGAAAAGCTAACTCTTTTGGACAAAAGGCATGGACTTCTTATTCCTATATCCTAATTCGAAACCGCCAACCCAAGTTAAAGTGGAATCAAGTAGAATTCTTAGTACGTCCATTACTTGTTAATGAAACCAAATACACTTTGTATAGAAATTTCGATAACTCACCTGATTCCGATGTCTCCGACGCGGCATTGCTGTACGAATCATTGCTGTTTCCATTGAATAATGCCGCAAAATGTTTCGGCACCGTATTACTACTGTGAACCATTTCCATAACAGCTTGCGTTAAATCCAATCGATTATCGCGTGAATCCTTTTCCCTACTATTACTCCGGTTTCTTCCCCACCTATCCCGATCTCTATCACGACGCCGATCACGATCCCGATCTCTATCTTTTCGAGCGTCATAATTTAAGCCTCGATTCCTCGACGTTGATCTACGGCCGCGACTTTTGCTCCTACGACGTTCAAAATCACGATCCCGGTCACGTCCCCATTCGCGCGAACGACTACGTCTGCCACGTCGGTCACGATCTCTATCTCGATCCCTATTTTCTCGGTCACGGTCTGGACTTCTTCGGTCGCGACTCTTGTCCCTGAAAGGCATACTATTCATATAACAATGAAGAAATACAGAATCATTGTCTTTTGTCATACAATCAATATTCATAATAAATTACCTTCGACGTCGGTCTTTATCGCCGCCATCTCGGTTCCTGTCACGTTCCCTAGACCGGGAGCGTCCACGACCACCACGGTCTTTCGAACGGGAACGTTCCTTATCACGATCCCTGTCGCGGGCACGATCTCTATCACGTTCGCGATCTTTGTCCTTATGCCTCGAGCTCATATTTAACGTAATATCTCTGAACAACTAACGAGAAATCAAACTTTTTCTGCACTATTCAACCGACGGTGCGTGTTACTTTTGCATGAAAACCAAGATGGCTACGTCAAGAAGAATACTGAACGTAGCCATGCATTCAATTCGTTGAGTACGCTCAATGGCAAGTGACAGATGGCCGATTATGAAATTTAAATATTTTTTGAATTGGAATATATGGTTTTTTTCAAAATGTATTTTCAAATAGCATTTATTTTCTCTGCGCTGATTACTCAAATCATACAAAAGTTCAAGTATTATAGTATTTGAGTCATCGAAACGCTCTCTCTGGATCTATTTTGAATAATATAAACCAGTAACGCAAAGTTCAACCAATTTATGTAATAGAAACGAAAAATATATAGTCCAAATGCGGGTTATCACGCAAGTTTTCATCAAATTTTCATAAAATTAATTATTTAAGAATTGAACGTTTACTGAACTTTCTAATTGAAAACACGAATGTGGCACTACCAAATTGGTGCTAGTCAAATTATAGCAAGTACTGTACTTGTCACCTTGTCAAATTAAAGTCGCACGTGTGTTTGACAGCTATTAAATCTCCGGTAGAACGCCGTGTTACAGGACCTACGTTTATTAAATCTTCAGCTCTTTTTTATTTTGAATATTCAACATCGAAGTTCTGCGAACACAACCATTCTATCATGGCGAAGAATAAGAAAAACAAACAGCACAAAGCTGACACGGTAAACACGAAAAAATCAACGGCAAAATCGAAGGTACTCAATCCGTTCGAGATTCATGTGAATAAGGAGAAATTCAAAATTCTCGGACGTAAAAATAAGCACGACCGTGGATTGCCGGGAGTGTCTCGAGCGAAGGCACAGAAAAAGCGAAAAGAAACATTGGGACGTGAATATCTGGAGAAGAATAAAGTCAACAAATTCACTGACAATCGGATTGGACGCGGTTCTAAGGCCGGTGACGATTTGTCGATTGCACGATTCGCAGCTGAAAAACTCACACAGTATAAGGAGAAGAAAAAGAATCTGTATAATTTAAATGACGACGAGGTTCTTACGCATCGTGGCCAGACTTTAGAAGAAATCGAACAGTTTCGAGAACCAGATAGCGATGAAGCATCAGACAATGATGCGCTGGATGGTAAGTTTGTGTTGATTTAACTCTAATTCATTGCTAACGATGCGTTTTTCTCCACATTAGCTGAGTTCACAGAAGCTGCTCATTTTGGTGGTGGCGATGGTGCAGATAAACTTGATCGTAAAGCCGCCCTGGACGACATGATTGCCGATGCTAAACGCAAAAAGGCTGAAATTGCAAAAGAAAAGGATGAAATCTATGAGATGACGACAAAGCTTGATGCCAGCTATAAAAATCTAATACCGCTTTTGAGCAAAATGAAAAAACGCGAAAATGAACCTAAACCCCCACCAGATGATTATGACCGGGCCTTGAGAGAAATGGTCTTCGAGCCACGCGGAACGGTTACAGACAAACTGGAGTCCGAGGAAGAAATCCAACGAAAGGAGAAAGAACGTCTCGAGAAATTGGAACGCGAGCGACTAGCTCGGATGCGAGGGGAGGATCCGACTGTCGAAGCCAAGCCGACGCATCGATCGGCAGATGCACTTGATGATGGGTACTTTGTTGAATCTGACAATGAAGAAACACCTACTTTAGCGTATGGATTAAATGGTAAGTTTTATTTCCGTTGAGGTAATATTCAAAATTATCAATTGATGTTCAATTAGGTGAGATAAACGCAACAGAAAATGATGATGACCTTGGCGATGAAACCTTAGAACAACATGACGAGCCATTAGGTGCAGACGAGATGGATGATGAGGAAAACCAAAGTGAAGCGGAAGAGGGAGAAGAGGAAGAATCTTCTGACGATGATAGTATGGAAGACCTTAAATACAGTGAATCTGAATCAGAAGTCGAAGATGAGCAAAACGAAACTGAAGACGATGAAAAACGTAAAAGCTTACAAAACGGATCTCAAAAACAAATCGCTCAAAAAAGAAAAGCATCAAAAAATGCAGACGAAGAAGTCGAAGCAAAACGTAGCCAAGCTCAAAAACAACTGCCGTTCACTTTCAACATGCCACAGAACTACGATGCATTTTCTCAGCTTCTAGAAAAATATCCTCCAGATGACCAGGCAAAGGTTGTTGAGCGAATTATAAAGTGCCACCATCCCAGACTCGATGCAGATAATAAGGAGAAAATGGTTAAACTCTTCACCTACATGTTACAGTACGTCAACGATATTTTCTCGGACGCAAAGGAAGATAACGTCGAGAAGTGTTTCATGATGTTCGATAAAATTTCACCGTTCTTCTATGATTTGATGGAAATGAACGTGGAACGAATGGCACCCTGTGTCCTGGAAGTTATAAAGGAAAAATATGAGGAGTACAAGAAAAATCCTCGCGTTTTTCCACCACTAGAAACTATTGTGTATTTCAAGCTAGTGTCAGATCTCTTCTCTACTTCCGATTTTACACATCCAGTAGTGACGCCTTGCTTCGTATTCATAAGTCATGTTTTATCGCGTGCTCGAATAAGAAATCGGACAGACGTCGCAACAGGGCTGTTTTTAGTGACACTAATAATGGAATACACGAGCTTATCCAAACGCTTCCTTCCAGCGGCTGTGAACTTTCTGTTGGGAACAATCTATTTATCGATATACAAACGTCCCATTCAGATTATTCGTACAGTTCCGCCGTTCCAATCGAGGGGGCCCCAAAACAGTTTACTAGCAATTAAAGAAAAATTCGACGAAAACATAACAGACTGCAAATTGCTTGCAATCGACCTGTGCAAGACCGTCATCGACGATAGCTTTAAGGTAAGAGCACTTAACTCTGCTCTTTTAATGCTCACTGGATTTATTGAAAAAACGAGAGAAAATGTTGGTCTACGATTTCTACTCGAACCATTTAATGACTTGCTAGAAAAAATTCAAATCGACTTGTATCCCGACTTCCTGCGTGAAAACTGCGAAAAAGTACAAAGTGCAATTGCATCGATTCAAGAGGAACCGCTACAACGTTTAGTTGCAATCGAGAAAAGACCAAAGGTCCTTCGTATGATAGAACCAAAAATCGTACCAGTCTACGACGACAAGCGACGGCCGGCACTTTCTAAAGAGAAGGAAGAACGAGTCAAGCTCACGCACAAAATCAAACGCGAAACGAAAGGTGCCATTCGAGAGATTCGCCGAGATAATGAATTCATTGCGAAAATGCAACTCAAGAAGCAACTTCAAAGGTACGTTACCCATCTGATTAATTGTAATCATCTTAGCTTTATGTCATGTATTTTTACTAATTTCAGCGATAAGGAACGTAAGGAAAAAGTGCGAAGAATTTACGCAGAGGCATCTATACAACAGGGTGAACTCAATGCGCTGGCGAGAAGTAAAAAGAAAACTAAATTTTAGGCTATATATTAGACTAGTTTTTGTAAATAATAAAATATTTTTATTCGTAACTCGCGACTTGTTTTGTTTTGAAGGCAGTCACATTTTGCCAGATTTTAATAAATTTTCGTTGCGACCTACGTCTCAGATAGTGAAGTGAAAATATGGCATACAGAATATCTAAATTGAAATGCATTTGAAGGTTGATAGTTCCAACGTGCAAGCAAAAATCCTTAAATTTTCGAAAGTCCGAATGTTTAATGGATTCACAGATTGCTCGAAGACTGCCGTAATGCTTGATTCGAAGATGCCAGATTTGAAAATATTTTCGAATCAGCTTTTGATTCGAATATTCTTCGGCTATGTGAGCTCGGATGTGAAGTAATCTTCTTGATATAACGAATAGACGGATTCGATTAAAAATTGAACGTAGAGTTCGTTGTCGGTCATTAGGGAGTTCGTAAAGAATATGTTGTAAACCTGGAAATCGTGAAAGTTTAGTTGATAAAATTGTCATTTTTCTTATGAGCATACTAAAGATTACCCTCTGGTTTCCTTAAAATGCCTTTCGGCAGTTTGATATTTACTGACATATCGGGAAAAATCTAAAAAAATTTATTGAAAGGTTGCGAAAAGTGTTGTCAAATTTGATGTGTGAAACTCAAGTACGTACGAATCTCCAGGCAGATTAGTTTATAATTAATTGCAAGGCACATTTAAAATAATATGTAGAACGAGTTTTTATAAGAGACTTGAATGCCGGTTACCAGCGGTTAGTGGCAATATGGCTAATAAGCTATTACGTCAGCAATTAAGATACTGGTTCTTATATGAGCAGTGATTGGGAAAATGTGGTGCATAAATTGAATTTTTAGTAATAGAATGTAGTGCAACACAGATTGAATAAACGATTATTTGTGGATGTTCTCAAGATACTATGATTTGAATTTAAGAATTCGAACGGTCAACAAAGTAGCAACAAATATATTTTGTGCTAATGTTAGCAACAGTTTTCAGGAATTTGAATTAACTTCTGCAGTTTATTTAGAGTAGCAGCGCTAAAAACAATTTTTGAAATTAGTTTCGCCAAGAGCAATGTAGGCAGAAATTAAATGACAAAATTCGGCTTAAAATATTGGATATTATGGCAGAATAGGTCTGAAATGAATAATATGTACTCATTGAATATGTAAGCAACAGGGGATTTTTTTTTTATATATTTATTTCACATTTAACGATTACAATAAACATTCTGGTTTGCGACGTTCATTATGTTTTATTCATTATAATTTAATTAATGTCTTTCCCCATGAAAAATGCAATGAAGCTAGAACTACACTCGTCTCACGTAACGTGAGCTCACGTGTGCTCACGTTATGCGTGTGGAGGCATGAGCTCACGCTTGGAAATACACTAGTCTCATGCTAGCAGCTCACGTGTGTTGCAATTGCATATCGACGGTTTGAGGTTTAACTAAATTTCGCTGCGCACATAAAAATTCTGTTACAATTTTTTCCCACAATTTACCACCATCAATGTATTTCGCCATTTCACAAGTATTCATGCTTATACATTTGCAACAAATCACTTACCTTATACATTTCAAACAAATCAAATACCATGCGGTAAAAATATTGGCTAAACGTGCTCTCACGTGAGCTCAAAAATCTGAATTTGCAGATTATCAAAAACGTGAGCTCACATGAGCCGTGTGACGTGTCGCCAGTGTAGTTCTAACCATACAAAATGGTACTGCAGATCTATCACACGTGTGGTGAGCTTATGTGAGCACACGTGAGCTCACGTTACGTGAGACCAGTGTAGTTCTAGCTTGAATGTCTTGCCCCGCGAAGAATCTCTTGCCCCGCGAAAAATGTAATCAATGTCTTGCCCCGCGAAAAATGAATGTCTTGCCCCGCAAAATATGCAATGAATGTCTTGCCCCGCGAAAAATGCAATCAATGTCTTGCCCCGCAAAATATGCAATGAATGCCTTGTCAATGAATCTCTTGCCCCGCGAAAAATGAATGTCGTGCCCCGCGAAAAATGCCAATGAATGTCATTGCATTTTTCATTTATCGTCTGTCTCTGAAGTGGTTGTGCAATATCTTAAAGATCTGTAAAAATCCCGAAAACACTCTGCAAATTTTCGTGGGCGAGGAATAGCGATAAAGTTCCTGGGCGATGAATAGAATACAAAGAATAAACATAAGAAAATACAGAGCATTCCTGAAAATCAACTAACCATTTCTTACAATCATTTCCACACTAAGAAAAAAAAAAATCAGGATTTTCGTGTAATAGAAAAACATTACATAAATTTTATTTAAAAATATTCTTCCTTAACTCTTTTTTTTTCTCGTATCATACAATAAACAAACAAACAAAAACCATTATTTCAACTATAATAATAATTTCTGTTTCGAAAATTCTATTCTTTCCATAATATAGATTATTTTTTTTTTGTGTTATTCACTTACAAATTACAAGAGGAAAATAAACAAAGGTATATAATATATAAGTATTATCGAGTTCAACTTAAAAAGCTATACAAAAAAAAAACTCGTAGAAATATTATATTGTCCGCGAAGAAAAAAAAATTATTGCATTATACAGACGACTTGATTAAACAACGGTATACAAACAAAATTTCATTAGATCGTAATTTTTTTTTTTAATCAACTAAATTATTTGACGAACGTTGATATTGAGGTTTTTACGACAATATTTCAGAAGAAACTCATAGAGTCGTAAGAGAAAAATCAAACAAGTGATAGGATAATTTTATGTTCATTTAGAAAATACACAATTTACTGATATATATATATATATATATATATATATATATATATATATATATATATATATATATATATATATATATATATATATATTTGAAAATTATACATAAGATCGAATTTGTGAAGTTTTGTTTCATATTTTCGATTGATGCAAAGTTTTGACGCGGAGTTTTCTATCTTATCGTCTAGTGTTTTATCTATTATTATCAATAAGTTATAATGTATTAGAATTGCATTTAGTGCGATATTGTTTTTTGTATTAACAAATATCAATTATTTGTTTTAAGTTGTAGTGTGTATATATAATTTTTTTTTTAAAGAAAAACAATGATATTTTTTTACATGATAATGCTTCTTCTTTGACGTGTATGTAAATCTATACAGTTTTCTTGTTTCTTCAATTATAAATTCATGCTTATTAAACATTAATTGCACATTAGCTTGATATTTAATTTTTTGATTTCATATTTTATTGATATAGACTGTAAATAAATCAGTTTTATTAATATAATTCTTAAGATTAATAATTAATTTTTTAATATACGATTCTATATTTGTTTTTATCTAAATTTCACTTAACCGAACTTTGATTTGTGTTCATAATTATTATTTGTGGTTGACATTATTTAACTAAGATTTATAAGGCACCAATTGAGAAGACATGGTTTATATTGTGTGCTTATTTAAACAAAAATAATTAAACTGAAGATGAAGAGAAAGTTATAGTTTACAGAAGATAGATAATTAGATAGGTTTTTATTCAGAAAGTTCGAATGCAATGAATTGAAAAATTTCAAATGCTATTTTTCGCAAATCGAACTTCGTTTTAGATTGAAACATTAATTATAATCTATGTTTGAATATGAAGAACAACAAATTGAAATGATTTGATTGCTTGCAATTATTTTACTACTACATTTACTGAAATTATCAAGTGAAATATAAATTTTTGTAGCAACATGTAGAAACGATTCGGATCTATATGTATTTCTTAGTTTACAGTCTCAGACATTGTGTGACAATTTAAATGCAAATTACTATTATAATGTAGCTGCACAATGGTTGTAATACATATCTAAATTCTTAGATAATCTGAAAAACTCAAACCAAACATCGCAATCGGTTTTCACATAGCTTATAACGAAAAAATAAAAACGATCTGCCAAAGATTTATTGAATACATTTCAAAAAAAAAAATCTTCTCCATGATTATATTATTTTGCATAATATATATTTTATATATGCGACTTATAATCTATTTGTTTTGTCTGTAAAACAGTAAAATTAATTGTAATTTTGATTTTCGTATTTGACTTACAAAACATGAAAAAAAAATGTGTATAACAACTAAACATTATATGGCGCATTCAATATTAATTAAATCGATTGTTGTAAAGATGCAATAGCAAATAGATTTGATAGAATTGATCAAATTTTAACTTCATCAGTTTTTTAAACAAATTATTACAAAATACAGATTCAATAATATTGCTTGTTGCGACATAATTTACACGTTGTTTTTTTACATGATAGTCATAATGAGCCAGATTTGGTTACAATTAATTTTCTATATATTTTATAAAAAAAAAATTCTATGTAGAGAAAGTTTGATGTTTGACCCGGGGTAATTAATCGATTTATATGGGACGCTTTATTTTTGTATTAATTTTATTTTATTGAAAGGACATCTATAATGAAATAATAATTATGATTTTTAATTAGTTTCCTTCGGCATTTATTGAACAGAAAGTCCAATCACGATAGCGTACTTTATTCCTAGTTATCTGGGGAGGTAAAATAGAAACTTGGACGGAAATCTCAGCCAAAGCGAAACTTGATCCTAATAACGCCAGTTGTAAAAATTATAAATGATTGCCAGGGCCAGTCACAACGCAACATATTCGAGTCTTTTGTAGCTAAACGCAAAATTCTTTTCACGATTCATTTCAGAGTTTTAATCTGTGGAAATTTGTGTAATGACTGAATGAAATCCACAAAGAACAAAAACAAAAAAACATACATGTAAATATATCTGCGTTGGGATTGTATAATATGTGTTTCTGACGACTACTTAACCAAAATACAAAATGAGATTCTTGCCATGACTGTAGGGATGCTTTAGTCTAATCAAAGATTCTTTTTTTTTATTAAAATTTTCATATTTTCTATTCGAGTATTTGACTTGATACTATTACGATAAATATTCACTCAAAACTATGAGCAAGACATGTTTGAATTTCTAGAAGTAGAAGAAAATACTTTCAATTTCATGAGATAGTTTTAACGAACACACTAGTGAATACAATCTACATATCCTATCTATTGATCTTAAGTATGACTATTGCTTTAAGAAAATCATAAATAAATTTGATTTGATTATTATTTTGAATATTTTTCATAAATATTTACAAAACTATTATGAATTATTATTTGCAATTTTATTGAATTTATTCGAGATAGAGTGAACGAAAAAGAAATTAATTCAAATAAAATAAATGAGTTTTTTATTATTTTTCATTTTGAGATTCAATGCGCGATCAATCATCAAACTTTCCCTACTAAAGGGATAAATAGCCATTAGTTTTTATTTAGATTGAAGTTATTGTTTCAGTTGCTATTAATTTTTAAGGCCCCTTAAATAGGTACATACTCACGATGAACAATTATATAGTTTGATAAAGAATCTTATTATAATTGACCATGATGTGCACCCTCAATCACATCGTTTTCTCCGAGGTGTGATAAAAGTACTGTAATAGTACCGAGTTTGGCTACTAGATTTAACCTGCAGCCTAAACCAATGCTAATGTGGACATTCAAAATGGCGGAAGATTGTTTTTTTTTTGCATTTTCGTCGAACACTATTGTTTTCTAGTTCCATTAATAGCTGGCTGGTTGATTATCAGCGTAGGGCATATTTACGAACTTTCCATAATTTTTCGCCATCATCTACTATGCCGTCAAAACGTTGTTAAAATGAAAATATCATAAAAAGAAATGAATGGAAAAGTATATTAGTTATTTAATTTTGGTATAGAATTTTAAAAGTCCTATATTTATACTAAAACTTTAGCAACTTGCTTGAGTTTTAGAACCTTCATTTCGAAAGTGTTGCTTTTTAAAATTTTGATGAATTTTATTGTGTATAAATTATTATGTACTTCGTGATATTGAAGATTATTGTAGAAATTGAAAAGCAACACTTTCGTTCGTAATTATATAAAAATTAGCACTTACTTGTAAGCCGGAAGTGTATTTCACGTCGAAAAAATAGAGTAACGAGGCACTTTGAGCAGAGCATGTTATCTAAATGTCTGGATTTCAATGCAAGTAGTTTGCAAATGATGTAGAATTGAAAAAAAAACATTGCAGATAGTAGACTGCTACTGAGCATTTTTATTGGTCCATACATCTGATTGATGTTGTATGGAAAGGTAAATAATAGATTATAGGTATAAAAACAGGTATAAATAGGTATAAAAACCAAAAAAGTCTTCTGGACATGATGGGGTGTCTTACTTATTTGTTAAACACCTTCCCGTATCTATGCCCAGATTATTTTGCATTATTTTTAATAATGCGTTGAGCATTGTTTTTTCCCTCGATTCCTGGAAAGTGGACAAGATTGTTTCTGCTCATAATAATGGTAAGAGTAAGCAAACTAAAAAATTTCGTTCGATCTCTTTGTTTTCTAATATTAGGATGCTTTTTGAGATAAATTGGATGGAAATTATTTTGATTTGTTGTGAGCTAGCTAATGTTATACTCGAATAGCAATTTGGCTGTAGGCATAGGCATGGGACGCAGCATGGCATCGCATACCTGCACGACCAGATTGTGTCCCAATTGAATAAACGTGACACTTACTTTAGTGTATGCATTAGATATCGAGAAAGCTTTCGACTCCGTATGCAACGATGGTATTCTGTTCAAGCTGGTTAAGATAGAGTTCCGCAAGGAGGTTTTTTGACTCGCTATAAGCTTCAATTCTAATCGTTAATGGAGCTGATTCAATTAAAGGACATGGGACATCAGGAGCAAGTTCCATCAGCGGACACGTTTTTTACACGATCTTTACCGCTGACCTTCCGATTCCAGAGGAACAGCCACAACTTAACTTCCTCCAACTTGCACATGCACCACTCAAAACTGCGAGAAGCCTAGAATGCTATTTGTTTGAGTTAAAACTTGATATTGACAAATAGAGCATCAAATCAAACAGCATCAAGACACAACTTTGTATATTTCGCAATCCATTTAAGTATCGGGGATCCCAAACTATTTGCAACAAGACAAAAAAAGCACACTATCTGGTTTGTAAACTCGAGGATTACTCCTGACACTAGACTGAGGTAGCTTGATATGGGCTTTTGCGAATTTATTAAGTTTAAGTCATACGTTCGACATTAAATCAAATTTACCAAATCCGCATTTCAGCACATAAGATATCTTTTCGCCGAGAAGATGAACATGATCACCAGTCCTCACATATGCATCCCCATCCTGGATTATCCAAACTGTCATGCCAGAGGCGGAGGCAATCGAGCGAAGAGTTCTGCGCTTCTGCACTGGCAGGTTTTACAACCCGATAACTAAACTTAGGAACCGGATAGTGGAATTGACTACGGAATTCTGCGGACAGACAAACGGACATGAGAGCAGACTAACTAGATATTTGGGACAGTCAAGAGGTCCAAGTGAGTCATTTATGTATCCGACTTTAGCACGATTCAGCGGGGTTAGTTTTAGGTAAGCTAGTTAAAAAAAAATATGCAAATGAATGAAGAAGAAAAATAGGCAGTACGAAGACGAAACATGCAATGTCATATTCAGATTGAATGGTTTTGAAAAGCTAAAATTCACCAAACAGCCTAATGGTAATATCAAAAATGGTAATATAAAATTCGAAGAAATGTCCACTGGATATAACAGCTACAGCTCCGATGTTGAATCATACCTTCGACCTCTCCGGAGATGTAATTACAAATCTGGAAGCTGATCATTCGTAGTATTTTCATATTATGAATATTACAAACGAAGGAGGATCGAGCGAATTTTCTACGCCTTAAACCGGAATTATTCACCAGACTTGACCTCCAGACTGGACAAAGGCGTGGCGAATAGCCCGCTCACGTAAAATTATTTTATTCATGAGCCTGATACTTCGCCTCGAACAACTCTACTGAGGCCTAGAATTTGCGAACCCTGTACAGACCGGGGACCATTGATGCTTTTTCGAAACAGGCGACGAAACATAAAATAAATATTCTGGTTGTCCAGAAAAAGAAACTGTTTGGGGTTTATTTTATAGAAACAAAATTGCACACAACCTTCAAAAGTGTAAAGCCATCTGGAAGCCAGGAATTCTTGGTAGTCTTCATTGTGAACAAAAAAAATGAAGCCACAATTATCGGCTAGAAGCCTCTCAACGAAAAATCATAGGCGATCTGCATTCGAGCAAAATTTTTAAATGTTTGGCCTATAAACGTTCATTCCTCACTGAAAATAAACATGAGGCAGGCATAGATGATTTTTATAGGGATGAGGCGATGAAAGATGATTTTTATATCACTCCGTCACCAAATGATTTGAAAGATTTGTTTTGGGTTGGCTTAAAGAGTAGATAGTCGGATATACAATCGGGCGTGATCGAAACGAATCGTTTGAACGAGGAATCCCAAGTCACGCTGGACGAAAACAACGTAGTTTACAAAAACCATGTAGAACAAGCGACAAGAACCATGAAGGAAAAATATGAAGATCTTCGGAGAGTAGTCAATAGAATAATTAGACGCAAGAAACGACAATACTTCGACAATATGTTGTATTAAATGCACAAAATTATATGAAAATATTCGTTTCATGCGTGCTCAAATTGCATGGAAATACAAATTCGCCTAACCATCCCAGCGAATTTCCATGTAAATTGAGCATGCAATACGAATGTAAGCATTTCGGGGAAAAACCAGCGCTGCGAGTCGAGGAATTCCCCGAAATATCGACGGGCCTGAGAATATTGCATTTGACATTATCAGAACTCGCTCGTGAGCCTGGGAATGTGAATTCACATATTCGCGGAATAGAATGATGTGATGGGGGAATGATTTTTACTGTTTTGAATTCGGATTGACTGGATTTCGGGGGAGTCGCGTTTCAGAGCTCGGTGCGCATCGACGAGTGCGAAGTAAGAAAACGGCATGAGTTTGAATTGAGTTTGGTTTCCGATTCTGTTGTTGGACGGTGAAGATGAGTTAACTTATTCGATTAGATTTCGCGACGTGCAAGCGAAAAAACTCGGGAAGAGAGATTGAAATTTTCGTGTCGGAAATTCATGAAACGGGTTGTCCGAGGCTAGTGCGATCGAAATGTGAGATTGTGCGAAAGTCCATGGACTGATAATCGTGTTTTCTCGATGAAGTTTTGTTATTGGGTTTGAAAGCGAAAACCCAGGATTTGCGTTCAGCCAGAATCAAAGAAGGATAAGTATTGTGCCTCGTGGTCAGAAATGAGGAAAATCTGTCAAGTTTGTTTTGTTCGTACAATGCCAAGTGAAAATTGAAGAAAGCATATAAATGCCGAGACACTTCCCTTCAGTGATAGATCGTGTCAAAATACAGTTTTGTGCGTCCACCCTGAAATTAACCTCTCGATTAGCCAAACCTTTCTCGAAAGTGTTCCATAAGCTGGCATGCGTCTGTCTGAAGACTTCGATGGCATTCCAACGGAATTAAGTGCGTGGAATAAATAAGTGTGCTCTAAGTGAAGCATAATCATTCTTAAGATATTTATTTGCATGTGAATACCCAGATATTGTGTTTTCTTGCCCTTTTATTTCGAATAAAAGGCTTACTTCTTGCTGTTATGAATTGCTGTGATTATCTTCTGGTTGAATTGCTCGTGCGTAAGTTGGTGACTAGGACACCTAGTTCACTGAACTTTGCAGGTTGACTTGCCCATCAAGATTCAAGGTTCTTTATGGATCCTGAAGATCCTGTCATAACTTCAATAGTTCAGCAGCAACAACAGCTTTTGCAAGAAAAGAATGGCGGATTAAAAATCACGAGCGCTCTATGACTTCAGGCTCCGATAAACTAGAAATTACATTCGACCCGAGAGATATGATAACTCATATTGATCAAATCGATGAAAGCTGGTGGCAAGGACTGGGTCCAGATGGAGCTTACGGTCTCTTCCCGGCCAATGATATTGAACTGATCAACTATCCTGCCTAAATGGACTTACCAAAAGGCATATTGTCAAGATAGTATTCTTCTGTTGTATAGCTGAGTGGTGATAACTTAATGGAACGTAATTGGACGACAATCTGAGATAAGTTTGCAATTTTTTTCTGATTCATGCTTGTGTTATATTATATTTTTCTATTACTTTAAGACGAGTAAAATTGAAAAAGAAAAGAAAAGAAAAAAAAAAAAACTAAGATCATAGTAGAGACCCGAAGATTTTTAAGCATTGATTTTAAGAATGTACTAAATATATGCCCCCTGTCTCTTTATCATGGCTTAGTGAATATAATAGTAATGTTAATATCGTATTTACAAGAAACAATGCAATGCATTATGTATCTCTCTAGCTTTGTTCTTTATTTAACTGGGCAATTCTTTGCGTTCTAAAACATTTCATATCGAGAACACATCGATTTTTTTTATCTACTTGTGAATTATTCAAGAAATAAATTGAAACAAAAACGGAAAAATATCAATTGGATTTCTGCAAAAATTTTCCATCTCCAATTTAATTAGCATTGAAAAACACCGTTAAGTAGAATCGTAGTATTATAATGTAATCATGTGTTGTAAAGTAGAACAGATTCCATAGCCTGTTCGTCTATTTGATGAAAGTAAGAAGAAATATAAATACTTTAAAATATTCATCATGTACATTAGGAGATAACAGAAATCATCTTTAGCGTGACTACAAGGAATAAGTGATGAAAGCGACAAACTAGAATAAATATAAAATTCATAATATTGAATAATATTCATAATTATTTCGTAGTCAACGGAAAAAAAAAAATATTTAAAAACAAATGTGGAGAAATTAATTAATTAAAAAGAAAAAGTGCAAACTTATTTTTTTAGGAGTTAACATGATAATTATGAAGTTTGAAAATAAACGCAAAAATGTTTGAGTAATTAAAACAATTGTTTTTCCTTTCTAAAGATGTGGTGAGGATTTCTTTTCTTTTTCCTGACGCTTCTTTCTCTCTTACAGGGTGGTTGGTAGGGGCTATGGGCGGACCCGTCGGAAGTCTGACCTATATAATTTTTTGGTAGAGACCAGACTTCTGGCACCGCTATAAGGTAGCACAGGATTTTTTTTCAGGTCGATGAATTTCGTCAGCCGTGCGCGTTTTTTGTTCAATAAAGTGTAAAGTAAATAATTTCGTGTCGGTATCCGCGTATACCTTATTTTTGGAGTGTTTGTAATTTCGCGGTTTCTTGTTGTATTGCGTGCGTATCTCTGTCGTCCCCGAATTCAGCCACCAATTCGCGATCCCTCGCGCGTACTTCGATTCGTCTTCGCGTCGAGTTGCTTCGTAGGAAGCATTGACTCAAATTGGTGGCCTTATTTTTTTTTGTTTTGTGCTGGTGATCTTTGGATCCCAGTCACAAACAAAAACATACCCGTGGTCAGGGTTAGCCTTCACGGCTCATAAAGTGGATCTTGAAGAAGATCACTTTCAATGTCGCGTTTGTTTCTTGTCAGGCACATGAATAAAAATGTGATGATGGTTAGGACGCATGACAGGAAAAGAACCCCCCCACATCTCCCGAATCGCTAGATGGCAACCAGCATGTGCCGCCGTCCTGTCATGTGAGAGTTGTAGCTACCCGGCGTAGCTCAGTCCTGCACGGACTAATGACTCGATATCCTTTGATGGTCATCGTAGACCTTCACCTCCATTTTACTCAGGCACTTTGTGTCTGGGTAAACAAGTCATTAACCATTTCATTACAATGTCAAATAGTAAGAATGACGACTTTATGGCTAACAACATTCGATAAGTGTACGAAGTAGTGAAGCACTTAGAACAAGGCTTCAACCCACGCAATAGTCTGTGTAGGGTTGCAGATTGAATAATAATTACCGGCGCAGACCAGATGAGAGAGAGAAATGGGTGTGCTACTTCCAATAAATACTAAATGCAAATATCCCCACAATCTATAAATCATCAGTGTTAATCAACTCATACGATCATAGCGCTTCGTCACACACCCTCACATCAAAAAATCATCAAGGACAGGGACCGCTTGAAATCCAATAAAGTACCGGATATCGATGAGATCCCTGTGGTGCTCCTGAAGACGAACGGAAATTACTTTTAAGGGTAATCCAGGGGTTGGTCATAAGCATATGGGAATCAGAAATGTTGCCAGATGAATGACAAAAAGCGTTATTTGGCCCATTTACAAAAAACGGAGTTCGAGTGACCGACTGAACATCACAAATACTAGTTCAAAATGACATATTTAACTTGTTTTCTACGAACAGAGTTAAAACGGAGGGACGGATCAGCTCCTAAACTCTTTGATTTAGCACTTGAGTGTGCCATCAGAAAAATCCCCCGTCAACAATAGGGGAACTCGATTATTCAAATCGACGCAGCTGATGACAGTAATATTGTGTCACGTTAAGTAGGAAGTATTTATGATTCTAGGCAACACCACCAAAGACGTGTATCTCCAAATTAACGAGGACAAATAAAAAATTAGGATCCAATCAAGGAAAATGACGCCAGTAAGACACAATATAACTACAGGGGATTATAACCTTGGAAATCCAGACCATTTTGTGTACTTAAGGACGACCGTTTCGAAGGATGAGAAATCAAACGATGAATTTAACTAGCCCATATCACATTCCTTTCGGTACTCTGACCTCTGGAATCTCAATGCGTGCACAGGAAAATGAAGTTCCGCATCTACAAAACAATGATTGGATCAGTCTTATGTTACGGAAGCGAAATCTGGAAGCTAGCTCATGCGTTTAAAAAACGTGGGTATTGCGTAGAATCCTCGGTTCAGTACGAAAAGCATTTCGATGGAGAATCCGATAACTACAACGAGTTGTATAATCTACATAACAAGTCAGAAGTCTCCATCGTAATAAACAACAAAAATTGCAATGGGCTGGTCACGTCGAACGAATTAAAGAAAATTGAATCTCCAAGCGAGCTCTCAAGGGACGAGTAAGTGGCCAGTTGGAAAGCCACGCAAGCGTTGGGAATATTAGAAATAGATGCTGAAAGTAGATTGCTTTTAGGAGCACCGAATTAGTGGACGTGGTCATTGAACCGAGACGACTGGAGACGTTGTGTTAAGAAGACTAAGGCTCGTAATCCGGAATAAACAGAGATATTTGGAAAGTAGCGTTATCATCTGTTGAAAATACAATTTTCTAAAATTAAATATTTTAAATCGTAGTCGAAAAGTTTCACAGTAGTCGCGTAAAAAAATCAGACAAAAATAATCGCTAGTTTACTTGATATCAAGAGGATCCAGTTTGGGGATTGATATGTCTAAAGTAGGGGATGAAATGCTTATTGGTCAATACTTATCTATCAGGTGACTTCGTCAATTTGACTTTAGGTAACTGATTGCAACAATTATCAGTTTAATCATGAAATATACAACACAATATAAGTTTTAGAAACCAGTCAATTATTTTCATTTCAATCTACTCACTCGCTCCCCATATCCATTGCAAATCCATTCGTGACTCATATGCATGCCCAAGTGCCTCATCTAGCTCTAAAGAAAAAATAGATACGGACGAAAAATTAATCATTCATCAAATAAGTGTTATCACCATAATGATTATTTTCTGAGTATTATTTACCATTTCAGTTAAAATAATAGTTATATAAATTTGTTTCCCATTTCAAAAGCACGTAAACAAATCATAGAGATCAATATGTATATATATAAATGTATGCACAGCGCGCGAAATGTGCTCTAATATTATCCAGATTTTATTGATTTTTTATTTACAAATAATAAATAAGTTAAACAGAAAAATAAATTAGATTAAAAATGTCTAAAAACAATTGATTATTTTACGTAGCTGATTAATATATGTGTGTGTAGTAAATATAATGTAAAAATTCTCGTCACGAAAAAAAGAATGAAATTAGAAAAACAAATAAATCATAAACAATGAAGTCAGGACAGATGTTTTGAAAAAAAAATATATGTGTAGATAACAATGTGAAAATGTTTTTTTCTTTTAATAATATTATTATTATTATTTGATATCATTGGCTTGCAAGCATGAGTATATTTTGATTAATTACTAAAAGAATTATTTATACCACTACTTCAAAAAAAAATTGTATCCGAATGGAAACATAGCAGAATGATATATCCCCATTATCAGTATGAAAATTTACATGGAAATATTGAATATTAATTATTTTCTCTCAATCAGATTGATGGAAAAGAAAACATTTGATAAAATCGCTACAAATAAAATTGGAGGAAGCTTGTATTATTTTTTGCTTCTTTTTGTTTAGTCGGATATTTCTTTGATCTTTAAATGCACTTAAATATTTGCATTCAAATAGTCGCGAATGTATTAGCTCATGCATGCATACGCAAATGTGAGAGAAAAAAACAGATTTCGGCAGATTAATTTAATCGTACGAGAATGCTTGTCGTTATTGATAGATTTTTACTTGATAGTTGCATGTGAAACGAAATGCTTTTAATTGAAAGTTAAATCGTTGGAAAATAAAACGTTTGGTATTTTATGTTTATGTTGAAATTTATAGGAACAGAAAAATTTAAATTGAATATGTTATCACAAATATATATAATGTATGCAAATAAGATTATACTAAACTTGTACTTTTACCACAAATAAAAATAATAGAAAAACAAATTGATAGTTTTCCGTTTACATTTTGAAAGGGCAGTTTTTTTTTAATTATTTTTGTCTTAGATTTTTTGCCCCAACTTTCTATTGAAAGCTTAATGTATTAGGTCATTGGTATACAATGATGTTGCCATTTTCCTCAGTTTTCCGGTCTTCTATACTGGTGATTAAATGAAAAATTACTTCTGGATTCAGAAATTTTTGGTACTAGATTTTCGTTGACTGCTATTATATGTTAAATATTGATTACAGAAGCCCCATAGTTATAAAATCCGTGTTCGCCCTACACTAGCTATGTCGGTCAGAATTATCACGTACTTCATAGTTGAGAATAATTTTGACAATTTAACACCATGAAGAGAATCTAGCATAATATTTTTTACTTACAATGAATTTTGCATCGAATGCATTTCAAATGATCTGCCCAATATTATGTTGTGAATATAGTTGATAAATTCGGTAATTATTTATAGAGCGTTGTTATTTACATATGTGATGTATGCCGTTAATAACATTTAAGCACACTTCAATATACCAATACGTAATAAAATAACGTCCACTTTCTGACGAAATGTTTAAGTATTTTTAAGAAACATGATACTGTGAATTATTTTGGAATTGTTTATCATCGTCAATTTTCAAGAAAGTTATTTTTACATAGGCATAGCATATATGAAGATAGTTTTCTCTGTGGTAGCATACAAGTTTAGTTACCTATTAAACTAATTATTTATGATTACATACATTTCTTTCGTCATTTACAAAATGTAGTTAAACATGTAAAATTTTTTATTAATATTTTTTTTTTTTAGATATTCGATTAGAAACTAATGTACATTGATTCATTCTAAATATCAATAATTTTCAACATAAACATTATGCATTTAACTAATTTTATTTTTTTTGTTTAATATAGAGGATAATGTAGTTGATTGTTTTAGTTAACTTGGCCTTTGGTTAGTTAAATATTAGCAAAAAATATTTTGTTTATTTTTTTCCTTCTTATGAACTAATGTAAATAAATGTGATTTACTAAGAGTATAGTAAGAGACAATAAATCATTTAATTACATAAGTATCGGTTTTTAATTACTAAATAGGCAAAATCAATTTATTTCAGCAATTAATTGATTTGACATGTAGAAACTGTTCATTTGGAAAATTTTAGGGATATGTGTAGAGATAATTAATTAATTTTCGCCAAAATAAATCGATTTCGTAAAGTCAATAAGAATAAGGTGCAATAATAAGTGTTTTAATTACAAATTTGTTTTATTTTAAATTCGTTGCTGCTGTTTTTTTTTTTATTCAAAAACTATAGGGAAAAGGAAGAATTATTAATCCGGTATTATTTGTGTATCGATAATCGAAATAAATAGGCTTATTCAGTAGAAAAAGGTGCAATGAGATGTTAGCAGTACATTCAATTAAAAAAATATTTAAATTAAATTTAGTTACTTTCAATGTTTTTAATGGAATATTTGGATTGTATTTGGAAAATTGTTACAGAAACGTGAAGGAAAAAATGTAAATATGCGATGCTAAGACTGCTATTTAATTCGAAGGAAAACAGTTCTTCGATTTGAAGCTTGTAAAACTTATATGACCACAAAAATACCCATTCACCAAACATTGGTTTAAGAAATAAATTATGGTAAATGTGATTTGTCACAATTAACAACACAAATTTGATAGGTTGGAAGAGTTTGATTGCTTACTATATATTTCATGTTAGAATAAGCGTGAATATTTTAGTCAAAATGTGATCGAATATTATATAATGAGCCATGTAAGTAGTTGATGGTGATTTTCTAAACCATAATGATACATTTTGATTTTTGGATGAGACTTGGCATCGCATGCACAACAAGTTCTAGCAAAATATTATATAATTTATTTAGATGCAATTCAATGAAAGCAAATGCCTTCATATATTTAAAATAATTTTTTAACGTTATTTTTTTCATTTCAAGAATGTTAATATTTCGGTTAATATTTTGATACTTATATTAATTTTAATTGGTTGCTAAAGGAAAGTTACGTTTCAATGGTAGAAACGATTGTAAGTTTTATAATTCTCATACTTTCAATTATAATTCGATTCTACTGAATTGTTAAAGTTACGTACATATTAAAACATTACCAAATAAGATATGTGAATTAGTTTCGAAATTTAGTTCAAGATGTGTTAAATTATTCGAGTCCAATAGAAAAACAGATAGATCATATCTTGCAATAATCATATAAAAAAATAAAAACAATTTTTCTTCATTTTTGAATCGAATCATTGTTCTTTATTCATGTATATATATTAAATATATTGATTCTTTTTCAAAATGTAATCGCCTATACAGTGAAACTTCATTGCGAAAGTTTCGATTATATTCTCTTTTCTCTAAAACATTACAAACATATAGATTTCATCGTACCACGATAAAAACTTATCATAATATAAAGGCTTCGAGTAGAAAATATAAAGTTTGACGAATATATAAAATAACATTCACTTTGCACCTATTTTACATAATATAGAAAAATTAAAAAAAAAATGTATGTGTAATCGAATATAAACGTATAAAAAAATATTGAGAGGAAATTTTGTGTATTTTTTGTCTAACTTTATGTCCAAAATTAGTTTTCAAGTGAATTCAAGCAGCATTGGAGAACGACCGATTGGTTGCTGTACGCATGAATGATGCTAAATTTGGAATGAGGAAATTAAGCGTTTTGTTTTTGATTGATTGATGAACGGAAGCCTCCCAACGGAAAATTGGAATAATTTCAATCATATTACATACAGACATTCAATTCAAATGCGATAGATGCGTCTTAATGCAAAAAAAGGATATAAATAGAACTGAGAGTAACTTACTTATGGCGTAACAATATCATTCTCCAATGCTCAGCAGACGACTATTCAACGGGAAATTCACGATGTGTTTCTGTGTCGCGTACAGATTTCTTGTAGTTAAACCTATTTCTGCATATATGTATAGAACTAGACTTCAAACATCAACATAAATCTATAAATAATTTCATATATATATTCACGTAAATACTATTCATATATAAAAAAATAACCTTATACTTAAAAATACAATTTAAATATTATACAAATGAATATTTCTCAGTTTCACATCTCAGTGTGCTACTATTATATTTTTGTTTCAAATATCTTACAAACTTAGAACATATTTATAGCTTACGAGTTTCAATATATAAAATACAAAACATAACTCACAAAGGCACAAGTCAACAACGATTTTTAAACAAAAATTTGATCAATTGCAGTATTTTAAGTCAATTGCTTTTAGACATTAAATGGTTTTCTTCTTTCAAAAACAAAATAAAAAATGAAATAAAATAAAAATTATTGTAACCCATCAAGAAATTTATTTGGTGCTTTTCCCGCATATCAATCATATAGTTTACTTCCGCGCAAAATTACGAAAATATTTTGCGAAGTGAAAAACATATTTATCATCATTGTTTTGTAAGAAACAAATTCATAAACTACATATTTTTGTTGTTTTCCTTTTGCTGCGGAAATACATTTCTTGGCTATTCAAGTTGAGTTTAAAATAAATTAAACTAAAAAAAAAACCAAATCATCGTTATTATGAAGATTAATAAAATTCGGATGTAAAATTGCATTATATTGCATTTATTGCATCCGGGCAGTTGTTTTGACGAAGTGATTAGCTTTTTTTGATTACGGTATGAAATATAAATACAGTTTCGGAGAAAATTCCATAGAAAGACTAGGATTGATCTTTAATTATAAGAGTAAAATACATTTAACGGTAACAATTCAACAAAAAAATATGTGATTTTATTTTTGTTGTAATTGAAATACTTTCAGTAAGTACTTCCAAATTTGATTTAATCTTCATAAATCCTACAATATAATTACAGTATATAAATTGTAAAAAAAAAAGTTATTTGTAAAAAAAACGATATCATTCAGATAAAATTGTAATAATCAATTTTAAACTAACCTTTGGAGGCTGAAATGTCAAAGTATATGGTTAGGATATTATAAATTCAATCATATAAGGGGCTCTCTCGTTTTGTTGTTGTTTTTTTTCTATCTCTCGTTCAATTTCAAGTCTTTTGCAATCATGATTTCAGTTTTATTAATACGATTTTCCTCTAGATCTAGCTACTTATATACGTATGTATTTTCTAACTTTGTTATTGCTTTCTTCATTAGTTTTTTATAATTTTTGTAGTATTCGTTTTTCTCTCAAACACATCATCTTCATCATCATTCAGTATTGAACAATTCGATTCACTACTATTCGGTAGTGCTTGTTTCATCATCATCATTATCATGATTATCTTATTATTGTTTGATTTATTTGATTTATATCCGAGTAATATATTTTAAGTGTTTTCTCATTTCGATAATTCTTCTCTGCTTGATTAGATAAATATTGATGCGTTGGATAATATGATTGGATTTATTTTGATTGAAATACATAGCTAGAAAATATCTATGAGAGAGCCCCGGCTCTTTGATATGGATGATCTCGGCTGGTTAAACGCCTTTGTTGTTTTAATGCTCCTACTATAAAATGATACGCATTTATAGGTTTATTTTTATAAATTTGTTCTGCAAATATAAGTTTGGAAATAGTCTAATATTGAAAAAAATTATCTCCAGTGAAATTATGCATGTATGTTTGTATGTATGTTTATCAAAATAAAGACTGTGAGTTCGGAGTGGTGGTCTAAAATAACTTAAATATCCCTTTTCTGAATATTTTCAATTAGCAATTTCGTATACAAAACTTCTTGTTAAGCTCTTTCAGCTTTTTTTTTTCAATGCTTGTATGCTTAGATATTATTAAAATTTGGATTTTATTCTTGAAGAAATTGTCTTTGAAGTTTTACTCGACTAATATTAACATCACGATTTTTGCTTTGTATATTTTATGAGACTATCGTTTCTACGTAGCATAGATATTACTGTAGAAACTTTATGGATGACACGGTCTGTACGAATATTATTAGCACATATGTATGCGTATTGTCTTATAAGTTATGCTAATTTAGTATTGAATTAGTGATGTGACTTTTGACCTGATTCTATACAAAAGTAGGCTTCTATTGTATTTTATCCGTGAGGATGCGGAACATTGAGCTGGCTATGTCTTATATCATCTGGACGGAAATTTCAGAAATTTCAAATGTATTCACCAAACATCACATGGGCCGTTCCGTTGGCATAACATACCAAAGATATTTCCCAGACTGTAACTGATCTAAGACAATGAAAGTGAAATATATCGTTGAAAAATTTTGGCAAAACGTTTTGAGGTAAAAGTGTGATCAAAAAGTAAAGGTATTGTACAGAATTTGATAAAGCTCAGCTCCTGATTTGCTAATTTTTGTTTTGAAACTGCTTGTTCTGTCCAAACGATACGCTAAAAACTTCAAAATCATTGTCGTTTAATATAAATAGCACTAAAATAACTGCATTACAACGGTGGAAATGTAACCATTAATATTCTTAGTTTCATTTAACTTAGGAATTCATACACTATCAAAAAGAGTTACGTGATTTCGGAAGGAAATTTGGGCGTTACTGGGACAATCGAAATCAAAGCAATATTATCAAATACAACAACTCGACGGGAATGTCTCGATTATCAATTTAAATGCAATAATTTATCGGCTGTCAATTTCAGATATGTTTTGATCACACCATTAACTAAATATTTTTGTAAAATTTAGTAATGCTCTTTGAATGAATTTAGTAAAAAAAAATATATTAAAGATGAATGCACTTGCAAGACACAGCCAGCTTTAGTAACGCTAAATTCTTTTATAGAAGACAATTGCAAACCTTTCCAATAGTGTATTATATAAAATATCATAAATCAGTAAGCATACAGAATAGAAAAACATTTTACAAGTATTACTGCACCTGCTCCACTTTGTAATTTAAGCAGAGATACGAGTACTTATATATTTTCAGCTGCTCAAGCCCATTAACTAGAAGTTTTGTAATGAAATTGAAATACCTAAGAATCAAAATTTCGATTCAATGAAATTTGTAAGACGACCTCACCAAAAAAATGTATTTGCAATATCGCAACTAAACATATTCAAATGATGTCTGTTATCGCCTAGGCGTCATTTATTCAACAGAGACAAAATTAACTCCCTATCAGCTAATAATGGCAAATATATTTGTTACGATCTAATTAATAAACAAAATGCATACAACAAGAAAAACAATTAGTAATACACATAATCAGAAATACGAAATAAAAAAATTAATTTGATTCCATTTTAGTATTGGTGTTAACTTTGTTTACGAAACAAAGAAGATTAATGTTTGCTTTAATCCAAATTTTCTACCTGGATTAGTCACATTCACTGAAATATTAAACCGAAGTTCTACACTTCGAACGCATGAAATGTTATTTGTGTCGATTGTTGATGAGGTTAAAGTCAATTATTATAAGCTTGTATATAAGTAAGATCCTATTTTTCAAAGATTGATTATTTAAAAATAATTCGGCAGCGTGGGGGAAAGCTTAGATGTTTGTTTGCTTTTCTTAGAAAATAATGGCTTTGCTTTAATTGTTGTTTATTTGTAAAATTCACGTTTTAATTAAATATATGGTCAACTGTCAGAAGTTTCTCGCTTGACAAAAATTCTTTTTGCATGCAATCATTTCACAAACCTGTTAACAGATGAGCTGACTCGATTAGTTAAAACGAAATACAATTTTTTTTTTAGAATATTATGAAATGTTTTATATTATTCGAGTTATATACCACTTGTTTTGTTAAATGTCCCTTTCCTCTATAAACGTGAAGTTTTTTTTACATATTGGTCCCCTATATTTATTTGTTCAACTATCATTTAATGCAAGTAAATAATTTAAACTGCATCCTATTTTTTTTAGCTTCCTATAGTTTTAATGAATCTACGTCTGTTTCTCGTAGACATGATTTGATTGAGTTTAAATGTAATTAAAATACTGTTGGTACCTTCTTTCAAAGTGATTTAGCAAATATTCTAAAAATGTATGCAATTTTACTTATATTTCTGATGACAAAAGTTTTTTTTAATACCGTCAATAGAATTGTTGATCACATTTGAAACATTTTTTTTCGTTACTGTTAAAACTTATTCAACTGTAGAGCTGATATGAACTATGGAAAAGTATCAAATACTAAAATGGTAACAAACGAATTCTGGATCTAACTTTTAGTTCGCTTTGCAAAGAAATATAAATTTGAAAATAACTAAAATTGCAAATAAAGGAAAGCTAGAATTATAAATACACTATTTTAAATTTAATTGATTTTTTTTTAAGACAATTGGTGACTAGTTTACTGGACGGATTTTATCTTTTCCGAATCGATTTACGTTCACGGGCTTCATTCGTTTAGCTCAAAAGAAAAGGAATTATTTATGTATTTGCTTTATATAGATGTTCAGGTTTAGCTACGGTATACATGTTTCAAAGCTTTTGAAATGAGAGTTTCAAATCAAACGCAGTTTGCTAGCGAACTTGTATAATAGCTAACGTGTGAAATAGCCGACCACACCGAGGTTTTTCAAGAATCTAAGCCCCGAAAACTGAAATCAACTGGCCGTATACACCGAGTTGATAGCAACTCTTTACGTAATTAACAATTCCAAGAGGACACAAAGATCGAAGATCATTCGAAATACTCATAAAACGCTTTAAGGACTTGTACATTAACAATCAAAACCCATTGTTGGATGGATTTAAAGCCTCGATAACGTGGATGATGAATCGAGCTACTTGCATCTGTATGTTTCGGTAAGACTGTCCGTTTTCGGCAAGACTTAACCTACTTGTACACCTGGTAAATTGTCAATAAACTCATCTTGCACGGTGATATTGAATGTTTAAGCACAATTTCATAAGATTCTTCATAGTACTAAGCCAATTAGGACTTTAGTCTACACATAATGGAAAATAAATTGAATTGAAAAAGTAATTCTTACTGAAAAAATTGGTTTTAAGCAAAATATAAAATGAAAGTTAAAGCATATATTTTGATATGCTCTTATTTTTCTAAAATATTCTGAATTTTATACCATTTAAATGTCAGAAGAGCACCATTAAGATTCAGATATATGTCAGTTATATTATATGATAATTACTAACTGCCTAAATAATGTGCCTATAAATTATATGAATATAGAGGGCGGATGTTAATTCAAATTTCTTTTTTATTGAATGATTAAATGGCGTGATTCAGACATGCTTTTAATTTGACGTGGTCGTGCGAATTAAATGGATAAAACAGATTAAATGTTGTTTCAGTATCAGAAGAACATAATTCGATATAGTTTCAATCTTAGGATTATCCTTGTTCATTCTGCAAAAACATTTTGTATTGAAGATTTCAAATATTTGTGAAGCAATTCATATTCTATGGAAAAAGTTAATAAATTTCGTTTCAAACATTTATATTTAAAGACCAATTCGTTCTTTAGAAGCTAGATTTATTTCAATTTCTTAATGGATATCGATATTTCGAACAAAATCTGCCCTTCCCTTCAATGTTGACTGATACGACGCTGCAGAAGAGGACAGATTATTTTCCGAACTATCAATATCTGTCAAGATATTGAAATATATTTAGCTTCTCTAGGAAACATTAGTCTTCAAATAAAAATATTTATTTTGGAAACTGGAATAAATTGAATCAGATTAAATTAATTGAAAGTTTAGTTGACAATTTAAATTTGTCGTAATGTACAATTTACTACAGGGTTTCATTAATTTTTGTTTATGCAGTCCTAGCTTCCAATCTGAGTGCATAGTCCCATTAGATAAATGTATATTTGATGTATCTATTATTTTGGGCAAAACTTCATCATATCTGTACATTTATACACTAAAATACTATTGATTTAAGTACATCAATAATTAAATTATTATTATGATTGCAAACTTGTTGGCACACTTTGTAGATTATCATCTAAAATGTAATGTTGTGTTTTAGTATTTAATGTACAAATATAACGGACGACGATGTTTTTTTAAATAGAATCCTTTACTGATTTCAATTCCCCAAACTAGGCATACAATAAATTTATATAAATATAAGATTATTCGTACTAGGAAAGACCTGGTCAGAAACCCGTCACCATTTATATTAGTCAAAAATTATATTCTATATCTTCATGCAGATAACAAATAAAACAAAAAAAACTAACGGAATAAAACCGTCAACGATATTACTCTTCTAGATAATAAAAGGCAACTATTCTAATCCTAATTCTAAACACTTTACAACTTTATGCATTTTCCCAGTGTAAAGTGTGTAACAAATTAATTGACTACGAGCACTAACTCCATTTGAAAAGTCGAGAACAACTTTAAAGAAATATACAAAATACGTTGCTGTGTATGGATAATTGGATGATTTTACGCTTTCTCATAAAATATATTACGAAGAGTTTAGCTAACAATGTACAATAGATTCTAACAACAATATAGTAGAGTGTGGACATCTTCTCCTAAATCAGGTAAACACGTAACTCGTCACTGGGTCAGTTTCATTTCTTTAAAGATAAAAAACTATTTGCATGTTTTATTTCTTCACGTGCGTATAATTTTTTTCAATAACGGCACATTAAAAAATAAAACCTGGTCACAAGCTGCCTAAAACAATTTTTAACCACCACTAACCTGGATAAGAAATATATCTACTAAGGCTGAATTTTTCTTTGAGATAAATACACTTACCTACCCTAACATTGGAAAAATTATTTTTTTAATGAATTTTCTGACTTGATTTGATTTTACGGCTATGATTTTATACCTATGGTCTGAGTATTATTTAATATGTTCAATTGCTATAATAAATCCTTCACTCCTACAACTTACGATCATAAATTAAAAAAAATCTTTCTAAACGCTTGGTATGACGCTACGTCTCCCGAGTTCTAACACTCGGCTTTAAATGTGTATATAGTTTACAATAAATTTTATTCATTTGTATAACATATTATTTTCGACGATAGTTGTCGTTTTTTTTTGTTTGTTCTTTTCTTCGATTTTTTGCGCTTATATCGCTTCAAAATGTATTTCCTAGAGTACTAAATATTTTTATAAGGAAAGTAATTACAATTATCATATATTATATATCTTGAAAATTTGATATTATATAACGATTTTTGCTTATTGTGCATGTATCAAACAATGACCTCTACAAAGACGTCAATATATTTGTCGAAATTATTTTTCATTTTGATTGAATTTATTCTTTTGGTTTTCCGGTATTCTAATAATAGGTGAATGTATTTATATTTATATATTTTCTGTTTTAATATTTTATTTTATCTGTCCTAGATAAGATACATATATATATATGAATCTAAAACACGGAGCCGGCATGCAAATATCGACCAACTGTAAAAAGTTTATACATATTTGAATATATTCATGTGAAAAAAACCATATTGAGCCAACAAAAATGTTTTTATAATGTGTTTGTTGTTTTGCTTTTTGTTTGCTCACATTTCAAAATAAATATAGAATTCAATGTAATAAAAATGAGTAACAAGAATTTTCAATATAAATTAGAGGTTATTGTTCGGTCGAGATAAAGGACTAGAAAGAGTAAATAAATACGTTAGATACGAGAGATTTTCTTGGGTGAATAATTGTATACGTACATGTGATTATTAGGTTTATTTTTGGTGTTAATAGCTGGATATATTGTTATTATAGTTTAAGTTCGGGTACTCTAATTTTGAAAGTTACATTATATTAGCTTTATATTCATTGCGAATTCTTTGCAGAATTACTAATTTACTTTTAAAAAGGATCATTAAGTGAAATATGCTATTTGATAATTTTTTAAAGGCTGATATTGTGAAAATATTGCATTGCGAAAGGTATTTATCACAGATATGTATACATTCCTCAAACACTTTTATAGTTCGATAATTTGATGGAATAATTAGAAAATTACTATAGAATAAAATAAATAAATGCAAAGGGATGTAGTGAATAGAATAAGAAGATTTTGGTTGGGAGACTAAAAAAGAATAAATCCTATTTTTATAGAGACAATTCTTTCTTGAAAAGAAGCCAACACTAATTTTGCTTAGCATAGCTTGACATTTATAGTAAAGCACATACAACTATATACAACGACTGATGTAAGGGAGTCTACATTTTGGTTGAAATACATGAAACCAAACTCATGTAGTCCATATCACCGCAACGCTAAAATAGTGTAGGTTCACTTGAATTTAGTCAAGATCTTTCTAAGCTCTTTGACCAGGAAGGACCAGTCTTCATAGCAAGAGATTCAAATGCCTCCCACCGATTCTGGGACCACAGGAGTACTAACTAAGCAGGGATTGTTCTGAAAAAGTTTGTCATGGATAAACAGGTTAGCCCTCATATTCCCAATAAACCTTCACACTTCGGGATTTCGAATTCGAAGAAGAGCTAGGTGCACAGGACCGAAGTTTAAAAAGAGAAGAAAATCGGCTGACAAATAACATCAGTCACCAGATTTCACTGTTTAGCAAACACAATAAGTGGGAAAACTTTTTACAGAGTATGGAGCCGGGTGACAATAATTTTTGAAGGTTGATAATTTTTGTAGGTTCTTCAGATAGAAGAACAAACTTGCTATACCATCAACAACAACAATCATCCACGGTCACAACGATCAAAGATGACAACCCGCGAGAAACGGAAGCTGTTGCAGGCAAATTAGACCTGCAATTCAAAGAAAATCCATCAATGATAGACGATTATGATCCTGAGGAATAAAATTGAGGAAAAAGCTATCTAGCCTACAATGGTTCAAAGAGATGAAGAAGTTCGCCCCCAAGGAAGTAACAGATATCAAACAGCTGGTGGTACGGCTCAATAAACGTATATCATCAGCACTTAACACGATAACGAATACCTCCCTCAGACACTTACCAGACAATATAATCCAAGAAATAACAGACATTGCCAATGCGTACTTTCGTACAAAAGTTACCAAAATTCATGGAAAAAAAACCGAAAGCTACTGTAGTTCCAAAAACACACAAGGATCTCACGTTTCCTAAAATGTGGAGGTCGATCAACCTTCTATGCTCGATTGGAAAACTGGTCGAACGTAAAAAACTTTCACGATTCGATGAAGTAGTGACCAACAAATCCATCGTCCCAAAAGAACAATTCGGCTCCAAAGCTCACAACTACATCAAGCTGCAGTGGTGGTTCAACACATCATAATCAGATTCGATCAAAAATAGTCAACGGACATTGCCATGTGTGACGTTGCTCAGGTATTTGATCTTAGGATGCAGGACTTATCATAAAAATGAATGATTTTCATATTCTGAGCCCCCAAATAAACCTGATGTGATCAATTCTTGAGAGCAGATTTTCGCAAACGGCCGCCTCTCCAGTACACGGCCAATAGAAGCTGGATTCCC
Source organism: Nemotelus pantherinus (assembly GCA_963978885.1). NCBI lineage: Eukaryota > Metazoa > Arthropoda > Insecta > Diptera > Stratiomyidae > Nemotelus > Nemotelus pantherinus. The sequence goes on from OZ022265.1 coordinate 11,484,161, forward strand.
ACAAGATTCACCACTCTCTCCACTGTTGTATACACTATACACTCCAGACATCCCGACAGTGCCTACAGTAAAGGTGTTCCTTTTTCCAGACGACACCTGCATCTACTATACACCTCAACACGCAGAATTTATACATAGACACTCGAATGATCTTTGTGATGAAACTACTTTGTGATGAAACTACAAAGACAAAATCCAGACGCCGCCAAGTGTACGGGAGACTTTAAACTAAAATAAGAAGCAAATTAATTAACAAATGTAATTCGTCTCAATTATATCATGTGCAATCTTGTCCATGAAACTGGATCGTTATGGAGTCAACTCAAATATGTCGGGATGAAAAATAAGCCAATCATGCCACCCCTTCATGCAGCTAGTGGAGTAAAGCATAGTACAACAGACAAAGCAGATGCCTTTGCCAATACTTTAGAGCTCCAATTCCACAAGAGCAACTGCTCAGCTGATGACCGTAGAAAGAAAGATTGTATTGAACAGACTGCATGAGATATTATCCACGGCAGAGCACAGAGTACAGGTATAATATCTCCAACATCCCTGAAGAAGGGAAACTCCTGGTAAAAAATCTCAATAAAGGGAATTTTCCAGGGCCAGATAAAGCCACCACCTACCTACTTGACAATTTCCTTCAGAATATCGCAGAAGCGATCAACGCCATTATTAATCTCAAAAAATATTCCGATTGTTGAAAACTTGCCACCATTATATCTCCAAGCCCGGTAAAGATTTAACTTTTCCATAAACCTGGCGACCCCAGACACCTAGAACAGTTTGGCTTTAAATCACAGCACTCTACTGAACTCCAACTATCTCATATAGCGCAGTAAATAGAATCTGGTCTAAACAAAAGGAAATCTACAGGGCTAGTCATGTTTGATGTTGCGAAGGCATTTGACAAAGTTAAGCATGCTGGTCTCATTGTCAAACTAAATGAACTTAAAGTAGCATTTTTATTTACCCAAGTCATTGGATCCTTTCTATGAAACAGAGCTATCAAAGTCAGTATAGACAATCACTTCGCCTCCAAGCGTCACATACCAGCCGGAGTACCCCAAGGATCTCCCATATCACCCATTTTGTACAAACTGTACACAACTGATATCTCCAGCTCTAATACGTGAATATTTCTTATGTCCAGGTGTTTTGTAGTTGAGTTAGTATGTAGTTTCCCTTATGGAACATTTCAGAAGATGGAAGATAGCACTAAACCCTGAAAAATTCAAAAAAGACGACAGACACGGCATTTTTTAGAATTGCAACGAACTGCCAAATACTTAAGGATAATCTTTGTCAATAAATTACAATGGACAGCACATATACATAGATAACAAACGTGCCAACTTAAATAATACCGTTAGCGTTCTCCATCTTTGTTAAAATAATCCCGCCTGAGCACCGCAAATACAGCGCTACTCTGCAAGAAAGTTCTGAGGACCTCAACTGCTTCTAAAAACAATAAAAAAAAACTACAGGTATGTCAAAAAATTGCGCTGCACAAGGACTTCAGGTTCCATTGGAACGTAAGGAACTAAGACATTTAAAAGGAACTAAAAATTGAAACAGTAGAAAAATACATACATACGTGACAGAACAGTTAAATTGTTTGACGCAATTCAGATACTCAAACTCTCCGGCGATCCTGAAAACTCAACATTTTCACTTGAGTCTCCCCTACCCAAGCTTGAGGCAAGCAACTCATAGAGTGATGAAGAAACGCTATACTCTTAATATAAAATAAGTCACAGTAACGCCAGCTTCAGAGTCTGAGCGCTAACTGCTCACAACAGTAAGTGAAGTAAGGTTGCAACATCCGCCGCTGCTTCAGGAGAAACAAATTTTACAGGCAGAAAGCGAATTATTGATTTAATTAACATCACTATGCTCGAAACAGCTGCAGATTAGGGAATCGTGAGACTAAACTCAGAAAACGTTGAAAGATGATACATGATAGTTTAACGATTGAAAGCGTCAGGAAAGATGGAAAAGGATAAACATGTTTTTCATTCTCTGACAAGTGAATCGAAGTAACAGTAGATGACTTTAGTCAGCAGCACCCATTCAAACGTAGCTTTAACTCACACAGCAGAATTAGAGTAGCCACTTAAGCTTGAACTTCGGAGTATTTCCATGAACGATTTAGATATGCGTCTAAACCTCTGCAGTCAGTGAATAAATCGGTCATAGATAATTGTATCATATGTACAAACAAGGTGTTTGATATCTTGTTGAGGCAAAAAAATGAATTCAAACTACTTCAAATTATTCCTTAGATGAATATTTGAAGCAAAGAAAGCTTATAATAGACTAGATGAAAAAAGTGTCAATAGCAATATTTCTAGATAAATTTTGGATCACTATAGAGTCTAAGATGATTTTAGCAACGTTTAAAAACTAAGAAATACGACGTGTACTTTCACAAAATATAGTTCGAGGCTCATAATAAAATATGAATGTACGATAAAAGAGTTTTCTAAAAACTATTGACAAAACAAAATAGCATGCACTACCATGACTAGAAAAATATTTGACGAAAAATATACTCTATAAAAATCCATAAATGTTTCATTAACCATGAAATCAATAAGAATTGATTAAAAACATATATACAGATGCTGACTACCAATTACCAAAGCTACATCTACATAGTTTACTACAAAATCATTTTAATATAAAGTTCGAACTGATTCAGGCTGGTAAAAATTGGCATTTCTGCAGACTACTAAGCAGACTACTTTCTGGAAACAAATCCAAATATATTTCGAATTTCAAAATTTGGCTCTACTTCAAAAATTCGTATGACGATAAGCCAAAAATGTTAAGATTATTACGTTTCTGATAGATAGATTAAAAATGATTTCAGTAAGACGACTGTTATAGCCTTACTTTATAATTATATTTGCTATTATATACTTATTGAAATCATTTCATGTTTTATATTGCGTTTTTTTTTTGTAATAAATATGGATTCAACGATTGAATAGACTTGTGCACTACACTTATTTTAATTCATTTTAATTTAATTATTGTTTGATTAGATTTTTAGTTTTTGGAAAGTTTGAAATTTATATGAAATTACTAATTCCAAATTATCATAGATTAATAAAGCTTCTACTTATATGCCTTGATTCCAAATTATTTTATTGATTGTCATGTATTTTCTGTGCTGATTGCTAACTTTTCAACTACAAAATATTAATTTATGATTATTTATGGAAAGCCTTGTATCCAATTGTTAAATATTTCAGATTATTTTTTTTTCGATTTTTGTTCACTATCTACTGCATTGTCCGTTTTATTGTCAATGAAAATTATTATTATTATTATCATGTGAATTAGAAGAAACTACTACTGTGTTCATTCGTACACTAATTGTAGAAAGAAATATATTAAAAAAATAAATATATATATATATAAAGGATTAAGTAAAACATAAAAAAAATATACTTTTATCTAGCAAATAACCCACCGCTATGATCTGTATAATCCGTGAGTAGAGGATTTCCAGCTGCCAAAGCTGCATAATTTGCATAATCACCGTACGGTGTTGCATATATCAATCCTGGATGATCAATTGTTGGTGGCGCAGATCCTGATAGGAGACTGGCACCGGTTGTTGGTACAGACATTCGGGGTGATAGGATGAGTGGTGCTCCAAGTGGTGTTGTTGAGGCACGTAATTGTTGGGCAGCCAAACTTGGCATGTTTGCTGGTGATAATATACGGGATTCGGCGGCAACGGCAGCAACACGACGCCATTCCTCCTCGCAGGCTGGAAAGGATAAGATAGCCCTTTGAGTTTTTAACGGGAAGAAAGAGAAAAAGTGAAAAAAAAATGTCGCTATAAAAATTAACGCTTCGATATAAAACGGTCAAACAAATTAAAATAATGTAATGCGAGAGAAAGAAAAAAAAACTTATAATGAAAATGATACATTTTATTGATTGCGCTGATATCGCTCATGCGATTTTTGATATTAAAGAGAATATTTCAAAATTACGTATGCCGATTATTTAGTGGCAACTTCCAAATGAGCATGATACATTTGTGTTACTATCAAACTATCGGGGTACAAATAAAGATAAATTATAAAAATGTTGTTTAAAATGCATAACAAATTATAATACGTAATACGTAATTTATTATTACATTATATTACGTAACAAATACTTGAAAACTGCGTTTCGCAAAGAAGTAGAAAGTTAAATGTGAGACGTGAAGGAAGCGAAAACATAAGTTTCTTGGAAAATGAATCAGTAAAAAAATCACAACAAACAAAATAATAAATTTCAGATACATTTCATATATGTATATCATCGCAATCAACCTTAAATCAAAAAAGAAATATTTTTGCATTTTAATCAATGCAAGCAAAATAAATAAAATTATATTTCATGAACAGAATATGAATGTTAGATGGATGCGGCGTTTCGTTACTATATAGTTAAAAGCGTAATTATTATAAGACACATATGAATGCATTGTTTTAATTTTACTCGTCATTTGCGACATGCTGTAAAATATTACAATTATATAAGATTAGATTGGTTTTTTTTTTAAAATAAATTATATATTGATTTATTATTATTTTTACGAACAAAATAGATACATATATTGAATATTTATGATTAAGTTTAACATGTACGCACCTGCAGCTGCTGTTTTTGCTGTTGTATCTCTATATGTACCATTTATTATTGCCAATTCCATAAGTTGTCGTTTTTTCAATTCATCTTCGCCTTCCGCTTGCTAATTTGATTGATGAGGAGAGAATGAATTATTAATAACATTTTATTTTCTAAACAGAGGAGGGATGTTCTCAACATGACAAACACAATTTTTTGTTAGTCATCCTTGAAATTGTTTATGTTTGATAAATTAGTAACGTTGTTAAAAACTGTCGCGCAAATTATATATTGTGGTATTGATGAGATGACAGTTTTTCGATTTTAGTTTGTATCAGAATCTCACACCTTGGTTTAAATAATGAATCAGGCCTTGAGACTTGAACATACTGCTGCTAAGTGCTAAACTTTAGTTAAAAAATTGTGAATTTACTGGTCATAGTCGGCCCTTGAAGTATCTTTATCAAGCCTTTTGATTTTTTCGGTAAAATAACAGAAGGAAGAACGCATAATATTTAGTCCATCTTTTATAAAAAAAAGGATATAATCTTAGATAACATATATGCTATCTATTTCACCCGAAAAATTCAAAAAAAAAAAAGTATTGGGAGTTATTAACGTCTTGCTAATTCAATAAATTATCCGTATCGGCTATGGAATATGGATGGAGCAAAAATTTTACAACGTAACTATTCCAAAAATTGTTCCACATATTAATCTACAAGCACAATTGAGTACAAAGGGACATAAAGAATTTTCAGTCAGCGATTAAACTACTAGTCATTCGATGAAATATATTAAATCACCTACAAACAAAAATTATTAGTAAAAATATTATTATTATCAAACCTAGAATTCATATAAGCACATAAAATGGTTAGATTTGAAAAATTAAAAAAAAAACACTTATAGCAGTATTGATACTTACGGGAATCAGAAGTTTTTGTACTTCTTCAACAGCACGAGTTAATTTGACTCGGGCACGATTTTCTGTATCTTCGACGGTGATCAATACGTGCAATTCATCTGATAAATGTTCCCAATTTGGTTTACCACGATTTGCGTCCTCCTAAAATAAATGTTTAATTGTATGATTAAAATAGCTTGAATTAAAATTTTATAATGGATGGTATAATGTGACAGTAATTAAACATTATATAAGCTGGTAGGTAATAACATGACTAATAAATTTAGGTTTTTTTGTTGTTAATTCTAACATTTGAAGAAAATTCCTGCTATTGGGATTTGTTTCTAAAACTATCATCAGATGGTTATCATTGAAAAATTTTGTAATTTTTAGAGACATATTATCAGTGATTTAAAAAAATATATAGAAAAGATTTTTTTAGATTGTTATTCCCTATTTTTGTTATTCCCTATTTTATTTTGATTGTTATTCCCTATTTTGTTGTGACATTGTAGTCGTTTGAATAAAAATTTCTACACGAATAAAAAGGCTTAGAGAATTGTATTATTGGTGGACAAACTGGCTATTAAAATGTTACAAGATTAGTATATAATTTTTCAAGCAAAGCTGACGACTAGAGAGATTTCATAGGTTACATAGGTAGGTGATTCTTTTTCATATAGTCATAACTGCGACAGTCTCCGCAGTTCAGTATATGATCCACAATGCAATTAGCGCATTTTTCCCTGTCTGATTAAAACAATTGTAAAGTTAATATGAAGAAGATGGTGATAGGACAAACGTTCAGGAAGTAGTACTATAATTATTTCGTGTAAATCTTTGATGATATATGAATGATGCAGGAAGCATCGGACGTCAATATATTGATTTTTTTTTTTTTTGATTTTTCAAAGCTGGTTATTATCTCTTTCTGCCGTGTATCAGATTAGTGCGCTGAAAGACAAGATCACTGTAATTTGACTTGTTTCACTAAAGCACTCTGTTAAAAGCTGATGAGAGAGAATGATGGGAGGGGCTAGAAAGTATTTAAGACAAACGATGCACAGAAAACATAAGCTGGTTGGATAAGCAGTGTCTTAGACTCTATCCTAATCTGACGAATCTATTGAAACAGCGCTACAAGCGCATAGTACAGCATGTTAAAAGAACACTTGCTTGCAAGGAGTAAACGCTAGCTTTATTTTGGACATCGAGGGAGCGTTTAATTGGTCGATTGTGAATGTCCTTTAAAACTTGGATACATACTCGAACTTATAAATCAGCTACTTAAGGATTAGGTTTTATATTCGTCCTTGGGTAGCTGAACCATCAAGCGAGTGGTAAATACGTGTAGCACGTTACAGTTCAAAAGCATTATGATTTTCAGAGATATTGGAAATAATCGAAGTGAATACTCCGTTCACAAAGAGATTTGAAGCTACGTTTTTGGGTTTTCACCCTTAATGCAAATAACTGCTGCAGCGCGATAGCTTGGAAAGTCGAACCAGTTCGTTCGCAAGTCCATTGGCTCGTATAATAACACAAAAGCATTGGACGATTTACCTGGTAGAGGCTTAAGAAGATCCACTGCCGAAGCGGAGGACAGGGCCATCGTTGGTATATTCGAGCAAAATCCCACTACAACGTTGCGTCGAGCACAAGATTTGTTGATGCGAAAGGGTATCCCCGTTAGTCTGATGACAATATATAGACGACTAAGTTCCTCAGGCTACGGATGGCGAAATATTGCACTTAAACCTCTTTTTAGCGAAAAACAAATTGAAAAACGAATAAAGTGGGCTACAGGGAATAGCGAATCCGACTTTCCAGATATCATTTTTACAAACGAATCTTCTTTTTAGGCACAGAGTACTTACAAACGAGCATGGTCGATTCGATGCATAACACATTTCCAGCGCATCGTTAACACACATTTCCAGCGCTTCAGTAAACAAAGATGTGGTACCCTTTTTCTGTTTACTAGAATCCTGAACTCAGAAAGGATGAAAGAGATCTACCAAAAATGTTTGGCTCAAATGGTTTGACTCCGATCCGAGCGCAAAGATTCTTCAAGAGGATAACGATCCAAAAAAATCGCAGTCGACTATGCGGTGAATGGAAGCAGGAACATGGCATCAAGACAATGAGCTGGCCTGCATAATCAGCAGACATTCGAAAATATCTGCGCTGCCATGAACCTAAAGCTTCGTCAAAAGCGGGTAGTAAATTTAAAGCAGCTATGTTTTAATTTAAACCAATTTTTTCCTTTTGAACCTTTCCTTTTGACCTAAATTTATTTTGATTTTGACATATGTATATCGATATTTCGAGGGTAATCTGCCCTCTTCTTCAGTGTATATTGCTATAAAGCAGCTATGTTGTCATCTTCGCGTTATCCGGAAAAGTTTACCAGCAACACTGGCCGAAAATCTGGTCGAAAATATTCCCAAACGGTGTCAAGTTTTACTGGAAAACGGTGGCGATTGGACATATTATTAGTATAGCGCGCATTGGCGTTTTAAATATAGAAGTTAATAAAATGAAAACCGATTGGATATATTGATTTTTTTTCTTTCTTGTGATACTGTATATACTGATGGCTCTAAATTGAGCGAACAATTGGCTCTTATGTTATCAGATATTCGGAGTAAATATTTGTATTTTCACGGACACCAAAGCGGCTTATAGTACTTTGTTGGTGTCTACACTGCCTACCTCGAAACGGGTCTTCAAATGCCGTACGTTGCTTAGCTAGATGTTAATACATTCGGTAGTCCACCTGTTTTGGGGAAATGTGAAACGGACGAGCTTACAAAAGCCAGATATTTTTAGCAGTTTCCCGTTTGGCACTCTGATGGCTTCAGTTGAACTGACCATCAGACAAAAAAACAAAAGGAAGCTATGAAGTACTGGGTGGGAGAATATACCTGTGCGATTATAAGATAATTGTAGCAAACTTTTTCTATTGGCCGAACTAGGAAACTATTCAAATTAAGAAGAGGGTCCCTGCATGCAGAGGTGGCTGTTTTAACTAGACTTTGTATGTTTCGCAAGCACTCGATGCGGATAGGTGCTCCTAACAATGACTTCTGTTAGAGCCCTAGATGTGAGGAGAAAGAGGAAACACTTCTTCATCTCCAGCGCAAATGCCTAGCCTTTGTTCCGTCCTTTTCGCTGGCCTAACCGAAGTAGCTTCGATCACCGAGTTCGTTAAAGATTCGGGTTGTTTCTCCGTTTAGATTGGTGGTTGTATTACCTACGTTGGTGGTTGTATTACCTAGGTTGGTGGTTGTATTACTTAGGTTGGTGGTTGTATTCGAGAAAGACTAAAATTAGCATTGTCAAAATCAGTACATGGTTTTCACAAGGATGCAAAACCATTTCAATGGCGTTCTCATGAAAAGCTGAGTGTAGATATACAGCTTTTGCAACCTGTTCACATTTTCGTCTACCTATAGTGCTTCTTTTTAATTGAGTGTGAATTTTTTCAATAATAGGCGCGTCTTTTTAGCTCCTCTATCCAGCATAGAACAGAATGGACGCATTGGAAACAACAACACTCCTGTACCAGCGAATTCACTAGTACAGAAATTATATTCCTTAAAGGTAGTTCACGTGCTGAACTATAGAATGTGCTGATAGAAAAAAGAAAAGCTCATGAGAAGTCTTCTTTTTTGCCATGAGGTGGCTTTGATTTTTTCAAGGTTGTGTTGTATGTTTTGGTAGTTAGGAAATTAGAAAAAGCCCTCATAATGTGTAGAAAGTTAAAAGAGGTAATTTTCTGTTAGTTCTTTTTCTATTTTCTGTCAATTGTGGTAGTTTATACTCGTTATTTTTTCCCTTTATTTTCAGCTATTTTGTGCTACCACAGTGAATACGGCAACCTATGTCAGTCTTAGCGAATGCACTGTTTTTGCGGCATACTTATATTCTGTTCTGTATCGGAGCAAAAAACACACCTAATATATAGGATTTACGGAACTTCAAAGTGCAGCACACATCATTTCCGAAAATTTACCTAACACCTACAAAATCCATCATAAAATATTTTTTTTAAAATAAACTAATGATTGTAATATATTTTTCTGCATAATTCATGCATGAAAAAACTATTGAGAATATATTATTCTTTTCATCTTTAGCTTCCATTTGCTATTCGACACCTCGTAAAAAAAATCGTGTCGAAAGATACAACACCAAGCCTTGGATTTTAACACATTTTAACTGATTTTGCATTTTTATTTCAGTATATAATCACCAACCATCTTCACTCAAAGGCATTGAACATTTTCGAAAAATCACTTTTCACCTCATAAATTGTTACAACAATAGCAATGCATATAATTCAAGAATAAATCATCAAAGAATGCGGAATTTTCAAGTAGCTGCAAACAAATTTTACTGTGCAAGTTACGTTCGCTTGGCGCCATAAAATGTCTCTCTCTCTCTCTTTTTCTGCCTGTAATATAATTAAACGCAAATATATGATCATTAATATTTGACATCTCTGCCATTGAAGTTTGCGAAAAGATTTAAAAAAAAAATTCCGAATTATTGATTATTGGGACGGTTTGAATTTTTTTCGTTTCTGTAGGTTGAATTATTGCTACGAACTGGTTATTTAAAATATTTAACTTATCGACTCAATTCGTTGAGCTAATATAGTTCGTAAATTGTAATCAAGGGAATTCAAATGTGATTGATGAAAGTGTGATCAATAATCGTATATTATAAGCCGGGAATGCAAAGGCTGGTTTTATTTATTTGTTTGTGGATATAATTAATGATATTTATCTGTTCAGTTACATTTAGGTCAATAAGAAGTGCCATAGATACAGTATCTTTTGTGCAAAACTTTAACGTGAAATAGCTCTTACTCTCCCTTGTTTTCATTTCTTTTATATACCATTTGCTATTTTACTTCCTACATTCACATTGTAGATTTCAAATTATTCTTAGCCAGCCTTCCTCCGTCCACTACTTTAATCCCATACATGAATGGAACATTAACCTATAAGCGCATCTGGTCGATCTTAGCTACAACTGCCATAAGCTAAATGATTCTATTATCAAATAAATTACATTAATTACAAGAATCTACTGGCTTCGAACTGGCTGTCTGAGTTGTTTTTAGATAAAGTCTAGCATAGTGGCAGCAGCGTGTATTTGAACCCCAGTTAGCATTTCATTCACTAATAGCTGATCTTACGATATCAGTCGGCTAATATCATCCGATGATGCATATTTGATGGAATCTGCCAATTAATATTCAAATTAGTGTAGCTAAACATTTATACAGTGGCTGTTAAATGCATAGAAATGCCATTAAAATTCGATTTGGTCAAGGATTCCCACACCAGTCTGTTTTGACTCCTGCGTTTGATATTTTCAGATTTTAGCATATGTCACCACCAGGGATCGTCCACCGACCAACAGTTTCTATGATGCTAAGTGAAATGATCATTCATATTTTATTATACTTAAGATAGATAATTTTTGTGATTTAAACGTAGATGTGACAAGATAGTGTATGGTAAGTTTTAATTACTTTAAGTATTTTTCATTCATTAGCTTTGATTTTAGATTTTTTCTGCAGTAGGTACGATGTGAGTTGTATCATGATATTGACATAATTAGAAGGTGATTTATGTTCCTGTTGGGAAAATGATGCCATATGCTGAAAATGGATTTCAAGTTTGTGGATAATTTACAGATTTGCATACACAGGAAATTATGAATAATCATTCAACATCGGAAAAAGGTGAATAGTTATACAATTCAACTAGTAATTACTGAAGTTGGGACGGAAATGTGTTTTGTCTTCAGCGTATAGAGATCAACGTTAATGCAATTTATTCACTATCAAACGCTCATTTTAGATTGATGATTATGTAATGAAATGTTGCTACAGTAAGTATGATCCAAGACGTATATCTATCTTGGTTTGTTTTGCCAATTATTATGTAGTAAAAACATAATTTTACAAATATGAGTAATTAAGAACTACAATTGGAATTTGGCCAATAAAGACTTCTTTAATTTTTTAACGCTTCTTCGCTCAGGTTTCGCCCAGACGCTCTGGCTGTACCATGATCTTGTTAGACCTCGTTGGAAACATGGGTTGTTGGCAAGAAAAATTATGAGCTCTTAATGTCATCCGACAGGGGGATCTTTCGATGGATATAGGGCCTGCGACATGAGGATGGACGATTCCACCGCCTATACAACAACGAAAAATGTGAGGATATTGCGACTGTGTGGTCACTGATAAGATTAACTTCAATAGGCTGTGGACTGTGGTAGGCTGGACAGTTAAGTCACATGATCGAAGAAGATCCCGCTCGGAAAAGCCGATGAGGGCAGGGTTGTAATCCTGCTCGGAAATCCTATAGCGGCAGGGTATGACTTCTGAAATAAATTCAGTCAACTGGTTTTCCTTCTTTTGGGGATTTGACTCTGTTAGTCTTGATCGAATACAAGACATTGCGATCTGAGGTGGAAAGCGCTGCGAAAGTTGCTATGTGTAATCACTATAATAATAGCGTTGAGTTGTCAAAATCCAATCAAATCATCAAAGACCCTTCTGGTATACATCAACTCTCTCAAAAGCTCTACCAACAAACGTCATTATATTCCTTGATGAAACAGCGTCTTCCCGTGCGCAAGAAGATGTGAGCTGTTTCCTTGCTGTTTGTTAACATTTTTCTCCTAGTGTGAAGCACCCTTACTTAATATAACGTTTCTGTTTCCTTCTCTCGTATTTCATTCTCACTTCCCACCAATTTTTTGCTATTTTATGCTTAATGCTTCGCCTCGATAAATGTGTTGGTTGTATTCCCAATACCTTGGTGAAATCTCTCTCATCTTCTTTTCATGTTCCAATATGCATTGTATTTAACTTTTGCCTTTTCACTGGGATTTTTTTTTTGTGCAATGGAAACTTGCAAATATTTTCTCAGTACAAAAGTCGAGTGATCTTGTTTCTATTTCTCTCTTCTATGTTGTAGAAAACTTCTCGAACGTATTGTTTATAACAAACTTGGCTTTTTTAAGGGAATGCTCACAGTTTCTTTTTTTCTTTTCTTCTTTTTTTATCATTCACTAATGCTGTCGCATCTGATTTGGTTCAACAAAAGTGTGTTTGGAGTTGCCCAAGGTTCCATTTTTGGCACCCGGCTGTTTCTACTTTCTACTAATGACCTCTCTTCGTCAATTAATCAATCCTGACTTGTGTATACTGATGATTTCAAGATTTCTAGTGCAATTGATTTGCTACAAGATAGCGAGCAGCTACAAAATGATTTAAGCACACTGGATAACCGGTCAAACACCAATTCTCTTGCTCTAAATGTCTCGAAATTTTCTCAGATCAATCCATAGAACAACCTCCTTTCTGTTCTTTTATAATTTTTCTCTATCCCCTCTTGGTTTGGTCAAAAAAATGCAAGGAAATTGCCATCGTATTCGAAACTAAGCTTAGATTTGCTCAGCACATTATGAACAATATCACCACAGCGTCTCGTATATCTGTTTTTTTCATAATATCTTAACCTATCTGCATCTTTTTTTTATCTTTTGTTCGCAATATCCTTGAATATTATTGTCAAGTGTAGTTTCCTCTCTAGAGGTATCTTACAGATGCCTCAGAATTCATCGTATGTACACTGAGAAAACACATGGCGCCAGACGCCATAATTTATAGACTTCTGGCGCCATGTACATAGTCGATTTAGGGATTGTGATAAAATATAGCGCCACACGCCATAATACATGGCGAAAAGTACATAGGCCTACACGCCATGTACTATAGTCCTCCACGCCATGTACATGGCGTGGCGGACTATATTACATGGCGTGGAGGACTATAGCACATGGCGTGGAGGACTATACTGCATTGCCTGGAGGACTATAATACATGGCATGGAGGGCTATAACATGGCGTGTAGCGCTATATTTTATCACAATTCGACCATGTACATGGCGCCAGAAGTCTATAAATTATGGCGTCTGGCGCTATGTGTTTTTTCAGTGCATCTGATATGGAAAATACATATTTGCCGAGCCCAGGCGAAAGCTGGCGAGCCCGATTTTGGGGACGGTCCCGCCGGCGCTCGTGCGACTTCCGATCGGAGTGGGTTTTGAGCACGAGTCAACGCGATTTCGTGACGAGCTGTCAAATGCCGTCCACATGTTGGCGGTCTCGTCTGACTTCGGCTCAACAACAAAAGGCCACGAGCCTTCTAACTTCTGAACATCTGAGGATAGAGCAGTTGATGATAGGTGATGTAATTCACCTATCATCAACTGCATCAAAGACCATATCATATCCTCTGTTATACTCAAGAAGCTTGCTGATATTTATACATCTCCTCACACAGCATGGCTGCGAGTTATAATTGTAGTGCCATGAGCCATATTACATGGCTCATGGCACTATGTAATATGGCGTGTGGGGCCATAATTTCTGCGCCATGTAATTATGGCACTGGGAGCTATACTGCATGGCTCAGGGTACTATGTACATAGCGTGTGGCACCATAAATGCTGCGCCATGTAACATGGGACCACGCGCTATGTAGATTCTGACATTATGGCACTGGGAGCCATATTGCATGGCTCAGAGTACTATGTACATGGCGTATGGGGCCATAAATAATGCGCTATGTTACATGGCTCTGGGCGCTATGTGGATTTTTTTCAGTGTAGGTTCACTCGTTCCTTCTTGTTTCTTGATGAGTCTCTTGTCTCCAAACTGCATCACCATCATGCCTCGTCAGGCTTAAGTTACAAAATTTCTATTTGTGTGTCATAATGCTCCAATATAGCCCCGACTATTTTTAATGTCCCTTTCGCGCACGGATGCATCCCTTTATTCACTACTATTCCGCATACTGAGAACACATACCAACCTTGATTTTGATTCCTTACCGCAGACACTTAAATCAATACATTCTAAATAATAGAGTTCCCCTTTATATTACTATTCTTTCCCCTTATTTAGTAGAACTACCTTTTATTAACATATTTAAACAATATATTTTTTTCTGTTTTGTTATTAAACTTACTTTATCTATAGACTAATTGGAACCTTTTCTATTGTATAAGATGATTTAATAAATAAATAATTAGAAGAGACGCCAAAGCAGGTCCCGTCTTTGGTGGATTGATAGCGTACGCCAGAAAAGAAAAACAAATGCTAAGCAGATCGAACTGGACAATGGCGGAGTAAAAAGGAATTTTTGATTATTTGTTTCCGGCAGGTCTAAACCGCACTATCGGTTATTGCGCCGTTGATAATGATGGCAAGTGATGTTGAAAAAATATTTTCCAACATTATCAACAATTAAGGAATTTGTTTTGCTGACGCTGCGATATTCTTCTTCAGGTTGCCATATTGATATACAGTGTCGTCCAAATGCCGGTCCATAATACTTCTCTGAATTTGTGCATTGTTTTTCGATATTTTACATCGAGAGTAATTGCTTAAGAATGACTATGGTGAAATATATTGAAAAGTTTTATAAAATATTATATAGATATATAGCTCTATAGATATGAAATATTTGAGAGGGTATGGATATGAAAGTTTTTGGTATTAATGGATGCACACACATAATTCCGCCTCATTTGGATAAATAAAGGACGTTTGATTGTTTATACAACGGCATTACAATTTATTCAAAGCGTACTCCATCTAAAGATACAACTTCTGTCTACCTTTCCGAAAGTTTACGGAATCCTTCTCTGAAGAAGTTTGGTTCTTTGGATATGGTCCAATTATTCAGCCGAATTTCCACAGCTTCGAAAGAGGTGAATCGAAGTAAATGGTAATCTGAACACGCAATGTCTAGAAGTTGACATTTTCAGGTATACCCTTCTCAGTATTTTTAGCTGGTTGAGCAACACATGGTCTGGTATTATCGTTGTGAAAAGATAATTTTTTCTATTCTCAGATCCTGATCCTCCGTAATATATAGCTCCCTTGAAACATCACCAGTTATAGTTTTAAACAGTTTATTTTTAGATCACACCTTTCTGATCACACTAAATGCATACCATATCCTTGGCGTAATGAATGCCTCGCTTTGATTATGATAGGCCTGCTCTTCACTAAATGTTTTTTTTTTTTTACTTTTAAAAATCTTCAATAACATTCAATATTTTTTAATTTGTTTTAAATATAATATAAAAGTCTCCAATATTATTATCAAATTCCAAGTTATTTATCGAAAAAAAGCTACGCAGTGCCCAAGAAAATGAAAAATAAGAATCTACCGATTGAAATATTTATTCTTTTCAGACTTAGGAATCTGATGATAATCAGGTTAGATTTAAAATCTTTTCACTACCCTCACTCGCATGCAATCAACCATTATTTATAAAAAAAAAGCATACCACGCAATATTTTTAAAATGATTCTACGTCTGCTTGATAAATAGAAATATCAAAGGTTCCATATAAAAAAAAACTATGTATCCGAATTTTTAAATCACAAAAATCTCTTTCAATCTCAATCTAACTAACAGTTCTAAAATTAACCTATTCCCTTCGTATACACCCAACAAAATCGAACATTAAAAACTTTCAAAACATTTTTTTCTTCTTTCATTTTCTTTGATACAGCCCACCAGAAAATTTCAATCGATAGAAAACGACTATCCCACCCCCACATCACAACTGAAATCACTTTAAATACTCGTAGTAAAACCACTAACAAACGATACATCTTCGAAAATTCTCTGCCATCGTACCATTCTTGCAACGTTCTTCTTGTCACTCGAATTCGAAATCTTAAAGGCCAAGGAAAATATCTGAAGACACGGTATAAGATAGAAACGACAGCTATAAGTATTTCCGATTTATTTTCGATGTTTGTTGTTAATCTGAGTTGTTGTTGTTTTTGTCTTTTTCTGTTTTATGATTTCTGACAAATCTAGACATGCATCTTTTTGAGAAAAATCTCAAAAGATTTTTTCATGATATTTTTCAAAAAAAGGTAGACGGACGAATTCAAACAGATTTACAAAAAAAAAAAACCAGACGAATGTTAAAACGAAAAACATTCAATTTTTCATTTGGTCGGTGTATGTAAAAGCGTATGTATATCTTTCGTACGATTCTCATCACCGCACCCACCACACTTTTAAACATCCATCGAAATCGAAAGTCTCGAGTTGATGAGTACCTTTCTGAAAATAAATGTTAAAAATAGATCTAGATGTTGACAAGAGGTTCTTCAACTTTTATCTTACGGTGAAAATACAAAAGTGATTTTCAAGAGATCGTGAATGTGAGATACATAGGAAACTGTTTTCGTTTCGACTATTTCTCGATGAAAGTACGTTTGATGTTTTGTTTCTATGACTCGAAATAAACATGGTTTCTCGTCAATGCTTCTCTGTTCTAGTCATTCGAATTTAAGAGACGTACTTTAGGAAATCTTTGAGCTGAATCATAACTTTCACTAAATTTCTATTTTTCACGCAGATGTCATTTTCGAAAATTTGAAGCGTTCCAGTTTCATTATTTAATAAAAGCAAAACCTATCTAGTTCTGAAATGCATTGCTACTACTGCTGCTAGATCTAAATAGGAATGTTCTATTTTGTAATCTTTCTAACAAGCTCTCAGAACTATCATAATATCTTTTGAATTTTTCCAAAAAGTATCAACAGTTCTTCCTATATTTAACTAACTGAAATTCATCGTCTATTTAGAATTGGAAACGTATCATTAACTTCCGAAACAATTTTCATCTCATGCATTAATTTCAAATAAGAACATAATTCTAATAACAAAAAAAAAAAATAGCAACCCACGTATCGTTTTCATCTTCCAGGTAAATAGATACATTTTGCAGTGTTTTTGTACTAGCATCATCGTTGCCACTTATCTCATCAACTGAAAATTAAAGTTTTATTTCAGTCGACCTTACAAAGATCGGAAATTATCTCGTCTAGAAACAAATCGCGCCCCGAATTGTGAATTGCACAATTTTGACTATATCCGTTGACCGTCCGTATTGAAATGAAGAAAATACGTCCGGCGGAATAGAATAGAAACAAAAACACCAAAAACAGAGAATGAATACATAATTATACGAAAATTGTTTTAAGATTTGATTATTTCAATGAAGTAATTAAATTGATTGACTAAAGTTTTACTGTTTGGATTCTTGGGCAGAAAATTACCCATAAAAGGTAAATTTGTAGTTAGAATTGCGAAATTGAGACATGGTTTTGTTTGGGTACTTTTTTTATTGTGTTTCTGGAGTACTTAAATGAAAATGAAACCTGTAATTATGTACTAGAAAATTGAACTGGTTTGAGGAGTTGTTGCGATGTTTGACTGCGCAATCACTTATGGTGTAATAAATTAATTAATGTGCTTCCTTTGATGTACAATTGTTCCCAAAAAAAAAGTAAGCAGTTTTTATTTTAGCTAAAATAAGGCAATCACATATTTGAGATTTTCAATTCAAATCAATGTAGGAGACAGCCTCGACAACTGTAGCTACTTTTATTACTTTTAAAAATGGACCAATGCTTCGATTGAACTAAAGGCTGTAGTAAATATTAATTTTTGTTGAATTTGAAGTATTCCAAGTCAAATTCATCAGATCAAATCATATTTACGCTTCTACAGCTGGAATGAATGTCTTCACAAGTAAAATTGGGGCATATGGTATGATGAATTTTTGATGCATCTAAGTTTATTTGATTTTGATAATGAGAATAATCTTTACCACATAGAATTCACTATTTTTGCGTGCAAAATTAGGGGTTAATTGCATAAAGGGTTCTGAAACGATTTACTTGACTCGGATTTAAATTGTGTGCTTTTTGGAAATGTAATGTTACTTTGAACGAGTGTCAAATAATCCATGTAAGGTTTCCTACGAACAATGTAGGATTATGTGAGGCTCTTACTCACTAATAAACACGAGAGTTCGAGCCGAGACCGGCCGAGCCACTAGCACCTAGTATGTGTCCCAATGACTACTTCGATTCTATCAGGAAGAGTCTGTAAGGCATCCTTCTTCTCTATTCAGTTGTAACACTGTCTTTACACATGCCGAAACACGTATCAAAGCGTCGTCTAAATGCAGTGTCACCTCCACATTCATCTCCAGCGTCGCCTGGTCTATTATAAAGAAGAGCGCTTCTCGTTCTTTTCTGAAGTGGACTCACTTGAAGAAAATGAGTTGCTCCACTAGTGCGATATTTGCAGTACTCCATTCTAACTTTTCCCATTCTATGAAGGTTCGTCCTAAAGTAGCCCTGATCTAACAACTATTGACTGAGGAAGAAATTTAGCTCACCGTGGTCCCGCCCGAACCAAAGTTTTATCCATACCTCCGTTGAGATTGTAGCCTATCGTTTCTTTCAAAGCTTAAAGATTCGCACTAGTGCTTGAGCGGTCGCAACCTGTCCCATCATTTCTGAGCTATTCAAGAAGATGTCCCTACGCGCACTTGCCAGTAAGTCGACAGGGATTACCCTTGTTACGACCATCATGGCATTTTCTTGCACAACTCGAAAGCTACTTGTGATTCGTAGCTCGCCATCATGCTTTGCTCAATGCTTTTTAAATCAGAAGGCAGAGGCGCGTATTTCCACACCATACAGCAGCATTGAATGATTCGCCGCCATAAATAGTTTACGTTTACGCGCGGTAGGACTGCGGACATTCGTCATAAGACTGCTTAGCGAGATTGCAGTCCTCAATGGACCATCCCATACTTTTCGGAAGTACTCACCTTAAGTCAACCTCGATTCAAGTATCAGTCCGAGACACCAAGCTGATTTTCTGGTCTCGACTACTTCAGAGCCGACTGCTATGTGTGTGACAATTGGTGGCTTCCTCTTCGTTAGCATGGTAATCTCATTTTTTATTCTTCAAATCATGCTTTTCCATCTAGCCTTTAAGTCTTCTCATTACTTGATTTAATAAGTGCGGAGTGTTAATGACATTTCTGGATGTTATAACGGCTCCTACGTTATCAGCATAGTCTACCAAGAGCACATGTTCCGGCATGGAGCCAAGGCAGAATGGAGCCTTGTGTTGCTCCAGCAGTAATATTTTTGTGCACAATTCCTTGGTTAGTCTCATATGTCAGATAATTTTGCTCTATGGCTAACAAGTAGTCCTTTTCATGTAAATATCGTTCAAGAGCTTTTAGTTGCTGAGTTAAAAGCGATTCGGACATCTATCGACACTAGAAATACGGTGGGTCTGTCCTGATGACAAAGGACTTCAGACACTCTTTACTGTATCGATTACTTCGTGAATGAAATTTATTGTTGCTTCGTGGTTTCCTGTAGTTAGGATTCCAGTAGCTTTTCAAGGAATTTTCCTGCCTTATTAATAATACAGTGACATCTGTACCCAATGGTGTGTAAGCCTTTTTCTAACCTTTCTTTTGGTAGAAAGACAGACACTCCCCAAGAAACAAACATTATAGTAGCGTTGACTGTTTATTCTCCACAATCACTTTCCGTTCTGTCATTGGAATGCTATCAGGGCCTGAATCATTTTGACCGCTGCAATGCAAAGCTCTTGTTGTGAACAAAGGAATATTTTCCTAAAAAACTATGAGAGAGTGTGACGCCCGGGAACAACGAGTCCACGGTATGCTTCAGAGCATCCGCTCTGAATGTATAAGGACCCATGTAACCAAGCTTACCAGATACTAGTTTGTAGTCTAATCCCCGTGGTTCCCGATTTACTTCATCATTTGCTTTTTCCTTCACTTTGTAGCCTTTCACAGCTCAATTTTTGCCCTTTTGTGGTCTACGTCAGTTTGGCATATTTTTTTTTATCTACCAATAGATCGCTTAGCGCTACGCCTGCAATTCGGCTACCTCTTTGGTTCAGCAATAAATCAGTTGGAGGTGGTTTTCGGCGTGTTATCAAGGCTTGCTTGATTCCGCCCATGGTGAAGTTCGCCAACGTATCTATCCCTGCTTGATATAAGGCTAGTCTTATTCGACCTACACTGCCCTCACCAGCAATGCCGTCATCATGCGACTCAAAGAGCTTGCTCCTGTGTCCAGTTTAGAAATATTCCAGCCAAGTATATTTCGACTAGAATTCCAAAGGCATGGGCTTTCCTCCGACAATTTTCAGTGTAATCCTCCATCACCTTCCAGACAGTCACTAGTGCTAATAATGCTACTGAGGCGAAAGTCATGCCCTGGTCTTATGGCTTGGCGAACCAGTTCAGCAATTTTCACACAGAAATGCTACTGATTGTGGCAGCAACCAATTGCTCAACGAAAACTACTGCCATCGATCGTAATTTTCAATTTTTATCAAGAAAATTCTATTAAACGAAAAATTTGTAATTTAATAGAAATAGTTGAAAAATAATATGGAGCGTGTTTTATATTTAAAAAAAAAAGTTCAAATCCGAGCTTCCAAATCTGTTTATTCAATACTGCTTATGAAGTGTACTGTGTAATTCAACTGCCAGACCCGCAAAGAATTTCAAAGAGAAAACTTTGCTTTTACTTATCTTGGTAATTTTTAGAAGATTC
The DNA here is from genome assembly GCA_963978885.1 of Nemotelus pantherinus. Taxonomy (NCBI): domain Eukaryota; kingdom Metazoa; phylum Arthropoda; class Insecta; order Diptera; family Stratiomyidae; genus Nemotelus; species Nemotelus pantherinus. The sequence continues at coordinate 11,505,247 of OZ022265.1, forward strand.
AATGTTTCGCTATGTGAGCCTCTACAAGTTACCCCGATACGAAAAATGAAAGCTATTTCTCTACAACTCGTTGTGGACCTGACAATTTAAGCTGATATACTCTTCATGCAAAATGCAAGACTCATTTTTACACTTGATTTGACTCTGAGGCCTATTCACAGCCAAGCCAAATAAACTCAAAGCTCGTTGTCTGAACATGGTTGATCGTCTATGGCTGGATTCGAACCTGGGACTAAATTCGCTTACAGCCAGGACTAAACTCGACTACGTGTTCCCCCACTGTCATTAGACGATTTTACCGATAGATGTCTAACTGGTAAGCAAAATTTAGTTTGTGTTTTTGTGGTTGTTTGTTTTGGGTGCTCTTATTGGAGTTTTATTTGTTTTTCTTCACTATGTTGTCTTTTTCTGTACTTTTTTTTGTATGTTTTAGTGTGTTCCTTTCTTTAGTTTTTTTACCCCTGCTACCGTCTATTTGCCCTCTGGTGGCTAAAGTTTTCGGCTTGTGTACTACCAAATCAAGTTTTACTGCAGCCAGTTCTTTATTTACTCGCCTTTGTAAGTTTAGGCTACAAAATGATTTACCAAATTTTTTTTTTTTTAGCAATTTGTAGCCTAAGTCTTATGAATCTAATCGTTGTTTTTTCATATTTTTGAAGACTTTTGCTCAATAGCTTCTAGGTTATATGAACATATTGGAAGCTTTTATCCTAACGTAGACGATACATAAAAACGATGGTTTATTAACAGTAAACATAAAAATTATAAATATAAGATATTCATCGAAATTATTATGTTAGTAATGTTTGTATTTTGAGCAATAAAAAATTAAATTCAAAACATACCTTCTTTTTATCCCGCATCGAACCTTTTCCTCGAACCATAATTTTGCAACCAGTCTCTTGTTCTAACTGTTTAGCTGTCATACCACGGGGTCCTAGAATTCGACCAACGAAATTGAACTGAAAATACATAGATAATAGGTCATCAATACATTTTTCATAGATGCTAAAAATAAAACCAAAAAAAAATAAAGTATATTTTTCACTAAACTTAGGTTATTTTATTCAAAAATTTAAAATTAGATTTAGCATAGATTTTTTTTTTTGCATAAAAGAAGATTGTATGGAAATTGTATTCATATTTATAAGTTATATCATTTAGTCTATCCACTTTATGCGCTTAGAATTTCCAGCGAGCAGGCAACCGAATATGATTCGCAGAAGTGAAAATCGATCTTTGTACACCTAGGTGATACAACTTAATAGACACCTCTAGTTTAATCTCAAATCTTATAAATCTTGACTGATAGTTTAGTTTGTTTTAGCTCATGTCGCTGGTTTGCATCCAAGTACGGACGCGAAACGGAACGGACGAGAATTTGCTTAGAAGATCTTAGTAGATATAGAATGCCAGTTCTTTATCCTCATCCCTCTTCTGAAGAGGATGACGTCACTGAGGAGAATGACGTTGATGTGGAGGATGACGTAAGCTAGTATCGGTCCGCGCATGACGTAAACGATCATCTTTGAACTGATAAAAAGCTCAGTTAAGCCGATAAACAGCCCAGTTGAGTTGATAAACAGCTCTGTTGAGCTAATAAATAGCCCTGTTTAGCTTTTTAGCAACCCTGTTGAGCTGTTTATCAGTTCAAAGATGATCGTTTACGTAATGCCCGGATCGATACTCGCTTACGTCATCCTCCACTTGTGACGTCATCCTCCTCAGTGACGTCATCCTCCTCAGAAGAGGGATGAGGATGAGGATCCAGAACTGGCATTCTATATCTACTGATCTTGGAAATCGGCTAACAAAGTTGAACTATGGAGAATTACAGAGGAGGAGTAGATGGAAATTCTACAGGATTTAATATTAACTGTGTTACGTATTAACTATGTTACTCCTACCAAAAATAAGTGTTCCAACCATGGACAATCAATTATGATCACACATCGGACCGGACATCGAGGTAACAAAGCCGTGACTCACTTTTGTCCTAGTCAAATTAGCGGCAACGTGAATCATGTCTAACGACTTCATTAACGTGATAGACATTCGACTGTGTATCCACTTCAAGACCGTTAACACAAACGTTAGCATAAAGATTCTATCTACATTTTAGTACTTTCGAGATATTCAATGATTTGTATTTTGATTTGTACTGGAAATATATGGAGAGTGCATTTTTCAATACTGATTTTAATATACCTCCACATAAGATAGGTTTTTAAAATTTTGTAGAATGATGTAATAGATTATGCAGTTTTTGAATCCGTTGTTAACTCAAAAATGACAAAAATTTAGATAGAACGTTTATGCTAAGCAGGGCAGAATAGTAGTGGACAATTTTTTTTTGCTTTGCTCTAACAAATATAAGAAATTAACGTATTTTTTTATCCTGCCGGAGCGAATGACCGTAATTTTAATTGTATTATTTATTTATTATTTTATTTTATTTATTCTATCACAGTTTCACCAACAAAATGTATACTACAAAAAGTGCATTTATGAATTTATTACGAACAATTAAACGGTCGAATAAGCCGACACTTGAACATTTCAACAGTATGGTTAAAGTCTAATATTTTATACGCTGAGTTAAAGCTATTGCGCAGGTTGGTTCATTTAATCCATAATTGGTCTTATGAAATGGGATGGATAGGGCGCTATGATGTCTACGCTCACCGTGAGAAACACGAAAGTTCAACTTTGATAATAAAAACTCAAAGTTCACGTTTCCATTGAGAAACTTCGCAGCGAATAGAGCCTTGAAATTTCGACGTCTAGTTTCAAGAGTGTCCATGATCAATAATTGCAAGCTGCTTTCATAAGGAGGTAAAGAAATGGATCAGACCAGCGGAAAGAACTAAACACAAAAATTAAGAATCTTTTTTGAACAGATTCAATTCGATCAATATGCTTCTTATAAAATGGATACCACATAAAGCTTCCATATTCTAGGATCGGGCGAACCAGAGAGCAGAATAAGATTTTTGTCATCCGAATGTCATTGAATTCTTTAGACCGCCTTTTTAAGAAGCCAAGAGTACAGTTGGCTTTTATTATTATAGAGTCAATGTGGTCATTAAAAGTAAAGGCAGAGTTTAATAGAATACCTAAATATCATTTAAAAAGTAATTGAAATTAATGGTAGAAAGTGATAACTGCGCATTTGTCAGCATTTAGTGAAAGACGGTTTAGAGCGCACCAATTAGAAAAATTTGACACATCGCTTTGCAGGATTGTACAGTCGTCAAGTGATGATATTATATTGAAAATTTTCGCGTCATCAACGTAGAGTAGAATGGAGGATCCAGGAGCGAAGGTGATAAGATCGTTAATATAAATAGCGAAAAGAATCGGATCGAGGTGGCTGCCTTGTGGCACACCAAAAGTGGAGATTATGTCAGTGGATAGAGTGCCACGAAATCGAACGTTTTGTTTGCGATCTGTGAGATATGATTTAATCCAGTCAATAAACTTATTAGGGAATTCAAGAAAATGCAATTTACATATAAGAATATTATGATCCAGCTTATCAAAAGCCTTCGTGAGGTCGGTGTAAATGCAGTCAACTTGTTTACCTTCTTCAATCGCAGGGATGACTAGATTCGCTAGTTCTAAAAGATTAGTAGTGGTAGATTTGCCTCTAATAAAGCCATGCTGGCAAGGCGAGATAAATGCCTTAGAGTGGAATGATAGCACGTCGGCAACTATAGCTTCAAAGAGCTTGGCAACGCATGGTAATTTAGCGATTGGTCTATAATTGTGTACGACATCTCTTCTGCATTTTTTGTGAATTGGAGCTATAGATGAATACTTTCACAAGTTTGGAAATGGATAGATTAAAAAGGTGAGCCAACAGGGGTGAGAGAGAATCGGCGCACCGCTTAAGGACTATGGTCGGTAAACTATCAGGACTAGGATGAAAACTATTCTCAAGATGAGATATATGCTTTAGGATAGTGGCAGTGTCGATGTATAGGTCTTTCATTGTCAACGTCCTTTTAGGAGAGTCCATTAAGTAATTGATATTAGTTATGTCGAAGTCATAGACAGGTATTCCATATGCAGATTGGAAGTAATCTGCAAACAAGTTACTGATAGCGAGCGAGTTATTAATGACCATGCCGTCAGAGATAAAAGAACAAGGGTATCCGTCATGATACCTTTTTGAATTTACAAAATTCCAAAAACGTTTAGGATGGCTTATGAAAGACTGCCTTATCTCCTCCATGTAGTTTGAGTAGGCAGATTTCGTAATTCCTCATAAACTTCATAGTCATCTTCTAGACGCGACGAATTGTACACTTTCCAAGCCTTCATGTTCAAATTTTTTTTAGATTGATTAAACCTGGTTTGATCCATGGAAAGCGTTTCAAAGGTACAGAGTTACTCAATGGAACACAGCGAGCAAAGCAACCGAATAAGATGGAATGAAAGTTTATGGTAGCAACGTTTATGTCAGATTCATTCACAACCGAAGACCAGTCGCATTCGGTTAGCACTTCACTCAGCATATCAAAGTCGATATTCTTGAAGTTAAAATTGTAAAGATAAACAAAGTTAGACTCGGTGAGTGTTTCGTTTTTGATTTGAAAAGTTACGATGAGCTGGATGGTTAGTCGATTCAACAAGTAGAGGAGATGAGCATCGTTGAATCAAGACATCCGAAGAAATCGTCGAAAAAAATATGTCCAAAAGTCGTCCGTTTGTGTTATAAATACAGTTGATCTGCTTTAGTCCAGTTGAAAGTATGGAGTCAATGAAGTAAGCATCACGTCCGTTATTAGACGATGGAAGGTAGTGTTCACTATCGTCAGAGAGTCGGTAGACTGAAATCTCCCATAAGAATGAGATCATCTACTAAGTAAACTACAGGAGCTTCGATAAAAAACATCAGCTTACGCATATCAAGAATGAAGTGAGAGAAATATATTGAAAAAAAGGAAGAAAAAAAGGAAGAAAAAAATATGAATATCAACAAACAACATAAACACATAATAAAGTTTATTAATAAATGACTCCCTCAACTAATCAGCACACTAATCATTAGTGCATGGTACTCTGATCATTTCTATTTCTGAAATCTAAATTAATATCTTGAATGTAGACAAAAAATAAAATTCCAAACATCGAAGAACATACGATGACAGTAACGATCGCTTGGCGCGTTTTGCATCTAACAAATGATTATTATTTCCGATAAATAAATGACATGTGTTCGAAATTGTACCTAATCAGCAATACAACTGACATACATATGTATGTGTCTATATATCATACAACTAACCAAGGTATTATTGTATAATATTCCAACAGACCGATGATCATGAAAGATCAAAAACGTGCAAGAAGATGTCATCTTTTTCGCAAAGACTAATTATTGTGCGATATGATCATATTTTTCAAGTTTCATAAATTATTAATTGGAAGCTTAGTCGTTTGCGGTGCTACTGGAAAGTCACGACTAAAATGACAAGATTGGTGTTGATTTGACTTAGACTGGGTGGCTGGATGGCTGACTTGTTGGTGGCCTGGTGTACGGTGTCATCCCGTCGTTTGTGTTTGATTAGATAGATTTCAGTTGCCGCCGCCGCCGCAACAATGATGGAAATGATGAGGTCATGTTCAGGTTATGGAAACTACAAATTGTACGATGTGATATTTAGAATAAATTGAATTTTTTGAACTATTGCGAGACCGTGTCTTGGTTTATGCCCCAATGTTAGAAAAATGTGAAGGAAATAGTAATAAGTCAGTTGTAGTGATAATTGAACTAAGAATAGTTATTGAGTCACGTGCTGGTATTCGATTTTAATCGTCTAAATTCACCTTCAATCGTTTTTTCTTCTGCCACTTAATTAATTCATTGCACCTGAGGGGCTCACGCTCGATTCTGTCAAGATCTTATATCTTGAAATAGACAATTTATTCGTTCAATTGAAAAATTAGTAAGCATAGGAACTAAACTGACGCAATATTTACTTATATTAAAAATCAACTGCATTGAATAATCATTGAAAAATGATTTTCTTGACTGAATCAACTTCGTAGAAAAACATGTGTATTAAACAAATTATGTCTGACGCTACAGCTCTCTAAACTTTTTGATGTAAACCTATCAAATTACATCCCACACATTATTAACCGCTATATTATTGAATACCTATGACTAGTTCGAACGATCATTAAATTTTCTATGATTAGATTTTTTTCGAATCAAAGGTTTATTTATTTGCTTCTATTATTCTCACTGTCTGTCAGTCAGTCATGTATGAAAACGAGATCAGACTACAAACATTAATTTCTATTTTGACCGATGCCTTTGATAGGTATGTACGTAGCGGCGGATTGTAATATGTATTCGTATCAGTCGGTTGTTTGAAGATTTGCATTTTAATTGAAGTTTTCGTTTTGTTTCTTTGTTTATTTAGTTGTCATTGTTTGTTAGGATGTTTTATTACCTTTGTAATATAAACCTTTTGGCTTTATGATGCCTAAGTCACATGTGTATGTATTTGGAAGCATGACATCATGCCTATTCTGGAAATGTTTTATAAACAGATGGTGTTATATTTAGATGGCGCTGCTGGACTAAATGGTATTATTGGGAGTTTGGTTCAGTGATTTTTGCTTCATTTGCAAAGATATCTTCAACAATTGTTTTAAACACTTTTAAAAATCAACACAATTTCAAAAGATTACATTTTATCTTTCTTTTTTTAATTTTTATAATTTATATTTAAACTGTTTGCACACAATTAGCGAATTATCTGAGGTACTATGGGCAGTGCTGCCATTTATTTTTTTTGAATAATGCTAGATTCAATTTTATTTAATGCTAAATAATGCTAGATCTTGTAAAACTATAATGCTAAATAATGTTTTCTTATTTAATTGAAATAAACATGGTTCAATAAGAAAACAATATGTATCTCTATGTGAGGGTTGGTCAATAAGTAATGATGATCGGTTATTTTCAGTTCGCATAGAATTCAAAAAAAAAAAAAAAAAATCTACTACTTCACATACTCACTAAGTCAGCATGAAAAAAACATATAAATAGACTACGATTCCAGGGAATCAAAGTGCCAGCTCCAGTATAACAAAGTTCTAAGAGGAGCTATATTCATTTGAATACGAACAGTCGAAGAGAGAACATCAAAATGGGAAAAAACTAAATTAAAGCTATCATTAAGTACCTCTGTTTGAAAAAATTGTCTACCAGATGCATACACGGCGAAATGGTAAAAACATTAAGGGACTCTGCTCCTCCATTTTCCACCGTCACAGTGATTTCGTATGGTAGTGTTTAAAAATCTTTGCCAACAAAATACATATGAAGAAGGTATCTGCGCGTTGGGTACCGAGAATGTTAACGGATGAGCATAAGAAGAAACGAGACGACAGTTCAAGGATGAATCTCAAAAAGTTACCGGCAGATCAGGAGAATTATTTGTCACGTTTCGTGATCATGGACAAGACCTGGGTCAACCATTTTGATCCCGAAACCAAAATGCAATCGATGACCTGAAAGCGACCCTCTTCACTGACGCCGAAGAAATTCAAAGTGTCAAGTTCGGCAGGAAAGGTTATGGCATCAGTTTTTTGGGACGCTAACGAAATACTTATTGTGGAATGTTTTGAAAAGGGAGCCACTATATCAGGCTGTTATTACGCAGACCAAATAAGAAGATTGCGAGAGGCAATGAAGGCGAAAAGACGTGCCAAATTGCCAGCCGGAGTTGCGTTTCATCAAAATAACGCACCGGCTCACAAGGCTGCAGTTGCGGTGGATGTAATTAAAGAAACAGGATTCGAACTGCTTGAACACCCATCTTATTCGCCAGATGTTGTTCCCAGTGACTTTGACCTCTTTCCTCGGCTCAAAGAACACCTTCGGAGTAAAAAATTTGAAGATGATAGGGAAGTGATGGCCGCTGTTGAGGCATTTTGGGAGAGTCCAGATAAAGAATTTTTTTCTAAGGGTATCCTGGGTTTGAAAAAAAGATGGACTAAATGTATTAGCTTGTTAGAAGACTATGTTGAAAAATAAATATATCTTTTAAGTTTAACCGCCTTGGTTTATATTCATTATCATTACTTATTGATCAGCCCTCGTATGAATAACAAAAACAAATTAGAAGTTTTAAATTTACATCTCAAAATGATTCTATATCTATTAAGACATATCAGTTATATCTAAATCTTCTTTTCTTGTGTAAAGCTCATTTCTACCAATATTTTTCAAAACATCGTTTGGAATCTCCCAATCAAAACAACAACAATTATTTATTTTTTAAGTGAAGAAAAAGTATTAGTGTCGGATAAAGAAAATTTTTCTCCAGCGTTATCCGTGCGATTGCTTGCATTTGAAGCCCTAACAAAACAATTAATTTACATTATTCAGGAAAAAATATCTAACTAGAATGCACATACTTTGGTAAACTTGAACTTGTAGATGCCCGAAGCTCCTGGGAGTCTGAACTGGATGGGACCCCATAATTGATTTTTAGCAGCATCACGATTTATTTGAACGTTACCATATTTAAAGCAATATAGATGACTTTATAATCTTTATATTTTAAACTTTGAAATTAAAATTTGATGGGCGAGATCGTAAATAGATGAGTGCCAGATTGTTCTGAAATCTAAATTTATATGCTTAAAATAATGCTAGATGCTAACTTCGAATTTCGAATGCCGTTCTGGAAAAAATAATGCTAGATCTAGCATTCAAAATGCTAAAACGGCAGCACTGACTATGGGCATTGTGATAATTGAGCGAGAAGTTAAATTGCTCTTTACGAGGACTTTGATATAAAAAAAAATGGAGCAGTACATCACGTGAAAGAAAAATAGATCAGATTGACCAAGAAATTATTGAGCTGACCTACGTATCAGCTTAGAATCAGTGGAATAAAACAGGCTTATTTCATGCAAAATAGAAACTGCTCACTGCGACAATGAAAATAATTTGAGCGAGGAAGGAAGTTGATTGGCCGCAATTTTTTCTCAGATTAATTCAAATTTAATTTAAATTTACGTGATGGGAGCAATTGCGTTCATAACAGAAAAGGTGAAAGATATGGCAAAAAGTGCGTTATCTTACACTATTAATAACAACGCAACGTAATGATGTGAATGTGTTGAACATCCGAAATTGTTGCAATCGTCAATTATAGAGAAGTGAATAATTAATCAAATAAATATTTTTGATTGTGTGTAGCCTAGTATCTACGCTGTCCATTTTCTATAGCTTTTAAAGAGTATTTATATTTATGGTGGCCTGTGATGATTGATCGTATGTTTCAAATGCAGATTTTGAAATATCATGACAGCCCAGAAATGCTAAATCGTATTAAAAAGATATTTGAGCGCAAAATACTTTTTATCATCCAACATTCATAAAAATAAAAAGCGTTTTTTTCAATCATTCTTCCCCAGTTTTAGTTTGTGACGTAGAAATTATTAGAGTCGCAAGTTTTAGAACTTTAGGCATTTAGTTATTTCGGGGATCATTTGCCCTAATCTTTCGAAGCTATGCCGTACATTTTTGCTGTTTTAAAGTAAAATATTTGCCATCAAATTTTTATCGAAGCATTTGGGATGAAAAAGAAGCCATCACAATAAAGTCCCTTAAACATTATTTGTACGAGCTCATCAAAGCTACAAATGTAAACACTACAGATCGAAAAGTTTTCGTCGCTGATTTCCCACAAAATCATCGGGTCGAGATGACACTTTCAGCATGCAGCAGACACTTTCAGCGGTGAGGCAGTAGGACGCGAAATTTTTAACCATTAACCAAGTCTTCAATTATTTTATAAGATTCTTGGTGTCTCATAACATAAAATATTTTTTTACTACAAGATTTATTTAGATTAGTGTCCAACGGAAGTTGTTTTTATTTTAGCTGAAGCCAGAGCCGAAAATAGAGTGAAATTTAAAAAAAAATCAATAATTTATCGCTTTGATAATAAACCCATTTTGATTTAAAGAAAAACATGGCAGTTTCTTTTTTACACTATTATTTATTTCTTGTTTGACAGAAAACAATGAAACTGCTTTTATTGAAACTACAAGTAATAGCCAAATTTTGTAGATTCTTTTAATGGCAAATGACAAACAAGCAAACATATCTGTAAGTGTTGTGTTGAGCAATAAGTTCGCAGCGTTTTATGTTTTCTTTTATCCTAATATGTATTTGGGACAAAGTTTTTATATCAATTCGAAAGAGCTCTTTCTGTGCTTATCATTGTTTTGAATAGGTTAACATTTTTTAGGCTTAGAAATGGACTGTCAAGGGGGTAGAAATCAACATTTTCTATACCTGCCTTTCTTCACTTTTCATCGAGGTCAAAAAACTGCCGAAGCAGCCCGAGACATTGGCGACTTGTACGGAGATTGTGTCATAGGCGAGTCTACAGCACGAAAATGGTTTGCGAAGTTCAAAAAAGGTGATTTTGACCGCAACAAACTGGTATGTTACATTGGAAGATGCTCCAGAGGAACAATACCCAACTGCGCCGCGTAAATGAGGCAATTCAGTTCAAGCCAAGGCCAAAAAATCATTCTTCATGACAATGCCAGGCCCCATGTCGCAATAGTGGTAGCTCTAGCGGGAGGTTTTTCGGCATCCACCATACTCCTGTTCCGCTCAATTTCAAAACAAATGAAGGTCGTTATCTTCAATGACGAAGAGAACCTTAAAACCTGCCTCAACGACTTCTTCGACACAAGGCCGGCCGATTTTTGACAGAACGGAATCAACAAATCGGTCTTTTCGCCATAAATGTGTCCAGTAGTGCTCACTTGATCATAAAGACTCGAAGCCTAGCACTTAAAAATGTTAGCGTTCTCCGCAGCTAAAAATGCTTATAAATAGTATTCCAAATTTTTCTATCGCATAGTCGCATTTTATCATGGCTATCCTATGGATGTTTTCTTGGAGATTTTTTAGAGCTGGAAGTAGATATATTTCCTTCAATTGTTCTATTAGATGTTTTTGAACAATACAATATTTTCGTAAAGGCTTCAAAAGCTTTAGATTTTGAATTCGTAATGTCATTGTTTCACCTGTTTTGAATCAAGGATCGATGAAAATAGCAATGGAAAAATAAAGAGTATTACTGTTATGGCCAATTATCTTGTTAACAGACTCACATAATCACATTTTTTATCTTTAGTTTTTTGTGCTGACAATCGGTGTCATGCCGTTTTTGGTAAAAAGTTGCTTTACGGCACATTGCCATCCTGGAAAAATCAGTCGTTTGTGCCCCAAAGATTTGCCATTTTCTTCCGGACACTCTTCCTCAATCTTTTCAAAACCTCCAAGTAGAACTTCTCGTTGACAGTTTGACCCGGAGAACGAACTCCGCGTCCACAACATCTCTGCAATCGAAGAAACAAATGAGCATTGTCTTGATGTGTGGCATCGGCCCGAGATGATGCTGAGTACTGATGGGCTCAAAACCGCCAAACAGTTTGCAAAAAACGTTTGGCTGCAAAAAAAACCAACGAACAGTTTTTCCAAATAAAGACAAACAATTTTTCGAAAACGAGCAATATTTCTAAAACGAATCATTTTTCTAAAACGAATCGTTTTTCGTTTTTTTAAAACGAACTGTTTTTCGTTTGTTAAAACGCACTATTTGGAAATGGAAAACAATTTGCGAATGAAAAACTGGTTTTCAGCGGCAAACTGTTTGGTAGAGAAACACTGTTTCGTATCTTCAGATTGATTTTTAACGAAAAACTGTTTGGCTATGGAAAACTGTTTAGCTGCGGGAAATAGATGCTCAGAGGCACAGCATGAAATGAATAACCCTTTATAATACGAGGTTGTCTGACTTATTAGGTGCGTATTTAGCATTGAAAACAACAACAGTTGCTGCTTACCAAAACCAGCTCTCGATGGTATACAACCATGTATGTTGATTCTTTACGACCATATGTACTGATTGATGTATGATTATACGGTTGATCAAGTAGATAATATATTGGAAAATTGAGACAATACAAGTATCAATTCAGTTTGGAAGCGCTTAGTACTAGCAATGAATAATGTTTACAATACGATGGTGGAAGACATAATACATAAAATATATATACATAAATATATATATAAAATATATATAAATTCATTGCACTGAATTAATTGAAAATTATTCAAACTATGAACGATGTTTCTGAATTGAACTACATACATTTCAAATATTAATTTTGCCGCTCAGTATCAAATTTTTAAAAACAGTTGTTTTTTTTCGAAAAAAACCAGGTCGTTTTCGTTTTTTGAAAACAAAAGAAACGCCCATCACTAATGCTGAGTACTTTCGAAACTTTGAACGCGTTTTTCTCGAAACTATTTTTTGAGTCGGTTAGCAGGATTTTTCAAAAACGGCTAAATCGATCGAAGGTTTTTCTCGCCGGTAAATACTTTCTATTTTCTAAACAATTTAAAACCAACATTTTTAGCGAAAATCGATATTTTTCACTTGCAAACCACCATTTTTTAAAACAAAATTAATATTCTGCTTATTCCTTCGATTAATCACCGGATAATGCTATTTGTAAACGAAATCTTTTTTTTAGATTATCCAGTCCAAAGATATTATGCTCACCACAGAATGCTTTGTTCAGAGGAGCTCTCGTAGATTTCGTGTAGTAGCTTTAAAAACCATTATTTTTGCAAATGAAAAATATCAAAATAGAGTTAAAGTAACCAGAATATGTCCAAAAATTTTGAAATCAATCGATCAAAATGTCCTTTTTTGGAAAAACTCTTGGAAAATTGCTTTTTATCGGCTTCGTATAACACCTTAAAACACACCGCTTTAATTTGTATCATACTGTTTATGAAAAGCGACAGACAGTGGCATGCACAGGCTTTAATTTGTTTGAAAACACCTTTGCTGTTCCTTCCGCCGTTTTCCCATCTACTTCCAAAGTCCTGTGCACACTTATGGCTACAGACACTATTTTATAAACATATAATTTTTTTAATAATCTATCTTTCATTTTTTCTGTAATGATATCGTTAAATACAACTAATATACATGATAATCTCATTTCATTTTCTATTCTCTATCATAATTAATTAATTTTACTATCCAAGAATTTGCTCATTATATTCTGCATCTGGTGTCAATAAATCAAACCACTATTTACACAACATAATGCATAAATGGATTCATGAGAATATAAAAGAAAACGATGATAAACATAACAAGATCTTATCATTAAATTATGTTGCTTTTATTATAAGATTTTTATGTGTGCCGACACAAAGCTGTTACGATACTGAGTCATAAAATAGATGAACTATAAAAAAAGATTGATATTTTATAATTTAGTAAAGAAGTTGGAATAAATATTCACTTACAAGCTTCGTAAAATTTTTTGGTAAGAGGGTACAGAATGAATTCAGAGGACAAAATTTCGAAAATATTACTCTCAATAATTGCATTTATTATTATATTTTTATAGCTTATTAATATATTAATTTTTTTTATAATTATATAATGAAATTAGCCTCAATAACTCCATACAATTTACACCACGAAATAATTTACTTTTAACAAAGTAAAATTTGGTATCAGTTGATTTTACACAATTTTCAGTTTATTTTCTTTTTGTCTCAGGTGTATTTTTGTTATTCAAATTATGCAGGTCATAGTAAATAAACAATATTTCGATTTGAATTCCACCAATAAAATTAGTCGTTCAATAGATCTATATCATCGAAACAATGAACATGTTTATGCTTTCAGTTTTAAATCGATCAGTTGTTGGAATTTAATCCTCTGAACATTGTCAGAATGAATTGAGTTAATATATAACCTGTATTTGATATACTAAATATATACATACTTATTGGCTGGAAAAGACATCAAACAGAAGCGCGATTTTTGAGTAAAAAAAATATTATGTTGATAAATATTAGTAAGCACTAAAAACCAGCTACGAGATTTTGTTGTTATTCAGTTGCAGCATTCCTGATGTACGAATGTCATTTGAAATACTCGAATAACACTACAACCGGAGTGCTACTACTAAAATATTTTAACTTGAATGCGCTATTTTTAGATCGTGGTAATAAAGATGGTAAGTTGGACGTTTACGGTCGTATGGATATTATAGCTGTATCTTAGTGACATGGATGAAGCGTATATTTATTATATTTGTTGATAGTTTTTTGTGCATACAAATTAGCTAGGAGAATATACAATGCAGTTTTATTTTTATTAATTTGTTTTGCTATTTTAATTGTTTTCAAATAACTGGGTGTGAATATACAGTATAGTTGTACAACTTTTGACTATCTTGATTAACTTTAGTGGTTTTTTAATCAAATTACCTCAAAATAATTTGATTTGATGATGTTTTTTATATTTCTGTGTGATGAAGATAATTCACAATTTTTATGCCAAAATTTCAAATGAACTCCAAATATGCCATATTGACTGAACCAACAACAATTAACTGCAGCACAATGACACAAACGTGCCATTTGTTGATGGAATTTCGCAGAAATTGTCGCATCACATCAAGTACATCTACAACACATCACCCTCATTCCGTAAAGCAATCAACGAATGAAGTGAATGCAGAAGTGAATCAATCCGGTCGGGACGGTGTATTCTCGATGCATTTTTATGGATTAAGCAACTTGACATGCATACCACAAGCTGATTGAATTTGTCGTTAATAGCGGTGTGCACTTAACGCTAACATGTGGTCAAATCAATGAAACTCAATTGAATTTCTGTTTAAATGCAAGGGTAGTGATTTTAATGTTGTTTTTATTTCTGTTTGTTTTTAATTGTTGCCAGAAATAACAGGTTTATATTTATTGGTAAATCAAAATAAGTACGAAATATGTGGATTGTTTATTTAGTCAAATTTTACTGGTAAATTAGGAGATTGCTAATGACACATATGTCACAATAAAATTGCATTCATGATAAGCCTGCGTCCTCACCTCAAGATTCGTGTGAGCCCTTTGCTCAATTTTTCTCTTCTTTCACCTCCCACACCAAAGTAACTCTTCGCCATCAACCTTTTTTCTCGCACCTGATTGTACTCTTTCTGCTTTTTTTTACTAATCCCTTAGAAGTCGAGTCTTTAAGGATGTCTCGACGCAAGCGTTAGCTTCGGTGCTGACGACATTCCCATTTTTTTCACCAAATCACTTTCATCTTCCTTGTGTTCCTTTGTCAATAATCTTTAACCTCAGCATCTCAACCGGGACCTTTCCATCCCTTTGGAAATCCGCCAACATATTTCTCATCCATAAAGCTGGGGATATTTCTTCCATCTCTAATTACCGTCTCATATCCCTTTTGCCATGTTTTAGTAAGCTCCTTGAAAGAGTCGTATACAATAGAGTGTACCCTTTCGTCCAGTCCTTGCTGGCCAGTGAACAGCATGGATTCATCAAAGGTAAATCAACGATTACAAACTTACTGTCTTTGACAAACACCGTTGCTTCCGCAATCGACCAGTAAAAGCAAGTAGATGTCCTCTATACTGACTTTGCCAAGGCCTTTGGTTCTGTGAACCATGATATTCTTCTGTCAAAGTTAACAGGGTTTGGTCTCTCCGGTGCCCTTTTTTGTTGGTTCTCTTCCTACGTTTGTGATCGCTCTTGTGTTGCTACTATTAACTTTTGCTCTTCTACACCTTTTTTTTCTACTTCAGGAGTTCCGCAAGAATCCATTCTTGGCCCTTTATTGTTCCTTTTGTTTATTAACGATTTTCCTTCCCTCTTTAACTCACACTGCCTTTTGTACGCTGATGATCTTAAAATTTTCAGAGTAATTGAATCCGCTAGTGACTGTACCATATTGCAGAACGATTTGGATGCCTTGGCTAACTGGTACACTGCTAATTCCCTCACTTTGAATGTTGTGAAGTGTCATCAAATGTCTTTCACCCACAGAACAACTCCTTTGTTCTTCTCCTACTGTGTCCTTGGCTCTCCTCTCAATGCTGTTTCTAATATCAAGGACCTTGGCGTGATTTTTTATTCTAAATTGAAGTTCGACTTGCATATTCTACACATCACTGCCAACGCTTCTCGTTTTTCCGGCTTCATTATCAGATCCTCTAAACGTTTTGTTAATCTTTCCACTTCTCTATATCTGTTTTTTTCTTTCGTCCGTAGTGTTCTTGAATACTGTAGCCAAATTTGGTATTCACATTACGCATACTTGATTGCTGCGGTTGAATCCGTGCAAAGCCGATTCACCCGCTTCTTGTTCTATAAGTACAGTATTCCGTATTGTGATTACAGTATGCGCCTCTCCATTTTTCAAATTCCTTCGCTTGAGTCCCGTAGAGTGTTCCTCGACGAGTGCCTCCTTTTTAAACTTTTTAATGACAGTATATTGGTGGATCTTGGAATCGGGCCGTTCTAATAGAACATTATTTCACTTTAATGTTACATTAGCCCGTACCGACACCTATTTCTTTTCCTCCCTCTTACGTTTGCTTCGTCAGCACAATAGCCTTAACCTTGGTCCTCTGCCACGAACGTTATCTGTGTTTATAATAAAAAATAACGTTCTTTCATATACTCGGAATATGTCCTAATTTACTCAATTTGTTTGTTTCTTTTTCGATCGATTAGCTTTTTATTCTTTTTTTTGTATTATTATTCCATTCTGAATTTATTAATTTTCTTAGTTTTCATGTTATTTTCTTTTTCTTATATATATATTTGTGTATATATATAGATGTATTTTTATTTTTTCTTCTTGTCTAATCTATAATTGGATTTGTTCTGTGGATTTGGACAATAAATAAATAGATAAATAATTATTAATAAAATGCATAATTTTTTGGAACATCAAAAATACCGATTTTCATTCTACGAAAATAGATGCTTACTAAATGGCAAATCGATTAGAAAAAATATTTTATCTCTTTTAGTTTAAGAGTTTTAAACACTTTTATCAACCTGTGTTTACAAATGAATCCGCTAAAGCCGTTTTTCAAGAAGTTCAATCTATATTTCTTCTGATTACTTTTAACGACTGATGGTAATCTACGAACTGAATAGTCTTACAGCTTTATAACTGCATTGTCGTTTATTCAGTTAGCAATCGTTTATGCTATTCGCAATCAACTCAACTTCATGGACCAAAAGTCGACTAAATGGCTTGCGACAGTAACATTATCAGTTTATATTCAATGCTATGATACACAAATATCTGAATATGAATGAATTGAGCGAATGGAATGATTGACTGACTGATGGATACATGATTTTGTTTTTTCAAAAATAATTTTCATCGATGATTAATAACAGCTGTATTAAGGTGAAGGTTAATTTTGAAAAATAAAATATTCTTGCAATTGTAGAATGTTAAAAACCTATCACATCTATATTCCAAGAATTTAATATCAGAAGAAAGATAGTTCAATGCGATTTCAAAGATGCACAAATATCAACAATTAGATTCAGGATTTTTAGGAATAGTATAAATGGCATTCTAATATCAAATGCATATCAGCCACAATTAAAGACACAATTAAACGCCAGATCAAACAATCACTAATGATCATTTTCTATGATCGAAAATAAACTAATGGATTCAATTACTTAAACAGTAGTATAGTACCTTCAAATTAGAAAGCACCCGCAGTATATAAAATGTTTACTACTTAAAATTGTTACATGAAAAATGCATTAAAGTCTAATTACATTGCCACTGGATCGATGCTATCAAATTAACAAATCTTTCGAATTATTCTAACGAACAGATTTTTTTTTCATATTCAATAGATTTGTTCGAGGCTTTTTTATCGAAACCTTCAGCGTAGGTTGTTCGATTTTTGCTATTCATTACCATTAGTGTCGGTTTTGATCAAAGAATATTTTTAATATGATTAGTATGATTATGAACGACATTTTTCTGTATAGTGAATGAATTTGAAAAATCAACATGAGCATAATTGATTTTTTTTTTAAATTCTTTGTTAATTGAATAGTGCATATGGTATGCACTAACCATAAGATACTTTTATTAAAATAAGTGTCAATGCTGAATATGTTGACGAATGGATTAATTTTGTAGAGTATTATCAGCAAATATGTTAATTTATTAAAAAATATCTTTTTCTAGCAAAATATATTTCAATTACACGACGCAATCGATATTTCGAGAGTGATATGTCCTCTTTCTCGGTGTCTATTAGTCTGGACTGTTTACGACTGATAACCACTGAAGAAGGAAAATTACCTCGAAATATCGATATCTATCAAAAAATTAAACAATATCTTGCTTCTAAAGCAAAAATTGATTTTGAAAACTGGAAAAATGTAGCATACTAAACTAATTAAGAGTCACTAATTTTTAGGCAAAAGTTTCGGAAGAGGCTAAATGACTATATACCGCCTTGAAATTCAAAATATATGATTTAACTTTTGGCAAAAAAAAAATTGGTCCTTAACAATTCAGTATCATGGCCGCAAATAAACTGAACAATATTATTCCATGGTGGCATACTTAAAAAGAATTAGCCCATTTATATTGTGTGTGCACCATGATTTAGTTAAATTTACAATAATCTATCGAAAGATTAGGCCTGAATATTTTGACTCTTGGATAGTTAGAGCTCGTTATGGTATTTTTTGAAACCCAGAAAAAAATGGAATAAAGTGAATTCAAATTGTTTTGATAATTTATTATATTACAATTCACTTTAGGCATAGCGACATTTTCCACATTTTGATACGCTCCGCACACACGCCTGAAAACTCTAGCTAGAGATTTAAACCATGAGGTTTAATTAATTATGGTGACTTTAGAGGTTTATTTCAGAAGTTCATTAAATCTTGGACATATAAGACTGTTTTTCCCCTTTTTTTGCAATGTTTATTTATTTTATTTAGATAATCTGATGTACGATTGAACATCATCTGACGTTAAGATGAACATCTGGTTATGATGAACCTGGAATTTGATATATTTACTATTTAACGCATTTTTTTAGGATATAATGACGAAACGTTTACGCATGTAAGACACAAAGGTACAGTTGTCAATTTTGAATACTAGCTTCTTAGACCGATTTGAGGTCTCAGGCAGCCACGAATATTGAAAACCTTTTTAAAATTTAGAGTAACATGGCATAGAGCACAAAATCATTCA
Source organism: Nemotelus pantherinus (assembly GCA_963978885.1). Classification (NCBI taxonomy): domain Eukaryota; kingdom Metazoa; phylum Arthropoda; class Insecta; order Diptera; family Stratiomyidae; genus Nemotelus; species Nemotelus pantherinus. Next base: position 11,524,410 of record OZ022265.1, read on the forward strand.
TATGTACAAGAAATAGTAAAGGTCCTAAGTTGCTTCCCTGAGGAACACCAGATATGAAAGCAATCTCTGATGAAAGAAGGTTACGAAAAGTTATACATTGTATATGGTATTTCAAAATAGAAATCATTCAGTCAATAAATTTCTGTGAAAAGTTAAAAAAAGACAGTTTACACAACAATAGGTGTGTTTTTTGCGTCTCGATCAATAGCAGGTTAGGATAGGCAGCATTGAAAACACCAACTGAGGCAGGATTTTTTATTTTAAATTTTTCAGAGGCGCATCGCTTCCGATTCCCATGGAAATTTTTTACAATCATTTGAGAAAGAGACTGGAACACAGCGCGACAAGCATCCAAAGAAAATTAACTACAAATCAACAAAAGTATATGGTTTTCACATCACAGGGGACCAATCGCCCCCTAAACACATTAACGAGTGGGAGATAATGCCTATTGGCACAAAAAAAAACGATCAAACAGATAATCTGCTCTTTCAAAAACGCGGAAAATGTTAGGAATTGTTTTTTATAGTTGAATAACAAGGACCAGGAGCTTCCAAGGATAGAGACCAAACCGGATGAAATGTTTGTGTTACAGCTCTTGTAGAATTATATTGTGTGGAGGGATGCTATAGAAAATGACAAAATATTTTCATTGTTAACGCAAGAAAAATAATTTTTCCATAAATATAGACTCCTGATCAATGGTTACAGAGGTTTTCGCGCACGATCTCTTGCAATTACCCTTTTTTGTGGTCAGAAATTGGGAATTTAAAATGCCAAGTAGCGCAGATAATCAAAATAGAAAAAATGGATTTCTGCTGTTTTGGAAATCACTAACGTCTCGTCCACATTGGCCATGGGAGATGGCATGACATTAGACTTGCCATGGAAATGGAAAATGTAGACGGTAAATGGCATGACATATTTGATGGCATGCCATAAATGTCAAGCCATATGGCAAGACATTTGCATGGCCATGAGCATGGCCATATTCTGACAGTTTTTCATTTTCAAAATGGCGATGTCGAGGGAAATAGTGTTACGAATCCTAAACGAATAAAAAAAAAGATTGCTTATGGAATTATATGTTCGCCTCTTCCTCAATTTACGCCTTTTCTCACATTCCGCTTCCTCTAACCTTTGCAGTGCTTTCAAACACCGGATAGCGCGCACATGTTCACTGCTGAGCGACATTTTCAAAATGATATGGCATGACATGCCGTTGCCCAGGCACCAGATGACATGCCATAAACTGACATTCGTTGCCATCGCATATGGCAGAGCTCATGGCCAATGTAGACTCTAGGTAATTGACTGCAAACATGTTTGGTCCATGGTTCGAATCCCGCCATGAGCCCTCACGCAACACTGAGTTAACCGAGCTAACTAGATAACTGAATCAAATTAGGGTTAGTTAAAGTGTGTGGTGGAACTTATCACTCGTATATATTGATTTTGAATTTAGTCGTCATCGATTTCATCCTTCAGATCCGTAAAGGATTTTAGTGGGACTCTTTACTTGTACTATTTGACAAAATGCATATTTTATGGCAAGAAAAAATCTAAAATAGGTTGAAAAGGATAAACAATACCTGGCATTTCTTAGTGTACTTTTCCTAGCACAAAAAACACTTTTTAGCTGTCGAGCTGAAATTCTAAGCTGTTATCAAAGAATTCATTTGGCTTGTAGGTGCTAGGAATTCGAAGAATGAATGTTGGGTCATTGAGGGAATTTTATTTTGTGTACAGATTTTTTAGTATGATACCGGTAGAATACTTTGGACTTAGTAGTAATCGAAGGAACGTGATTTTCCATACAATGATCAGGCAGGCATGAAATAAAATTTTTCAACCGTCATAATATTGAAAGTTCTTCAAATTTTCAAAAACATTTTTTTGGCGGGTATTGAAGATGTCAACGGAAGCAGGAAGATAATTATTGGGTAATGAAATTGTTCCTGTAATAAGCTCGTGTAACCTAATGGACAGAATGCAGACTTTTAGGGTATGGGGTCCACGGTTCAAATCCAGGTGCGGACAGGGGGCCAAGCTTTAAATTAGCCTAGCTCTGAGCTCTGAATCAAATCAGGCGCAAAGTGAGGCTTGAGGCTAGTCTTTGACACCCGCGAAAACGTTGATTGTGAAAATGGTGTCTGCACTACCTCTAATCTCTATATTAGAGAGGGGAGGGTGTATTTTAGTTGGAAAATTTTGATTTGCTTCGCATGGAATATTTTGTTCTTGTGATAAGTGGGATGCAACATATGAATTGTCTACATAAATATTCTAATAAAGAATAAAAGTGACACTGCTGGAAAGAAGCATTGATTCATTGGTATACATGATGGTCATATATTGAGCGAGACGCAAAAAAAAACAAAACTGTAAAAGTAGTCAAAACATAATAATTTAATTTCAAGTAATTCAAAGGTCTTTGGATAAATGTTTTATATTTTTTGCGAAAGCACAGTTCTCTAGAATTGACAAGCCAAATATTCGATAGTACTTATGTTTTAGAAATCAAAGGAAACCTTATTTGAAAGTAGATTATTTTTATTTTTAATAGGATAGATCAAAATTTAGAAGGCCCCATTTTGATACTGTCCCATAGGAGGTAGTAATGGGAGATACTAAATAATAAATGAATAATAAATAGAATTAAGTTAAAAAAGACTCTTTACACCGTCCTGTAAAATAATCGAGAAAATTTTAAAACAACATACAAATATGACATACAATTGGCCAAAATATTTTGAAAGAATGGTCGCTTTTTCGTCTGGTTGTTACTAATAAATCATGTCGATATAAAGCTATTAGTGACAATAAGCATACGTAGCTGTATGAGATTGGCTGACCAATTTCTACTTTCCATCATGTAATTGAGTCGTTGATAGTGGTCCCCGGTTCAAATCCCGACATGGACGAACTATTAGTTTGTCAACTGATTTTTCTAAGATGTATCAAATCTGAAGTGGAACTAAAGTGGCTGATTATATGCCTGTCTTAAAAATAAATAATAAAGAGTAAGAAAAGGAGCGTTGCAATGTCCTGCTTAATCTTTATATCTGAGAAACAGATTAGGCTAGGGAGCTTTTATACTTCATGCTTACTCTTCATGTAGAGCAAATAATTTGCCTAAAAATTGCAGACCTTCACAAAAGCAAGCACAGAATATTTGAGACTTCTAAATGCGGATTTTTTGGTAGAACAACATTTTTTTTTAAACAAGTTTGTGATGAAGTATATATGCTTTTTTGAATCTTTAGAACTGAAAAATGAGTCCAACAGCCAGGTGCAGTATTTATAAATATTGGGCTGAATGGGGACTTCAAAAACTAACTCACAATACGACTTGGAATGAATGGACGACATTCTAACACCTAGAAGAATATTTGAAAGGAAAATCAACAAAAAAACTCCCACAAAAACGTAAAGCGAAGCAGTTGACATGAACAGTAATGAACTTCTTCAAATACCACATATTAAAACATAAGTTCAATAATTCTGTCAACAGCATCATATTAAACATTTATTCAATTTCAAATTTATAGCCTATCCATGTCATCTGCACAACAACAGTAACAGGCATTCATAAAATATCAGTAATACATTTGTATAAAACTAACTAAGTACTCTAGGTTAATAACAGGTACGCAAACATCACAGCAAGCGTTCCAGCTCGGTCGCTCGCTTGTCATCATATCATGTGTGGAAACATCAGTGAATTCTTTCAACTGATTTACAATCTATTTAACACCTTTGATTCGCTTCTCCAGCAGCAGTAACACGCAAAAAGCCTTACAAACAAATAATTATTTTGCGCGCGATATACGTTCATATGATAGTTAATGATACGATTTGTCATCGAACTGATGAGAGACGTTTACACACTTGATGCTACTAATGCTGAGAAAGTTCATAATGCCAAGATCAGCAGGAGATGTGTGTTTTTTTTTATTATTAATTTCTTGTGGAGGTTGTGAATGAGGCGGGTCTCGATGGAGACAGACAACCAAAAAGAAATGCAATTTCAAAGGAGATGTGTAGTTTGTTTGGGATTGCTTCTATATGCAAGCTATTGTTGATCATCGAATGAAATAGACGATCGAAGAAGTCTGGTGAAGACAAGGAGCCATGTAATTACGTTTGAAATTAAATTTAATTATAGACATAAATTTTCACTGATTCGTTCGATTATCTGGCACGCCCATCTGTTATAGCTTAGTGGCTCTTGATCAAGATAATTTGTGTGAAGCATGATGCTATTGAGAATTGATTCTATTTTCAAGTGGGTCATACGAAGGAATCAGCATATATTATAAGGGCTCAGATGTAATTTTATTTACACTAAAATATCTTTTTCGTGATGCTTGACGTGGTTTGTTCAATCTGAAAATCTATTTTCTATCACAACCATATCAGCTGAGATCAATATGACATTTTGGATCTGCCACCGGAAACACTAACTATATATCTATACACTCATCATCACAGTTACCATGTCTGGAGCCCATTTTTTTTCAATCCACAACGTAAATGAAACTGGAATCAAGTCTAGTCGACCACTTTTCTTTGTCATTCACTATCCAGTTCCTCGGAGTGTTCAGTAGAATGGAAATAGTCATATCTATTCACCTATATCTAGGCTAGCCGAAGAGATCAAAACTCGTTAGTTGCAGCCGTCATAATGGATTGAATACATTATGAAGTTTCTAATCGAGTGGATTCGTTTTGCTCTGGTGATCATTCATCCTACTTTTATACTTATGTACATATATATAGCACAAATGATATCTATTAAACCGACAGATTTCTTGAATACACGGACTCGATGAATCGTGTAATCGAAGATTGTGCGCTCGAACACAATAGGCTTGTGACAAAATTGGATTGGATCGGTTGCGCATCGAGCAAACATGGAGGATATTTGCATGAATGAATATGAGAACGATGTCGTTGTTGTTTTTGTCTATTCACTGTTGAATTAGATCATTGGGTTTCAATTGTTTTTTGCTGTTTTTCAAAGTGCCATTAGTTGGACATTAGCAGGAATAATTACTGAAAGTGAATTTTTTGTGCAATTCGAAGGATAAATATTTCGAATTGGAACAACATAATTATCTATGGTTTTGACCATAAGCCATTTATTTTCTTTGAAATACCTCTTTTAATACAACAGTCCACTGACATATTTCATTTGGGTCTAAAAAAAATTTAAATAAATATTGTTTAAAAATATCACGTTCTAATTAGAGACGCATTAGTCATTTCAAAATATTCATATACCTGCTCTTAAAAATTATCTTATTTTTGTCCCACAATAGTACTTGTCTTGCGGTACACATTTCAATCTTCAGAATGATCACTTACTTTGAGTTTCTTGAGTACAACTCAAATAAAAGACAACATCACTATACAATTATTTTAATTTGAAATCATGTCTCCTAGAAAAGTGAATTTTGTTGCATTGTTGTTTCTTTTCAGACTCGTACAATGAAGGTGGTCATGGTCAAATCTATAATGGCTCTTATGACATATACATATGTTTTGTTTTTTTTGTTGTTGTTCGAATTCTTTGTACATGTATGCTAAATAGTTATCATTACCTCGGACGATTATTTTTGCCTCGGAGAGATGATTTATGTGAGGTTTGAGAGGCATACAATTGATTAGACAGGTGTGGCACTAATGAGAGAGGAAATAGATAATTAAGTAGAGTGCTATGAAATGATCTGAGATTTGAAGGACATAGTGTTTATTTTGTTATGTAGAATGACGGACAACTTCATTTGCTTTAACTTTTTAAAGTACATTCGATTTTGTTTTATTTATTTTTGATTTAAGGGTTTGATGGAAGCAAGGGCTGTAGTAGAATGTTAGCTTCAGTTATAGAAGCTGCACCCAAATTATTTGAGCTCTCAATCGAGAACAACATTCGACGTTTAGAATGTATTTTCGTGAAAAATAGACCTACATTATCCATTTCGAGTTACAAGGATATTCTGGAATACAAGCAATCAATGCACTTCGTGATTAGAAACATGCATATCATCTTTCAAGTTTTGGTACAAATTCCTAATATTTTCGAGTCAAATTTATATTTTTTCAAGTCAAATTCGAAAATTTTCAATATTAATTCATAAGTTTTCGAGTCAAATTCATAATTGTTTTGAGAAATTCACAATTTTTGCAGGTCAAATGCATAAATTTCGCAACTTTTTTAATTTCATACATTCTTAAGGTAAGTTCAGATTTTGCGGATTAAATTCACAAATTCTGATCTTGACGTGGAAAAATTGTGAACACGCTTCGAAAAAATTTATGAACTTGCTTGGGAAAAATTATGAATTTGATTCGAAAAAATGATGAATTTGACTAAAAAAAATTACAAATTTGACTCGAAAATTTATGAATTGGTTTGAACATTTACGAATTTGATTCGTAAATTTTTGATTCGATTTTAATTTTGAATTTCATATTAATTTTTGAATTTGATTTTAAATTTTAATTCGATAAAATATGAATTAGACTGGAATATATTATGAATTTGTACCGAAAGTCTATGAATTTGACCGGGAAAATAGTATATTTCACCTCATAAATTCAACAGAGTCAATTAATAGTAGAACCTGTTAGTACAAAAATGCTCGGTACTGGTAGCCCTGGTAGCACACAAACAAAATTATACCAAATCTGTTTTACGTTGGGATCAATCTGCAAACTTTGATTTCATCTGTTGACCGTGTTAGAAGTTATAGGGGTAGAAAGATTTTAAGGGTAAAAGTTTCAGAAATTGAAGCATTTGTGGCTCATTTTTGCGTGTTCAGCCACGTTATTGTGAAGTTTTGTCTGAAACGAATCGTCAGGCTCCAGGTGTTTCTTCAAGTGAGGAAAGAGGTCAAAAACACTTGGAGCGTGGTCCGCCCTGTGGGAAGGATTGTCGATGATGTCCCACCGAAACTACTTCAAGGTAGCTTGGTAGCCTTCTAGGCTTTATGAGATAACGTGTTGTCATGGAGGAAGATGACACCCTCGGTGAAAAGTCTTGACCATTTCTTCTTGATTGTTTCGCGCAATCGTGTCCAGGTCTCGCAGCATCGGCCAGCGGTCACTATGTTCTCTCTTTGCATAAACTCCACAAGTATGACACCCGCGCTGTCCCAAAACACTGTAGCCATCACCTTCCGGGCAGATGGCGTCATCTTAAACTTCTTTGTCTTTGGAGAGGAGATGTGTCGACTCTGTTGTTTTGTCACCCATGACAATGTGATAAAGAGTACTTTTCCCTTTCGTGAAGAGCCATTATTAAAGTTGCAGGCTTGCCCATTACGATTCTCCTGGTGTTGGTTGGACAGATTTCGTGGTACCCATCAAGAACAAACTCTCCGGTCCTGCAGAATATCGTGAAGAATATGAAGGATGCTTGTAACCGCCATTGCTAACTCTAACGTCAAATCTTGTAACGTACGTCAAATCTTGTAACGTGATCATCCTCTTGTTCTGAATCAGCTCCTCCACACGAGCTATGTTTAAATCTTTTGATGCCGTACTGAGTCGGACACTGCGATCTTCATTGGCGACCTTTTTTCTATCGCCCGCAAACGAGACATTACAGTCCCTCCGTAAACCTTTAATAGCTGCCGGTGAATTTCACACGCGGTTAGATGTTTCGCTTACAGAAATCGAATAAGTGAACGGATTTTTTCACTTGACCACTTTTCCAAACGAGTCGCAATTTGTGTTAACCTACAACTAGGTCTATAGGTCGTAGGTGACTGAGATACAGTTGCCGACCGGATGTATTAGATTTACTCCGCAACTACTAATTTCTCTATAACAGAAGAAACTCGAGAAACTCTTGTAACCTTAGTTTCTGATCATTCCTCGTACTAAGAAAATAATAAAATATAATAAGGAAGTAATTAACAAAAAAAAATAAAAAAATAAGGAGATCAAAAATACAAGGATATTAAAAAAAAATTATAAAAAAAATAAACGAGGGAATAAAAAAATAGGGAAATAACAAATACTGAGGACATAAAAAATAATGAAATACAAGAATAATGTGGAAATAAAATAAATAATGAGGAAACAATAAATAATTAGAAAATAAAATAAATAAGGAGAAAATAAAATAAATAAGGAGAAAATAAAATAAATAAGCAGAAAATAAAATAAATAAGCAGAAAATAAAATAAATAAGAAGAAAATAAAATAAATAATAATGAGGAAATAAAATAAATAATGAGAATGTAAAATAAATAATCAGGAAAATAATTGTAAATAATAAGAGTCAAAAAACTATAAAAATAAATATAAGGGAATAGAAAAATTGAAAAACACATAATAAAAACAAAAAACAAGGAAAAAAAAACAAAATAAGTTAAGCTTTAATAAATTAAGGTAATTAAAATATTATCACTTTTATATTTATTATTTACATAATTTATTATTCATATAATTTTAATTTTGTAACCAGATTGTTCTTTTGATTTCTTCCACATTCTATCTTGCAGTAATTTTTTGAATGTAATTTTTACGAAGCAAAGGAGTAAAGATGACGTTTTTAAAATTTGATGTTTTGGACTCATAAAAAAGGTGAAAAGTGCAAGTTACGAAATAACAAACCTATATTTACGAGCAAGTTACGAAATAACAAACCAAAAACTATATGTCGGAAAATGGAGTAAAGGGATTTTTTTTTTGAAAAACTAGCGAGTTATATGGGGATTCTGGCTCAGTTTAGTTTACTATGGAGAGGTGCCAGACAGTTTTAAAAATATAAAAATAAAAATAATGACTTTAAAATCTAAATAAATTCCAAATTGAGCACGACCAAACGGTGAAATGATTGCAGCAGAGATATGTTTGTTTTCTTTCCGCTTCTTGGATTTTTGTTGTTGATTTCTTCCAGCCCCCATCCATCTGCAAGCATAATTGCATTGTGTTTTGATATATTTTTTAGTCTTCCAAGTTTTAATTATATTTCCATCCTGAAATTTTTTTCCCCAACATTTTTAAACTACGGATTTATTAATATTTTACTGTTTTATTATTTATTATATTATTTTATTGACTTATAATTTTGGCTTTGCTCAAAATTTAGGTCCTATAGGACTGTTGATATTGTATATCTTAGTGTTATTAAATCTCGTCTCGGTTGTTTCATTATTTTCACATTAACTTAAACAAAGCTAGTCCCTAGACGTTGTATATAGATTAGAATTAGATTTAGCCACAATATTATATGAAAATATTCATATGAAAGTACTATCAAAAAATATAGCACCGGAAACCCCCTTTTAATTATTCCTGAATTTTCCACTTATTTTTTGTGCAATTTTTTTTTATATCTTATTAGGTTTTTTTCATCTTCAGTAATTTTTTTTGTTAGTAAAGGTAATATAATACTGGTATTGTGCTTAAATACGTCTTTATTTTTTATATAGTTATGTTTTAGGACAGGGGGATAAATGGATTTGTTGTATATTCTATTTGCGGAATGACATATGCTAAGGCTAACTTTTCTCTTACTAGACCGTTGTAGCCTAGTTCAAACAGAAACGTGAGCTTTTTTACATGTCAGACATGAAAGGCGAATGAGATTTTTGTTGGAGTCGTCGACTAGAAAAATGTATTAGGCAGTAGTTTTTTATTTTATATTAGTACCCTTCTGAGGAAAAACGGATATTCTCTCGAGTCGAACCAAAGCTTTTTTTTCAATTTATAAGGTAGAAGTTTTTTTTTTGGAAATCCAAGAAGATTTCTGATCTTATGGACTAAAGATAATCTTGACTACGAGTTGATAATGTACCTTTGTTGTCGAAACTAAGCTACTAAGCTTACGTATACCTTATATTGATCGCTGCATTATATTTCTGATAAAATAAATTTTATGGATCTTTATTATTAATTTTATGGATTTATGTTTCTGATATAATAAATTTTATGGAATTTTATGGAATTTTATGGAATTTTATGGTCCACTCGTTAGCGAGGCCTCTTACTTTTCCTTTCGTTCGTTTGTGTAGCGATCTTAAGATTTATACTACTAGTTTTGGTTTTTAATCTATTTTATCAAAAGTTTATCAAATTTTCCAATTCAAAACAATGTGTGAATTATTGTCTTCTAGTTCATATGAGCAGATGCTTGAAATTTTACTATCAAATTTAAACATTTTTCTAGTCATTTTGCTACCAATCTGCTTGAATACTTATCAGAAGTCCAATGCTTACAAATTATTGTCGTACTACATGACTTTCACATTTCCAGAAAAAAAAACATCAAAGCAAATAAAATGCATGTAACTGCATTTGCTCGAAACAATTTTCTCATCTTATTTCGATGCTTTAAAAAATTTCCAACTTCACATCTATAACCAGACTCATATGAAATAAGAAAAGTAAACATCACAGTGTCGAGTAACGCTGTTGAACATAGAAACGATAAGAAACAAATTTCATACCGAAAATAAAGTGAAACACACAGTGCTTACATGTGTAGGTTAGCTAGGTACGTACACTGATTAGAGCAATCAAAATAGACCTACCCACTTCTGAACGCTACTTGGAAGCTATAAAACTACTTATT